>ML681982.1:26266511-26484464 GCA_007922195.1 Podocnemis expansa
CTATCTATCTATCTATCTATCTATCTATCTATCTATCTATCTATCTAAATTTTATGGTTTTGTAGGAAAACTCCTAGTTAAACTATTCAGCCAACAGGAAACCTAACCTTCTTAGTCATCAGGTCTCCCTGATTCTCAAAGGACAGTGCTTAGCAAAATAAGAGAATTTCAGATGAATGACTCACTCTTGAAAAAAGGCATTTGCTATGAAAGCATAAAGAACTTCCTTAAATTTCCCCTTCTGTGATTACAAAGTTCTGTGATGAGCTTTTTGAGTGGAACAAAGTAACATACACTGGAGATGAGTGGTTCTTAGAATTGTCCAAATAGCTCACAAGATCGCTTTATGAATCTTCAAAGAGAAAATGGTTGGCTGCCCCACTCTGTGTGAGAGCTGTGATTCACTTTTGCTACCCCCTCCCACATTTAGCAGGAGGGCATACAAACTATTATGAAGTCTTAACAGCTTATTTGTCCTTCTATGAATAGAAGAGTAAAATCAAAGAGAATGGTGAGAGGTCTAAGCTATACGGGAGATATTTGATTGTTGTAAAATAGAGATGGAAGGGGAAATGTGTCAGGAGAATGTGGCTCTCTGAAGAGGACAGAAGATAGACCAACAGGGACATCAGAGCAGTTCTAGCATCTCAGCCTTCAATTGTTTATTCCAGGCATAGTGTGTATTACTGTGATTAGTCGTTCATTGTAGTAAGTGCCACATCTTGTAGAAATGACAGAATTGGGCCCCTAATCTAGATATCTTCACTCTATAGTTGGTGTTAACATTTTTCTTAGAAAGAAACACTGCCTAAAGGGCTGATGTGTTGTTTTCATTGATTTGTGGGATATTACCATTTAATATGGACATACCAATTTGTAAGTAGGAAAGATTGGGCTTTAGAAAAGTTTTGATTTCTATTTTCATTTTGTTATGTAGCCTCTTGAGTAGCTGTATAAAAGTATATTGTTCTCCCCTTATATTTGTATAACTTGTCATTATTGTTTTCAGCATACTAACACCTAGCATATAGCAAAATTATATAATGTTCTGTGCTGCACATTTTACTGTTACAAGCTATTTTAAACATTTATAATCTCAGTAGATGGTGAAAACACAAATATAGCCAGTAGTTGTAGACTTTTGAGGTAAAAATAATTTACATTGATACAATGCATGTTAGTTGTGCTCTGGATTTATCTGTGACTCTAGCAATAGAAGACAATGAAAGAAAAATGGGCATCCAAAGATCAGACTGAAAGAATGGTGCCTTAAATTTGATTAGAATTCAAATCCATGTTTGTCTCTTGATAACATTTTGTGGAGAATAAATACAATGGTAACTGCATCTTTATTACTTATTAGAAATGTAAAAAGGTATTTGTAACAGTACAATTTGGGAACAGGAAGTAAATTACCATGTGGGCAAAATCTTCTGAGAGCCCTAAGAATAAACAGAAATATTATAGTTCTAGTGTACATACCAACCGTAGGAGATGTATAAATAGTGGAAAGTGGCTGGCAGAAATACACATACGCTTGTGTAGAACTATTTCTATTAGTCTTACGTATTCTGCTTTAAAGTATTCAGGGCTGTTAATTTGCCTGTGGCTGAAAGGTGACACTGGTCACACACTCTAAGAGCTGATACAAAGAGGTGAAAAAGAAACCAAGGTAGAGGGTGTTCAAGAAGCTTTCTTCTGCTCAGCAGTGGATTGGTCACCCCAGGATAATCAGTATTGACCTGTCTGAGGCTGCCAGCCCTCATGGCTTCCTGCAACCAGTGTGTTTCTGTATGCTAGATTTCAGCATGTCTGTGTTGCAGACAAAGGTGGTTGAAGTCTGCCTGTCAGCCAGGTAGATATTATCTGGACATGTTAGTATTCATTTCCCCATAGGTCCTATCATTATTAAAGCAGTGAAGGACCCAATGAAAGTCTGCAGAGAGGTTCCATTCTCCCCTCCATTTCAATCAATAGCCTTGTCTGTATTAGGAAGTTTTGTCGACAAAAGTCAGCTTGTGTCAGCAAAACAGTCCTAATGTACACACTATACTCCCCAGCCAAACTGCCCTGTTTTGCCAACAAAGTAAAACCACCTAGACAAGTGGCATAGGGTTTTTTTCAGCAAAGCTAAGGTGACAGAGTGTCAGTGTGGGCACTCTGCCAGCTTCAAGTGGTGGGGAGCTGTCATACATGTCAAGTTCACTGCCCTGAACAATGAATTTGACAATGGATCCCTCTCAGAGTCCTGAGGGACAGCTGCTGCCCACCCAACCATCACAGCCTGATGATCCTTGGTGGATGAGTCCCCCCGTCGCCACCGTCTGGAGAGCCCCAGCGACTGTCGCATAATATTGCTGAGGACTGGCGACCCCTGGTGGCTGACTCCCTGCTACCATCAGTTCCCCTTGTATTGTTCAGCCCGGAAGCAGGGAAAAGGGAGCTAGTGGCAGTAGTGCTAGACTTGGAGTGCTCCATGTCCTAGCATTGCCGCCCCAGTTTCTCTCGCCCTGCTCCCCAGCTGAGCAGGATAAAGGAAGCTGGCAGCAGCAGTCTCGATGCTGCAGTGTTCAAAGGGTCTTCCTAACATGATAGCCTTGGGACCGCTCCAAGCTTGAGAGCCACGGCAGCTGGCTCCACTTGCCCTGCTCAGTTTGTGTGCAGGGTGAGGGGAGCCGGCAGCAGCAGAAGTCCCAGCAGGGGGCTTCCCCCAGGCTGGGAGTTTTAAAACTTCCCTCCCTGAGCATGCTCAGGGCAGGAGGGTGTGGCTGCTCCACTCCAGAGGCCAGGTGAGGGGGCTTGGCATGACTGGTGGTTTCTTGGCCCTGCTCGAGGCCTGGCCTGTGGCTTGGCTGGTGGCGTGGCATGGCATGGCCTGGATAGGGGCGCAGGGCTTGGCCAGTGGTGGAGCACGTGATTGAATCAAGTGTGAGGCCAGATTGGGCCCAGGACTACTAGGGGCTGGGGATGGAGGAGGAAGGTGGGGTCTATGTGCCCTGAATGTTTTTTGGGTCAGCAATGCCCCTGGCTGAAGTGGGGTGGAGTGGGGAAATGGGGACATGGGGACTGAAGGAGGCTGGGGAAGTATGGAAGGGTTGGGGGTGGAGTGAAGACTGGTGGGGGGGGGTTAGGAGGACTGGAGTAGGGACTTGGGGGTGTAAAGCTTAGGGGATGGGGATGGGGGATGAGGAGGACATGGGGAAAGAGGGGTCTGATGTGGGCACTAGTGGACAAAGTTGAGGTGATGTGGATTTGAGGCTGTGCTTCATGGGTGAGTAAAGAGCAGGTGGGGCTCAAAAATGCCTACCTGGCCTGGGGCCTCCACATGTATGAAGGGGGTCCGGACAATACGAGAAGGGAGAGCTGGAGATTAGGAGGGTTCCGGGGCCTGTCAAATTATATTTTAACCACTGGCCTAATCTTTGTGACCGGACCTGATGTTTCAGAATTGTAGTCAAGTCCTTTATCTTCTGGCATGAATGGTAGCTGGTATACCTTCTCAGAGAGAACATATTTGTCAGAGGTTCAAAACATCCTCATCTGTAGTGGGAAATACTTTACCAGGCATACTTATTCAATAAGTAGAAGAGCAGTCTGGGCTCAACAGTGCCATTTGTCACCTTCTCAGACACAGATTCCAGGAATTTCAGATTATCTTCCAAAACAAAAGAACTTTAGAAATCGAGAAACTGAGAGTTCAGCTAGAATCTACATTGGCACTTTATCTTCCAATTCATAAGTACTCAGCATTCCCAGACCTGACTGTGGCTAGATTATTAAAGGAATTATTACAATTTACCCTTCAGTTACAGACCCTATCTATCTCTGTGATCCAAATATTGTTTGAGCAGGGATGATGGCGTCCACCGTGTGACTCTTTGGCTTCATGACCATGGTTTTACCTTTCCATTAAAATAGTCTTTATGGTAGCAATATTGTGAGAAAAGGGCAGGGGAGGTAAAAGCTTTGATGGTAGGTCCCTGACATACAGTTTTTCATAAGGGCAGGGTATCTATCGAGACGCCATCTGAAAAGTCTACTGAATATAGTCTCTGACTTTCATTTAAATAAGGTTATTAATCTTTCGGTGTTCATTCCCAAAGCACATTTGAATAAAGGCCCATATATGTAGAACCATACAGAATTCAGAGCACTCTCCAGGCTATTCATAACCTGTGGCAACCAGGCCAGGACAATAGAGACTCTCTAACTGGATGTTAGCCAGTATTAAATGCTGCTTCCAGTTGGCCAATAGAGCCCCCCCCCCCCCAAGTCAGGACTCCTTCCCCTAGAGTGCAAGTAACCTTTGTCACTTCTCTGAGAAATATATCAGTCATAGACTTTTGTAGGGCAGCTACATGGCCTTCAGTACATATGGGTATCTAGCACTCTTCTGTTGTGGGATCATCCAGATCTGTCTCAAACTTAGGCATAACTGAACTGCAATCATTATTTAAGAAGACTCTTAGTTCCTGCTTCCTGTGAGTAGATCGTTGCTTGGGAGTTACCAACAGTGGAATTTCTCTCTCTCTCTCTCTGAGCCAGCCTATGTGGCGAGGTGAGGCCTTGTCTTCCCCCTAGAGGTCTAGTGCTCTCATTCTATTCACTGGCAGGGTCCAATTAATATTTCTCAATCTCCCTTCTGGGTAGTTGTTCATTTTTTGGGATGGATACAAATTGTGGCCCAGCTCATCCTTTTAGTAGGGTTTCTGCCCTGTTCAGTTATCCCCCAGTGGTGCCAGGCAGCAGGAGAGAATCAAGGGGTGTCAGTCCCACCCTCTACCCTGGGCCCCAACCCAGGGATCCTATGAATAGCAGCCTCTAAACTGAGTCCAGGAGGACCACTGAATTCCCTGGGTTGCCAGTCCGTGGCCCACCACTCCTGACCTGACCTTTTGGGCTAAAGAATGGCCCCACAGCCTCCTGGCCTTAAGTCTCAGTCTCTATAGTCTCCTTGTTTGGGGTGGGGTTGCCTCATCTCCACTCCCTTGCTCAGTTTTCTGGGCAACCTAATTCCCCTTCAAGCTGCAGGGTCTAACAGCCTTGCTTGGTGGTGGTGGGGGGCGGGGCGGTTCCCAACCTTCTCTGTACCTTCTTGGTGCTGTGGTCAAAAAACTGCAAACAAACTATTCAAAAGGTTCTTCCAGCAGCTCTGCTCCTCTGTAATCTCCTTTCAGCTATCCCACTCTGCCTAAGAGGGAGGCTTTTAAGCAGTGCTGCAGGCTTGTTGATTGACTCGAGGTAATCCAATCGACCTGGAGTACCCTGGCTAAACTACCCCAGGGACTAAGGATTTACTAATCTTGGGGCTAATATACACCCCCTCCACCAGTCTCCTATATCTCTCAGGTATGCCCTCATCACACATGCTAGAAGTAGTAGAGTAGCTGCAGTGACCAGCACAAGTAGTACTGTGTAGAAGCTCACCTCGACCTCATAGGTACTGCTGGCATATGCTGTCACTGCCACTACTACCATGGGCACACTACTATTTTTAGTATGTTAGTTCAGATCAGGACTAACATGAATATGCATACACAAACTGGTAATTGTGCTCCTAGGTGTCAGTGTAGATACAGCCAATGAAGAAGAAATAGTCACTTATCCTACAGTAGCATTCTGCAACCTGCTTACGATCACTGCTAGTATGGCATCACCAAAATTCAGTATAGCAAAGTAGCTGCAGGGCAGTTGGGATGCCTGTCCCTTTATGTGCTTACTTAAACAATTACTGCAGCTTCCTTACGTTAATTTTTATACATATGTATTTTTTCACTCCTGCATGTCATCTGAACCCACAACCTTCAAATCCATTGCACAGTCCTGTTCTGCTTGAACTATGAGAATAACTAATGGAAAAAAGCATGTTGTTATCCTCCATTTGGACCAGCCCATGTTTTAAAACACAACACATACATAGCCAGCAAGTTATATAATATTTGCAAGACAGTGGAACACTGCCATCAGTATTCTTGGCTTCTTTTCCCAGTTCTTGGAGCAAATTGTCGACTAGAGCATAGCCAAAAGTAACAAGGCCCCTATTTGGATCATCTTCAGGGACTGAACCCTGGAACTCTGGAACTCCAATTTGGATCTAAAGAACTGTATCTCAGCATGAAAGCCATAGTGGAAATCTCTAAATGTGATCTAGCTGCTGAAAGTTGATACAAAACCACAGTGTCCTATTGTGTGTTACAGAAGTACCTAAATTGGCATGTTCCTTTTGAAAGACTGTGGCAAAATGGATAAGACATGTCCTCTATTTTATATCAGAGTTCTGGGTTTATTCAGTTTTGCCTGAAACACCTTGCACAGTCTGTTTTCTTATGTCTGCTGCACTGTAGCAGGAGGAACTGATGAAGTACCTAGCTTCAACCTACTCTTCCTCCTACTGTTTTTTCCAGTTGTAGCATAGTGAGCTTGGTGCCAGCAGTAAGTAGTGCTGGGAACAGAGAAAAAGAGAATTGTTGGGACCAGTGGGCATTAAATGAAGTTGATCAGCAGGAGGGAGAGAAACTGTTGCAGATTTGTAGGCAGACATGTTTAACTCCTCTCCTTCTCCACCTACCAAGGTTACACTAATGGTTTTACATAACTGCTTCAACATGAAGATGTTGGGGGACATAACTTGGTACAGATGAGGTTTGCAAAGAGATTCTGGGGGACTGGGAAGCATGCTCAGTGCAGACAAAATGTTCACATTTTTGCATCCAACCTTTAGTAATAATAAAAGTCCCACCATCAGAGGACCCTACACAACACAGAGACAAGAGTTTTTCTTAGTGATTTGTGATCTGAAGCTTTTTTTAAAAAATCCTGGCAGCTCACTTTTGAAACCATATGCACAGGTGTTCATTCAGTTTGGCAAAATTCAAATTTACAAGTCTGGTTAAAAAGATATTAAAATAAAAATCCAATTGACTATACAGCAGTTTGCTGAAAAAGGAGCTTAATTTAAACAGGTTTCCACTCATTTTTTAAAAATCTTAACCACGTCCAGGGCTAACCTCCACTCTTGACATCTCTCGGTTTTGATCCTTCCAATCATATTATTAACTGGAAGAAGTAAGAGAACGGGAACTAAAACACCTTGTGAGTAGCAAAGCCTATTTCAATCTCTGATTGGTTTAGCTTCATCCTTCCCAGAGCCCTCATTCCTCTATCTGCCTTACCTTTCCATGACATGATATGTAATTTCAGTCCTCAGCCTGATCTTCTTCAGTGAGTAATCCTTATTCACTTTTCCCCTTTGTGGTCTCAAAAGCAATGGTTCCCACCCTTTTCTTTGCCATGACATGCATTGATACCTTCAAATTTTTTGAGGCACACCACCATTACACTCATGAATATTCAAATTAACTTAAACTATTCATGAATATTCATGAACTATGGCACAGTGTTTTGGAAGTGCTACTATGTGGAGTAGTAGGGGTAGCAGAGCAGAGGTGGCAAAACGAGAGGTCAGGAGTTGTGTGAAGTGGCAGGAGTGAGTGTGGGGAGCAGAGCAAGGCAAGGGTGGCAAAAGAGGACAAGGGCAGTGTCAAGGCTGTTTCCCCACTCTGGCACTCTGAGTGCAGAAGGTGGGGGCTCGCAACAGGCCTGAAAAGCCAATGGCGTTAAAGCATGCTCTTAAAACTCTCCAAGGCCTCCAATTCCTGGCCTTGGAGTGTTATTGCTGCCACCACCCAAATGCAGAAAACCTCTTGGAAACCCAGGAAGGTGCACTTGGGAATTCCTTCCTGTGAGGTACTTGCAATCACTTTTATTCCTCCCTCAGGAAAGTGACTGAACTCCAGCTGCAATATGAGCTGGAACTGGAACAGAGTCCCCTCTAGTAGCTGGCTGTGCAGTCTGAGGCACTTACACACAAACATCTTGCCTTTTAGGACACAGAACCAGAGCTTACTTAAAAGGTAAAATCTTTAATTCAAAAGAACAGATAAAAACATAGAGAGTTGCTTCTCTGGGAATTAACTTAGGTAGTTACAGGGTAGTGGGGGGCGGGTACATGTGCTCAGCACAGAGAAATCCAAAAATAAAGGAAATACCCTGACCGTGTCTAAATAAAACATTCCCTGTTCTACTGACACCTGGTCAGTAACAAACTTAACTTATCTTTGGTAAAGATGTTGCTGGATTCTTCCTCAGGCCTCTCTAGCCTCTTCCTGATCCTTCCAGGAGCTCTACTACATCCAAACAGGAACAGGCAAAGCTGCTGCTCCAATTCAAAAAGCTGTGCTTCGTTCCTATTGGCTGTCCTCGGACTCACTGACCAGAGTGTTAACTCCTTCCTCCCCAAGGATTATTACAGGCAGCCATTTGGGGAACAGCACAAGGGTGGCAAGCGAGGAGAGGGGAATGGAGAACAAGAGAGGCTTTGTGGCGGTGGCGGGGGGAACCTCGGGAGTGGGAAGGTAGGGCAGGGGAGCATGGCGCAGCACCCACTTCCCCCTTCTCCACAGTGGCTCCTTGCCACCCAGGGCAAATCCTCACCCCACTGCTGCTCCCTCCCACCCCAGTGGGTCCTGTCATCCCATTTCCCACCCCCCTGCTGCCTGTGATAGACCCTCCTATCACTGCAGGGGCCAGAACCAGGCCTCCAGGCCCCAGCTACAGCCACCCCACCCTCCAGCTACGCACACCTCCAATCAAACAGCCACCCCACAACCCCAGCTACACACCCTCTGCTATACATCCACTCCCACCCACCTCTGCTACACACACACACACACACACACACACACACACACACACACCTTCCCCACACAACCCCCAGCACCCCCCCCCCCAAGCCCTTACCTGGGCTGTTTGCAGGCTGGCTGACACAAGCTGCTCTGCCCTGCAGGGGGAGATTCACACACTCTGGGCCTCCCACCCCTCTCTGCTGGCTGGGTTAAGGTGGAGCAGGGTTTAAAGTGGAGCCATGGGAACACTGTGTAACCTGCTAGGGTGAGCTCAAATTCATTCAATTGCCCCTCTCCCGTGCCTCACAGAGAAAACCCCTGATGAAAGCAACTGGAGAGCCAGGATCCAGTTGTTAAAAGGACTCACAGCGAAGACTGCTCAGAGTTTCCATCCCACATTAAACTATTACTCAACAGAAACGTAACAATGAACTCTGTTAACTAACTAAACACACCTTATCCTAAGGAACCATAATACTCTTAAACAAAACAGTAAGAAACCCAAGAGTCCCAAAATTCAGGTGGAGTCACCCTTATCTCGATTGCAGTCTTAAGTCCCTGAGGCTTGAATGCAGAAGGTAAGCAATCCTCATCCTCTCTAGCTGCAGGAATCTTCAGGCAGATGCCATGCAGTCCTTTCTTCCTCCTGTGTAGCCAGCACCATGCAATCAGGTCACTGGCCATCCAACTCTCAGTTCCACTGCAGACAACTCCCCTGCAAAGCAGTCCAAAGCAGGGAGAAAACGTCCTGCAGTCCACTCCTGCTCAGCTCCTTTCACTGAGTCCCTTAGCCAATGTCCTCTGCAGCTCTCTGTTTGCTCCTCTCCAGGCTTCTCTTCTCAGGCTTCTCCCTGGGCATGCAACTCCAACACAATAATAAAACTTGTGGAGCATGCTCAATGTGCTCCCTCACCCTCTTACCAGAAGTTTCTGGTTTCTGGGCTGCAAAATCTGCCCAGCAACGTAACCCAGCCATAAGGGTCCCTAAAAGAGATTGCACCTATTTAGGCACATGGGTTACAACTGCATTCTGGCTGCTCCTGCTATTTTTAGGGGGACCCCTGGAACTCCAAATTCTGGTGCCTTCCTCTGTTTTTAGGGGGCTGGAAGGCTGCCTGCCTAAAAATAGGGGGCTCCGGAACTCTGCTCAGTTGACTTCCCCCTTACTTTCACCCCTGCCTTTCCTCAGCCCTGCATAGCCCACATGGCTGGGCTGAGGAGGGAGGGAACTTTAACTCCAGCTCCAGGGAATGCTCGCGGCACACCTTGGGGTGTTGCCACAGCACACCACTGTGCCCCAGCACACTGGTTGGGAACCACTGCTCTAAAGCACCATGCACATTTCAGGTGCTATATAAAAATATAACTTCTTCTTCGAGTGATTACTCCTGGCTGTTCCATTGTAGATGTATGCGTGCATCCATGCGTGCACACACAAATAGCTGGAGACTTTTCCTCTAGAGCGCCCATAGGGTTGGCTGTGGTGCCCCCTGGAGTGGCGTCGTCATGGCTGTCTATATGAGGCACAGCTGACCCCCCCGCCCCCAGTTCCTTCTCACTGCCATGGCGGTAGCTGGAGTGCAACTTGGCTGCCTTTGCGCAGTCCTTCAGTGTTTTTCTTAGAAGAGTACCCGTTCCGGGTGTTAGCAGGTGTTAGATTTGCAGCTGGCCTCTGGGTCGGGGCATGCCAGGTTTTAAAACTTGTGAAACATGTCACAAGCCGATGCCACTTGATGCAGGATATAAAATTTGTGAAACGTGTCGCAAGCTGATGCTGCTTGATGACCTGCACTGCTCCTGCTTGAGGTGTTTGGGAGAGGCATACCTCAAAGTGTAAAATCTGTAAGAGCTTCAAGTGGTGCACTCAGAAGGATAGATAGCAAAGGCTGAAGCTTCTTTTGATGGAGGAAGCCCTTAGACCAGTTTCCAGAGCGAATTCCAGCACAGCACCATCAGTCAGTCGCGCTCCAGTGGCACCGGGGCACTGAGAATCATCGGGCGGCCTGCGGCACCGGCCCTCGGCACCGGTGCTGGCAGCGGAGTCCATGGCACCATCAGCAGCTCCTTACACCTCCAGATCTTCAGATCGTCAGTGGCACTGTTCCCTCTCTCCGGTACTGCACAAGAGGAGGAGGTCGGACATAAGAAGCTTGCCAGTGAGGTCGAGCACACCTAAAGGGCCACAGACTGAGGTGCAGCAGCTGTTGGCACCAGCCCAGGTGGAGTGATCGGCTCCGGTACCTGTGCTGTCCCCCCCACAAGAAATTTTAGGGGAAGATATGCTGCTGCCTTCAATACCCGAAACATTTGAGGCAGTGCATGACCTTATCGAACAGACGGCACTGTCTGCCTCGGGCCCAGCTCCATCTCCGGCACCCGTGTTGGGGTCATCGAGAAGGAAGCCTCCGTTGGTGCATCCAGCTTCACTGCACTCTCCACAGCCAAGATCTCAGTCACCCTTGTTCATTCAGGTGAAAGACCCTCGGGCACCGTCAGCAGTGCCATCTCGGTCTCAGTCCCCAGTACCGTCCGCCATAGTTGCAGCGGCGGGGGTGCCCCAATACCATTCGCCTCTAAGGAGAAGCTGTCACCTCTCTCCTGTGCTGCCAAGAGTCCCTAAGAACCGAAGCCCACGGCACCGCCATAGGGTAGCCTCTGGTACCGCACCACGTTGGTCCCCTCGAAGTGGTCCTCCAATGGACTCGGATGAGGCTTCCTCGGTGTACAGAGCCAGTAGGCCCACGAGCAAACGGTTGGCTCCGTACCCCCTGCAGTGGCATCCTCAGTGGCCTGTTGCTTTGCAGTGGCCTTTCTGGACTCCTTGGGCTTTCCATCAGGAGCAAGGCCTTGGGATGAGCAGATCCCACTCGGTGGCAAGCTCTCACCCCCAGCCCCCCTACATGGCTGGCGCACCCCTGGAGACAGGTGACCTCTCAGAAGGGGAGTCCTCTGCAAGATCCCAGGCTCCTAAGGATCAAGACAGTTTAGACCATTGGGGTGAACTACAACCTGCAGCTGAACCCATAGATCCATCTGGGGAATCATCATCATCCCCTCCGGATGAGTTGGTTGTGGGGGCCAGGCCTGAGCCTATCCCAGATGATACTAAAGCACATCAAGATCTGCGCAGAGTCGCCCGGGGCTTGGGTCTGTAGGTGGAGGAGATTATAGAGGAGGCAGAGCATTTGGTTGACGTTCTTGTGCCAGAAGGCCCCTCTCGAGTAGCCCTCCCACTTATCAAGACCATTCAGAACACCACAAGAACCGTATGGCATACCCCAGCCTCTGTGCCTCCTACGAACAAGAGGGTAGAGCAAAAATACTTTGTGCCTTCGAAGGGTTACAAGCACTTCTACCTGCATACGCCACCCGGGTCGCTTGTTGTAGTGGCGGCCAACAAGAGAGAGCCACAGGGCCATCAAGGGCCATCCCCTAAGTCTAAGGATGCAAAAAAGTTAGATTTGTTCGGAAGGAAAATCTACTCCACAGGGGGGCTTCAACTCTGTATTGCTATCTAGCAGGCAATTCTTAGCCGCTACACCTTTAATGCGTGGTCCTCGTTGGAGAAGTTCTTGGAAAAGTGGGAGCAGAGCTCGAGGCCTGAGTTATCAGCTGCCATTAAGGAGGGCAAGAAGGTTTCCAGAATTCTGTTGCAATTGGTGTTAGACTATGTGGATGCGGTGGCCAGAGCCATGGCCTCTGGAGTCACCATGTGCTGCAGCTCATGGCTTCAAGCATCAGGTCTGCACCAGGAGGTGCAGAATACCATTCAAGACCTCCCTTTTGAAGGCCCGGAGTTGTTTTCTCAACAGACAGATGCCAAGCTCCAGACTCTGCAGGATGGCAGGTTCCTGCTTAAGTCTCTAGGGCTACACACCCTAGTGCCTCAGAGGAGACCTTTCAGGCCAGTATCGGTGTGCAGGTCTTCCCACTGCTTGCAAAATTGTAATGCTTGGCATGGCCAGAATGGCCGAGAAAGTAGTTATCACCCCACTCCCCTTTTCCAAGGAGCTTTGCACCAGTCTTCAAACGCCAAGAAAGATTTTTTGAAGGTGAGTTCAAGGATGACATACCATTATCTCCAGATCTGCACCCTCCATTTGCCAACAGACTATCTAGCTTTTATGCGGCTTTGTCCTGGATCACCTCTGAAGTGTGGGTGCTGCGCACATTGTCTCAGGGATACTCCCTCTAGTTCTTCTTTTTTCCCCCTTGCTGCCCTCCTTGTTCTCTGGCCCCCTCCAGGGACCCTTCTCACAATAACCTGTTGAAGCAGGAGGTGCAGGCCTTGATGGACAAAGGAGCCATAGAGGAGGTTCTGTGGGAGCTTTGGGGAAAAGGCTTTTATTCAAATCATTTCTTGATCCCAAAAGCAAAAGGGGGTCTTCATCCCATCCTCGATCTCAGAGGTCTAACCGTTATCTGCGCACGATACACTTTCGCATGGTTTCTGTTTCAGCAATAATTCCCTCCCTGGATCCGGGAGAATGGTATGCTGTCCTTGATCTTCAGGACGCGTATTTCCATATTTCAATAATTCCCAGACACAGGAAGTTCCTGTGATTTGTAGTGGGAGGCAGACATCTCCAGTTCTCAGTCCTGCCTTTAAGACTGGCAGCTGCTCCTTGCGTTTTCACAAAGTGCCTAGCAGTGATTGCAGCATTCCTCAGGCATTCCACGATCTAAGTGGATCCCTAATGGATGACTGGTTGGTTTGTGGCCGGTCAAAGGACAAAGTTTCCCATCAATTGCACATGATACAGAGCACCTTCTGGTACCTCGGTCTACTGGTCAATGTACAAAAGTCCACCCTGATTCTGACTCAAAAGATAGTTTATAGATGCCCCGTTGGACTGAACTGGCAAGAGCTTCCCTCCTGTGCTCTCGGTTTGAGAGTATCAGGTCCCTCGCGAGGGACTTCCAGATATTCCCATTCACTTCAATTCGCTCGTGCCTGCGGCTGCTAAGGTTCATGGCAGCATGCACTCATGTGGTGGGACACACCTGCTAGAGGTTGCGATGTGGCTGGCGTTGGTCTACTGGCCAGCGAGAGACGATATCGACAGTACAGTCACGATCCCTACGGGTGTGCTAAGTTCTCTAAACTGGTGATGCCACGAACAGAATGTGTGTTGGGGATGCCCTTTCAGCCACCCCAAACCTCGAGGTTCTTGGGCACAGGTGCATTGGACTTGGGGTGGGGGGCTCATCTTGGTCCCCTCGCAACTCAAGGCCTTTGGGGAGGCAGCGAGTTGAGCCTGCATATCAACGTGAAGGAGCTTCGAGTGGTCCGCCTGGCCTGCCAGGCGTTTTTGCACAAGTGGAAAGGCAGAGTGGTGTCAGTGCTAATGGACAAAACTGCCACAGTGTATAATATCAACGGGGAGGGGGAACACTCCAGCCTGCGTTGGGGCAAAGTCCTCCGCCTATGGTACTTCTACATTCGCCCCTCAGCTTGTGGCTTCATACTTTCCTGGCCAGTGTAACCTCCTGGAGGATTTGTAGAGTAGGAAACTCACAAGTGGTCCTTCAGGTGAGAGGTGTTGAGGCCCATCTTCCGTCTGGGGGGTTATCCCCAAGTGGACCTTTTTGCGTCTGATCAGAACAACAAATGCGCAGAATTTTGTTTGTTCAGAGGGCAGAGCCAAGGGTCAATTGCAGATGCTTTCAAGATATCTTGGACGGTGATGGCCTGCTACACGTTCCCCCCGACCCCACTGATTCCAAGAGTCCTCTTGAAAGTCAAACAGGACTGGGCCTCAATCATCTTGGGAGCCCCAGCATAGCCGAGGCAGCACTGGTTTACAACTCTGCTGCGTCTCTCGGTCAGCGACCTGATATAGTTGCCAACACTGCTGGACCTGCTCTCCCAGGACCAAGGGCATCTGTGCCACCCGGATCTGAGGTCACTACACCTCTGTGCATGAAACCTCCATGGCTGAGGGGCAGGGAGTTACAGTGTTCAGCGCAGGTCCAGAAGGTCTTGTTCAACAGTAGGAAGCTCTTGACGAGGGCGTCGTACAAAGGCAAGTGGGG
The DNA here is from genome assembly GCA_007922195.1 of Podocnemis expansa. Lineage (NCBI taxonomy): Eukaryota > Metazoa > Chordata > Testudines > Podocnemididae > Podocnemis > Podocnemis expansa. The sequence goes on from ML681982.1 coordinate 26,281,232, forward strand.
CAAGTTCATGGACTGGGCGCTTAGCAGGGATCTCATGCCTCATTGGGCCCTGATTCAAACCATCCTAGACTTTCTCTGAGGTCTGAAAGCCCAAGGCCTGCCCTTGTTCTCCATCAAAGTCCGCCTTGCGGCAATTTTGGCGTTCCATGAGAAGGCAAGCAAAGCTTCCCTTTTTGCCAACCTATTGGTGAAGCACTTCCTTAAAGGCTTAGAGAGGCTCTTCCTGGTGGTGCGCTCCCCAGTCGCACAGTAGGACTTCAGTCTAGTCCTCACCTCTCTGCCTATTCAGTCTTCTTCAAGGACAAAAGTTCAACTGCGTCCTCACCCAGCATTCCATCCTAAGGTGGTTTCACAGTTTCACTGCAATCAGGAAATTGTCTTGCCAGTCTTTTATCCAAAGCTGCATGCCTCAGACAAAGAAAGAAGGCTCCACACTCTGGATGTTCACCGTGCTATGGCCTTTTACATAGAGAGGGCGAAACCCTTCAGAAAGATGTCCCAGGTGTTTGTAGCAGTGGGGGATAGAATGAAAGGGGAGCCAGTCTCAGCTCAGCACCTCTCTTCCTGGATAGTTTTGTGTATTCGCAAATGTTATGCATTGGCTAAGATTGACCTGCTGGCAATCAAGGCCCACTCCATGAGAGCTCAAGCCTTCTCTGCTGCATTCTTGAGCGGGGTACCGATTGTGGACATTTGTTAAGTGGCTACATGGTCATCTGCACACACGTTCATGTAGCATCATGCAGTTGATTGGCAAGCTCAAGATGACTCTGCAGTGGGTAGAGCAGTTCTGCAGTCAGTGCGCCTGTGATTCTAACCCAACGCTATAGGTAAGACTAGTGAATCACCTACAATGGAATGGCCAGGAGCAACCTCTGTCTCGAAAAAGAGGTTACTTACGTGTAACTATGTTCTTCGAGATGTGTTGCTCCTGGACATTCCACATCCTTTCCTCCTCCCCTCTGCGGAATAGGCATTAAGAAGGAACTGAGGAAGGGGGTGGGTCGGCCTTGTCTCATATAGAGAGCCATGACAGCGCCACTCCAGGGGGTGCCACAGCCGACCCTACGGGGGCTCTATAGGAAAAGTCTCCGGCTATCAGTGCACGTGTGTGCATACACCTATAATGGAATGTCAGGAGCAACACATCTCGAAGAACACCAGTTACAGGTAGGTAACCTCTTCTTTCTGTTTCATACTTGACATATCTCTGCTTAATACATTATAAGTCTGACTGGTATATTCAATATTTAAATATAATTAATCAATTTTAATATAATTTAGGGGCAGCAATAGGAACTCCTTATATAAAATTGCCTCACATGTTCCTAATTTTTAAATTTTTCAAGTTTTTTCTCACACAAGCACTAACTCCTCCATTATTTGTGATGAGTCTTGAAATTTTTGGGAGGTTAGAGAAGTATCTTTTGCTGTTCCCTGAAATTATGCTCAGATATGGCATAAGGCAGTGGTTTTCAAACTTTTTTCCGGGGGACCTAGTTGAAAAAATCATTTATGCCTGCAACCCAACAATTACATCTTTCAGCAATATGTTCCAGTCTTTTGGCAGTGGCAGCAGAGGGTGCCACAACCCAGTACTGGGTCCTGACCCTAAGTTTAAAAACCATTGGTATAAGGTGTTGAAAAGCCATCATAGTTGGGACTATTACTCTTCCAAAGGCAGACAAAGTGCATCTGTGGATATATAGCAGGGGTGGCCAAACTTATGGAACTCAAGAGCCACACAAGTTGATTACTAAACCTTCGAGAGCCGCCCTGAGGCATATAACTACATACTTTTAACTACTTCGGAATTACTAAGCTTAAAATTCATTGTGCACACTAACTTCATTGTAAAAACAGGGCAGATATTGATCCTACTAATATCAGATTCTAATAATTACTTAAGGTTAACATGAAAACAAGGCCTATACAGTAAAAACTTAGCTGTCGTTGAATGTAGAACACTGCAAGCTAGTGGCAATTTTTTAAAAATCTGGGCAGTAACTTATCAATGCAGTACATAAAAGCTCTCTCAGGTGCTGATCTCTAAGTATTGCACAAGGTTTCCATTTAAGAAATTTCATTGTGGAATACAGTGCTTAACAGTAGTAAGTTGTGCCAAAAATTGAAAGTAAGCTACATTCAGTTTTAAACTTTTCTCCTTTGTATTTTCATTTCTTACTGTTCCATGTCATGTTTAGCACTTGTAAAACATATTAGTTTAACAACAAGTAAACTGCATTAGAGCCTATGAGAAAATCTAAACATGCCGTGGCTTCCCTGACCATGCTGTACTTCTCCCCCATCTCTGACCATGCTGCCACTTCCCTGCTGTGTCCAACCATGCTGCCCTTCTCCCCTCACTGTCCGACCATGCTGCTGCTTCCCTGCCATCTCTGACCATGCTACTGCTTCTCTGCTGTCCCCAACCATGCAGTGCTTCCCTACAGTCCCCTATCATGCTACGTTTTTCCCATTTCTCTGACCATGCCAAGCTTCCCTTCTGTCCCTGACCATGCTGCCGCTTCCCTACTGGCTCTGACCATGCTGCCCTTTCCTGCCATCTCTTACCATGTGACTGCTTCTCTGCTGTGCCCAGCCATGTCGCACTTCTCCCCTCTGTCTCTGACCATGCTGTCCTTCCCTGCCATGCTCTTCCATGAGTTGCACTTTTTCTTTCAAGAGCTGCATGCAGCTCATGAGCTGCAGTTTGGCCACACTTGATATATAGCACTCCTTCTCCCAGTGCAGTTTGGATCTCTGTTACATCCTGCACTCTCTGTAGAGTTTCACAGCACAAAAAATGGGGGGATGATGCAGTAAATTCTTGTGGATGAAGACTAAAAAGCTACTGCTGCAATGCTGTATCTTGGCATGGGAAAGATTCTTCTTCTCCACTGTCTTGCAGAGCACCGTAATGCATAGTACTTTAAGTGTTGCCATTCCTGTGTTTGATTTCACAGAATTTGTGTGTAGTCTAACAGTAACACATGCATTTTACATTTTGTAACAAAATCTACACGGAGCAACAGCTCCTTTATTCAGCAGCCAAGAGCTGAGTTCAGAAGCCTCTGTTTCTTTTGTAACAGATGAGACATTATAGCTACCCTAATCTGTGCAGGGAGGGCTGTTTAATTGGTTTTGATGTTGGTAGTTTTTGCAGAGCAAACATGGAATCCTATATTGAAGTTCCTGGCAAGTAAGTTAAAGGAAAATTGATTAAAACTATTTTAAAATAAATATTTTTCCTGGTGATCTAACGATAAGAAGAAAGGAGGAACAGGATCAGTTAAATACTATGTTATAAAAAAAAAAAAGCAAGGAATCCTGTGGCACTTTTAAAGACTAACAAATTTGTTGCATGAGCTTTTGTGGGTGGAAAATCCCCCTTTGTCAGATGCTTTGAAGATGGGGGACCTTAAGGAATGGTATTTATTTTTCTCCCATTCTGTAAGTTCCCCCATCTCCAAAGCATCTGACAAGGGGGGATTTTCTCCCACAAAAGCTCATGCGATAACCAAATTTGTTAGTCTTTAAAGTGCCATGGGACTGCTTGTTTGTTTTCCTGGACTAGACTAACACAGCAGCCCACTGGAATGTGTCACTATATTGTAAGTTTTGTGTTATATTTTGAATTATTTATTGAGAGGGGGGTCATAGGCATTGGAGACAGGATTTGCCTCAAAGTTATGCATGAAGCAGTTATTCCATTTTTTAAAAGCATTCTGGATGGAGAACAGTCGTTAATTCAAGAGTTTTAAACCATAAAGTAACAGAATCAGTGGTTACTTATTGCTGATATTTGCTGTTGCCTTTTTTTTTTTTTTTTGACATTGTTGGAGGAATGGGTTGCAAACTTAGTATAAGTCCTGTAGTTGTCTCTCTTCATAACAAAAACATATTTCCAGTGGTGTCAGATTACAGATATTTGTTACTTTGGAAGGCAAATAAGTCCAACCTGAGGCATGAAATATGTCTCTGTGTTGCTAATAAAGCCAAGTGCTGTAGTTTAACACCAGTGTAACTGAGGGATGAATTTGACTCCATAATGCTTGTGTATTCTGTCAATGATTTGAAAATGTAAATACATATCTTTTATCTTCAAGACCACTCAGACAAACGCGATACTTATGTAGTTATTGAGAGTTTAAAGAGCTTCATGTTATAGATGTTCAAAGCATTACCAGATAAACAAATATTCAGGGTTTGATAAAAATGTGATGCAATGTACTGATTTATTTTCTGGATGGGAAATATGCAACAGGTTTTAGCAGTTATGTAGCCAATGTTTTCCTCCTCCTATTAGCAGTTGATGATGCTTCTGGTAAATGTTAAATATATTTTCTTAGTGAACTCTTACAAGTGATTTTTAACCTATACTGCTATAAGGGAGAAAAGAATGGTTCTCTAATGTGAGGGGAGCTAGGGTGTGGACTGAGCAATCCTGAGAAAGGAGTATTAGGAGAAATCAAGTGTGGGCTGATTTTTTTTTTGCTGTTTGATTTTGAATTCTTTGAATAAAGCGGAACTGCAGAAAGTGGTAAGATTTTTAATTCTCTTCACTACAATTTATGTTCACAGTGTCAGTGGCAGGATGAAGAGCCTCTTGCTCACAATCCATCTCTTGAAATTAGTAAAATACATGGTAATAAAATCTTTATTCTAATTTGTCATTTGCCAGATTTAGAGTCTGGCATTTAAAAAACTACTCATCAGTTTCAAAATTCATCTTTTCTTTCATAGTTTTATTATATAGATCTGTAGAACACTAGTTAGTGGAATGCTGTTTGAAACCTACAAAAGATTTCACAGGGTCAACAGACCATTGTTTAGGTCCAATAATTTACTTCTGTTTGAAATGGGTGAAAAATTCAGGTAAATGTAGCCTGCATTAGTGTACTATAGCAGGTAAAGGACTTGTCCAGTCATTGAAATGATTAATAAAGGTTTGAAGATGCATGCAAAGCTAGATTAGATTAAAAAAAGAAACAAAATAAATTAACAGCAGTTGGCACTACTGGTTAATAGTTTCTTAGATATCTATTGCTTTAGACATATGCAGTTTAATTTAACCGTTCTTTGTGATATAATCAAAAAATGGTGGTTAAAGCTCATGTACACCACATACAGTAAAACACACAAGGAGTCCTGTGGCACTTAAAGACTAACAAATTTATTTACTGCATGAGCTTTTGTGGGAGAAAATCCAACTTCATCAGACATTTTCTCCCATAAAAGCTCATGCAATAAATAAATTTGTTAGTCTTTAAGTGCCACAGGACTCCTTGTGTGTTTTACTGAGCTTGACTAACACAGCTGCCCCTTTGGAACTTGGATACATACAGTGAGTCTCATGCACACAGCCACTTTGCTTTCACTGGTTATAACATATAATTTAATCTTATTTTCCCAACATTGTAAGTGAGACTTTACCCCAAATAGAATATTCATATCTATTTTTCTTTTCTTACTTTGAAAGAAATATGAACACACTATAAGAAGGTAAATTTTCCAAAACACTTTGCTTACGATTTTGTTGAACTGTTAAACATTTCTGGTCTAGAGAGTATATTGTTCTGGCTTTAGTCATTATAATACAGTTCTGTTAATATTGTATGATCTGTGGGCTGCCATAAAGTTGTTACAATTAGAAGGCTGATATAACATGAAATGAGGCACCTCTCTTGAATGTTGCTTTTGTTCTATATTTAACAAATTAGTATGTTGACATTTGTCACTGATGGATTTCATTATTTGCGGAAAGGATTTTAGGGGTTTGACAGCATGAATGGTTGTCCTACAGACTTTTGAGAATTAATAAAGACATCTTTGTTCTATGTGCAAAAAGCACAACAGATATCTTATTGACTGACATGCACAAAAAAGGAAGGCTTGTATAGCTGCTGCACCAAATAAACTAAGAAAATAATTTTTTGGCCACAATTTATTCTTCTGTGTTGTTCTCTCTCTTTTTTTATTGTGCCTCATTAATCAAAATAATAAGTAGTAGTGAATGCTTATTCAGTAAATTGTAAGCAGCTATTTCACACCCTGTGCAGTTAACGTATTATTTCTTGAAGCTGATAAAAACAAGAAAAACAAAAATGCGTGTTACCAGGATTGGTTTATTACAGAAGTAGGCTCAGGCAATAGAGAGCTAAGATAAGAAACTGTGTGTGTTATGAAGTCTGTAGCTAACTGCGTAGTATAACAGAATTAATATCTACAGAGTTGAGTATTGATGGATTTAGACAGCATTAAAGTCAGGTCCTTTGTGATTTCCTAGGACCTAGGGGGAAGATTCTTTGGTTCTGAGTCTTAAAAGCTGAAGTTATGGGTGTTCTTCACTTATGAGGAAAAATGAGACTATACACTTATGTAATAATTAGGCAGCTTCATCCTGCGATTTGCTTCCACAATTATTTGTTGGTGCAGAAAAGGAAGCTGTATCATATATGATCTGCAAATGAAGAAAATAATTGGGCTTGTGCTTTTTTATAATATGTAAAGAAGGGCTGAAATTTTTTAAAAACATATTTTAATGAGTTTTTTTGTTTGTTTCCTTAAAAATATTAGGATTGTAAACCATGCTTTCACTTTTATTATTGGATGATTTCTTAGATGACAAAGTATTTTTGGAGCTTTCTTGGTGCTTAGTTGAAATGATGATGATGATGATGATGATGGTGATGACTGATGCTAGTATGACAGTAAAACCTTTTCTCCCAAACTTTTAATTAAAAATTAACAATTGCAAATAGTTTGAAACAGTCAGAATAAAAATTACTTCCTCTTTCAACCAAGTTTCCCTTCCTTGCTTCTTTTGATGTAATAATCCTAGAAGTTCTTTAGGCAAGCGCAGAATCTTTAAGTGTAAAAGGAAAAACAGAATTCTTTCTCTTGTCCCTTTTTGTGCTAGCATATAGGCGGGTGGTAGAGAAGTGAAACTTGCAGGATTTTTCTGTATATCACAAAGAAGCAAAGAACAGCACAAGTTCAGTTTTTCGAAATCAGGCTTCCTTGAATGAGTTTTCACTGAATATGGAGAAGTAGATACATTTGCCTCATATTATCTCCCTATTTGTCTTATTAGATTATTCACAGTTTGGTTCCCAGCTCTGTTAACATTTATCAGACAAATCCTGCATTTATTTTCATCCAGTTCTGTAAGTTCTCCCTCTTCAAAGTGTCTGATGAAGTGGGATATTCTCCTACGAAAGCTCATGCAATAAATAAATCTGTTAGTCTTTAAGTGCCACAAGACTCCTTGCTTTTTTTGCTTTACTAGACTAACATGGCTGCCCCTTTGGAACCAGAAAAGCCAGTGTTTCCATTAATAACCATCCTGGAAAACTACAAATGATGAAATCCATCCATGATAAAAAAAAAATCCATTAATGACAAATGTCAGCATTCAGACTGGAAATGTGAAATGCCGTTAGAGATTGTTCATCGTGTGTATCATTTTAGCAAGAGTACAGACAATAGTTTGAAAAGTCTGTGGAGGGACAAATGCAGGAAGTGCATTTCCAATATAAAACATAAGTTTCTAGTTTATGCAGAGTTCAGCTACCACATCTATCCAGTGTGGGAAGCACACTCACATCTGCATGATAGACATGCTTTTAAGAAGCAATCTTTTTCTTTTGAGTAAATGTTTAAATGAGTTTGGTACTGCTACATTTAGAAGTTATGTACACGTATGAGAGACTGTTAATGGATCATGGTAACAGAGAATTTCCAAATTGTTAGTTTTGCAGCTTTAACATTTTTTATCAGCTGTGTGTGGAATAACATAGCAGTCTACACCCTTTGTGGTCGGGAAATAGTTAATAATTAATAAAACATATGGCAGTCATTCCACATGAGATTTGGGAGAAAGCTCTCTCTTCCAGAGTATAGACCTAATTCTGCCCTTAGATTTACATGTACAACTCCTACTGAAGGAAGGAGGAATATTACAGTGTCTTCACAAGGAGGAATTTGCCCCTGCTCCTCAGCTGGGACATTCATGCTTTTGCAGATCTTCTTGCATCAGCCAGAGTAGAGCTGTTTCAGATTCATCTTAGGTCTCATTTATGCTGCTGGCAAAATTCAGTGAGAGTCGATGGGAATTATGCAGAGTAGTTTGTGTAACTCCCATTAACTCCTTAACTTCCTTTTTGTGTGCTATATTCACCGTGCTGCACCAATGGAAAATGTATTGCCGTTGAAACAGTGCTATGCCACTAGAATGGGTGGTCTTATTAGATTAACTTCCAGATCACGTGAGTGTGTCTTTTCTGACTGCTCAGTCAATCTGGAAAAATCGATCTGATGGTGGTGAATTTGCCGCTGTCAGCGTAGACATACTCAGACTCTGTATCAGCAACTTTATCTGTAAACAGGTAAAAAAAGACAGTGAAATGTTACATAGATGCAGTGGATCTGAGATAATATTTTTAGAGAAACCTTAATTTAGGAATATTCTAATATTTTAAGGCTTAATTTCTTAGTCTTATTATTTCAATAAATGGTAGTTATAAAAGAAAATTAGGCATTTTTTCAGTTTCTTGATTGAAAGTATTTAACTCATGGTGAAATCTCCTACTGTGAATACTCAGTAGTAGAACATTAACGACAATGATTGAAAGTCAGTTCTTTTCAGATTTAGGGTATGTCTAGACTGACAGTGGCAAAGTCACTGCCATCGGCGCAATCTTCTGGGCGTAATTTAGCAGTGAGCATGAACTCGACTTCCGAAACGTAGCAGCATCATAGCAACTCCTGCTCCCTAACAGGAATTTCTGAAAGCTGAGCACAAGCCATTTATGGTTGGCTTCACCCAGTGTGCCTCAGCAGCTTAAGAAGTCGCTGGCGGAAACACAAGGTATTTTACGTGCCTTGCATACCTGCCATTGACTGCTGCCTTATATCCCGGTAAGTGTAGATTGGGGCTTAGTAAAATTGGTACTCCTCATTGAGGGTCAGTTGCATGCTGTATGTGAAGCTTAAAGTTGTGCCTTTTTCAGTTATTTGTGTGAGCAAAATGTAGAAAGATTATTTTCAATGAGTCAGGTATACTTATTTATGAAGTAGTCATTCAAAAATGACTCAATTTCCCTCATGCTTCCCAAAAAATAATTTCAGTAACATGACTACATTTTCCCCATACTCTGTCAGACCAAGCATTTAGAATTTTAGCCGCTAGCTGCCTTTTTATTTTTTGAAAGTTGACACATAGGTTTATAAACTGTTTTACAGGACTGTGCAACATTCTGTTACTGTCTAGTTCACCTCTTTCCACTCATAAGGCCAGTTGGCCAGTTGCTGTCCTCCACCAATCCTGTGAGCACAGAGAACCCTTAAATGCTGTCATACTGTTGCACTTATATTGAAGTGGAAATGTTATGCAGGATAAGTCCTTTGTGCTATGCTGCTCTCCACTATGATGCGTATGATTCCAGATGCCTAAGTCCCTGTAGGGGCCCCTCCTGTACCTACAGCCTGTGTGACAGGCATTGGGGTTTGAAGAAGGCTTTCCTAGTTTTGGATCCCATTTGTATGCAGGCCTTGCCGTCAACTGAATGGAAAGGAAGTAGCATTTGGAGGCACTAATTCATATTGAACTGGTTACCAAGTGGGCTTGTTTGTTCCTGGCCAACAAATGAATCATGGGGTCGGAGCCGAATTAGATAACTAAAATATGGTTCAATTTCCAAACGTGCAGCCGTGTTGGTCTGTGTCCCCTTATCTTGCTCATAACTTGACTTGCGTTTTGAATAAGAGCGTTTCCAAAGATATAGTTTATTATCATGTTGGAGGTTATTGAATGGGCTTTGCCAGTGTAGCAGCAATAGCTAGATTATGCTGTACTATGATTATAATAAAACTGATGGAGCTTTTGTTCTGGTATTGTCAATATGTGGGAGGAAGAACTTTTAAAAGAAATGAGTAGCCCTGTTATGGGCACAACTATTCTAAGACATTGTTCTGGTCTAAGGAGCATGAGAGCAGGGTCTAAGAGTAGCCTGAGACAAACTCTTCGAATTTTGAGAATTCCTGCCTTGCTATTGTACATTGTGCACACAGCAGGAGAAGCCAGAACTGATTTTTGAAAGGAGGGTGGAGAGTCAAAACTGAACACATATTTCAGAAGAAGAAGAAAGGAAAATGTTTAATTTCTGGTAAGATTAGTGCATGACTTAAATGCCCAAGGATTTTGCTAGTCTCCTGGTTACTGACATGTAGTTTACTTGGCTATTTAAAGACAGCTCTTGTTTTAGCAAGGGTAATAGTATTTTTACACTTGAGCAAAACAAACAAGGAGTCCTGTGGCATTTAAAGAGTAACAAATTTATTTATCATATGACCTTTCATGGGAAACGCTTTGAAGTGGGATTTTCTCCTGCAAAAGCTCATGTGATAAATGAATTTGATAGTCTTTAAGTGCCACAGGACTCCTTGTTTGTTTTGCTGAACTAGACTAACAAGGCTGCCCCTCTGGAACTTTACGCTTGATGTCTGTTCAGATAAAAGACAACAAGGAGTCGTGTGGCACTTTAAGACTAACAGATTTATTTTTTGCATGAGCTTTCGAAAGCTCATGCAAAAAATAAATCTGTTAGTCTTAAAGTGCCACACAACTCCTTGTTGCTTTTTTACTGGACTAGACTAACACGGCTATCCCTTTTGAAACTGATGAGATAAAAGGGTCTACTTTGAAATAAGGATCCTTACCTACAAGGTTTAGTCCTGTGTGAGGGATTGGATGTCCTCCTAAGGTGCACATGTTTCAATATTGCATTCATAGAGCACAACAACCATGATGAAGCAGTATTTCCTAATACAGAGTTAGAAGAAGAAATAGATTTATTAGGTTGTTGTTGTGGGGTATATTTTTTCCTCTTTTTGCAGAGGGCGCAGGCGGTGGTAGGCTGGAAATTTAGTTTTTAAAGGTATAGGGCTCAATTTTCAAAGCATCATGTGGGCTTTTTGCCATGTTGAGTTCCTTTATCTTTGAAGTGAATCATATGGCTGAAATCACAGGCAGAGTTATGCACAAACATCCTTTACATAGTATGTTATGTTAGTCTTTCATCTGTGATCAAAAAAAGGAGTGTAAAATGAAGTGAGGGGTATTAAATTTAGTGGAACTAGCTTGAATTTGTGGAATATTTCAACTTTCTGTTGTGCAACTATTTTATTCCCTTTCTGGGAATATATAAAAATGTATTATTTTATCAAATGAGACCCTGTGTCCATTTCAGCTAAGGCTAATTTTGATTAGTTCATCTAGGGGCATTAGGAAAACTGTCCCGGCATATGAAAATTCTATTTTGTCAGCTCTCATAAATGTTTCCAACCTGGCTTGGTTTATTATTGTTAATCAGGGGGTTCCTGAATTACCCCGTTTCTGAAGAGAAATTGAAGAATTCTGTGTATAAATAATGTTTGGATGAATCAAACCCTAGGCTGATTTATTTGTAAAACCAATGACACTTTAAATGCTTTTCAAGTTATATGCAGCGACTGCTCTGTGAATACTGAGTCAGAAGAACAGTGACTTTTCCTTTTAAGCAAGGATTTAGCTTGAGTCTGTTCGTTGAATATCCATGGAAAGTGGATAATCTGGATGTCAGTGAAAGGAGATAACCAGAAACCTTCTGCAAACACTGTGATTTTCAGCTCTGACTCTCTAAATTTAGGTTCTTGTTGCTTTTTTCTCTCTACTTGTTTATCTTCTGCAAAACTTCATGCCAAGCATTAAATTTATACAATAGCAATTTAGGAATAAGAAAAGCAGCCTCTTTAAAGTAAGTTTACACATATCTATATGAAAGCTCAAATCTGGTTTTGTGCAGGGAACAAAGTGGGGATGGCATTCACACTTGTCAAATACTTGGCAGGCTGTGGATTGCAACACAGCCTGAGTATGGATGCTGTTCCAGTCTTCAGGGAAGCAGGTGCTGCTTCTCTGCTGTATGTGGTTTCAATGCTAGGTCCATTTAGTCATGGAGCTTGTGGCTGTATTGCTAGTCTGTACTGAACTGGAGCAGAGCACTTATCTTTGACATGCAAAGATTGCAGAGACCATTTTTCCTTCTAACATCTGCCTCGCTCTGCCCACACACCCTTGCACAGCATCACAATGTGGTTTATGTGGTGCAGGGAGACATGTCAACCTGTTGCACCAGGGTGACTTTCACTCGTACAATGTGTCACTTGCTGGTTCTACAGTTTGAATGTATAGAAAGAAACCCATTTTGTTGTTGTCGGCTTCTGTTTATATTCCTAATCTGATGCTTCTTGTGCTCTAAAAAAGCCACTGCATGGCTGCATAACAACTTATTCAATGTCATGATAGGCTTTGAGCAAAGGATGGAGCATAGTGCAAATCCCTGCAGATCAAGATGAGGAAAATTGTTCTCATTCAGTAGTTTGTTTTAACACAAGGTGTACAATGTACAGATAACAGAGATTACAGATACCAATAAGATATCATGTTGCTCTGTGGTACTATAAAGATGAATCACAAGAAGAAACTAACAGTTAAAGATAGAGTTGAGTAAAAAATAACACTGGAAAGAGATTGTTCATGGCATCATTTACCTGGGAAATTTTAGATAAATAGCAATATTAAAAGAGAGAGACTGAGAGAGAGAAGTTGGATTTTCTCCCAGCTCCATTTAAACAGATGTTATCACTTCGCATTTCTGATTGATTAATTTTTACAAATTCCAGTTTCTGGTAAAGCGATCTTTAAAATGTACATCCTAATTATTTATTTAAATATTTATTTAAAAGCTTTTAAAGGGTTTTTTATTCCTCATATTGTTTCTAATAAGGGTTTTCCCCCAAAGGAATAAGCTAGCTAGTTCATTAAACAGGAGAGAATGAAAATGACTCTACAGAAGGTGCTGAACAAAACTTGCATTTTTTAGCTCATCAATTACAGTGATCTTGGTGTAAGTTTTAACTATAGAAAGTGCAAAATTTTCTTGTAAAAATGTTATTTTTCCAGTTGAGGGATGGATTCCTGTTAATGATCTCTTCTGTTAACTTGATAAATAGGAGAGTTGTACCTATAATTCTGTATATTTAATGAGAATTTACTCTTCATCCCACCTATTGAAGCTTCAAAAGGCATGGGACAAGCCTGTTAGAAATATATTCTTTACACTGTCAGTTTGCTAACTAAAGAGCTACTAATTATGTGTACACGTGTAGTAAGCTGGAGACCATGTGTCTGCTGCTCTTTCCTGTTGACTAAAATTACATGGGAACAGTGAAATATGGTACATTTTCAGCAACTATATGCTAAGTAGCACCTGTATGTAATTAGTCTGGAGACAAAGTTGTACAGAATTGCTGACAGAGAGATGGTTTCTAAGCTTTTTTGATCACTGTTCTGTTCACTACCCCTCTTGGAAACCTTTTTGTATTGAAGAGAAACTAAGCATTTGTGAAGGAAATCTAAGTGGGTGGTGAATTTTGACGACTTCAGTACACAACAAGGACAATCAGGCCTGTTGAAGGAAAGTATATCTCTGCTGTTCAGACCTAATGAAAATATTTTTTCCCCTTTGGAAACCAGTTCTTTATTCGTATATTTTTACCCTTGTTTCTTCATACTATTTTATATTCATCTTTCATATATGGTAACTAGTTGGGAGAGGCACTTTTAGATCTCTTTTTCAAACAAATTATGTGGCAATTAAACTTCTGAGGGTTGTGATTCTGGTCAGAATAATGCCCTTTTTGTTTGAAGAGTGTACCCAAGTATGTACTTGTTGAAGGCAAGTCATTAATTTCTTTTTCTGTAATGGGCATTGGGAATCATTCCAGCTTTCTGGGAAGGATTGTTGTTTTTTGTTAACTGAGTGAGGCTTCCAGTGTTGCTTACCACACCCAGGCAACCTGTTCTGGCCTGCCTTGCAGAAGTTACTTGCAGATTGGACCAGCAGGTTTGCAAGTGAGACTTGACAAGGCAGCACCTTTAGATGCTCTATCAGTTGGGCAGAGTGGATCAGGTCTTAATGTAATTGCAGAAGTGAATTAACTCTTCTCACCCCCAATTAAGATCCAAGTTCTTCTTTTCCACTCAAATTGAGCAGAAAGTTAAATTCCTATAATTGCTGGATATCTGGTAATGTCCATGATTTTTCCTTCTCTGTTAAGTGTGTATTTTTGGACTGATATGTGACAACGCAATCGTGTGTGGAGGAATCCAGTTCAGGAACCAATTAGAAATCCCATTCTTAGACCAAGGCTTATATCTGACTGCATCAGGACAGTGGACTTGTCAGACCAGACCAGATAGCTTATCCCACTCAGGGTATCCAGGGAAGATGGAAGAAAGGCCAAAGAAAAAACTAAAGTCATTGGTGGGGTGGGTGAGAAGAAGATCATCCTGGGCAATAGTTACTGGTAGTATTTAAGAGGGAGGAGGAGTAGAAAGAGCTACACCTTTATTTATCTAGTGGTCCAAGACCACAAGCTTCATGCAGGTGGTGGGGCAAGGCTCCCTTCTCTCTCAGTAAGTGTTTAGGGTAATTAGACTCACATGGGAAATGTCAAGAAGAAAATGAACAGAAGACTGAACAATTCAAGAGCAGGCTTCAAGCTCAAAGAGAGTTCACAGGTTAGGGAAGCCAAGACTTAAGAGAGAAAGTCTCAGAAGAAAGACTGTGTTAACTTAACCCTGGACAAATGAGAAGAGGCCTAGGGAGCCAAAACTGGAACCACACAGTCCCGTGAAGGAGGGCTTTGCCCCTGACTTATGGATGGGTTGAAATGTGATTGGAAAGCAGGGCCCAAAAGGAACTGCAGTAGCTCCATGTGGTTCCCTGACCAATGCTAGTCATAGGAAGGATGCAGTTTCTAAGCATGCCACTTTATGTGGGGTGCCAATACAGTCCTTTGCCTCATTTTCTCTTCAGGTTTCTGGGAATAATTGATTCACACACAGAGTCTTTAAAAACAATACTCCCTCCTCTCTTGGGATCTAATTTATTAAACATAATCCAATTTCCAAAGGAGAACCTTTTCACCCATCCCCAAGCTGTGTTTACTGTAACTGTGTGATTTCAGTTCTGGCCTCCCTGACCTGTGTATTCTCTGACAGGACTTGGTGCTTTTTTTTGTTGTCACCCACCCACCCAGTCATCTGAACTCTCCTTTGACTTTCCAGTGAGTCTAAACCCCCAAACACCAGCCTGGAATGTCTGGGAGAGAGGGGAGCCTTGTTCTTACCCTCTCCGAAAGGATCCTGGTCTCAGGCTGTAAAGGAACAGTGGCCTGGGTTTTCCTATTCCTTCACTTTCCCAGACAGTAACTATTGCCCAGGATCATCATTTTATCAGAAACTGTCACTTTTTGTTATTGGTTTGGGCTTTCCCTGGTCACCTGGGACAGAATAACTGGCCTCTTAAGCTGCCTCCTCTGGACTTAAATGGCAGCATCCAATTACACTGAGAATAAGGAAAGAGGTTGTGCAACCATCCTGAAGTTCAACATCTCTTGTAGACTGGTGGTAAATAAAAAGCTTATTGTCATTCTTAGTGATGACATGAAGACATGTATGCAGTGCACTTGTTGCTATGTCACTTCCAGGATATGAGAGAGACAGGAGGGTGAGGAACTCTGCATGGCTCAAAAGTGTGTCTCTCTCATGAACACAAGTTTGTTCAATAAAAGGACTTACCTCCCCCAACTTGTCTCTCCAACATGAGAACATGTCTTCCACCCTTCAAGAGAAAATGAGAAAAGCAACCTGCATAGTTTGAGGGGGCTTCAGTGAAGTTTTGTTTATTGCCCATGGCCTGTGCTTAAATTTTACTAAAAATAACCATGACAAAATCTTAACCTTAGCTATAATAAACTGTCTTAATAATCGAAATGGCTATTGCTTAATGGATTGTCTGAGAAAGGACCTACTGAATAGAAACCAAACTGTCAGATTCTTTTGTCAAAGTCCATGTAGTGGAGTTATCTGTCAGAACTCCGCTGGCTTCAACTATAGAGGAAGCCTCAGGTGTGATCCCCCACCCCACTTTTTTTTTTTTTTTAATTTAATCTAATCTCAAATCTCCTTAAACTTTAACAGGGAATGTCTAAGTTACAAAGTGGCATTTTCTCCCACGAAAACTCATACAATAAATAAATTTGTTAGTCTTTTAATTGCCACCATGCTCCTTGTTTGTTTTGCCAGTACTTACTGCATGATAGTAGTTAAGATGGCCTGAAGTGGCTCTCAGAGTTGGTGCTGGAATATGTCAGGTGCAGAGGTCCGGGTTGTTAGCACAAATCTTAGGATTCAGTGGCACATGTGAAGATTGTACTCCTTGGGGAATGTAGTGTTCAGGAGGACTGTACCACAGGAGCCAAAATGCTGGATATTATCCTAGGCTGTAGACATCAGTAAGTCATGTTGGTGACAAAGGAACAAAATTCCTATACTTAATGGAGAAGTCTATATAAAATGTTACAACTTTGTCATCATCTCTTTTATCCTAAGCTTCACATTCTGTATTTATCAAGCCTTTGGGGAATGATATTGTTAGTTAAAAAAAAAAATGTGGTTAATGGATGAGGACAGCTAACATCCTATATCATTTGACAGAAAGTAGTGTCTTCTGAGGTTAGGGGAGCATAAACATATGGTCTTCAGATACATGTCAGAAAGCTAGAATTTCTGTGAAGTAAGTACATCGATCATAGCTGAAAACTCAGATTTCTTTCTGGAGCAATAAGCATTGGACTTGCTGTGAGCAGTGGGCTGTGACATGCTTTGCAGCATATTACAACTCTGTAGGACACACCAGCTCCGCCTCCCCCCCACCCCTTATCTGAATCCAGCCATCTACCTGGTTCTCCACAACACACTTAGCACTATGTGGCAACACAGAAGTCTGTCTCAACACAGTGGTTAACAACTGCTGTGAAGGCTACATGTTCAGCCCTTAAAGGAAAGGTTGGGCTAGAATAAAGAAGCATCTTACCTTGCTCTGTATTGGCACCTCTGACAGTCTCAGCAGTGGGGTCAATAGACTATAAAGGGGAGAGCCATATGATATCCTTAGTTGCAGTAACAGCCATCATGATGGCAGCCAGCAGAATAAAAGAGAATATTTGAGATATTCTCAGAGAAAGGAGAAGGTGAGCACAAATATTCTAAAATGAAATTCTGCTCCTACACATCTTTATTTTCCATTTGTTCAGAAAGTTTCATGTTTTCATTGCAGTCTGAATGTGCCCTGCATATATTTCCTCACAAAAATAATCTTTTCTTTTTTCCATAAAAGAGGCATATTGTCAAGGTGTAAACTTCATGTTTTTTAAGTAACTTAGAATAGAAACTGTGATACGGGGAAATACAAATTCTGCCTTTATCTCCTATATCTGTATAGTAGATACTTAAAATGCAAACCCTAAGCTGAGCCTGTTTATAAGGCATTACATTTCTTCTGTTTTATTTAGCCAAGTGGTGGAAAGGCTGCCAACAGTATGTCTGGAATGTTGTTTACCTGATACATTTCTGTGGTTTTTCTTTGTAGCACTGCACAGGCCCCAGCTAGGGGTCATTTACTTAAAAATGACCAAAGTAATACCCTTAGTTGCAGTTATTCTTCTCAACAGGGGCTTGATAATAAAAGAATGTGTCTCATCACGTTCATCAGCTTCTGTGCTTTTTTCTTTCCCTTTTTGTTATTTTTCTTGATAGCAAGTTGTCTTTTGTAGAGATTTGAAGTAGTGCTATTTATTCTTTCTCTTTCTTCTCAGTGACTTGATTCCTTTACTAGTGCTTCAGCTATTTGTGATGTCTGTTGTGATATTAGCTGATTTAAGTGTATTTAACCTGCTTTTCTGAACTATTATTTTTTATAAGAAGGTAGTTTAGTGTGGGCTTTTGTTTTTGTTTGTTTGTTTGTTTGTTTAACCACAAGCCAGACTGTTTACACTTAAGATGTCAGATCCAGGCATGTAGACAGTTGCAGGAGAACAGTGGGTTGAAGGATAGGACAGGGTGGAGAAGATCTTTGATGACTAGTATCTGCCTCTTGGAAATGTCTTCAGGCCATGTGGCCCATGTTTAGGGGGTCAGACTTATCTTTAAAGATTGCGGTTCTTTACTGTTATTCTGTATCACTTTTTCTAACTGTGTAGATCTTGGAAAACAGATGGGCTATGGACAGTGGTTAAAGTATAATTTGATGGGCCCTGGAAACCTCCTAAATCTCCAAGCCCCCTCCTATATTGTCTGGGCCCCCTTCATGCATATGCTGGCTCCAGTCCAAGTAGGCATTTGCAAGTTTCTGCATCTGCTGACCCTGTAGCTGGGCACAAACTCCTGACTATTTCATGGCTATTTGCCATGATCTGCCTCCAAATGCCTGTCCCCACCCACCCCAGCTATTGCTCCCCCAAATGCCTGCCCCCACCCACTCCAGGTACTGCCTCCCAAACTTCTGCCCCCCTCATTGTCCCACCTTGCATGGGGCCACTGTGCTGCCTGCTGCACCCCTCCCACCCTGGCCCAATTGCTCCCCAATCCCACCCTAACCCACTCACCCTGCTGCCAGCTCGCCCAGTCCCTTTCCTCTGCGGCTGCCTGTCCCCCCCCCCCCAACCCCCCAGGGCCCCCTTACCTGGCCACCGGAGTGGAGCAGCCATGCTACCGGCTGCTGCTCCCACCCTGAGTGTGCTCTGAGCATGCTCCAAGCAGGCTCTGGGTGGGAGATTTAAAAACTCCCAGTCCCAGCCTGGGGCAGGTCCCTGCTGGCTGGAGGGACTGCCTTCTGGCTGGGTAGGGGCTGCGGCTGCCGGTCGTGCATGGCTGGCAGTGGTGGCTTTGCGGGTGACATTGTGCAGGGGTATTAGGAACACATCAGAATGCTGTGTTCTGCCCCATTATTTTATTTTTAGGGGCCCTGGGATGGCATTCAGGTGCATTCCCTCTTACTTTAACCACTGGCTATGGATCATGTGGGGATAGAGGATAGCTGAGTTTAGAAGGGAAATATTCTGTGGATGTCAATCCATATATATGAAAGGACCTAGTTCAGTTTCCTTTCTAGTCCCATTTGTGACACCGACGGCACTGTGCAGGCAATGGTCCTTCAATCTCCTGGATAATAGTTACATAGAGCCAAATTCTGCTATGTTTACTGATGTTGAGATGCATCTTATAACAGTGGTAAGAAGCTTTACCGGAGCATTAAGTTTCTACTTAAGTGTAGATGATATCTTAGAGCAGCCATTATTTGTAAGAAAGTTTAAGCATTTTCTGTAGTGAATTATACCATGTACAGCATGCTTCCCCAACATCCTTCCTCTGTCAGACCAGACCTCCTCTTATAATACAGAGATTCTGTTTTATTCATTGGTGCATGGTGGTACCATATGGAGTGGGGAAGAACCCACACTTTTCACCTCTGCCTTCTCCCTGACCATATCCATGTGCAAAGGGCTTTCTGTTTCCCTGTGCACTTCATAGAGTGATTACAGTGTATGGCCCTGGGACTATATTGTATTTTGTTAACATGTCTGGATTGTAACAAATCAAATATGGCGTGTATGTCTGTGTGTGCTTTATCATTTGCTTTTTTGTTGCCTTTGGTGAGCAACTTGTTTTCTTTTCAAACCATTTTTGCTGTATTTCTTTCTTTCATCATTTGACTGATAAATACTGCCTGTTTGTATTCACACCTGCTCTTTTTATTATCTTCATTTAAATATAAATGCTTCTGCTGAAATAAATCAGCCTTGTAATTTGAAAAATGTAAAAGTTTGGTTTGAGTTACTTATTACAGGTAATATATGTTTGATGGTTGAATATGAAATGACTGCTTGGCAGAATTTTAGCTTGAATCTCTGCCAGACAACAATAAAGCGCAACTTAATTCCTAAAAACGCCCGAGCTATAAACTATCTGTCATGAGCTAACATGCATATAGTAATAACAGGCTGACATGGCTAATAAAGTCTGCATATTACTATAGCCATTCAGTGCATGCTGTAACAGGTCTATAATGTGTTTTGTCCTTCATTCATATTATGCAGCCCACACATCATTTTCCTGTCACAGAGCATATTAACTGGAGGGAGCCATCTCTGTGGAACACGTCTGTGCCATGAAATTGCTCATGCTTGGTTTGGATTGGCCATTGGTGCTCGTGATTGGACTGAAGAATGGATAAGTGAAGGGTTTGCTACTTACTTGGAAGATGTATTTTGGGCAGTAGCACAACAGGTATGAAGACAGAGTACAACCTTGTTTTACACTGTAGAATTTGAGATGCTCTGAGGAATGCTAAGAAGGAACTGAATGCCTTAATATTAAATTAATTAAATTAATATAAAATTAAATATTAAATATTAAATATAAAATTAAATATAAAATTAAATATTAAATTACTATACATCTCTATTTAAACATAATACATTCTGAGGCAGTGCTGGATTTCCCATTAGGCTAGGGCCTACGAAGGAGGGAAAAAATGAAAAAAGCAGAAAAAATAAGGAAAATCATGTGGTTTAGCATTAGAATAGTTTAAAGTGCATCATGTCAATTGACATAATTCAATTGGCGTTTACCCTCTTTTTGCACACTTCAGAGTGAAAGTGCCTAGGGCTTACGAACACCAAAATCTGGACCTGTTCTGAGGCTACTTCTGTTAGTATGCTGATTCCAGTAGCATTATAAATTAGTTTGATTCCTTATTTCCACATCTATCCACACCTTTTCAAAAGTCTAGGTCCTTGCATATAAGAATTAAGCATATTTTCTCAGTGAGTATCTGCCCAAAGACCCACTACTCAAAATTGTCACATTTCTCTCAGTCAGTTGCTTCTCTTTGTCCTTTCCATCCAACTAATCATCTTTCCCATATGTGAGCACCTTTGAAATCAACAG
This sequence comes from Podocnemis expansa, assembly GCA_007922195.1. Taxonomy (NCBI): domain Eukaryota; kingdom Metazoa; phylum Chordata; order Testudines; family Podocnemididae; genus Podocnemis; species Podocnemis expansa. The sequence continues at coordinate 26,302,131 of ML681982.1, forward strand.
CACAGGCATCCTTTTGTGCCCAAGAGCTCTTCTGAACTGGAATTACATTTTTGTTTATTTTGTAAAGTACCAAGCACATATATGGCACTGTAAAATCAAACTCATTATAACTACCACCATATCTACATTTCTGGAGAGGGAAAGAGGTAATTCCCACCCAACTTCACTTCTATTTCCTTCCCCTTTTCAAACTCTTCTCTAACTTCCATCTTTACAATCACTACAAGGTGCTTCTGTTCATTTCCTCTACTCTGTTTTGAGCCACCTGAAAGCAAATTGTAGCAAATCTTGGACAACAAAAATAGAAACTGGCTGATTTTATTCCTATTAATTTACAAGGCTATAAAAAGTATTTCTTTTATTTTTAATCGTTGGGTAATTTTGTTTGGCAGTGTATTAATGGAGTTGTAAGTATACTCTGTTACATCACAGTAACTGCAGCTGAGACTGAAAAAATAGTGTATGTAGTGCAAGAAAATAAGGAAAAATCAGTAAAGAAAAATCAGAAATTATCTGTTCATTTGTAGCAAACAAACTGGCATGTATTTAATTGGCAGCCATCACTGTAAATATGCTTTATTAGGGGTAAATACAACAAGGATTTTTTATCAGCATAGCAGAAGTAGGAGGAAAGAGGAGTGAAAAGGGGACACCAAACAGCTTTCTGCTTTCAAGGCTGGGAAGAGTAAAGATGAGCCAGAACTGATATTCTAGGTATCTGTACTGTATGTCCAGTTCATTTATTGCCAGTCGCAGAAGGGAAAACAACTGCCTGTCTCCCTCCTCAGGCAGAAATATTTAACTGACTATCGATTTGAAGCTCCTAACCAGACTCCTGTTTCCTCTGTGCTGGTCCTAACCCTTTGTAAAGCTTGCATTTTTAGCAAGGGTGTGGATGTTTGTGTCATACTCTGCTCCTCCTACACATTAAAGGGAAACAAAACAAGTCTTTCCATCAGAAAATTGTTGACCGCTGGTGAAAACAATGAACAATGTGTTTGTGTACTAAACAGCTGCCGCTTGAAGAAGCAAAAGAGCAACAGGAGTTGAAAACTTTGCTGCGCTGGCGAAGGCTTCAAGATGAGATTCAGAACTCTGATGAAGACCTACAGGTATTAAGGTAAAAATATAATGGCATATTCTGTCCCTTTTTGCATGTGTTCTCCCTTCTCTCCCCACCCCCTGCTCCCCACATTTCCCACTACATTTCTCCATCCATCCTGCTCCTCAGGAAATACATCCAAATCATCTGATTACATCTACTACATCTCCTTGTTTTCTTCTAAAGAAAAAAGTACCTAATTAATTTGAATTAAGGTTCTTATCATCTGCATTGTGACTTTTTTGTAAAGGGCTTTAAAATAGAGATTGTGTTTGATATAAATGTTTGTAAATGTTTTCTAAGTACTTATATTTATGAAAATAGTAAGGGGTCATTTCAAGAGCAAAGTTGTTTCTTTGAAGTCATAATAGTTGCTTTATATTGTGATTGAACAGAAGCACTTGTACATTATCCAACTCTCAGGCTGAATGAAGTTTTAAAAACCAAAGAATAAAGCTTAATATTAAAAAAAAAAAAACCCCACACCAAACAAACCCTATCATTCGCTTAATAATAACTGACCTTTGGGGGATGGGTGGGCTTGTCCTGGGTACCTAAGCAGAGACCCTTTCTCACATATTGTCCTAACATGGGGTGTATGTCAAACAAGATGCTCTTGCCTCACTCACAACTGCAAAAAAATTGTGGGTTGATCTGATTGGTTTCTTGGGGCCTTGCAGTGTTCTTTTACCTTGGGATAACTGGAGTAGTCTTACTTTTCTGTGGTGAATATCTTGTCTCATCATACCAGGTAGCCAAGAAAATAAGGCTCGCCAGTTCCTTTAGCTTATGTTAGCCCCCATATTAGTTTGTTGGATATGATTCAGAGTATTGTAAACACCACACCTTCCCACTAGGGACTGAAAGCTTTTTCCTCTTGAACTAATGCAGTTCTTAAGAAATGGAAGAAATTCTACCTTGTGGACTCATGTTCTCCCAGTCATTGTTATGTGACAGGCTGTGTCACCTGCTCTGGATAACTATTTTTTTTTTTAGTAGCTGCTTTTGTGTTTATTGATGAATTGTACATCAGACTTGTAAGCAGGATCAGACTAGGTACACATTTGCAAGTGTGCACTTTGATGATAGGTGCATACACAAAAGCAAACCTTATCACTAGCTACCATACAGCTACTACAAACACAACTGCTGATTAACAGTTCATATTTTAAGACTAGGAACCAGGCTTCTGGTGATAGGGGGCTTATCTGGACATTTGCTTTCCTTTATTTTAGTGTTAAGGAATCATGTTTGCCTTGTTTTACAATAATTATACACTGGTTGTTTTTTAAAAATGTATGTGTCTGTGTATGTATGTAGTATAACCAAATATCTGTCTGTCTACCTAGGCTGGCTAGCTGTCTGTCTGTCTAGGAGCAATTATCCAATCAATTTTTTTACCTATCTTATAGTACTCCATCCAGGCTTTACTTACCTAGTTTGTTAATGAGAAGTTGATGCGACACCATATCAAAAGTCTTACTAAAGTCTAGATACACCACATCTGCCACTTCCACTCTATCCACAAGGCTTTTTACCCCATCATAGAAAGCTATCAGGTTGGTTTGACTCGAATTGTTCTTAACAAATCCATGCTGATTATCACTTAACACCATATTGTCTTCTAGATATTTGATAATGGGTTCCTTAATTATTTGCTCCATTATTTTTCATGGTACAGAGGTTAAACTGACTGGTCTATAATTTCCTGGGTTGTCCTTATTTCCCTTTTTATAGATGGGCACAATATTTGCTCTTTTCCAGTCCTCTGAAATCTTTCCTGTCTTCCATGATTTTTCAAAGATAATAGCCAATGGCTCAGAAATTTCCTGAGTCTGCTCCTTGAGTATTCTAGGGTGCATATCATCATCTTTCTTAATGATCTGGAGCATTGGTTTCCAGCCTGTGGTCTGCAGACCCCTACGGGGCTGCAGAGTTGCTTCAAGGGGTCCGCGGACATGCTGGGAAATGGACTGGACACCACCAGCAGTGCCACAGTGGGAGCCGGACAGTTTTCCCTAGGGCGCAGTCCCCATCATTCTCCTGCACAAGGAACACTGCCAGATGTGCAAAGCTGGCAGCCATGTTCCCTACCTGGCCAGAAGACACAGTCTTCTGGCCAGCCTTGCCCCAGGCTGGGAGTTTTTAAAACTCCCATGCTTCCCTGAGCATGCTCAAAGCATGCTCAGGGTGAGAGCAAGCAACAGCCTGTGGTATGGCCGCTCCTGGCTCCGACAGCCAGGTAAGGGGGCCCTGGGTGGGGGAGTCAGAGTTGGGGATGGGCAGCCGCTAGGGAAGGAGCATGGGAGGGTTGGCCTGGGGCAGTGGGTGAAGCCAGTGTTAGAGGGGGCTAGGAAGGGTCATGTCAGCTTGGGGCAGCAGAGGAAGCCAGTGGCAGGGTGGGGGGTTAGGGAGGGGGTTGGGGTGATTTGGGGCCAGACCTTCCAGTGGCACTGCTGCTCCGCAGTGGGGAACAGATTCCACCAGTGGGGACAGTGGCGCTGCTTCATCCCACCTGGAGCCAGGGGGCTGCAAAACTGGTTAATGTTAAAAAGTGGTCCCCAGCCTTGAAAATGTTGAGAACCACTGATTTGGACAATGGGGTGGGTTGCATTCTCATCAACTTTACAGGTGACATTAAGCTGGGAGGAATGGTAGATACCCTGGAGAGTAGGGATAGGATACAGAGTGACATAGAAAATTGGAGGATGGACACCCCCCCTCCCCAAAAGAAATCTGATGAGGTTCAATATGGATAAATGCAAAGACCTACACTTAGGACGGAAGAATCTCATGCACTGGTATAGATACTGACTGGCTATGTAATGGCTCTGCAGAAAAGGACCTGGGGTTTATAGTGGATGAGAAGTTGGATGTGAGTGAACTATTTGTGCTTGTATTGCCAAGAAAGCTAAAGGTTTGGTAGGCTGCATTAGTAGGAGCATTGCCAGCAGAAAAGGGAAGCGATTGTTCCCCTCTATTTGGCACTGGTGAGGCCACATTTGGAATACTGTGTCCAGTTTAGGGCCCCCACTACAGAAGGGATGTGGACAAATTGGAGAGCATCCAAAAGAGGGCAACAAAAATGATTAGGTGGTCATCTAGTACACGTAACTTATGAAGAGAAACTGCAGGAACTAGGTTTGTTTAGTCTGCAGAAGAGAAAAATGAGGTGGGATTTGATAGTATCCTTTAATACCCTGAAAGGGAGATCCAAGGATAATGGAGCTAGGATGTTTTCAGTGGTAGTTCAAAAAAACCCACCTAGGGACAATGGTCTCAAGTTGCAGTGGAGGCGGTCTAGGTTGAATATTAGAAAGATCTTTTTCAGTAGGAGGGTAGTGAACCACTGAGGTGAGTTGCCTGCAGAGGTAGTGGAATCTCCATTCTTAGGGGTTTTTAATGTGTGGCTTGACAAAGTCTTGTCTGGGATGATTTAATTGGGGTTAGTCCTGCTTTTGAGCAGCAGAATGGACTAGATGACCTCCAGAGGTCCCTTCCAACTCTATTCTTAAATGATTCATTCCATGACAGGTGATATAGTTAATAGGAGCAATGACTAACTCAGTATAGGTATAGCTATTTGAGGACAGGTCCGTGCAATCAATACTGAACTAAATAAGATCAGATGCAACCAGGCTGGTACCTCAGAATGTTAGGTCACGGGCAGCATGGGCATATGTGACACCATTTGCCAGACTTCACCTGTGGCCCGTACAACTCTGGCTGAGGCTAGTCCCATAAAGACACCAGATGAATAATAAGGTTTATAGTCCCACTTTTTGTCATCTTGGAACTGAATCAGTAGCTAGACACCAGAGTGTATGAAGGGGAGAAACATTCTCTGTCCCTCATCCAACAATAATACTAGCTATGGATGCATTAGGAACCTGTTGGGGAACTCATTTGCACCATCTCCAGGGGGGACTAGTTATAGGATGACATGAAATTTGATGGAAACGCCCTAGAGCTCAGAGCTATCAGGCTTCTATCCACAACATTTCTTTCTGTTCTATGAAATATCACAATGCATGTCTTGACAAAAATACACCTCAGAAATGTACTATATTAAAAAACAAGGAGAAAGTTGCTTATTACCCCAAGCCAAGAAACCTATGGACATGGTGTCACCAGGCTAGGATAATCCTAATGGCTTTTCACCTGCCTAGAGTCAGCTATAGCCTAATGGATTTCTTGCAGCTAATCCATCATTAACCATGAATGGTAACTGTGGAGGTCCATCAAAGAAATGATATTTGGTTGCTGGGTGATCTTCACAGTGGACAACCCTTCCCCAACAGGCACAGCTATTCAGAAGATCTCTTGTACTTAAGGCACATATTCACCTAAAGTGGAATCCATCCTGAGTGCATCATCTTGAAGAACTATAGTTAGTAAAAAGTAACTAAACATTGTTTCCCTTTTCTTTTCCTTTCCATGTTAAAGTGGAGCTCTGACACTGAAAAAACTCCTAAAACATAGACCACCTATGGCTATTGCAGAGATAGGACTGGAACCAGGATCAAAATCTAAATTGTACAAGTGATCATTATCTGTATAATTGGCCAAAACAAAATCCTCAGTCTGAGTACTTTCAAATTATTTTGGAAAAGAAAACTAAAAATTAAGAAATTGGTTGAGAACTTTGCCACATGGTCTTGTCTTTAATTCTATTCTGGATTCCTTAAAACAGCTTTGATCCCTCTTGTTGTTTCAGAATATTAGTGTTGTGATGTAGCTCGTGACAGTACCCTCAAACTGGAATTTAATTCTCAGCCAAATAAATACTGTTGTCTTGCACCTTCAAGCATAAGATCTATGTCCCCTTACTATCAACTTATATACCTATGTAATGATATTACTATGCATGCCTCTGTTGTATTCTTTGCTACATCTAGTCACAGAATTAGTCCGCCAGCATGCCTGGCGAATGTTAGTCACTATTATGGCTGGGGCGTGCATTTTGTTTCACAACCATTCTCTGGCATACTGCAGTACATGCAACCACTGCATTTGAAACTGAACAATTCCTTTTAAAGAGTGCCTGGCATACCACTTAGATAGAACAATCTCCTGTGCCAGGTTATTAGTAACCAAAAGTGGGGTTTTTTGTCTTCAAAATTAGCTGTTGTATCAATGCTGTTATCAGTCAAAACAAAGACCAAGGTTTAAATGACATATTGGTGGTATGCAAAAGGAAGCTGATATTGCTGTGTGTGCTGTCCTTGTTCTTTGGAGGGGGAAAGTAGAGGGCTTAAGTTTCCAGGGCTATGTTCACACACAAGTACTTGTTTCAAAACAAGATAAAGCCTTATTTCGAAACACCTTATTTCGAAACAACAAAAAAGTGTTTTCGAAATAAGGGAAAAGGAGGGAATTGAAATAGCATGTCCAGTGTGATATGCTATTTCAAAATGGGAGAGGGGAGGGGGAGGGAGGCCCTGTGCTGGGCCAGGGAAGCCCCACCCCTGGGATTCCCCTGCCCCCTGCTGCTCCACCAGGGGCGAAGGGGGGCTCCCCCTCCCTCCCCGCTGCCTCTGCAGGGGGCAGGGAGGCTCCCCCTGCCCCCCCCGTGGGTCCGGCCTCAGGCAGGGGAGCTTCCCTCGCGTGGCCCCTGCCGGGCGCGGGGGCACTTCCTCCAGCCCCCCACTGCGAGGCTCCTGCCGGGCGCGGGGGCGATTCGTCCGCCCCCCCTGCGCGGCTTCTGCCCGGCGCAAGGGGACTTCCAGGGGCTGCACAGGGGGGCACAGGGGAAGCGCCCCCGTGCCCGGCAGGAGCTGCGCGGGGGGGGCGAAGAAAGCCCCCCGCACCTGGCAGGGGCCATGTGGGGGGGGCAGAGGAAGCCCCCCTGCGCCCAGAGGAAGCCAGGGCAGTGGGGCGCCCTGGGCTTGGGGGCAGCCCCAGCTGGCTTACGCCCCTTTCCCTTGCTGGGGGTAGGAGGGGCGAAGGGGGGCTGAGGCTCCCATCCCCCCTGCTCCCAGCAAGGGGGGCTGGGGGGAAGCTGGCTGGGGCACCCTCTGACCCCCTGTGCCCCACTCAGCACCCTGGCCAGGGTGCTGATCCCTGGCCAGGGTGCTGGGGGGGGGACCACCCCCCTGGGTGCTATGCACCCAGGGAGGAAGGTCCTTGTTATTTCGCAAGAAGGGTTGTTTCAGAATAACATGTCCAAACGGCTTATTTCAAAACCACTGGTTTTGAAATAAGCCTCCTTTCGACAGCAAAGTGGGTTTAAGCTGTTTCAAAAGGAGGGCTCTTATTTCGAAACAAGGAGCTCCCTCCTTTTGAAACAAGAAAACGTCGTTTGGAGATAGGGGCTTTTATTTCAAAACAAGCCCTGTGTGAACACACCCCAGAGGTGCTAATTTGCCACCTTTCACTAGCGCTAAAACTATATTTAACAAAACAGAATTTTTTTTCAGTCATGTGGCTAGACTCTTAAAGGAGTGCTACCTCCTAAGTCACTAAATGGCTTCAGTGTGGGATCTCTTGGAAAGAAGTTTGAAGAAGAGTAAGAATTAGTGGGGCTCCCCATTACTGTGACTGTGGTACGGAAGGCTATAGGGAAAAGTTTTTCTCCTGTGATAAAATGTGTAGGACTTCTAGGCACTGATAACTACTATAAGCTTCTGGCATGTCTATTGGAGGCATGACAATCTGAAGACCCAGTACGAAAGAGTTAGAGTTTGAATTTGTTCTGGGTATTGAAGTCTATCTGACTGAGGATCTCCAAGGCTGAATGGGTTAGGCCACTCTCTTTTTCAAAGTTCTTGCTGTTTTTCTGCTGCCATGCACTCAAAATTACAAGCTGAAGAAGAAAAACAGTAGAAAGATTATACTTTTCTGTAGTGTATTAAGTGTAGATGAAAGAGGCTATGCATTTTTGCAGGTGTAGTCTTGTGAGCTGTTAAGCTGTGTCCAGCTATGAAAAGTGAAACATATAGCTGGATGTAATGAATTCAGTACCTTTTCTTCCTTTATACCTCTATCTTAAATCTCTTTCTTTCTCTTTGATCTGCCTTCGTTCATAAAGTAATACAGTTATCTACATAGTATCTGTTAATGAAATGCCATGCTCTGTGATGTCACGTCTGCGAGGGAAGATCAAGCACTGTATACCAGTTTAGTATTGGCTTTCACAGTTTAACCTCAGCTGTTTGTGCAGCCACACACAAAATTACATTACAATACAGCAGTGCACAGGTAATCCAGGAAGTTTTTGGAGAGTGGTGAGGACAACCTCCTGGTACAAAAGCTGGAGGAACCAACTAAGGGCCTTGCACCTCTCGACCTGATGCTCACAAACAGAGAAGAATTAATTGGGGACATAGAAGTGAATGGCAACCTGGGCAACAATGACCATGAGATGATAAAGTTCAAGATGCTGATTAATGGAAAAAAGGATAGAAGCAAAACACAGACTCTGGAGTTCAGAAAAGCAGATTTTGGCTCCCTCAGGGAAGTGATGGGCAGGATCCCTTGGGAGGCTGATCTGAAGGGGAAAGGCATCCAAGTGAGCCAGCTGCACTTTAAAGAAACCCTGCTAAGGGCACAGGAACATACCATTCCGATGAGCAGAAAGAACACCAAATGTGGAAGGCGCTAAGCATGGTTTAACAGAGAACTCTGCACTGAGCTAAAGCGTAAAAGGGAAGCTTACAGGAAGTGGAAGCTTGGACAGATGGTTGAGGAGGCATATAAAGATATTGCTTGGGACTGCAGGGATAAAATCAGAAAGGCAAAAGGACTATTGGAGTTGTGGCTAGCAAGGGATGTGAAGGATAACAGGAAAGGGTCCTACAAGTATATCAATAAGAAGAGGGTCAGGGATGGTTTAAGTCCCTTACTGAATGGGGCAGGTATCCTTGTGATGGAGGATGAGGAAGAAGCTGAAGTGCTCAATGCTTTTTTTTATTTCAGTTTTCACAGGGAGGGCCAGCTCCCAGCCCTCTACACTGGGTATGGCAGATTGGAGAGAAAAAGAGAGGCCCTTGGTGGTGGAAGGTCAGGTTAGGGACTACTGAAAGCAGTTGGATGTGCACAAGTCCATGGGGCCGGATGAACTGCATCTGAGGGTGCTGAGGGAGTTGGCCGATGAGATAGCAGTACCGCTGGCCATTATCTTTGAAAACACATGGTGAATGGGGGAGGTGCTGGAGGACTGGAAAAAAGCAAATATAGTGCGTATCTTCAAGAAAGGGAAAAGGGAGGATCCAGGGAATTACAGACCTGTTAGCCTCACCTCAGTCTCTGGAAAAAATCATGGAGCAGGTTCTCAAAGAATCCATCCTGAAACATGTGAAGGAAAACAGAGTGATCAGGAATAGTCAGCATGGATTCACCAAGGGTAAATCGTGCCTGACCAACCTCGTCACCTTCTATGATGAGATGACTGGATTTGTGGATGCGGGAAGTGCCGTTGATGTGATATACCTCAACTTTAGCAAGGCTTTTGATGTGGTTTCCCACAGCATTCTCATCAGCAAGTTAAGGAAGTATGGGTTGGATGTGTGGACTGTAAGGTGGATAGAGAACTGGCTAGATCAGCGGTTTCAGCGTGTAGGAATCAATGGCTCCATATCTAGCTGGCAACCAGTAATGAGAGGTGTGCCCCAGGGTTTGATCCTGGGGCCAGTTCTGTTCAACATTTTCATTAAAGATCTGGATGATGGGATAGATTTCACACTCAGTAAGTTTGTGGATGACACCAAGCTGAGGGGAACGGTAGACACACAGGAGGGGAGGGACAGGATTCAGGGAGACCTAGACAAATTAGAGCAGAAATCTCATAGGTTCTCATGAGGTTCAACAAGGACAGAAATCTCATGAGGTTCAACAAGGACAAGTGCAAAGTCCTGCACTTGGGACAGAAAAACCCCATGCATTGCTACAGGCTGGGGAGCGATCAGCTAAGTAGCAGTACTATAGAGAAAGACCTGGGGGTCCTCATGGATGGGAAGCTGGATATGAATCAGCAGTGTGCTCTTCCTGCCAAAAAGGCCAATGGCATACTGGGCTGCATCAGAAGAAATGTTGCCAGCAGATGGAGGGATGTGATCATTCCCCTCTATTTGGCACTGGTGAGGCCACATCTGGAATAGTGTGTCCAGTTTTGGGCTCCCCACTACAAAAAGGACGTGGACAAATTAGAAAGAGTCCAGCAGAGGGCAACAATAATGATCAAGGGGCTGGAGCACAAGACCTGTGAAGAAAGACTGAAGGAACTAGACTTATTTAGCGCTTCAGAAGAAAAGACTGAGGGGGGATTTGATAGCAACCTTCAACTGCTTGAAGGGATGCTCCAAGGAGGAGGAAGCTTGGTTGTTCTCATTAGTAGCAGAGGATAGAACAAGGAGCAATGGTTTCAAGTTGCAGCTGGGGAGGTCGAGGCTGGATATTAGGAAAATCTTTCTTACTAGGAGGGTGGCAAAGCATTGGAATGGGCTACCTAGGGAGGTGGTGGAATCTCCATCTTTGAAGATGTTTAAGGACCAGCTGGACAAAACCCTGCCTGGGATAATTTAGTGGGAGTGCTCTTGCTTTTTTGGCAGGGGGTTGGACTAGATGACCTCATGAGGTCCCTTCCAACCCTATGACACTATGCTTAGAAGAATACATTTCTTGTTATTTTTACTTCTTTTCATATTAGCAAAGCTATTTAACACAAATCCAGATCCAGAGTAGAGCAGAGACTAAAGTCCTAGTGAGTAGTGTCTGAAGATATCATCCTAATAGCGTAATTCTGGGCAATGAAAGTTTGTCATGCATTACTTCTCTGTGCATTTACCAAAAATTTATTTGATTTGCAATTATTTTAGGCCCAACAAAGAGAACACAGGAGAAGTGAGTGAGTCTGGAACGTGTATAATCAAACATGGTCTTAATGCAGAAAAAATCTTCATGCAGGTTCATTACTTGAAGGTAAGAGTGTGAAACTAACTTTACTGAATCTGATGATGTCAATCCATTTTATAAAGACTTATTTTTGTGTATCCATTAATTAATAGCATCATCTTTGTCTTTAGCATTGATTTTTTCCCCCCCAGGGCTATTTCCTTCTGCAGTCTCTAGCCAGGAGAATTGGAGAGGATATATATTTTGAATTTTTAAGGAAGTTTGTGCAGAAGTTTCATGGACAACTGATTCTTTCTCAGGTACTCTGCTGTTGCGTATTTCCCAATTTGTTGAAAAATAAATGGCTCATTTTCTGTTTTGACTTTTTAAATCACTGGTGTTGGAAATTTAAAATGTGGATAGGACATAAGACACTGAGTCAAAAAAATTGGATTTTGTACTAGGCTCTTACATGAACTTAGTTTTTCCTAGAACATGTCACATTCCACAGTGTGCCTCATTTTTCCCATCTGTAAAATGGAGATAATACTAACTATCCTTTGTAAAACACTTAGAACCTTTCAATAAGAAGTGCTGTTCAAGTGGGATGTATGTATGTATTATAATTATTCAGCACTTCATGGCTAGAATGAAGCATAGATCTCCTTCACTTGAGCAAAAGATAAATCTCCATTAGCTGTTATCAGTAAACACTGTGTATATATTGGAAGGGCCCAGTCCTGCTCCCCTGAGGTCAATAGCAAATATTGCATTTAAATTAGTGGAAACAAAAATAAGTTGTTACCGTAAATAGCAGAGATGAGTTTCTTTATCTGATCTTGTAATAGAATATACCTGTGGTTCCCAACCTTTTTGAGTATGACGACTCCTTTTTAACGTCAAAAAAGTTTGTGGTCCACCTCCAAATGATAATAGTTATATTTTTAGTATTTATTAAGAAAGTACATAATAACAAAAAGCTAATGAATTCCGTAATGCTTTTAAATGAATTTGTATTTTATTAATTACAACAGCATTCAATGAGGGGAGCACACTGGAAGGCAGGAAATCTGTTGCAGGTCATGTGGTTGCATGGGCTCCCCAACCCTTTCCTCTGCCATTTTCAGAGTGGCATGGGCTCCCCTTTCTCCTCCGTTCCCCTCAGGCTCTCCCACACCTTCCCCTTTCTCTGCCCTGTGAGCCCCCTTTTGTCATGCTGGCTCCCAGATGACCTGCCCCTTCCTCTTCCCTTTCCACTTCCCCTGCCTCCTGGTGGCAGGCAAAAAAAACCAGTCTCAGTCACAGGCAGCCTGGCTTGGCACCTGCCTCTTCCCCTCCCAGCCCATCACTGTCAGTCATTTAGAATGCTGTCCTTTGGTTGGCTCAGTCCCAGCTGGCATGTGATTGGCTTGGTCCCACATGGGGCCCAGCCACTTTTTCCTTTTTTATTTGTGATTTCTGCAATGTGCTGTCAATTGAATTAGCATGCTGACTGATGGTGAACAGTTGGGAGTGCGGAGGGGGCAGTGCTGTGGCTCTTCGGAGCCAGCCTAGCCTGCTGTGACTGAGACTTTGGTTGGTTGGCAGATGACAGCAGAGCTGAGCTGGGAGTGGCTGGAGCCATTCCTTTGTTCCCTTGTGCTGTGACTAGGATCATGTGAGTGAGTCAGAAGCATGCCTAGCCCTTCTGTGCCTGTCTTAGTAGTTCGCTGCTGCAGACAGCTTCTAGGTACAGCCCAGGCAGCAGCGCCCTGGGCCAGATCAGCACTCTGGGTGGGCGGGATCCTGCCCCTGGAGGCTGTAAGTTTGATGACCCTGATTTAGAGCTCTCTCCAACATGGATTGCTGGCCAGCAGTGCCTGGGGCTGGATGCATTCACAGACCCGTTGCAATAACTCCGCAGACCCCAGGTCCCTGGATTGCAGGTTTGGAAACACTGGTATATCTATCATGCAGTCATCACTGTGATGCCTGAGTGCTTAGAACAGAGGTCTCAAAACTGTATGACTCACCCCTAGGTAGTCGTAGGGGAGCCTTCAGGGAGCATGGTGGGGCCTGGACCAGCACTGATGGGGGTGGAGAGGAAGTCCCACACAGACCCGACTCCTGGCTGTTGCCCTGCTCCTTGCTGAGGCCTTTGCCTGAGCCCCACACCCTGCTCCTAACCAGCCACGGCCCACTGTTTTTGGTCCTGGCTCCCAGCCCCCCTTCATGGACCCGAGCCCTGCAGCCATATTCTTGGCCCAAGGTCCTGCAGCAGGCTCTACGGCTCCCACCTTAGCCCCAGGTGCAGCTTAGGCCGCAGATCCCACCCCCTGACTGTGGCTTTGGCCCCACCCCTGAACCCAACTCCCAACTGCAGCTCTTGGGGGATGGGGATGGGGAGCAGGTAAGGGGAGAGCATGACTCCAAAAGTTTGGGGACCTGTGGCTTAGAAGTTGCACTGCTGTCAGACTGGGGTGCACCCATCTATTCAATTATGTGTACCCAGGGATTAAAGTATAGTATGGGGGGCCCCAAACCCTCCTTAAGTGTGTGGGCCTCCCCCGCACACCTGGGCCGCTCTCCCACAGCACCCCAGCTCCTGTACCCCACACACCAGCACCCTATCTCACCTCCCCCAATACCAACCCCCTGCCCCTAATATCCATTCATCTGTCCCCAATACCCACTCCAGCCCCCAATCCCCCCCCAAAAATTGACCCCCTGCCCCCAATACGCAGCACCTGTCCCCAATATCCTCCAGCCCCAGCCCATCCCCCAGCACGAGCTGGCAGCCCTGATACACACCGACAGCTGCATGCTGGCACCAGGGACAGGCTGCGCATGTACAGGGGAGTGCAAGGTGGCTCACATGCCGCTCTGCACTCCCCTGCCTGCCGGAACACAGGGGAACGCCATTCTGGAACTTTCTATTTTTAGGACCTCAGTGTATGGGGCCCCTAAAATAGAAAATGGAACTGGAATGCTGCACTTCAGGGCCTGCTATTTTAAATGGTGGGCCCTGGAACGCAGCATTCTGGTTCCATTTTCTGTTTTTATGGGCCCCAGAATGCTGAGCCCCTAGAAATAGTGGGCCCCAGAACGGCGTTCCGGGCCATTCTGGTGTACTTTAAGCCCTTTGTGTACCTGTATGAGACTTTGATATGATCAAGGCAGTTTTCTCTAAATACATGGAAGCTGGTGTGGGAACACAGCCTGCATTTACTTTTGTTGTTTTGGACTTTCAAAATGCTGGATTTGCATTTGTATTTGCAATGTTGCAAGCACAGTATAGCAGTAATGTGCTGACTGTAAACTGGGTAATCAGCAAATGCAGGAAAAATAGTGACTACTAAAGGTGATTTTAAAAATTAATTCTGAAAAGAGATGATATTTTTTAAAGCGAGGCCAAAGAATTTCAAGGATGAGACTTGCTGTCCAATTGCTAGCTGTTTGCAGAGTTACCAAATCTTGTATTATACCTTGATGCAGTCTGAGCGGGAACCTGAGGAAAGGTATTCTTTCATGACTAGCTAACTGCTCAGGGAAAAGAACAAACCAGTAGTATTTATACCCCAGTTCCTGCGTCTTGTGTACACTAGATGCTGCTCTACCACTTTGGGGAGCTCTGAGGTACAGAAACTTTTCTCTGCTTGCAGCTGTTTTGAATACCAGGTCCATTAGACTTGGCTTGGAGAAGTTTTAACTGGAACAGTGGAAAAAAGACCAATCACTTTGGGAGCCTTGTCTACACTAGGGCTCCAAAGTTGTGAACATTGGTGCTCTAGTGTTAGCAACAGCTGGAAACTTTTTAGAAAATTAAATCAAGGAGTTGTCTAAAGCCCTTACTTTAGCTGCAGGAAAAGTATTGGATTGGGATAGAAAAAGTCAGATTGTTGTCATTAGATCAACTAGCCGGACATGAAATCAATTAAGTAAGTAGATTACATAAATACTGCAAAATGCAGGAACGTCCCAGTGCTTTAAAATATTTGTCATCCCAGCCAGATCATATTGCACTTGTGCTACTAATCTACTAGTAATCTTCCTTCTTAGCCCAATGCTCTGTTGTGAAATGTGAATTTGTAGCCTATCCAGCTGTTCTCTCACACGCTGAAACATTCCATGCTTGTTCTCATCCCAGAAGCAAATGTTCACAGTAGTTTGATACAAATTTGTTCAGCCTTTTCTGAGTTGTGTGATTATATAGCATTTTTCATCTAAGATATCTCAGACTGGTTTTTTAAATTTAGTTATTTCATAAAGGACTGTTTTAAAACATCAACCATGGCCATGTGCTTAGTCTAGATGGGGAAACATGCTCTCCTTTGTTTGAAGATGTTTGATTTTGAAAAAATAAAGTTGTGGATGTTTTCTTAAAAATACATGTATCAAGGATAGTGTGCTTTCTTACAGCAGAAAGACACACTAAAGTTTTCTGCTTTGAGCTGTCGTTAAGTGTCTGTGTTAGGGAATCAGAGCTGGCTGGAATGAGGCACAGTGCCATCTGATGCTTCCAGTGCTTTCTCAGCAGTTCATGGGCGGGGGAATCTGAAGTTACTGGAAAGATTCAAGGAGTCCAGTGGCACTTTTAAAGACTAAGAAATTTATTTATCGCATGAGCTTTCGTGGGAGAAAATCCTCATCTTCAAAGCATCTGACAAAGTGGGATTTTCTCCCACAAAAACTCATGTGATAAATTTCTTAGTCTTTAAAAGTGCCGCAGGACTCCTTGTTTGTTTTGCTGAACTGAACTAACACAGCTACCCCTTTGGAACTGGAAAGATTCAGTAGGAGTTAAGTCATAGCCTCAGGGAGAACTCAGGTGTACATTTCTAGACATAGGTAAGAAGTATTTTTTATTAGTTCATCTTAGTTGTGTAACTAATAAAAATGGAAGGAAGCCGAGTTACAGTTAATTCTGAATTTATGAACTCTGTATTGAAAATCACAACTTTAATGTTGTAGTTGTGTACGTATTTGGCATTTAATTGTCGATAGGCATAGATGATATCCGAAGTAATTAAGAAAAGTTAATAGAAAGTTTTAATTATTTTTTTTCTTAAACAAGTATGCTGTCGCCATTCAAGCAATAACCCTTTTAAAGCAAAGGCACAGGTGGTGAGTTTAAATGTTATGTTGTCATACTTTAGTTTGTCCAAAACAATTGTAAAGGTTCCCAGCATTAGGAGTTCCAAGGAAGAGATAAAGTAAAAATTCACAAAGCAAGTAATTATCTACTTTCTGAAAACTAGTCTTGTTTTCAGTGATATTTGTAGTATTTTTTCTAGAGCTGCAGGTGCAAGGAAATGACTTCAGATGTGAAACATTAATCAGTTTGCTCTTTTTCCTTCATTTTGATTGCCAGTGGTTAGTATGTTTTTAATCGTAGTTTTTGTTTATTTTAGTTGAGGTAGCAACAGATGAATAATGCAAGCCTGGAATCTCTGAGCAGGATTTAAAAATAAATGTTCCATTTTACTTTCCATGGGAGAATTCATTTAGTAAACTATTTTGAATTAAAATTTTAGAATATATGGAGTGATATCAACTAGAAATGAATAGTAGTGAGTACAAGTTGCTGCTGATTTCACTGCTGCGGTTATGTCTGTTCTTCTTTGATTGATGTCCTTGTCTGTGCTCCACATCAGGTGTCATTGCATCCTGTGCTATTGATCGGCAGTCTTCTTAGCAGTAGTGCTGGGGGTTGCATGTGTGCCAAAGGCATCTCATGACAGCCCCAACACAACTTCAGCACACGTGTGACCCCCACTCCCTCAGTTCCTTTTCAGCTGTCCATGGCTGAAGATGGAGCATCTCCGCAGTGTTATTTTACTGATCAAAACTTGAAAAATAGAACAAAAATGCCTGGTTTAGTCATAGTTTAGTCAGTTTTACCCCTTTTATCTCCTAACCAGATGGATCTGTACTACTCCCTCATTTTGCTTAGGTTCTAATTTGGTGTATCACAGAAATAGTTAATAGAACATCTTGCTTATAAACAAACATTTTTCAAATCCCAGCTTGTGCTATGACAAAATTTTAAGGTTACATTTTCAGTGAGAAGAGGCCCGTGTGTGTGTGTGTCTACACAAGTGCATGTATACACACATGCGTGCATGCATTCAGCC
This sequence comes from Podocnemis expansa, assembly GCA_007922195.1. NCBI lineage: Eukaryota > Metazoa > Chordata > Testudines > Podocnemididae > Podocnemis > Podocnemis expansa. The sequence goes on from ML681982.1 coordinate 26,319,177, forward strand.
ACCTACCCACTTCTGTATGGGCCCATGCCCCGAATGCCGGTGCCAGTGCCCCAGGTCCTGGCGGGATCTGCCTCTCCCGGTCTTCGGCCAGATTGGGCCAGAGATCCAGGGTCCAGCTGCCCGCAGCCATGGCTGCCGCTCCTGGCCCTGTTCCAGGCCAGGGATCCGGGGCCCAGGCACCCGCGGCTGCGGCAGCCACTTCTGGCCCCTTCAAAGGCTGGGCGACCCCACGGCCATGGCTGCCGCTCACCGCCCTGTTCCCCGTTGGGGGCGGGGCCTGCAGACAGGGGGCGGGGCCTGGGCCCATGCCCCAGGTCACTCCCCGGAGCAGCGACACCTCTGACTACCCACTGATGTCAGTGGTGTTTACTAAAGACTTAGGAGACTGTATAGAGCAGATTGCAGGATCAGGGTCCTCATTTGCTTATTGCACTTAATTAATTTTAGAACACAGAAATAAATACCAGTTTCACTTTAGTTCAGTTACTTTCATATTCTGATTCTCATATTCAGTAACATGTTTTTGCCATTTTTTATTGATAATACAATGAGGGGGAATGTTTACATTCAAACAAAAGCCCTGTTGAGATTTTTCTAAAAAATGAAATTCCTGAAAAAATCTATTAAAATCAAGTTTGTTCAAAGACTTTCTAAAGCAAAATTTTAGTCCTGAAATATTTGAATGTCATTTTAAATCTAATTAATCAAGTCACACTGTGCTCATAGACTACTTTGATCAGCAGGTAAATTGCTTTTTAAAGACTTCTTCCTCTGCACAAATGCTTGCTATAAGCTCAGTGAACGTTCGCTCCATTTATAATTATGCACACAAAACTGTGTCAAAAAAAATTAAGATTGCAAAGTCAAGCAATCAGAACTTAGAAAAAGCAAGTGTTAAGGTTGCCTTTATCATTTCCTAACATTTGAAGGCATAACCTTGCAGCTCTAATGTTTTAACAGAGTGTTTTTGTGTTAAATTTCCTACATTTTAGAAAACAAACTGAAAAAAAACCATAAATTCCATTGTGTGGCATCATTTCAACATCCACATAAATCATCAGTATGGTTGTAACCTTTGGAATCACCAGCCAGACTTTTGCCAAATTAATAGAGTAACTAACGAAAGTAGTAGGCTGCAATTCTCAGTGTGGGAATTCAGTCTGTTACTTGACAGGAACGAGGTGCATGCTTTGCTTATGACTTTCGTGGATATTTGCAAACAGCAGAATGGTGAGACTCAGGAATCTGGGGTTACAGTCCATGTTCTGGAAAGAAATGTGGTGTAGTGATCACAGACCACTGTGGCTTATATCTCTAAACCAGTGTTTCCCAACCAGTGTGCCATGGCACACAGGTGTGCCATCAGGTCTGAGCAAGTGTGCCACAAAATTGTTTGAAAAATACTCAGAGCCCTGGATTGGCTGATTGCCTCATGAGTATTCATGAGTTCATTTGGGAAACTATATGGTGGTGTGCATCAAATTCATTAAATGCAGCAAGGTGTGCCATGGCAGAGAAAATATCGGGAACCACTGCTCTAAACTATTCCTTTCCCTGTCCTATCTGTTCTTCATCTCTGACACCTCATCTCAGACTCATTCTCCTCACCTAGCCAGTCCCAGTTTCATCTCCTCAGATTTCTCATCTCAGTTCTAGACTCCTTAGATGACCGGTCCCAGTTATGCCCCAGCACTCTGACTTCTTATCAGATCTCACTTCTTTCCACACCACAAACATCACTCAGCTCCACTGATACCTTCAGTCTCCTAGCCTAGTCCTAGCCTTCCTCTTTGTCATTCATCCAATTTCAGTCTGCCCTCACTTACCAGCTTGCAGTCGTCCCCGCCCCCGCCCCCCCGCCTGTTTTCCATCACTGGCTTCCATTCCTAGTCTACTACACCCTCTAATAAATAGGTGGTGCCTCCATCATCTCCTACAGCAGATTTGGTATAGATGTTAATTTGTGGTTACCCTTGTTTGTAGTTCTGAGCCCTAGTCTACACTGGGGCTGGTTTTCAGCGACAGTCAACCAGCAGTTATGCAAGGAATGTAAAATCCCTTGCAGTTGGCCTTCCTGCATGCCCCTTGGCCCCCAGGACTTCCGGGTCCAACTTCCAGGAGTGGTGCAGCGAGTTCAGACTCGCTGCTAACCACTCCTGGAACGCCAGCTGACAGTGGCAACTTTGCTGCTGTCAGTTTAGACATACCCTGAATACTCATTTTTTGAGCCCTGATATACATGCCATATACGCTTCAATTCTAAATCAAATTTTTGTTTAAGACTTACGGAACAATAGAAGCATCCCAATTTTAAGGAAAATTGTAAAATGATTGCTATTTCTTTATTGTTAAGAGATGTATATGCGATGTCTGTTGTCTTATTCATGTCCTCTCATACTCAGTGTTTGGAAAACAAAAAAAGAGCCTGAATCAAATAGCAGAGATTTTGTTTCTCAGTAAACTAAGACTATAATATGAAATGTGAAAATAGTAGTAGGGCAAAAGATATCTTTGAATGTAGCTAGTATTAGATTATAAAATGCTGTTGTGATGGTCAGCAGATCAAGGGATCTGTCTGGATTAACGTTTGCAGTTTCTGTATAAATGGCATTGAGTGAGAACACTTTCCATCACATTTGTATTAGAGATCTCATGCCTGTTAAAGCTGTACTGATGCCATCAGATGGTAAAAATGTTTGGACAACAGTACTGAGCAGGCCTGGATTTGATTTAAAGTGGAAAGGTTTATCTCATTACTGACACTTTCAAATATTCAAACAAGGATTCTGGCAGCACTTTTAAAGACTAACAAATTTTGTTTATCACATGAGCTTTTGTGGGAGAGAATCCCACATTGTCAGAAGCTTGAAGAATAAAATTGTTAGTATCCTATGACCTGTACTCCCCTACATTTATTTTGCTTTCGTTCTGTAAATTCTCCATCATCAATCATCTGGCAAAGTGGGATTTTCTCTCATGAAAGCTCATGTGATAAATAAATTTGTTTATCTTTAAAAAGTGCCACCAGACTTCTTGTTTGTTCTGTTGAATTAAACTAACATGGGTACTCCTTTGGAACTTTTCAACTATGTAGTCTCTTTCCTTTTTATTTTTGAGAATGTGGTCAATATTCAGCAACACAGGGTCATTACTGAACACCTTTCAGCTTTCCCCTTTCCTACAAATCAAACTCACTGCCTTCAATATAACACTCTTTGCCAGGAGAGCAAGAGCTCACTTTTGGGACTCATAGTAAGCAATCTGTACTGCAGTGCACAGCATCACTACAGCCATAAGACTTGTCTCCAGTAAGATACGTTTAATATTAACAAACTTGATTTACTGTTGGTTAACTGTCAAAATGGACAGTAATTTTTAATAATGCTTTTCTTTATAAGGCTGCTCATGGCAGACCAAGTAGTTAGTGTGTTGCGTCCAAGTGATTCTTTATGAAGAATCAGATAATGTTTAAAGTGATGCATGCCTCTGATATGTCAGGGGTAACTTTATAAAGAGAATTAATTGTATTATTAGAGCCAGGATTGGTTGTGCTACCTATTATTAAGGTTCCCTCAGACTTGTAGAATATGCCTTTTGGGGAAAAATATATATAATTGTGTAATTAAAGGTTGTATCATAATCAGACATACCAAGAAGCCAAAGTAAGGTTCCATAGGCAGCTGTAATTTTAGCATTTCCTACCTTTTCCTAAGTTTTGGGTGCTGGACGTTAATTAAGGTTGCAAAGTTTTTTCAATGTAGTTTTGTTGCTGTATGTAATCAGTTAAATAAAGATGGAATGTAGGATTATTTCAAAACAGTGAGTGGTATTTTTAAGTCCATTTTCTTTTAAATTCTATCACCTATGTGGAATGACTGGTTTGGAAAACTGACAGACAAAATGTATATGGACTAAACAGTTGAACAACCTAATACATAGATAAGACATAAATTTCTTTCTTCTTATTTTCCTATCTGCAGCTGTTTAAATTCTATTACCAGTGACATAGACACAGTGTTGTCTGACAGATGAATGTATTAATTGTGATGCTTTTATTCCTTTTTCAGGATTTTCTTTACACGCTGCTGGAGGACATCCCAGAACAAAAAGGGTATGTGAAAATCACGTTAGAAGAGATAAAGAGGAATAGAAATCAATTCCACATAAGAGTTGTGCTAACCAGAAATGTCAGTTGGGTGTTCTGCTTTAATAATTTTTTAGATTCAAATCTCTCTCTCTCTCTCTCTCTCTCTCTTTTCAGGAAAAGAAAGTACAGAGATATTTTAATAATACAGTTAGTTCTGATACGTCATATTTATGTAGCACCTAAATATTGAAGAATTCATCCTTACAACACTCTGTTGGACAGGGAGTTGGAAATTATTAACACTGTTTTACAGAAGGGTTTGAAATGAGGGAATAGAGTTTATGGGGAGAGTTACAAAGGTAAAAAGGGGAGTGAGGTGCTTGATTATCTTGTATACCCTTGAACATTTTCCTCCAAGTGACTTACCCAAGGTTGTACAAGGAAGTCTGCAGCAGAGCTTTGAATAATCCCTGTTCTGTGTTTTAATGACACAGTCACTCTTCCATAAAACAATATGATTGCCAGTATCCAAATATTAGATGAAATTCTTCAACCCTTACTCAGGTAGAAGAACACCTTACTTCCTGAGTAATAACCATTTCTGGTGGGACTTTTTGAGGAGTAAGGTACTATTCAGTGTGGGTTGGGGGATCATAATCTGGGTCATAGTTATATACTGGATAACAGCAATTCATCCTACAGCAAGCAAAAGATTGAGGCATGATTTAGATGAGTAGAGTGCCCTACATACCTGAACCTGCTGCCAGGAAAGTTTCCTAGTCATAGTGAAAGACACTGCCAGAGCTTTTCCTTGATGGAGCCTTGCATTGTCACAGGGCACAGCCTGCCTTTCATTGAAGTGTGCAGCTCCACATGTAGTGCCTGATTTGTGATTCACATGTGTAGGACCACGTCACATGAAGTGGTAAGTGTGGATGTAGCCTGAGTGTCTGAGTAAGAGGATTGCTTCATATTTTTGGCTCAATTCTGATGACCTTGGCTATTGAAAATTCTCCCCGTGGCACTATCCTCTGATTCCACACCCTGACTGGAGGCCAGGACCAAACAGAGTAGAGGATATTATATATTTGCAGGCTCTTTGATCTGTATCTTCTCTGTTAATGAACATTTTGTATGAAGGTCTAAGGGGCAGATCAACTAACAGATGTCTGCATTACAGCAGCACAGCTTCAATGTTACATGGTAGATGTTTCCTACCTCAGTGGAAGAGGACCTTCTGTTGATGCTGGTAATCCAGCTCTCCAAAAGGAGGTAGCTAGTTAATGGAGCAATCTTTCTGTTGACCTAACCATGTCTACACCATGGGGAGTGTCGGTCTATACTGTGCTCACGGCACAAAAATTTTCACATCCCTGAGTTACACTGCTAGGTTGACCTAAATTTTAGGTAAGACCAGATCTCAAAATAAGTAACTGTGTCAGTCTGCTGAGTCTGCCATCCTGGGCTGTCCTGTTTAGCGTGGCCTGTCTGCCCTCAGAGGCCCAGATTGTCTTGGCCTTCCTCCAGCAAGCCTGAAATGCTTCTCACCCATGACTGTAGCATCTAATTTTTTTCTGTTTAATTTAAAAAGCTACAGCTATAATTTTTTAAAAACTGCTTTTTCTTGTACCTGTGCAGTATACTGCACTAAGTTTAATCAATACTTTCAGTAGATGTATTGCCCACAAGGCTCATAATCTTTAGCCCCAATGTAAATTGATCCTACACATAACTGTTAAAATGAGTTGTGCAGAGACTCAGAATTGTTAAGCCCCTATTTCAGAGGCTGTGTTTCATCTGCTCCAGATAAATCAGAATCACAGCTGCTTAAGCACTGTTTGGCTTGTCTTCTTGAGTAATTAATTTCTATTTTTTGTGGGTATTAGTTTTGCTTTATGTTTATGTTGTTGCTTTTTGTTATTCACTGATTTCAGTAAAACAAACACAAGAAGAAAGGTAAAGCTAAATTTTCCATAATATATTACAGACTAATTATAACTTGCAACTCTAATAACTGTTACTTTGTTTCCAGTTTTTCAAAATTCTCAGCTGCACAAGTAGACCCTGCCGCCTAAATTTCTATGAGCAGTTTTCTAACCAAAAACAGTAAACTATAACGGGGAGATTTATTAGGCATCTAGCTCCCAATGAAAATCTTCTTCAAAATGTCATATTCCCTCCAATTATTCTCTAAATTACTGTGCATATACTGACTGTAAAAAATAATCCACTAGGAAAACCCAACAGATGGTAATAAAAATCACTGAAGTTAGATTTAGCCCTTTTGGATCTGTGCCTACTCATGTTGCCAGAATAATTGATCTTGAAGTTGGTCATGTCAAAGAATTTTTACATCCAGATGAAGAAATAAAAAGGCATCCTTGTAACAATTGTCAGTTAGATACAACAGTTTTCTTAACTTGTTTTACTAAACTTATATATTTTTCAAGTGCACTTTTAACAGCTGCAACATTCTACCACAGAGGTGGCTGCATTTCCTTGTTGGTGAAATGATTCCTGTATGTGAAGTTTGTAAAGTGCTTTAGGTTGAAAGTCTGCTATATAAAGATTTTTTGGTAATACTAATTTTGAGTAATAATTAGATTGTTAGCATCTGGGGGCCTCATCTGAAGTTGGGCCTAATTTTGTTTGGGTAATTACACTTTAATAGATCATCCCTAGTCTGGGAATCTTACAGTCTAAATTGTTAGACAGAGAGTGGGTAAAAAGAGTTGTTATTGCCCCCATTTTACAGAAGAGGAACCTGGTACATGGAGTCTGTGACCTCACCAACACCATATCAGAATTCTGTGGCAGAGCTGAGAACTGAACCAAAATCCCACTCCAGTACCTTATCCCCCATACCACCAATTGTCTTCTCTTTTGTTTCCATCCAGGGTATCACTTAAACACCACACTTAAGTTTCTTGATAACAGTAGGGTTCAAACATGTGGTAAGTGTCCTCTCTGGCTCAGGACACTTTTCTGAATTGAGGCTTCTATAAATATCATGTTGTACATGCTTGCTGTATGATATGGATCTTGCTGAAGAACTCTATGTATAATGTAAAGGGGTAGCCATATTAGTCTAGTTCAGTAAAACAAACAAAAGAGTCCTTTGGCACTTAAAGACTAACAGATTTATTTTTTGCATGAGCTTTTGTGGGAGAAAAATCCCACTTTGTCAGATGCTTTGAAGATTGGTAAGTTACCCCATCTTCAAATAGTCTGACAAAGAGGGATTTTCTCCCACGAAAGCTCACACAAAAAATAGATTTGTTAGTCTTTAAGTGCCAAAGGACTTCTTTTTGTTTATATATAGTCTGTTTTTCTGGCCTGATCTAAACCCCGTGAAATCAGTGGGCATCTTTCCATTGTTTTCTCAAGGCTTTTGGTCAGACATTTTATTCTTTCCTACACCAGAAAGATAAGTCAAATCTATATTAGGTCAAATTTGGTCGTGCATGTCCACACTACCCTCTCAGGGTTAGTGGTGTATGTCTACTTCCAAGGGCATAAGAGGGGCAGTGTGGGGAGTTAAGAGCCCAGTCTTGCAGCTCCCTGCTGAGATCCTGGCTGCTCCACAGCTTCCGGCAAGCTGCCTCCATCCCTGTCAGAAGCCAGTGGAAGCTGCATGGGACTTCTTGCCTCCACCCCACTACCTGCAACTGGGGTCCAGCTACCCAGACTTCAGACAGCCTCCCTCCCCTGCCTGCTTCCCACAAGGAGCTGGGCAGCCTTGTCAATTTCATGGCTCAGCCATCTCAATTTTTCACCTTGCTCCACTGGAGCAGGATCCAGCTCCAACTGTCATTCTTTCAGTTTTAATTAACAACGACAGTCAATAGCAGATGTAAGGAATACAGTGTTTACACCTCTCTTTGAGGAATGTCTCAGTTAAGGTGTCCTAAAACCAATGGGGTATGTCTACACATCTCTTTTATTTTGAAATAACACTGGTTATTTCGAAATAAAAGAGATTAGGTCCACATGACATTTTCTTATTTCACAATGACGGGATCCATCATTTTGAAATAAGAACCGTCGTTTCGAAACAGCTTGAACCCCATTCATTTCAAAACGGCTGTTATTTCAATATAAGGCCGTTTGGACATGTTGTTTCGAAACAACGCCATTGCTTCGAAACAACTATTTCAAAACAATGTGTCCGAACAGCTTTATTTCGAAATAACCATTTTGAAATAACAGCCGTTTCAATGGCAGGCTTTCCCTTAATTTGAATTAACATTTTCTTAATTCAAATTAACTTATTTTGAAATAAGGACTTTATTTCGAAATAACTCATTTCGAAATGCTTATTTCAAAATAACGATGTGTGTATAGACATAGCTTTGTAGATCAGGCATGTTCTACTTTAGCATGTCCTAGCTGGATTAGTTGAAATGTGGGACGAGCCCAAATCAGGAGGATCTGCCAAGGTAATGACCTTTAAAAATAGAATTAGAGATTCATTTCAATATGACCAACTTGTTAGCGTAATTTTTTTTCTGGATTAGATTTCAGAGACAATGTTTTGAAATGTCCTGCTGCTGGCTCTGAACACAGGGAAAGCTAAACTCAGACTTAAACTGCTGCAAATTAAATGTCATTACTTTACATTGATTTTTACTAGAAGATCTTATTGCTATAGTACGGCTGTTCCCTAAAAGCTGCTGTAAAATTGTCATAATGGGGTTCTGTGTTCAGCTGTCAATGAAAACCAGATCAAATTTATTCCATTGATAAGTAAGGAGTGTTTTTCCCCTAGCTGCTAAGTTTACAAACCCTGTTTAGAACCTGGAAGTCAGTCTGTATTGTTCCTGAATTCTCCTGCAATAGTAGTAATGATTTCTGGAGCTGGAACATTATCAGGAATTTTGCTGATCATGCACAGGAGACAAAACAGTATCCAGCTCACCTCTTTGAAACTTGTGTTGATTCTGTAGTGCTAACAAGATTGAGAAAAAAGTGAAAGTTTTAATTTCTTCTTTAAAAATAAATAAAATGTATTTGACCCATAAATATACACGTGGAAGGCAAATCCATTCAGTGAGAAGGTGCCAATTTTATGGTCACTTTTCTCACCATGGCTGTACTTTAATCTAGCTGTAAAAAGAGGGATAGCTCATCTTCTTGGAAACAGAAAAAAGGCAAATGTTGGTCATCAAGTCAAATCAATATTTCTCTAAACAAATCTAATTTATTCTCTTCCACTTCAACATAATATTAGATATCAAATAATAGAGAGCCTTCAACCTCCCCAATTAACCAACCTGCAGTTCAAGATGATAATTTTATATCGTGTTATTTCTTTAAAAATCTATATGTCTTCTTACTTACTTTAGAGTTCTGGATTTTTCTGTCTAAGAATAGTATTTATTATATGCTTTTTTTTTTTTGGTGCCATAATACACTGATACGATATAGTGTCGTCATTTTCTACATAATGCACCAATATAGCATCCTAACAGATTTATTTATCGCATGAGCTTTCCTGGGAGAATATCCCACTTCGTCAGACGATTTGAAGAGGGAGGACTTACAGAATTGGATGAAAATAAATGCAGGAGAATGTAAGACATGGGATCAGGTCACACTGCAACAGCAAATCAGAGCATTTGTAAGGATTCAAACTCCAGGAAACAGCATACAGAGGGAGGGTGAAGTCAAATTACCTGTTATAATGTGAAAAGAATCCATAGTCATGATTCAGCCCTGCTTTCACACAATTTAATTTGCATATTAGTTCAATTTCGGCTGTTTCTCTTTGAAGTCTTGATGTCCCTTTGATCTTCTTGACGATCATTGTTAACAAGTCATAAATGGAGTGATCAGGAAGATGGAAGTGCTCAGCAACTGGGTTTTTTTTTGTGTTGCGATTTCTGATATCAGTTTTGTGTGCGTTTATTCTTCTGTGTAGGGTCTGTCCTGTTTGTCCAATGTGTAAGGCTGGGGGCATTTGCGGCACATGATGGCATAAATCATATTAGTGGATGAACAGGTGGCCTTCTTTAGCATGTCTTAGCTGGATTAGTTGAAATTTGGGAGGTGGCCTGCTCATCCACTAATGTGATTCGTGCCATCATGTGCCGGAAATGCCCCCATGCCTTATACACTGGACAAACAGGACAGACCCTATACAGAAGAATAAATGCACACAAAACTGATATCAGAAATTGCAACACAAAAAAAAAAAGCCCAGTTGCTGAGCACTTCCATCTTCCTGATCACTCCATTGATGACTTGCTAAACAATAGTCGTCAAGAAAATCAATGGGACAACACTACTTCAAAGAGAAACAGCCGAAATTGAACTAATATGCAAATTAAATTGTGTGAAAGCAGGGCTGAATCATGACTATGGATTCTTTTCACATTATAACAGGTAATTCGACTTCAGCAGAAAAAACAAGGAGTCGTGTAGCACTTAGACTAACAGATTTGGTTTTTGCATCCTTGTTTTTTTTGCTGGACCAGACTAACACGGCTACCACTTTGGAATTTGACTTCACCCTCTCTCTGTATGCTGTTTCCTGGAGTTTGAAGCCTTAGAAATTCTCTGATTCGCTGTTGCAGTATGACCTGATCTAATGTGTTACACTCTCCTGTGTTTATTTTCATCCATTTCTGTAAGTTCTCCCTCTTCAAAGCATCTGATGAAGTGGGATATTCTCCCATGAAAGCTCATGCGATAAATAAAGCTGTTAGTCTTTAAGTGCCACAAGACTCCTTGCTTTTTTTGCTTTACTAGACTAACACAGCCGCCCCTTTGGAATATAGCATCCTGTGGGTGTACAAGAGTTGAAGGTGAGGTCTAAATGCTAGAATCATGTTAGCATGACAGACAGATGGAAAGTGCATGTTAAGTCTCAGGGACCTAACAGTTAAATTCTCTAAACCCAAAAGATGTGAACAAATAGCCAAGGACCTTGAAAAGCTGGTCAAATCTGGATTAAAATAATTAACCTAAATTTAGAATGCTACTCTGTTTAATACCATCCCTATATTTAATGTACTCTTGGTTATCTTTAAAAAATCAATTTCCATAGTGATCTGACATGCAGAATCAAAATTTCCTGAAAGTTCAAGATCCTGGCTAAATAGAAGTGCTTCTGCTGTGGTTATTTGAACCATATGATCTGAGGAAAAAGTATCTGTTCATGGCATAGTCTGTTGTCTTACAAATTAAAAGAAAAGTTAGCTCAAGTTAGCAATGCTCTTACTGATATGAAGGGACTTCTTTGCTTGTGCGTGAGTTCATCCTCCTCCTTAATAGTGCTAAACCATTCTGCTTTGGGGTGAATTTATCCCAGAACTTCTGAAGGAACCTTTTTTGTGCCTATGGAATGTACAAGATTGCTCTCACAAGCATAAATTATCAAAACATGTTCTCAGGAATAGGTGAGCCTGAATGCCTTTCACAAAAGGCTTCATTCACATTCATCATCCTGTGCAAATTATTCAAGCACGGCAGACAAACCTTCAAATAGTATGGCATAAAATAGATGTATGTCTACATTTCTTTAATTCCATCCTTCTTGCTCTCTTTTCCTCTAGTTCCTTCCCATTAATTTCTATAGATGATTAGCATGCTGTGATTTCCAGGATATTTGAAAATGCCCTTACCTACTGAAAGATGCACAGTGACAAATCTGAGGAAGGATTCTGTTTTGGGTAAAGCAGATTAGGAGGTCTAGATTCAATTCCTGACTCTGCCATAGGCTTCCTGTGTGATGGTAAGTACATCAGTCAGGACCATCTCATGAATTTCCTAATCATGTTGTTGAATGGTTACATGATTCTCCATTGATTCTGCTTGGGACAGAATTTGCCATGCTTAGTCATAGTGACAATATTTTATCTCTCAAATAGTTCCACTGATTTCAGTGGGATTTTTAGCAGAATAATGTATTATGCATTGTGAGTAAGGCTGGCAGAATCTTACCTGGTTTCTTTCTATGTCTGTCTCTCATTTCCTCCTCTGTGAAATGGTGATGATAATACTTTCCCATCTCACAGAGCTGTTGGAAGAGTAAATTCATAAGTACTTGGGAGGCACTGAGATGGGATGGTGCTACAGGCATGTAAGACAGAGATTCTGAAAGCAAAGACTTGCATTTTCTTCTGTTTGTTGCAGTTAAGGTCTTGTCTGCACTGTAAAATGTAGTTGACCCAAGTTACAGTGATGATCAAAAGGCGCTGTAATTGCAGTGCTTGTGCCTGTCCACGCAGCATTCATTATGTTGCCAAAGCGCATCCTCAGTTGGTGCTCAAACACTGAGAGTGAGAGCAGTGCACTGTGGGCAGCTATCCCACTGTGCAGTTTGCCATCTTGTGCCACTAGGCATTGTGGGAAGGTGGAGAAGAGTGTAGTCATCATGGATGCATGTTCAGCATCCCAGGATGCATGGGTTTCTGTCCTGTCATTCCATGCGTTTCTGACTGCATTGTGAAGTATTTTTTAATAATCTATTTCCTGAACACCTGACATCTCTATCTGAAAGTATGGATTCTGCAGTTCTTTGTTGTCAGTGTTGTGAACACATTGCAGCTGGTCACATAGTATATTATATCAATTTGAGCGGGAATCCAATGTGTCTGACCTGCTATGTGCCATGCTAATGAACAACACTGTGGTTAGGGAGGTCAAGGCTGGATATTAGAAAAAACTTTTTTACTAAGCGAGTGGTGAAGCATTGGAATGAGCTGCCGAGGGAGGTGGTGGAATCTCTCTGGCAGGGTGTTGGTATAGATGACCTATGAGGTCCCTTCCAACCCTATGATTCTATGATTCTAACACTGATTTACTGTTTGCATTCATGGAGCATCTGCACATTGTGCATTGCTGCTTTTGGGCACATAAGACAAGCACTGAGTGGTGGGAGCTCATTGTCATGTAGGTCTGGGGTGACAAGCAGTGGCTGCAGAACTTTTGAATGCACAAAGCCATGTTCATTGAAGTCTGTGCAGAATGCACACCTACCCTGTGGCAGAAGGATACACAAATGAGAATTGTCGTCTCAGTGGAGAGTCAAGGAGTGATTGCTATTTGGAAGCTGTCAGCTCTGGACTTCTACTGGTCTCTTTCTAACCAGTTTGGAGCTGGGAAGTCCACTGCTCGAGCTGTGTTATTGGAGGTGTGCAGGGCTATTAATCGCATTCTGTTGTGAAGGACTGTGAGTCTTTGAAACCAGTTTTGGCCCTGGATCATCTTCCAAATGAATATATCAATGGAAAGCTGTACTTCTCTAGGGACCTGCAGATACTTGTGGATCACTGTGGGCATTTCACTGACATCAGTGTGGGTTGGTCACAGAAAGTGCATGATGCATGCATCTTCTAGAATACTGGTCTGTACAGACAAGTGCAAGCAGGGACTTTCTTTCCAGACCAAAAGATTCCAGTGAGGGATGTTGAAATGGCCATCGTAATCCTGGGAGACCCAGTCTACACTGTATTGCCATAGCTAATGAAGCTTTATATGGGCAGCCTGGATAGAAGCAAGGAGTCCTTAAATTACTTGTTAAGCAGGTGTTGAATGACTGTTGTATGTGCATTTGGTAGATTAAAAGTTTGCTGGCAATGCCTTTATGGCAGACTAGAGCTAAATGAGGAAAATATTCCCATTGTTATAGCCTCCTGCTACGTGCTCCATAATATTTGTGAAGCTAAGGGGGAAAATTTCCCCCTTAGCAAATCACTTTGCAGCCAAATATGAACAACCAGGTGTCAGGGCTATTAGAGGGGCACAGCAGGGGGCCATTCAAATCAGGGAGGCCTTGAGGAATGAGAATGAAAACATTTTGACAGTGTGCACCAATAAGTTGTCTCTGTAAACATGCTATTCCTACTAAACAGTTTGCAGTATATGTCTATGTACAACCACCATGCACAAGAGAGATTATTAAATAATTAGATAAAACAGATTATATATTTATATAATTATATATAGAACAGTTATATATATTATATAATTATTAAATAATTATATATAAAACATTATAAAACCAAGATTATTAAATAATTGTTATTCATAAAACACAGGAAAAAACTAATCTAGAGGGAAGAAACTAATGGGGGACAATGCGACCTATCAGAGCTGGGTTTAAGTCCAGCTGTCATCCTGGTAGTCCTCTGAAAGGGGTACCATGATGGGCTTGTAGTCTGGTAGGAATGTGTGGATGGAGTATGGGGAGGACATGGAAAGCAGTTCTCTTCTGTTTTGGCTGTAGTGGGAGGTGAGCATGCAGTAAATCAGTCTGTAGTGTTGTCCGTGACTTCAGCAGCTCCTTTGCTCCTCCATGACTTTTATCATGCACTCATGACCTACAATCACTCATTCTCCTGCCTATCAATTTTCTGATTTTTTTCGACATACTGTGTCTCATGCTCCTTTTTCTTTTCTTTTTCTCCCCCCCCCCCCCCCCGGCCACCTCATGGGACTGGAGGAGTCCTTGAAACATCACTTCTTTGCTTTCCTGGGGTTGTTCTCTGATCAGTCACAGGTCCTTGGAAAGTTTGGGGCAGGGTCTCCTTAAGGGCATATCTGTAGAAGCACAATCAACAATGAACAGAATCATTATTGTGAATGCAATAATAGCATTGATGCCTTCCTGTATAATGTATTTTTTTCATGCTCTCTCTTCACAAACACACAGCTTAAAGGTCAACCAGGGTGTGGTGAAGTGTGCCTGTGAGGGCAGAAGAAGGGCTCAAGCTGGGGAAAAGGTTATGGGTAGTTGGTTGGGTGTATCAATGCAATTACGTAAGGACAAAAGTTGAAATTGTGCCACCATTTTTCCACAGGCTGGCACAGCAGAACCCACTATCTCACTCCTGAGAGTAAGCAGGGATGCTCATGTCCATCTCCTCCATGTGACTAGCTTCCATTCAGGTCCCTATGCTGCTCACCTGTGCGCTGCTTTGGTCCCTGAATAAGTGATTGCCAGTTGGTACAGAAAAGTTTCCTTTAATGGGGAAAGAAAGAAAGCAGCTCTGCTGAATAATTATCAACAGAAGATTAGCAAATACCTTCAGGAAAGTTTCCTAGAGATATCTCAACAGTATTCCTGTGAAACCTCAGTGTGTCTTCACATACATTGCTGCTGCAGCTACACAAGGGAATGGGAAGCACATCTTTAAAAGTGTGATAAGACTCCTTGGGTGTGTTCACACAGCAGTCTTATTTGGAAACAACAGAGGTTGTTTTGAAATAAGAAATGCCATGTTCACATGACGTACTGTTGTTTCGAAACAACTTAAACCCCATTTGGTTATGAAACAACGTTGTTTCAAAACGAGTTGCTTTGAAACAATCCCGTTGGAACATGTTGCTTCGAAACAATGGTTGTTTCAAAACAACCGTCTGACCTTCCTCCCAGGGTGCTCAGTACCACGGGGAACAGGAAGTGCCTGCCTCAGCATGTCTGGCTGGCAACATGGCCGCCGACATGGCCCAGTGAGGCGGCCATGTTGCCACACCTCCCAAGGTGCCCTGCCCCTGAATTGAAATAGCAAGCCCACAGTGTGAACATGCTATTTCGATTCCCGCTTTTTTCCTTATTTCGAACTAACTTTTTGTTATTTCGAAATAAGGCATTATTTCGATACAAGTTGTTTTGAAACAACTTGTATCGAAATAACCCCCTGTGTGTGAACATAGCCCTTGTTTGTTTTGCTGAACTAGATTAACGTGGCTACCTCTTTGGAACATCTACTCTTGTATTTCTATGCCTTCAACCAATTGTATCATTCCACAAAGAAAAGGACACCTATTCCTCAAGAAACTGAGCAACATCAGTTTAAAAACTTACTTACCTGAGCTCACCTCTCCTGCATTGTGAATTCCAGAGTTGTAAAGCTGGGATTTCCTTGAACTTCTGGGGTCAAGAAGAGCTCTTGACTCCTCAAGTCACCAGATGATTTAGTTTCCTGCTGCTCATCATCCTTCAATTTGATCTCCTCATCCACAACTTCTTTCTCTGGGTTCAGTGTAGTGTCACCTGCCTCTGGACCCACAGAGATATCCGTGTGTCTCTTGGTGGTGGAGTTGGAGTCACTGCTGAGGATGGCTTTCAGGTCCTTCCAAAAGCAGCAGGTCATTGGGTCTGCACTGGAGTGATGATTAGTGAATAAGGAAGTATTTTTGGTACCCCTGCCCTAACTCCTTGATATTTTTTCCATGGCATTGCAGCATGTTCTGTTCATAGTTCTTCTCCACAATCAATGAAGAAATTTGACCGTAGGCAGAGCTGTCCTGGGGGGGGGGGGCAAAAGGGGCAAATGCCCTAGGCCTCGCACCTTGGGGGGCCCTGTGCTTTCATGGGTCCCACACAACTGGTGGGAGAAAGGGAGCAGGGACCTTCTTCCAGCTGAGGAGCTAGCCTGCCCAGGGAGCAGCTCTGGCTGGTCAGGGAAGGGGGAAGGGAATTCAGACAGGCAGCATTTGTTTACAGTAACTCTTGACTTAAGTAGCCACCTTCCCATAACTGCTCCCTGAGGGGAAGAGAAAGAGCAAATGTTGAGATAAAACTTATGGAGCCAGCCTCAGTCAAGCAAACGGGGACAAAGTCAGGAGAATGTCACATCCCCAACCTTTACAAAACAGGACCTTCTCTTTGAATTTACATCAGCATCTCTACAAAGCATTTGAGATATTAAGGAACTTTTTTACTTCTACACTTAGCAAGAGTTTTCAGTCTTTTGGGAGGTATTTTTGAGCAAACTTCTCTGTGCAGATAATGATCTATTATACCTGAGAGAGAAGACCCCAGGCTAGCACTTATATGGAAATATTGGGTTTGTAGGGTTAGTGGCCATCAATCAACACATTAAAGAAGTTTTTTGTCCTTCCTTCTGCCCTGTAAGTATGCCCCATTGTCATTGACTGCAGTCAGACCACCCATTCCAAAGCATGGCAAAGAAGAAAGCAGCTGTGGCCGTGTGGATCTAGTTTAGCGAAACAAACAAGTAATCCCTGATGTAAAACAAACAAGGAGTCTTTTGGCACTTTTACAAGCTAACAAATAAATAATTTTTTAAAATCTTTAAAAGTGCCACAAGACTCCTTGTTTGTTTTACATCAGGGTCTCTGAGAGGAGGCCAAAGGTCCCTTGTTTCTTCCTCTCATCTTCAAACAGTACCTAAGTTTCATTACTTAGATCATTTGCAAAGCAATGAGGAATGTATGAATACATATATTAAAATAAGATGGGAAAGGAGAGAGTCAGGCAGCATAAAGGAAATAACATACATTAGACAATTGGAATCCAGTGCTTTAAGGTGAGAAAGCACCTGGATTTATTTCTTGATGTTATCCAAAAATAGCATCTCTCTCTCTGAATTTTCAATTCAACAAAAACTTGATCTAAGAAAAATTATTAAACTTGTAAAATTGTATGCCCATCTTGAACAGAAAACCAGAACCACAAAGACGAGTACCTCCAGATGCTCCTGTCCACTTGGCTGTGAGGTTGATGAAATATCACCATGACACATTCAGTATTGCCTGTGTCAAACATCAAAAATAGTCACAAGCCTGGCTTAAATATATCATTAAAACTCACTTAAAAATAAAGAGATGTTTAAAGAAATAATAAATGAGGGGGAGCTATTTTCTTTGACTTCTGGGTTCTGAGCCTTTAGGATAAAGTCAGGTCATGTTTTTCTGCTTCTTTCTGCAACTTCTTAGCCGGAGGGCTAGACATTTATGATTTTATTAAAGAAAAATTGTGACACTGCCCAGTGTTCCCTCTAAGCTGATGATGCAGCGGAACAAGTTGTGGGTACGCTTGGGGAGCCAGTGGGCAGCAGGGAAGAAGCCCATTGGGGCCTGGAGTACCAGCAGGGAGCTTGCTCAGCTGCATCATCAGCTTAGAGCAGTGGTTCCCAACCCTTTTCAGGTTGGGGAGCCCTTTGTAACAAAAAAAATCTTTGCGGACCCCCCCAGCTGATTATGTAATCTGGCCTGCATGGTCAGACTCTGGCCCGCATCAGTGGGACAGCTGGTGAGCAGCGCTGCCACCACTGTTACCTGCACCACTGGGCAGCTGAGCCGCGGCAGCTGTGGTCCCCTGCCCTTGCCCCTGCTGGGGAGCTGCTGTGGCTCCATTCCCCTGCCAGGATACAGCCACAGACAGGGAAAGGCAGCTGCGGCAGGAAGCATCAGGGCTGTAACTGGATTCTGGCCCCAGGTAGGGCGAAGATCTGCAGACCCCCTGCAATGTGTCCATGGACCTCTGTGGGTCCCCGGACCACAGGCTGGGAACCACTGGCTTAGAGGGAACATTGCCTGCAAAGTTTAAAATGGGGGCTGCACAAACTGATTCGCCCTGGGCCCCGCTCTCCCCTAGGGGCGGCCCTGACCGTAGGTATCATAGTTCCTTTTGCTGGAGTGGAGCTGGGTTCACACAGCCACCCCTCCCCGAATGCTGATGAGATCTAGAAGCTCTGGTGGTCTCCAGGGGTGGAGCCACCATGGTCAGCTGGGAAGATGTGATGTGAACTCTCCACAGTGAAGCTGAAAGTGGAGTTTCAAAGACTTGCCACACTTTAAGAGGGAAAGAGTGGATGGTCACCAGCCAGTAGAATTCAAACTGATGGTCAGAGCAGTCAGGACGGATATAATGGGACTCTTCCTGGAGGCCATTTCTTGTGACATAATAAAGTGGAGTATCTGTGCTGCCACTTTGTCACTAAAGTTTGGTGCAAAAATCTGTGTGTCTTGTCGAGGTGGCTTTCTTTTCTCCCAAAAAATGGGGAGTTGGGCTGAAGGAGTGTGGGGACTGCTGTGTGTACACCAACATTGTTTTGTTGACAAAACCTGGCTTTGGTCTACAAAACTGTAGTGTAGACCAGGTCTAACTCAAGAAGTAACCTCTGTATCTGGAAAAATGCTACAGTTATAAACAGAAGCTTCAACAACTAAAGCCTTTGAGAATTCAAGGATTTCCATTTCTTTTTAACTTGGCCAGTTGCCTAAATATTTAAGAGCAGTCAAGTTATTACCTTTAATGGTGCAAAGCAGTTAAAATACAGACTGAGAGTGACAGCTCCTTGGATCTATTTCAGTCTCTACCTCCAATTTCTGAGTTGATATTGTCAAGCAATAAGGACAGCTTTACTGAGTCAGCTCACTGGTACACCTAGTCTGCTATTTTGTCTTCTGATAGTGGCCAGTATCAGATGCATCAGAAGGAATGAACAGAAGAAGGCAATTATTAAGTGATTCATCCCCTGTGGTCCAGTCTCAACTTCTTGCAGCCAGAGGTTTAGGGACACCCAGAACATAAAGATGCATCCCTGACCATCTTGCCTAATAACCATTGATGGATCCATTTTCCATGACCTTATTTAATTCTTTTTAAAATTTCATTTATGCTCTGGAACTTTACAACATTCCATAGCAGTCAGTTCCACAGGCTGACTGTGTATTTTGTGTGAAGTAGTATTTCCTTTTGTTTGTTCTGAACTTGCTGCCCATTAATTTTATGAGGTGACCCCTAGTTCTTGTGTTAAGGAGAGGAGTAACCCCCGCATATTCACTTTTTCCACACCATTCATAATTTTATAACCATCATTCGTATCCCCCTTAATCATTTCTTTTTTAAAACTGAACAGTCCCAGTATTTTTATCTTCTCTCTCTCTTCTTCTAAAGCTGTTTGATGACTCTGATAATTTTTGTTGTCATTCTCTGTATCTTTTCCAATTTTAATATTATTTTTGAGATAGGGTGAGCAGAATTGCACATTTATTCAAGGTATGGGCATACCATGGATTTATATAATAGCATTATGATATTTTCTGTTTTATTATCCTGTCCTTCCTAATGGTTCCTAACAATGGTAGTTTTTTTGACTGCCGTTGCACACTCAGTGCATGTTTTCAGAGAATTCTCCATGGTGGATTTCTTGAGTGGTAACAGCCAATTTAAACCCCATCATTTTGTGTGTATAGCTGGGATTATGTTTTCCTGGAAAACATAATGGCCTCTTTGCATTTATCAACATAGAATTTCACCTGCCTTTTTGTTGTCTAGCCAGTCAGTTTTGTGAAATCCCTTTGTACGTCTCTGGAGTCAGCTTTGGGCTTAACTATTTTCTGCAAACTTTGCTGCCTCACTCTTATCCTTTTTTCTAGATCATTTATGAATACATTATGCAGCAATGGTCCCAATACAGATACCTGGGGGATCTTGCTATTTATAACTTTGTTATGAAAACTGACCATTTATCCTTACTCTCTGTTGCCTCTCTTTGAACAAGTTACTGATCCATGAGACAATCTTCCCTCTTATTCCATGACTATTTTCTTTGCTTCAGAACCTTTGGTAAGGGACCGTGTCAGAGGCTTTCTGAAAGCCTGGATTTACTTTTGACTGCCCACATGCTGCTTGTCACCCTCAAAGAATTCTTATAGATTGGTGAGGCATGATGTCTCTTTACAAACACTGTGTCAATTCTTTCCGAATGTATTGTGTCCATCTATGTGTCTGATAATTCTGTGCAATGGTATAAGTTCCAGAGGAATATCTGTGTTAGTCTATTACAGCAAAACAAACAAGGAGTTCTCCTTTGAGTGATTGCTGCTGGCCATTCCATGTTAGGTGTGCGTGTGCCACGTGCATGGACAGCCGGAGTTTTTTTCCCTTGGAGTATCTGTAGGATCAACTGTGGCACACCCTGGAGCGGTGCCACTGCAGCTCACTATATAAGGCACAGCCAACCTGACCCTCCTCAGTTCCTTCTTACTGCCTTGATGGTAGCTGGAGTTCTCGTCTGCCTTCAGGCAGCCTCCCTGTTTAGATAGTTGTAGTCTTAAGTACCTATTAAGCAGAGTAGTTAGTTAATGGTTGAGTTTAGTAACTGCCACCCCTGGGCATGCCGGGCTTCAAGACTTGTGAGTCTTGTCAGAAGCCTGTGCCATTAGATGACCCGCATCATTCCTGTCTGAGGTGTTTGGGAGAAACACACCTCAAAGGAGAGTGTAAAATCTGCAGGAGCTTCAAGCCTTGAACCCAGAAAGAGAGGGAGCGGAGGCTAAAGATTCATATGATGGAAGAAGCCCTCTGATCAACCTCCAGAGCAGGTTCCAGTACGGCATCATCAGTGAGCAGCGCACCAGCCGGGTCTGGGCATAAGGACTCTTCAAGTGAACCACAGCACCGTGCTGCGGTACCTGTCATCAGCTTCAGCGGCACAGTCATTGGTAGCTCCCAGCACTTCCACGGTGCTGGTGGCTCATTGGCAACACTGGTCTCTGTCCCTGGAGCCGCAGAAGAAGAAAAGGAGGACCAGGAAGGAGCGCTCACCTAGGAGGTTGAGCAAGGGCAGCCTAAAGGTCTTGCAACTTGAGGCACAGTGCCCAACGGTACTGTCAAAACTGGCTCAGGTGGAGCCATCAACTTTGGTCACCGTGCCCTCCCCGACTCAAGACATTTTGGGGGAGGAGATACTCCTTCCCTCTACATCGAGACCTTCGAGGCAGCACAAGACCTTATTGAAAAACTGGCACCGCCTACCTTGGGCCCGTCACCATCTCCGGCCATTGATGGGCAAACCTGAGCTGGTACACCCAGCCTCACCACGTTCACCAGCACCGAAGTCTTGGTCTCTCTTGCGTGCTCAAGCAAAGGGATCTCTGACCACAACAGTGGTGCTGGCGTGGCACTGGTCCTCGTTGCCACCAGCTATTATCACAGTGGTGGGAGCTCCTCGATACCAGTCCCCAGTAAAAGCTCAGAGCCACCATCACTCTTCAGCACCATCTGGAGTTTCAAGGGATCAAAGCCACGGCACCGTTCCCCGGCACCCTTCGGTACCACTCCACCATGGTCCCCTTGAAGTAGATTCTCATTGGACTCAGATGAAGCTTCAATAGTCTACAGGGATAGGAGATCCAGGGGTAGATGATCTGTTCTGCAAGCCCCCACTCTGCCTCCACAGTGGCACCCCAGTGGCCAGTACCCTCCCAGTGGCCTTTCTGGACTCCTTGGGCCTACCATCAGGAGCAGATCCCGAGGATGAGGAAATCCCAGTCTGTGGTGAGCTCCTGTCCTCAACCTTCCTGCACAGTTAGTGCACCCCTGGACACAGAGAACCTCTCAGAAGGGGAGTCAACTGTAAGGTCCCAGGATCCCACAGATTGAGACAGTGCAGAACCTCATAGACAGTCAGTGACTGAAAGTAGGCCTCGTGACTCATCAGGGAAGTCGTCATCTTCCCCTCCAGATGAAGCGGTAGCGGGGGCAAAGCCAAAGTCATTCCCTGATGACTGTAGGGTGGACGAGGAGCTCCTTTGGAGAGTGGCCCAGGGCTTAGGACTATCAGCTGAGGAGATAGTGGAGGATGCAGACCCCATGGTTCACATCCTAGTTCCAGAAGGTCCTTCTCAGGTGGCCCTCCTGCTCATTAAGACCATTCAGAACACCAAAAGATGTGTGTGGCATACTCCAGCCTCCATCCATCCCACGGCCAAGAAGGTGGAGAGGAAGTACTTTGTACCTTCGAAGGGTTACAAAGATTTTTCCACAGACCCTACTCCAGGGTCGCTAGTGGCTGCGGCAGCCAATGAAAAAGAGAGGCAGGGCCACCAGGGATTGACTTTCCCGCCCTCCCCCCAGTCCAAGGAGGCAAAGAAGCTGGATGTAGTTGGCTGCAAGATTTACTCCACAGGGGGCTCCAACTTCGGATTGCTAACCAGCAAGCAATCTTTAGCAGATATACGTTTAATGCTTGGTCTTCATAGAATCATAGAATCCTAGGGTTGGAAGGGACCTCATAGGTCATCTAGTCCAACCCCCTGCCAGAGGCAGGACCACTCCCACTAAACCATCCCAGTCATGGTTTTGTCCAGCTGGGCCTTAAATACCTCCAAAGATGGAGACTCCACCACCTCCCTTGGCAGCTCATTCCAAGGCTTCACCACTCGCCTAGTAAAAAAGTTTTTTCTAATATCCAGCCTCGACCTCCCTAACTGCAACTTGAGACCATTGCTCCTTGTTCTGTCCTCTGTTATTACCGAGAACAGTCGAGCTCCATCTTCCTTAGAGCATCCCTTCAAGTAGTTGAAGGTTGCTATCAAATCCCCCCTCAATCTTCTCTTCTGCAGACTAAATAAGCCTAATGCTTTTAGTCTTTCCTCATAGGGCTTGGGCTCCAACCCTTTAATCATTTTGGTTGCCCTCCTCTGAACTCTCTCTAGCATGTCCCTGTCCTTTTTGTAGTGGGGAGCCCAAAACTGAACACAGTATTCTAGATGTGGCCTCACCAGTGCAGAATAGAGGGGAATGATCACATCCCTTGATCTGCTGGTAATACTTCTTTTGATGCAGCCCAGTATGCCATTGGCCTTTTTGGCCGCAAGAGCACACTGCTGACTCATATCTAGCTTCCCATCCACCATGACCCCCAGGTCCTTTTCTACACTGCTGCTACTTAACTGAATGTTTCCCAGCCTGTAGCGGTGCATGGGGTTTTTCCGTCCGACATGCTGGATTTTACACTTGTCCTTACTGAACTTCATAAGATTTCTATTGGCCCACTGTTCCAATTTATCTAGGTCTCCCTGAATCCTGTCCTTGCCCTCCAACATGTCTACTGTTCCCCCCAGCTTGGTGTCATCCGCAAACTTACTGAGAGTGCAGTCTATTCTATCATCCAGATCATTGATGAAAATGTTGAACAGAACCAGCCCCAGGACCGACCGCTGGGGCACACCACTCGTGACTGGTTGCCAGCTAGACATGGAACCATTGATTCCTACACACTGAAACCGTTGATCTAGCCAGTTTTCTGTCCACCTATCCAACCCATACTTCCTTAATTTGCCAATGAGAATGCTGTGGGAAACTGTATCAAAAGCCTTGCTAAAATCAAGGTATATCACATCAATGGTTCTTCCCGCATCCAGAAAACCAGTCATCTGCTCATAGAAGGAAACGAGATTGGTCAAACATGATTTACCCTTGGTAAATCCATGCTGACTGTTCCTGATCACTTTATTTTCCTCTAAGTGTTTTAGGATGGATTCTTTGAGAGCCTGCTCCATAATTTTTCCAGGGATTGAGGTGAGGCTGACTAGTCTATAATTCCCCAGATCCTCCTTTTTCCCTTTCTTGAAAATAGGCACTCCATTTGCTTTTTTCCAATCCTCTGGCACCTCCCCTGTTCTCCATGAGTTTTGAAAGATAACGGCCAGCGGTGCTGCTATCTCATTGGCCAATTCCCTCAGCACCCTTGGATGCAGTTCGTCCGGCCCCATGGACTTGTGCACATCCAGCTTCTTTAAGCAGTCCCTAACCTGACCTTCCGTCACCAAGGGCCTCTCTTCTTCTCTCCAATCTGCCATACCCATGGTAGTGGGCTGGGAGCTGACCCTGCCTGTGAAAACTGAAGCAAAAAAAGCATTGAGCACTTCAGCTTTTTCTTCATCCTCTGTCACGAGGATGCCTGCCCCATTCAGCAAGGGACCTACACCATCCCTGATCCTCTTCTTGTTATTAACATACTTGTAGAACCCCTTTTTGTTATCCTTTACATCCCTCGCTAGCCGCAGCTCCATTTGTCCTTTGGCCTTTCTGATTTTATCCCTGCAGTCCCTAGCAATATCTTTATATGCCTCCTTGGTCATCTGACCAAGCTTCCACTTCCTGTAAGCTTCCTTTTTATGTTTAAGCTCAGAGCAGATTTCTCGGCTAAGCCATTCTGGCTGCCTCACATGTTTATTCTTTCTCCTAATTGGAATGGCAACTTCCTGTGCCCTTAGCAGGGTTTCTTTAAAATATAACCAGCTTTCTTGGACTCCTTTCCCCTTCAGATTAGCTTCCCAAAGGATCCTGCCCATCAGTTCCCTGAGGGACCCAAAATCTGCTGTTTTGAAGTCCAGGGTTTTTGTTTTGCTTCTTTCCTTCCTTCCTTTAATGAGCATCCTGAACTCAAGCATGTCATGGTCACTACTCCCTAGCTTGCCATTTACCTCTACCTCCCTATCAATTCTTCCCTGTTTGTGAGCAGCAGGTCGAGAGGTGCAAGGCCCCTAGTTGGTTCCTCTAGCATTTGTACTAGAAAGTTGTCCCCAACACACTCTAAAAACTTCCTGGATTGCCCATGCACTGCTGTATTGGCCTCCCAGCAGATGTCAGGGTAATTGAAGTCCCCCATGAGCACCAGGGCCTGTGATCTACAAGCTTCCGCTAGTTGTCCATAGAACACCTCATCTACCTCCTGCTTCTGGTCTGGTGGTCTATAGCAGACCCCGACCACAACATCCCCCTTGTTGCTTTCCCCTCTCAATGTAATCCACAGACTTTCAACAGGCACATTTCCACTTCCATAATGGAGCTCTGAGCAGTCATAGAGCTCTTTTACATATAGTGCTACTCCTCCCCCTCTTCTTCCCTGCCTGTCTTTCCTGAACAGTTTATACCCATCCATGGCAGAGCTCCAGTTATGCAGACTATCCCACCGTGTCTCTGTTATTCCTATGATATCATAGTTCCTTGTTTGCAGTAGTACTTCCAGTTCTTCCTGTTTATTTCCCAGGTTCCTCGCATTAGTGTATAGGCACCTAAGATACCCGGTCACTTGCCCTACTTTGTCAATTTGGTTTTCAATTCTATTACATATACCTCCTTGCATTTTTTTCTTGGAGTCCTCCTCCCCCACTCTCTTCATGTGTTGGCGCTTCAGTGGAACATTTAAGAGAATTATTTGATTGCCCCCCATGTTCCAACTACCTTCTCTTTTATTCCTGGTGCTACAGTCCCAACACCCCCCAAGTTCCATCCCTTCCCCCAGATCTCCCACATTGCCACTTACCTGTGGGCTTTGGTCTCCTTCCCCCGTTGAACCTAGTTTAAAGCCCTCCTCACTAGGTCAGCCAGTCTGTGCCCAAATACACTCTTCCCCTTCCTGGACAGGTGAAGGCCATCTCTGCCTATCAATCCTCTGTCCTGAAACAGAACTCCATGGTCAAGGAAGCCAAATCCCTCCTGACCACACCATCTTCTCAGCCAGGCATCACCTCTAGGATGCATCTGTCTCTCCTGAGGCCTCTAGCCTTGACTGGAAGGATCAAGGAGAGCACCACCTGTGCTCCAAACTCCTTCACCCTCGCTCCCAGAGCCCTGAAGTCACCTTTGATCTGCTGAGGATCACCTCTCGCAGTATCATTGGTACCCACATGGATAAGAAGCATGGGGTAGTAGTCTGAGGGGCGGATGATTTTTGACAGTCCCTCTGTAACGTCTCTGATACGGGCACCTGGCAGGCAGCATACCTCCCTAGAGGCCTTGTCAGGGTGACAGATGGGTGCCTCCATTCCTCTCAGGAGGGAGTCCCCAATCACCACAACCCTACATTTCCTCTTAGGTGAGGTGGCTGTGATCTCCCCAGCCTCTGGGGTGGATGGTCTCTCCTCTATCTCCTTCATCGTGTCCAGCACCGCATAACGGTTCCTCACCACAATGGATGGTGGGATGTGAGCAGGCGTGGAGCACTGTCTGCTGCCAGAGGTAACCAGCTGCCAGTGTCCTCCCTCTGCCATAGGCATCCCATCCGTTTCCAGAGCTGTGGCAGTAGCCCTTGGCACTGGGATAGGGACCTCCTCCTTGCAGGTCTCATCGTGGACACTCAAGGAACTTTTCCAGGGCATAGATACCCCTCAGTCGTGACACCTCCTCCTGTAACTCTCCTACCTGCTTCTGGAGAGATGCCACCAGAAGGCACCTATCACATAGGCTTATCTCCCTAACCTGCTCATCAGTGGCAGGAAAATGAAGGCCACAGTCCTTGCAAATCCACACCAGGATCTGGGTGGAAATATCCATCGTCAGACACTCTGTCTGGCTACAAACAGAAGCAAAGGAAACAGCAGGGGCACCGGCTTCAGCAGTGCAGCTCCTCTGCACCATCTTGGCCTCACCAAACTCCTCCTCAAACTCCCTCGCAAACTCCCCTGTTTGCTGTCCCCTGTTCACAAGCTCCCTCTGGTTGCTCCAGCCTCTAGCAGCTTCTAGCAGCCTTGTGATTGGCCTGCCCCCCTTCATTGGAGAAACTTTTGGACAAGTTAGATCAGGGCTTGAGTGAGACCTGAGTAGTCGGCATCCATTAAGGAGGGCAAGATAGTTTCCAGGATGCTGCTGCATTCAGCTGTTGATGCTGCGGATGTGGCTGCCAGAGCTATGGCCTCCAGCATCACCATGCACCGCAGCTCTTGGCTGCAGATTTGGGCCTGCCACAGGAAGTCCAGAATGCCATCCAGGATATTCCCTTTGAAGGGCCAGAGCTGTTCTTGCAGCAGATAGATGTGAAGCTGCAAACCTGGAAGGATGGAAGGGCTCTTCTGAAATCTCTAGGGCTACACACCCTGATGACTCAGAGGAAGCCCTTCAAGTCACAGCCTGTGCCTTCATCATACCAACATCGACAGGATTATGACAGGTGGCAAGGCTGGAACAGTCACAGGAATAATCAGCATCAACCTCATCAATCTCAGGGAACCCCCCCCCCCCAAATCAATATTCCGGCTCCAAGAAGAACTTTTGAGGGTGCACCCACGGGCAACGTACCATTAAGTCCGGATCCACTCCCACCATTTGCAGATAGACTCTCCCAGTTTTGCCAGGCTTGGTCCCGGATCACTTCAGACTCTCGGGTGCTGTGCACAGTACAACAGGGATATTTCCTCCAATTCTCCTTCCCCCCTCTTTCCCCACTCTGTCTCTGTCCCTTTTCAGGGACCCAACTAACGACCAGCTACTGGTGCAAGAGGTGCAAGCTCTCATAGACACAAGTGCCGTAGAGGACATTTCTTAAGAGTGCAGAGGGAAAGGATTCTACTCCCACTATTTTTTGATCCCAAAGGCGAAAGGAGGTCTTTGTCTCATCCTCGATCTCAGGGGCTTGAACTAATATCTGCGCAAGATATGTTTTCATATGGTATCCCTTTCTTTGATAATTCTCTCCCTGGATCCAGGAGACTGGTACGCTGCCCTCGTTCTCCAGGACGCATATTTTCATATTTCCATAATTCCCAGACACAGAAGGTTCCTGCAATTTATGGTGAATGGCAGGCATCTCCAGTTTTCTGTCCTGCCTTTTGGACTCACAGCTGCCCCTCCAAAACCTGAGGTCCCTGCATCTCCAGGTGTGGAACCTCCATCGCTGATGGGTAGGGAATTGCAGTGTTCAGCGCAGGTCCAGAATATGTTGTTCAACAGCAGGAACTCTCAGGCAGGACACCTTATAGAGCTAAATGGTCTAAGTTTGTGGCTTGGTCGGCCAGTAAAGGCCTTGAGCCAGTTTGGGCTTCGATTCCAGTCATACTAGACTTCCTTTGGTCCTTAAAGTCCCAAGCCCTCTCCTTATCCTCAATCAAGGTCTATCTGGTGGCGATTTCAGCATTCCACGAGAGAGTGGGTAAGGCATCAGTTTTCTTGGACCCTATGGTGAAGTGCTTCTTGAAGGGCTTGGAGCGTCTCTTTCCAACAGTGGATCCCCCAACAGCTCAGTGGGACCTAAATTTAGTTCTGTTGAAGCTCACAGGGCATCTGTTTGAACCACCCACCTCGTGTTTGCTCGTTCTTCTCTCGTGGAGATGGCTTTCTTAGTGGCAATAACGTCAGCCAGAAGAGTGTCCGAGATTTGAGCTTTAACAGCCACACCGCCCTATATGATCTTTTCAAGGACAAAGTGCAACTACATCCTCAACCAGCCTTCCATCCTAAGGTAGTTTCATAGTTTCACTGCAATCAGGAGATCGCCTTGCCAGTCTTTGATCCAAAGCCTCATTCTTTGGAAAGGGAAAGGAGGCTCTATTCACTAGACGTTCCCCAAACATTGGCCTTTTAAGAACGAGACCATTTAGAAAGATGTCTCAACTGTTCATGGCAGTGGCAGACAGGATGAAAGGGGAACCTCTCAATGCAGCATCTCTCATCCTGGATAGTTTCTTACATATGTGAGTTCTACTCTCTGTCTAAGATCACTCCACCGGCAGTTAAGGCCCACTCTACAAAGGTGCATGCTTCGTCAACCACCTTCTTTAGCAGAATGCTGATAATGGACATCTGTAAAGCAGCTACGTGGTCATCCAGCCACATGGTCACAGAGCATCATGTGATCACTCAGCAGGAGTAGGACACCACCACAGTGGGATGGGCAGTTCTGCAGTCAGTGAAACTGTGATTCTGACCCTCTGCCAAAGGTAAGACTAGTGAATCACCTAACATGGAATGCGCAGGAGCAATCACTTGAAGAAGAAAAAGAGGTTACTTACCTGTAACCAGTGTTCTTCAAGAAGTGTTGCTCCTGGCCATTCCACTTCCCTTCCTCCTTCCCCTCTTCAGAATAGGTGCTAAGAAGGAACCGAGGAAGGTTGGGTTAGCTGTGCCTTATATAGTGAGCCACGGAGGCGCTGCTGCAGGGGGTGCCATAGCCGACCCTACAGGTACTCTAGGGGGAAGAAACTCCAGCTATCCATGCACATGGCATGCGTACACCTAACGTGGAATGGCCAGGAGCAACACATCTCAAAGAGCACTGGTTACAGGTAAGTAACCACCTCTTCTGTGGGAATTTAAACACTAACATCTATTTATTGCATGAACTTTCATGGACACAATCCCACTTAGATGAATGAAATGGAAAATGTAGCATGTTAGCTATAAATATAGAGATGCAGAGAAGGGTGAGCAGAGCCATAACTAAAGAATTCTGCACCCCTTGCAATTGTTGGCTCCTGGGGTGAGTGGCATGGAGCTCACCCTTTACTTGAGTGGCTCAATGGAGTTGCTTCGGCGTGTCTGTAGCAAAGCCCCACTTGCCCAGCCATAGTTATGGTTCTGAGGGTGGGCACAAGGTTAATTCAAACAGATTGAGTTCCCTCAGTCTGTTTGAATCAGCTTTGTGACTCACCTTTAGTAGTATCCATGCAGTTAAATCCCTCTAAATCTGTCTGAATTAACCTTGTGACCAACCCATCTCTGTATCTGTATATGTACAGTGAACATGCTGTATTTTCCATGTCATTCATCTAACAAAATAGAATTATGCCCATGATAGCTCATGCTATAAATAAATTTATTGGTCTTTAAAGGTGCCACAGAATTCCCTGTTTGTCGCACTACATTATAGTTTCAGTCAATTTCTCTGGTACTGCAGATAGGCTTACTGGTCTCTAATTGCTTAGATCACTTCTGGAGCTTTTTTAAAAAATTGGCATTGCATTAGCTACCCCCAGTTATCTGCTACTGAGGTTAATTTAAGCATTATGTGCTTCAGTTAGTTGTTCTGCAGTTTCATATTTGAGTTCTTTCAGAACTCTTGGGTGAATGCCACATGATCCTGATAACTTATCACTGTTTAATCTATCAATTTATACCAAAACATGCTGTATCACCATGTCAATCAGGGGCAATTTTTCTGATTAATCTCCTGAAGAGTGTGACTGAAATATGAGGATTTCCAATGCAAAGAATACATGTAGGCTCTCTGCAATGACCTTATGTTCTTTCCCTGACTGTTCAGCAGGCTTCATCCTTCTGATATATATAAAATAATTTTTTGCTGTTTATTTTTATATCTTTAGCTGGTTGCTCTTCAAATTCTTTCTTGGCTGCCTTGCTCTACCTTTACACTTGACTTGTCAGAGTTAATGCTCCATTCTATTTTCCTCACTAGGATTTGAGTTCCAAATTTTATAAGATGCCATTTTGCCTCCAGATACCACTTTACTATGATGTTTAGCCATACTGGGTTTTTTATTCAGAGAATACATTTTGTTTAGTCTGTTATAGTTCTTTTGAATAGTCTCCAAGCAGTTTGCAGGCATTTCACTCATGTGAATTGTATCTTTTAACTTCCATTTAACTAGCCTTCTCTTTTTTGTGCTGTTTCTAAATACTAGCTTGAATGCTAATCTGATGGGTTTCTTTGACATTTTTTCCCTACAAGGACGTTCAATTAATTTGATTGTGGTTGCTGTTACTGGGTAGTCCTGCTACCTCTTGGACTAGATACTGTGCTACAATTAGGATTAAATCAAGAATGGCCTTTCCTTCTGTGGGTTTCATGAGAAACTGCTCCAAGTAGTAGTCTCATAATTTCTCTGTGCCTCAGTTTTCCTAACTGGATGTAGCAATATTTATCTGTTTCATAGAGATTTGGAGAAAATTCAATGACCTCTACTCCTGTCCAGGAATAATCTGCACCTCCTACTCTAGCTGCCATCCAGGCTGCTGCTGAAGCGGTGAACCTACCCTAGGTCCCTGAAGAAGGAACATGCTGGATGCCTACTGGCACAACATTGTTCACCAGCACCCAAAATGCCTCTTTGAGGAAACCATCATGCCTTTCTTCCCAAGCATGCAGGAAGAGAATGATGGGCCCTGTATTTGTCCCCCAGACTCCATGCAGATGTCCTGCTTTGCCCTCCTGTGCTGTATTCTGTAGCTGTTCCCCCCACCCCCACCTTTTCAGGAGAGAGGAAGGGGAAGGAGACCTGTCCAGAGACAGTAATGTTTGCCCAGTTCTCAGGGTATTTGACAAGGGTGTTTTGTTCATTTGCTCCTTTTAAAAACTGTTTTAACTTTGTTTGTCAGTGAATAAAATTTACTGTTCACTTCTTTGGCATATGCACCTTCCAGTCTGATTATGATCAGTGTGATATTTCCCATATGTTGCTATGGGTCAACAGGATTTACAGCATGGCTGTGATTTCAGTAAATATGTGGTGCCAAAGAAATGTAATGAATTCTGTCCCTTCCATGCCCCTTCCCAACATCTGTGAATATACTACTGTAAAAAAACAAAACAAAAATCAAACAAACCAGGCTTCATGATAGTGAACTAACCTGTAAAATAACATTGCTGTCTAGAGCACCAGAATGACAAACAGAAAAGAAGTTGCCTGAAACATCTTCATGACTTTGTTAATGACTTCATTGATAATACAGACAAAGGGAGCCAAATTAAATTAATGGTGCAGAACCTTATGTTGACTAATGGCTTTTGTGACCCTCTCCTTTCCCACCTCCACCAAACAACAACCAATTGCAACCATGGGAGCAATGTTCCCTCTAATTTTTCATAGGCTGTGTGCACAAAAAATTTCTTTGTGTGTGCTAATATTGGCACTGTTGAATTTTTTGTGTGCACTTTTTGTTGTGTGCACAGGTTTCCTGACTTGTGTGCACGCGCACATGCGTGCTGTTTACAAGGAACAGTGCATAGGAGTACTCATGCATAGTGCTTAATAAGTGCTGTGACTAATGATGCAAGGAAGTAACTGTGATGAAAGTATATGTGAAGCGCCTCTAAAAAACTTACAGAACTGTTTTAAAATTACTCTAGTAATGCTTATATGATGCCCATAAAGCACCCTGAAACAGGGCTGCTAACACATGAAAAAATTGCTCAGTGATACTGGTAAAGTGCACATGTGTTCACTGTAGCACGAAATCATGGCCAAATATGTTAACCTTGAGGGCCCTCACTCAAATATCTTCTTTCAGTTAAACAAACAAGGAGTTCTATGGTACTTTAAGACTAACAAATTTATTTATTGCATGAGCTTTCATGGGAGAAAATCCCACTTCATCAGATGCTTTGAAGATGGGGGAACTTACAGAATGGGAGGAAAATAAATGCAGAGAAGTGTAAGTCATGGGATCAGGTCACACTGTAACCGCAAATCAGAGCTGTTATGATTCAAACACTGGGGAGCAGCATATAGAGAGACGATGGGTGAAGTTATATTTTTTATTGGACCAATTTCTGTTGGTAAAAGAGACAAGCTTTCAAGCTATGCAGAGCTCTTCCTCAAGGCTGGGAAAGATATTCAGGCTATGTCTACATTACAGAGTTCTAATGGTAAAAATTTTGCCATTAGACAGCCACCATTACAATTATAGTAGTGGGTAGTGTACACTCACACAGCCATTCTTTTGTTGTTGGAGTGTGTCCATGCTAGGACCACTACCAGTGACGAAAAAGGCAGTGTGGGGAAGCTGAGAGGTCAACCACTGACAGGGAAACCTCTCAGCTCTCTACAGGGAGCCCATAGGCCCCCTCCTGCACCCTTACCCTACTGGGGACCCCGGCAGCCCCGCTGCCACTGTGACCTGGGTGGTATAGGAAGCTTACCTTGGGGTCTTAGTCTGGCAGTAGCCTGACAGCAGCCTCTAGGCTCCTGAGTCTTGGCAACAGCAGAAGCAGCACCTGTGGCTCCCTGGCCCCCAGTGGCAGCACTCCTGCAATCCCCAGGGACCTGGGAGCAGTGATGGCTGCAGCCATGCTGCCACTGGGGGACCGGGAGCCCTGCTAGCTCCAGACTTGCTGCTGCTGGGGATCTGGCAGTCCCAGCAGCAGCGAGACTGCAGCTACCAGGCCTTCTGGGTCCCCAGCAGCTGCAGGCTTGCTGCCGAATCCCTGACAGCAGTAGGCTCCCTGCCACTGGGGACCCGTGTGCCATGGATGCAGACCCACTTGCAGCTGTTGGGGACTTGGAGCACTGGCAACTGCTTTCCCAGGTACTGGGACTTGGGAACCCCAATGCTGCCTCCACCTTGCAGCAGGAGGGGCAGCCACAGGGGCTCCTGGTCCCTTGTGGCAGGGGTTGAAGCCCCTGGCAGTTGGGGAGCTGAAGCCGCTGGTACTCCCCCTCCCTGGCGGTGGGGTGCTGAAATTGCTGGAGGTCCTTTCCCCAGCAGCAGCCCCCCTTGTCAGTTGGCAAGTACCATTACTTGTCAGCATGGACATTGACCAGTTATGACAGCTCTGGAAGAGCAGAGTGGCCTTGATTGGCATGCTGGAACATTTCTGGAGGCAACTTAACGTGGAATAAAAATGAGTCAGTGTTCACACACATTCTATCGTGCAACAGCTGTTCCAAAATAGGCTCTGTGACTTTCCCACAGGTGGTGGTATTGTTGCATCAGAACAGGGCAGTTTGAATGCAACAAGGAGCAGTCAGCTGTGTAAGGTGGGCTTGTTTTGCTGTAATATGATGACTTCTGCCACAAAACTCACTAGTGTGTATGTATGAGGCTTCAGAGTGTCACTCCTGAGTAGAAAGTTGAACTGATTGTTTAGCGTAAATGGTTACCATAGTTTATAAGGGACCATTCAAGGTAAGTAGGCACTAACCAAATATACTATGCTATCTGTTGACTTTGTATTTTGCTGTAATACTTTGAGGTCTTGTCTATGTTAACAAAACTTTTGTCTCTGAGGGGTGTGAAACCCCTGAGCAATGTAAGTTTTGCCAGCATAAACACTTGTGTAGAAAGCATCATGTCAGTGGGAGATGCTTTCCTGCCAACCTAGCTAGCTACTTTTGCTCATTTAGGTGGTTTTATTAGGTTGGTGGGAGACCTTTTCCATGGCTATGATGCCTCTAGACAAATACTCTTACAATGGCACAGCCGTACCGAACACAACTGTGTTGCTGTAAGTTTTAAGTGTAGAGTAGGCCTGATTGCTTCTTGAGATCTGAGGAATAGTTCCAATGTAGCTCAAAAGCTTGTTTCTCTCACCAACAGAGATTAGTCCAAGAAAAGATATTACCACACCCACTAATTACTCTCTGGTTAGTATCCTGGAATCAACAACACTTCATGCTTTCAGTCAAGACATTAATTTCGGTAGCAGGGGATTGAAACCCACAGAGATATGTAATCATATTCTACAGACCCCTTCCAGAAGAACCATGGCATCACAATAGTATGCCTTTGGCTCAGCCTGAAAATCACTTTCTGGATCCATGCTGATCTACAATGTGCAAGCAAATATCATCATGAAATTCCCTAGCCCACCAGGAGACATGCGCAGAAGGGTGAGATTCAGTTGCCTAGATAGGTTGTGACAGTCGTATCTCTCCTGTGCCCATTTTAGCCTCATATATGTTGTGCAGGGCACAGCATTCCACCATAATTCAAACCATGTTGGCTACACTGGCATCCAAATGGGTCTGCAAGCATTGCCAATGAGCCTCCAGGCGTACAAGGGTGCAGTCTGCCATTATTCTTCAACTATTCAGTGTGTAGTTGAATTCACTTTTTCTTGGGTCAGAGATATTTGGATATAGCTTCATGAGCCATTTTAGGAAAGTGTATAGGAATCCCCTGAAATAAATGTCAGTGCAGAGACACTATATGTAACCGCACCTCTGCTGGGGTACCATTTGTGCGCAGTTCAGTACAGTCTCAGCCTGAGCATCTAGCACCATGATTCCCATGCATCCAGTGTTGGTGTATACCTGTCCCTGTAGTCTGCTAAGCCTCGAACAAGTGAAATACTAAACTTTTTGAATCAATGTTCACCAGCTTCTTTTGGTGGGCAAAATATTGGGATGTGTGTTTCATTGATGGCCCCTACCAATGAGTAGAGAATAGTATTGATAGTATGGTAAACTTGTACAACCGTCACCTCAACAGTTGACTTCCAAGCCATGAACTGGTTTGCACCTGACCTGTAGCAGTCTCATGCTACCAGCTTCCAAAGGGCAGTAGCCAACTACTTCTGTCTTGATATGGATTTAGGGAAATGACTGGTCTGGAGCTGAAGCATTGGTGGAAGTTGATTTCAAAATTTCTTGAAAGTCTTCATTCTCATTCAGAAGTTCTGCTGCCCCTGATCATCATTCAAGATTTCCAAGATGATGATGTCGCACCATGCCATTCTGGTTCTCTAGGACCAGAAGCAGCAGTCCACCCATCCATCCCATTTCAATCCCAGCATTCACCAGGTGTTCCATGGGATCCTAGTGGATTCTCATTTACCCTCTTGATCAGCCATCTTAGGCACCTCACATTTTTGTGGATCCATTCCATCCAGTATCTGGTACTAGAAGGCATGAACATTTGTCGTACAAGCTGTAGCAGAACTATACCATCAAGGATTTAATCCATGTTTTCAGTTGAGTTTGGCACTAGGGAGATGTGACGGGGAGCTTTTGTTGCCTAATGTCCAAAGGTGGCATATATTACCAACAACATGTAGCAAGGCAGTTCCCAGAGTGTCTCTTGTGACACAAATGACTCTGGGATATTGTCCTTGAAATGGTAGCACTGTCGTCACGTTATTAGAGGGGAAGCATGGACATCAGTGCATGCCTGGGCACAGTATCTACCTGTGATTGACCCAACATATGTGGATGCTCGGTGTGGAGATGGGACAGATGTGCTTGCAATACATGGACAAGTGTCCTGGGAAGCAAATTTATGTTCTGATCCTGTAAAAACTTATGTGCATGAGTAAGTTAGTCCCACTTAGTTCAAATGTAACAGATTGTTTCCTTTCTTAGCAGTTATGGTTTCAGAGTGCATTGTTGTTTCACCATAAATGTCATCGGGGAATAAAGCAGGTGTAGATTAGCAGATGGCCAAATATATGGGATACTTACCAACTTTAAGTTCCAAAGGGGTAGCCACGTGTTAGTCTAGTTCAGCAAAACAAACAAGGAGTCTGGTAGCACTTTTAAAGACTAACGAATTTATTTATTGCATGAGCTTTTGTGGGAAAAAATCCAATTTTGTCAGATGTTTAGAGGCTGGGAACTCACATAAAGCAAAGTTCACAAACTTTAAGGAGAAGTACTGTAAACTCCAGCAGTGCATTTTAAAACCCGTAAATCTAAAGCAGTTCAGGTTTTATTTCAGTTTTAATGCTGGCATTGTCCTCTTTATTTTTGTTGCTCCCTCACTAAGCTACTGATTTTGACAGTCTCCAGTTGATTTTGCTCCCTTTGTTTCTCTCAGAAAAGAAAAACAGAAAAGGCACACACAAAGAATCATAGAGCACCCGAGCATGCTTATGTGCTTCATAAATGCAGCATAGCTTCTTGTACTTTTCCTGCTGGCTTTCATAAGCATTGAATTAATCATTTTATTTTGAAAAACACAAAGTCCAATCTGTCTTTGAATGCAAGTGTCTACTTTTGTAGTGTTAAAAAGAATAGGAACTGGATTATGAACAACAGCTTAATCTACAAGCCTTTTATTCTGTTTTTATACAACATGTTTTTCTCTGGAAAATGTACATATGTGTGTCCATATGTGTACTTGTTCTATAAAACAAGTTTAATTGTTTTTTTTAAGGTATGGGCTATCTGTTGAAAATATCATTGGGACTTGGCTTGAAACTTCTGGAATACCACAGGTAAATTCAAAGTATCTTTTCTCAATAGATTTCAGACAATGACTTTGTGGTTCAGTTCAATGCCTATATTTCTATATGGCTCAAAATAAATCTCTGTTTTGATGATATCTGCTCTGCATGTCTTTATGTTTTATAGAATGGGACTCATCTTTTTATCAGTTACAGGCTTTTTATTCTATTTTCAACACAAGGAAGTTGCCAAAAAGAAAATCTTTGAAACCTTATTTTATTATTAAACATTCTGGTCACTGGAAAGTATGCTATTGAAGTCAGATTCACTACATCTAAGGAGCACTGTTTGCAGATGTCAATTTGTGAATTACTGTGACAGCCAGACTGTGACAGCACTACCTTCAATAAATATTACATTATCTGTACTTTGATATTTCATGAATGTTGAGAATTGATCACAAATCTTCTGTTTCTGTTTCATGAATTATGTGTATTATAGTGGAATGCCAGCTCTGCTCTAGTTAAGGTTGAACATTGCTTTCTTTTGAAAGTTTAACTATTGTAAGTTCTCTCAAATCTGCATACTTATTCAGATTGAATTTGCTGTTCTTCCTGAGGGTGCTCAGTTGTGTTAGTGGTCCAGGTTTCGGGTCATCTGACAAATGACTTCCTGAGAGCTCCACTGAAGAAACATCGTACAAAATCACTTGATAACTTTTTTTGTGAGCATCTTAGGCTCTAAGTATGGTTCTGATCCTTCCCAAATTGACTTAGTTGCTTGGGGGCTTTATCTCAACTAGTGTGTGTTACCCCTGACCCCCTTAAGGAAGCAATATTGAAAAAGGGTTTAAGAGTAATGGTTGTAATGCAAAGTCAGGTCATCAAACTGAAGTGCCTACAAAAAGTGAAATGCACATGTATAGCAAGATTAGGGATTTGTGAAGCCAGGGTTCCAGGAAGTTCAGTGTCACCCTAAAAAAGTAGCTCAGGGCGACTTGTTCTCCTAATTGAACAAGAGCAGCACTTACACACTTTTGAGTTTGATCCCACCATTGGCAGATTTGAGAGAATGAGTTATATGCGTTCCCTGCTCTTTTGGTTGCATTCTGAAGCAGTGCCTTTTGGAAGCTTTTGCCCTGGGCCCAAGGTATCTCATGTAAGAGTAACAATTTAAAGTACTCTAAAATCCACATGCAGATTGTGATTTTTACTTTTTAAGTATCACAAAGAAACTGGTATTAATTAAATAGAGGGAAGATGGAGGACTAAAGTACAGTTAGGGTAAATGTAATCATAACTCATACTCTTCAGGGGTTTCCTGAACAATGGAATTACATGTCATCAAAGGAGAGCAAATTGTCTTATTTGGTCAAGGTGTTTCTGATAGACAGGTCTCCTAATTTCAGCTGCTCATAACATTTTTGGATCATATTAACTTTTTTGGCTCAGAGCTAGGGAGTACTGGGATTAGTGGTGGAGTTGGAGCAGTGGGTAGGTAGGAGAATGTAGAGGTGATGGAGCATTGCCGAAGGAGTAGGGTGAAGGCTCTGCGCCTCTGTTAATGTTCATCCAGTAGGACTATGCTCTGCCACAGCTACTGAGCAGCCAGCACACCCCCTATACAAAAACCCTTAGTAGTGCAAGGGATCATCTAAACCGAGATGGGCAAAGTATGGCTCACAGGCTGCGAGCCTTTTCTCAGGTCTCCATTTGGGTCTGGCCAAAGTATGGCAGCCGCTTTCCCCACCAGCCCCCATCCCTCACCCCTGCCCCTCTTCCATCTTATGCTGTGGTGGCAGCCAGCTCCTGGCCGGAGCACCGCAATTGATCCTCTCCCACCATGTGAGCCCAGTGGTAGTGCCTTGGCTGGAGCGCAATGGTCAATTTCCTCAGGACCCAGGGGTGCCCTACATGTTGGCCACTCCCTCCTCCTCCCCCTCCATCCTCATCTCTTTTCCCCACCACTACATGGGCCTAGCAGAGCCATGGCCAGAGTGCAGGGACTCTGCCCCGTTCCCCTGCCCCACTCTGGCCTGTCTTGATGTAGATGAGGCCCTCAGGCCAGAATGTTTGCCCACTCCTATCTAAACACTGTTTTTGAAAACCCAGTTTGGTAACTAGAGTTCTGGTGAGGAAAAATATAGTTTTGCTACTATTCCTCAAAAATTAAGAGTTTTCCTTTCTGGGGGCTCAGGAGCATGTACAGCAGAACTATAGGGAGGAAAAATTGGGCACCTTCCCCTCCAGAAGGGATGTGGAGCCATCTGTGCTACTTCTCCCTTCCAACCCCCCCTCCCTGTTGCTCCTCCACTTGGGTGAGGATGGTGGGGGGTGCAGGAACTCTTCTTTCCTCCACTGCTCCCTGATGAGTGAAAGAACCCAAAACAGCTTCTCATCTCCACACTGACTTCAGCAGTGTGGAGGAGGGTCCAGGCTCAACCTGTTCCTTGACGAGCTGCTCCTAGGGGAAAAAGGATGTGTCAGAGCAGCACGGGAGAAAGTAAAGAAGAAAAGTCAGAGTTGTGCAGTGGCTTCAGCTCTTCCCCAAAACTGTAGATCGCCGTTACCCCTTCTCTGCATTTCTTTCCCTGCTTCAGTATGTGTTCCCACAGTGCTGAGATGATGGGAGGTGTGATTAAGCATGTTCAGTGTATGGCACAAGCACACAGTTCTCAGAGTGAGTAGAGAGCTGAGAACAGACATGCTAGATACATGATACAGGGATACACTGAAGACATTGGAATGAGGAATAGAATGGGGATGATTGTTGGGTAGCACTGTACACAGCACTGAAATCATATTTGAGCATTGAGAACATGCTTAGGGAATGCACTGAGCATATTACACTAAACCAAGTGAGGAGCTGAGAACAGGTTTATTCAGTGCACGGTCAGAATCACTGGACCCTAGGTAGGGGAGGCGAGAATACTCGATACTAGTAAACCAGTGCACACCTTTCAGAACTGTTGTTTTGAGGCCGTATTAATTTCCATTGGGTATTCCTATATAGCTGAGAACATCTAATTTGGACAAGTGAGCTATTACACACCTCTCTGAGCCTCTTATAGTACAGAGTGTAAGATGTAGCTAAAGATTTAGGGTATGGGAAGGGAGAGGGTCCTGGATAGATGGGGTGGAGGTCTATAAGCCAGAGAGGATGATGGGGCATGGTGGTTTGAGAAGAGGAGACTGACACTAGTCTCTTCTCACCTGCTTAAAATTACTCTAATTTATATGTAATAAAGCTCCAAAATATGGCAAAATAGTCCATTTGTGCTTACTCTCCTTCCTCTGTCAGCAGCTCCACCCTCAAAAACCACAGCCGTTACCACCATTCAACTGTAGCAAAGAGCACAGGAGAGGGCAAGATAGTTTATAAGCTGCGTAGCTTCTTTGACTTATCCTTAGTTCCACCTGCTCACTCACATGATAACTACACTTTTTAAAGGTTTGTCTCATCATTGTTGTTATTAGAGATACAACTAGCCAATTTATTGTATTGACCTATGCTAATTTAAATACATTAAGAGCATTGTGAGGATTATTTGATTTCCCACTCTACAGGCAGGTTAATATCACACGGTGACTATTGTTCTTGAGGGCAACTGTCTCTTTTTCAGATATAGCTATCACCAAGCATAAGTATTTCGCACAAAGAAGGTTTTTTTCAGATGTCTCAAAATATCAACTGATTATATACTCTGATGTAATTTGAAAACATGCAGAAGTCTCCATGTTCTGTTAAGGCCAAAAGGTAATTTAAGCTGAGTTATGTAGGAAGCTTGAGCATTAAAGCAACAACATGTTATTCTTGTGACCACTACTCACCACAAGATTTAAAATGAATCTACAGATGTCACTATTCATCTTCCTGGAGTGGAAAAAACCAAACAAATCAAAACACTCTATGCTAAATTATCGGGTTGAGTAAGATTTGTTTAACAAGTAGAAGTGCATATTGCCAGTGCCTGCAACTATAATTGATCTGCACAATTGTTGGGGAGTTACAGTTGTTTGTTGCCTTCCACATCAAATACTTACAAAGAGCACATTCAGTTAGAAATCTTTGAGAGAGGACATGACAATACCAAGGATTAAGTTACAGATTTTGGTGGAAACTCAGAAGGAGTTACTTCTCTGCTGAATGCCCATCTATACGCACTGCAAAACTTAGATAAACAAATGATAATTATCTTCTAGGGGTATAAGAGGAAGCATTCTTTTCTAAAGACATTCGGATTTGGTCAGTTTGTTAGTAATTGACTGGTAAGTACTAACTTATGATACATTATCTATCCAATCTATCCTAAGAGCCCCTCAGTCAGGAAATAGGAAATCTAAGAAGTTTATAAATGGGTCATTTCACAAATTATATTTTTCTTGGATTGTTTAACTGGTTCATAAAGTTTGGTCCTCAGATCTCTAATAACCCTAATTATCCATTTCACTTTCTACCTCAAGATGGACAGTCCAAGAGCCAGCTAGATACAAAACTGAAATAATCAAAACGATGTAGAAAATATCAGCACATGTACAAAATAAACAGGGACCTTAATGACCAAGAATAAATGAATATCAACTAGGGGAAGATTTTTCTTGACCTTACCTCTCTGGAATACAGGAGGTACATGCAAAACAGCAGGCAGGAGCTGAAAGCAAAAGCTGAGAAGAGTGATTTAAGGGAAATCTGCCTCCCAGTTCTACAATTTGAATCCAAACAGCTTATTTACTTTAAAGATACAGGCCAGCAGTCTATCCCTGTAGGTCTGTTTGAATTAACCTTGTAATCCATCCTTCTCGGTATCTATATATTTACAGATACTATGCTTCATTTACCGTGATTCATCTGACAAAATGGGATTGTGCCCATGAAAGCTCATGCGATAAATAAATTTGTTAGCCTTTGAAAGTGCCACAGAATTCCTTGTTTGTTTTGCTGAACTAGACTAACATGGTTTTCCCTCTGGAACTTGTTACCACGCAGTGGGTACATGGTATATTCATTTACCAATAGCACTAGAATAGAGGTGTCAAGCATGTGGCCCCTGGGCTGCATTGGGCCTGTGAACCTCTTCCATTGGGCCCATGACTGCACCCTGCATAAACAGTGCTCTGCAATGCTGCAAGAGTGCCATACATAGTATTTTTGATTTATGGTATATACGGCTCACTTGAAGTACATTTAAGTCAAATCTGGCCTGCCATAGCTAGTCAGTTTGACATTCCCACTCTAGAAGATAGGTCTTAAATGACAGATTTTGTATGAAAAACTATATCGTTGTGCATATCACTGAAAATCATTTTCAGCCAACAAACAAATCCATCACAGATAAAAAGGAAATAGACTTAAAAAGACTGAAACAAACATAGCACAATTCTTAATAGTCTCTAGGAGTTTATGTTCAATTTTTCATTCACAATTAGCCAAGTAAGGACCCTATTCTGCCGCTTTTGGTCTTGTTGAGTAGTGGCAGCCTGAGAACAGCTGTCCCATTGAAGGAACAGAATGTGGAGTCAAGTCCTACGTGGGAGCAGAAGGTGGCAAGTTGGGGGAACCGGCTGGGGACCAGCGAAGAAGGGCGCTATCAACTCACGCAATCTAGTTGTGATATTGCTGTTTTGGCTACTGTTTCATTAGCAAAGAGTGAAGCTGAATGCAGGTTAAATTAAACAAGTAGAATTATATTAGATTCTATATGCTGCTGTGTCTACGTAGCTGTGTTTCTTCCAACGTATCTCCATTCTTCTTTAGTTCTCTGGATGTCTTGTCCACAACAAATCCACCAGAGAACAGGAGCTCTCTGAGTCTGGTGAGGCCTACGTTTAAAATTTTGATCAAGCTAAGAATGTTGTTCAGGGGTTTCTAAAAATTCAGATTCCTCAACACAGCAGTTAAGCTAGCTTACCCTCTGGTGTAGATACAGCTAGGACAATAGAAGAATTTTTCTATAGACCTAGCTGTTGCTATTTGGTAAGGTAGGTAACCTACCTTGACAGAAAAGCCTCTTCTGTTCTTGTAGGAAGCATCTATACTGGGGCACTACAGAGGCATAGTGGTGTAGCTGTAGTCTTGTATTGTAGACATAGCCTCTAGATCCACTGATCATGATTCAGCCCCAGGTTCTGTAGTCTTGTGATTACATAAAAAATTCAAAATTCATTTAAGGAACAGGTAACACCACTTTAATATATCCTGTTCAAGCATTAATGGAAAATGGGTTATGAAAGAGCATATTGGTCACATATTTTGACTCAGAAAGAGATGTTTTAGTATAATGTGGCACTTAGGAAGATCACTTCAATGATCACGAAAGAGTAGGTCAGAGGTGCACTCATACTACCTTATTAGTAAATGATAGTGTTTCTCCTACACTGTGAAATAATTCAGTATTAACAAGGCCAGAAGTTTCAGAGCAATGCACAAAGTGCAATGACCATCTTATATATTGCTTGGCTAAAAAACAGCTAAGAGGTCTTGACTGTGAAAGAAGATAACTGCTTATACATAGTTTAAAATATTTGCTTATTTAAGGAGGGAGTAAGAAATTCTAAGTTGAATAATCGGATGACAAAGGAAAAATATGCATTAACTATGGGGAAATCTTCCTTGACAATAGCCCCCCTTTGACTGTGATCCTAAGACAGGTGTAGAAGCCCCATAATCTGAGATGTTTAAAACTAGACAGGATTAAACATAAGAAAGTATGTTTTTGAGAGCTACCCACTCATGGCAAGAGTGGTGGGAGTTGCTGAATATACTTTTGTGACATAACCGGTGGTTTCCAGCTCTAAAAGCTGATGCTTCTCATTCCACTACATCTCAGCTTAACTCATTGACCAAAGTTACAGATGTCAAGTCATTATTAACTTTACAGAGGATAAAAAGCTGCTACCATCCTGTGGTGAGTCACTGCTGAAACTGCAGTACATCCTTGAGGCTGTTGATGCTTGAGCTGATAAATGGCATATTCAGCAATATAATGTGTCTGACCTTATTTAACACAGCCATAGCATGTTTCTGGAAAAAATTATTCAGAGAATGTGTGGGTGTTGCAGAAATGTGTGCATTCATTACATGTACTCTGTTCTGTTATTTTGTGGCCACAAGATAGTCCTGATG
This sequence comes from Podocnemis expansa, assembly GCA_007922195.1. Taxonomy (NCBI): domain Eukaryota; kingdom Metazoa; phylum Chordata; order Testudines; family Podocnemididae; genus Podocnemis; species Podocnemis expansa. Next base: position 26,363,491 of record ML681982.1, read on the forward strand.
TTGTATGGAATTCTTCACATCAGAAAGGATAGGCTAGTCATTGCATCACATCCTCTCTTATAAGACTAGTCTTTACAAAACATGGATTTGGAGGTACATCTTGGCAAGCAGCTTTTTTTTTTTTTTTTGAGGCAGTTGGCCAAATTCTTATCTTACTTTCAAAAGTGACTCCCCTGACTTCCGGGCAGTTAATCTTGATTTACACTGCAGGTGCATGTGAGATCAGACAGTGGTTACAAATGGGAGGAAGCACAGAATGACTTTATTATGGGTAAGACAACATAGTTGAGGTATTATCTTTTATTGGGCCAACTTATGTTGGTGAAAGCAACAAGCTTTTGAGCTTACACAGAGCTCTTCTCCAAATTTCATTATGGCTGTAATGCTAATAGAAATTTAATAGTATTCAAGTTTTGCTAGTTATATGTTGCATTAATAGAATGGCAAATCTGTGTGGTTCTGTGCAAAGGATCTAGGAGCCATATTTTGGATAGTATGTGGGGTGTAAGTCAATGGCAGAAATAGAGGATCTTCCACTACACAGATAACACAGTCTCTACTTCATGGCAGGGAGTTGTAAGGAATACAAAAGGCGAATTCTTCCAGTGGGATGAAGACACCTCAGTAGTGCCACGTACACAGTCTAGCATTCTTCCCTTTCTATCTTTTGTACAACTACCAGTCCAGTTTCTCAAGCTGGGCATTGGGATTAAATTTTTGAAGGAGGGTTGGGGAAAGGTATACTCTGATGGTGCTGCTTGGACGTGTAATTAGAAACTCCGTAGCATATCAAGGACATGTAGGTGGTACGTTTGGATAATCCTAGAGGAAAAAAAATCTTAAACCCATTTTAGTGGCTAATGCTATAAACTACCTGGGATAGTGAAATCTGTGTGTAATCTTCTTTGTACTCTATGACTGATGTGGGTTCCCTAGATGGAAATCAGCCAAAGATTAAAAAGAAAAAAAAAATCAAATAGATTAGCAACAAGTAGATTAACTATACAAATTATAAACACTTGTGTGAAAGAAAGATGAAGGAACCATTTTATACTTTACTAATTCAGAATGAACAGTAGGACACACACTGCCATTGGACCACTAGGACTTGGAGGTTGTACCAGGTGTTACTGGAAAGGCACTTCATCACACATTTTCTATACAGATTTAGATTTTATGTATGACTAATATTTTGATAATTTGGGTATTCTCAGTTTGTTTCCTCAAACAGATATCTACTGAATATTAATAAATATGTTTTATCCTGGGTGATATCTAACTTTCTAATATGATTTGTTAAAGATCAGCAACATTGCTGGCTTTTCTATGGTTGCAGTGGGAACCCAGATTTGGAGCCCTCCAAACTTTGTGGGAGCTCTCAGTATATTGCAGGATCAGACTTACAAATGACTTACAACATTGTACTGTGCTTTAAGATTTTTAATACTGTGTTGGCAAAATAAAAATTAAAAGCAGAATGGGTAGAACTGTGAGAGAATGACTTAGCCAAAGTAGTGGGCAATTGGACAATCTCAGAAGTAAGAGTTACAAATTCCCCCTTGAGCTCTTTACTGTTCATGTGAGAAGTTAAACTACTCTGGGTCTATACCCACCACAGCAGTACATACTTCCTGACACTCTGAAACAACTTTGTTGCCCTGTCTTCTGGGGCTGGTGGGAATTTATGTGAAAATATGTAAAGGAACATAACAATTTTAGAGAGCCTATTTCTTGCTACCGGTGATTCTGATTAGACAACACAAGGACATAAAGGGGTGGTCTAGATCCACTTATAGCTCTGCGCCAGTGCACTAGTCAGGCTACAATTTTGCCGAATATAAACATCATCTAAACAACCCTTTTCAGTCCTGCTCAGTCCTTTCTAACATAAAAGATTAATAGCTTCAGATTATAATGCAGGGGTCAGCAACCTTTTCCGATCCCTCTGCTGGCCCCTCCTCCTCGACTTTCAGCCAGTGCCAGTGGCTCCCTCCACAGAAATAAAAGTGGCAGCTGCCTGAAAATTTGGTGGCAGCCATGGCTAGAGGTTGGGGTGTGCTGCTCTGGCATGCCACTGAAAAGAGCCACTCGTGGAAAGAAGCTGCCTGCCCTGGCTCTTCATGGCATGCTTGGGTACAGTGGTCCCCAGGGATGCCATGGAAAGAAGCTGCTTGGAGCAGCTCCTCTTGGGGCATCCCCAGGCATGCTGAGGAAAGAAGTTACACAGAGTGGCTCCTTGGCAGCTGCACATCATGGAGAGAAGCTGTTCCAGGCATCTTTCCTCACTATGCCTGGAACATAGGCATGATGGTGGCCCTCCGCACACCAGCTACCCCTGAAAAAAGCTGCCCAGAGTGCCTTTCAGTGGCAGGAGTCACAATTTCTGTGGCATTGCAGAGGAGGATGCATGCTGCTCCGAATGGGCTCTCGTGCCAGGGGTTGCCTCCCCTGTATTATAATGTATAATGCAAGCTATTAACATCTTGTGAGATATTGAGTACCCTCAGATCCCTTGACTTCAATGAGAATTCAAGAAACTCAACTTGCAGAATTGAGCTCTTAATAAATAAGATGTTCCATTCACTGAATGACAGAAACTCCAGTTTCTTTCACCAAAGTGGAAACCAGCTCCTGCAAGAGCATGAAAACTGATGAAGGCAAAAGGGGTAAATCATCAAAAAAGTTATTGATGGGAAACAATAAGAGAATAAAGGGGTCAGTGTACTGTTCTCAAAGGAAGAAGTAATAGTAAATTGCTAGGATTTTAGCAGGTCCTGGGTTTTTTGTATTTTGCAAAACAGTTGAAACCTCTTTGGTCTTTAAAGACAATTTATAGTAATTTAGACTCTGATTTGTAAATATTTTTACCACAGGATTTGCCTATGAGGAGCCTTGCACTTCGTATTGAAACTACCTGCTAGCAGCACTTGATATTCTTAAGTACTAATCATAATTAAGGATGACATTTGCAGCTCAGTTTTCATATCAGTCAAAAGTATTACAGATTTCTCTTGCTTCACTTTACTTCCCACCATTTGCTGTAATTGTTGGTGTTACAATCAGAACAATCCCTTATAGTGATGGAGAGAAGTAAAATACCCACAGACCCTTTAGTGCAGAGGTCTCAAACTCCAGTCACCAGGAGGGCAGCATGAGGACTAGAACTTTAGCCCAAGGGCCGCACCACTAAAACCTTTTCATACAACAATATTGCAAATATCGGTAATGATAGTGTCATTGCGGGCCGCAGGAAATAGCTTTAGGGGCCACATGTGGCCCACGGGCCATGTGTTTGAGACCCCTGCTTTAGTCTCTGTTTATTAGTGTGTCAGTTCAATACCACACAGTTCACAATACTTTTTTCTTTTTCCATCAGGACAACTGTTTTAAACAGCATTTCCTGTATGGAGTATGAAACTCAGCGGAATATGCTGCTGTTACTCCTAACCTAAAGATGGAGTCATGATCCTTAACAGCATGAAGCTTTGCAGAAGAGTTTGCAAAGCCACTGGCTTTGTAAAAGAAGCAAGAAGTCCTATGGCACTTATAGTACTGGTTTTGTACAATACCTGAAGTGTCTGCAGAATGCTCTCTAAATTTGCCAACAAACTTAGTTAATGCAGAGTTAAACATGCCCTGTTAAAGGTGTTTCCTGCTTTTCCAGAAGGCTGAGTTCAGCTACAACCAAGTCTCTGAAAACCAGGGAATACACAGTTAACTGTTGCCACTACCATGAAAACTTAACTCCATCCCCTGGGGCTGGCAATAGCTATTGGGAAAGGTTCAAGAAAGACACTGTTGTAAGTTGATATGGAGAAACAAAGAGAATGCGCCATAGTTGGTGTTGTGTTTTGACAGATTTGAGTTCCTGCATGTATTTGCATGCCCCCCACTGGTCTTCATGTTAGATGTAGCTGTACTGAAAGCTGGAGGAATTAGTCAGAACAGGTTAGAAGAGCTGCCTCTATGATATGAGGAAAAATGCATCTGTTTCTTGAGAAATCAAGTCTATCTCATGTTAGTGCAGAGTCTTCTGTAGGTTGCTGTAGTAGTGATGACAGAAGTAATCTTGTCACAGGGATTGTCAGAAGCTTGGAAAAGGGGCTGTACTGGAGTGGTTTGCATGGAGCAGACTCAGCGTGAGTGTAGGCCAGGTGTAGATAGCTCCTGTTTGCTGCTCCTGACCAAAACCCTAGTTACTCCTTAGCAAAACAAAGATGTTAAGAATTTGTCTAACAGTGCTGCTGTACTTTATTCCCTTAGTGTTCAGCAGCATCTGCAAAAGCAGAGGGCTACTGTGTCTTTTAATGGCATGTTAGGGCATTGCTCTAAGAGAGTAGAGTTAAGGTTGCAGGGATGGTGTGTCTGTGTATTTCTGCATTTTAAGAGACATGAATGCAGCTAGACTCATTGTTTTGGAACAGCATGAGGCATTCCCTGAACAGCCTCATCTTTGTGTTAAAGTATTTAATCAGTGAACTTTCTAGATGTTTAAAAAAAAGTTATTTGTAGGAGATGGACTTAAATTAGGGAAAAAATTCATTGGCAATTTGTCATTTCAGAAATTAGTAGTACTGTCAACATTCCATCTCATTTTCAGCAGTCTAAATAATACTCAAGGGTGGGATTTTGTGATGTATAGAAATACAATGAAACAAATCATAGTATATTGTAAGGTGCACAGATCCAGATGAGTTGTGAACAGTATTCTTCCCAGGACTTGAAATTAGAGCAGGTGTGGCGGGGTATTGGGGGTGCTCACTATATTGGTATAAAACTGTTACTAGCTGACAACTGGGGGGGGGGGGTGTTAGGGAAATCCCTGATTGTGAACAAAAACCAACCAAGACAAATTATACAAATAGAACTTTCTATATGTTGTTAACATTATTACATTGAGTTGCCCTTTAAAGGGATATGAAGACAATACCCAACTTAAGTAACTATATGAGGAATTTGATGCAGGCAATATTATTTTACATTTGGCAAGTAATCATTCTATAAAGTATACTATAGCGCAATGTCATTTAGGTGAGACTTCCACTGATCTGAATTAAGGATAGTTCTTCACATACAGTATAACTTTAGGAACTTCACTTAGGGGTTTCTGCAGATTGTACTTAGAGTACTGAAAGGATTGGATCTAGAAATGGACATATTGAATGGTTTAGATATAATTATGAATTATCAATTATCAGTGCATCTGATGAAGTGGGTTGGAGCCCACAAAAGCCTATGCCTGAAGAAATGTTAGTTTATAAGATGTCACAGGACTCTTGTTGTTTTTTTGCTGTACACAGACTGGCATGGCTACCCCTCTGGAAATTCCAGTTATTAGTAATACCCGAAACTTGAATTTCAGAGTGTTCAGCTGCATGTTATAAAATCTCACTCAGTTTTTAAAAAAATCTTGTGTAATTTTGGTGACATTTCAAACAATATGCCATGGTGGTTTTCTGATCTATTCTGATAATTGCTACATGTGACTTTATAACAGAAAATTATTTATGGAGTAGGGTCTTTTAGTTAATGCAGAGGAACAGGAATCGGGGTTGAAGTAATAATGCTAACAGAGATTCTGTATGTGATGTGAGCACTCACTTAGGCTAACATTTTCAAATATGGTAGCTTAGCATAGGCACCTAAAGTCATTTAGATAGCTTAATAAATGACAGGTTCCAGAAGGGTAGCTGTGTTAGTCTAGTTCAGCAAAATAAACAAGGAGTGCTGTGGCATATCACATGAGCTTTTGTGGGAGAAAATCCCACTGCGTCTGATGAAGTGGGATTTTCTCCCATGAAAGCTCATGTGATAGATAAATGTTTTAGTCTTTAGAAGTGCCCCAGGATTCCTTGTTTGTTTTTCTTAATAAATTACTTCTCCTCACTTCTGAAAATCAAGTTCCTAATATAGATTTAGGTGTTCAATTTTTGATGCCATGTTTGAAATTCTTGGCTGTAACCTTTTTGTGCCTCAGTTTCCTTATTTGTAAAATGGGGATACTAATATCTTACAAGGGTCTTATGAGCCTGAACTGAGTAATTAATAGGAAGTGCTTTTGAGATCCTTGATTATAAAGTGCTAGACAAGTATGAAGTATCATTAGTTCTGCCAAAAAATTTGCATCCATGAATGCTAAATAAAACTCCTTAGTATATATCACTGACTTCAGTTTAGTGACCAATTAAAAACTTTGTGTTGCTCAACCTCTCTAACATAAATCAGCAGCAGACAGACTCTTCTTGTCTCTCCCTTTATTTTCTTACAATACTGTACAATATATGTACAACAGTGGACAGAGAGGTAAAAGTCTGAATGAGTAATTGCAAAAGGCCCAACATGGAAGCTTTTTTAAAATAAATTTTACATTTCTAGTATAGATGTGAACTGAATTCCTAAGGTTTGTGCATTAGAAGATGTTATTTATGAGATGTTTAATAAAGCTCTACAGCTCTTTGTGGTTCCCTTTTCTGTTAATCGCACTACTGAGCACAAAAGCTGTGTTATGAGCAGAATGACTAGGCTTATCCCTAGTTATGTTTGGTATCTAAAGAACAATAAGAGTTTGCTGCCTGGCTGATCAGTGCTGGATCAAGTTCACATTCCCAAGCTCCCACTCTCCCACCTACAGATGCAGGGGATGGAAACATAGCAAAGAGAGGGAGGACAAGTCTTTATTTGCAGAGATTTTGAGCTGAGGCTCTCTTAATATGGATGCAGCTGAAAGTGTGTAGCATTAAACATTGATTTTAATCCATTGCTTGCAAAAACATCCGAAGAAAAGCAAAGAGATCAGCGGCCAATTAATTCTTACACTGTCTCTTGTTTTTCTTGGCCAACTGAAACAATGCACAAAGGACTTAATATTTCATTAGTTACCTTGAAAGCAAACAGCTTTTCTTTTAGAATAATTATAGCAGTGGCCTTTAGGTGTTTCCATCTCTTTGACACTTTTTTTCAGTGTATAAAATAATCAAAAGTCAAGAGCTGCTTTAGAAAATAATATGCCGACTGTTTTTAATGCAGAAGTGTAGGAAGGTTGAGGCTGAGGTAGTTGGAGTTATAGGTGAGGAGAATAAAACACTGCCTTTCCAAGGCATTTGGCATCCATCCCCAATTATCCAGGGTTTTTAAAAGGTGTGTACTTGGCTATGTCTACATCTGCCAAAATTAAGTCCCAACTGAGAAGTTTGAGGTTAGTTTGAACTAACCGGGAACTTTTTAATTCAAACTAACTGCACATTCTAGTTTGAGTTAATGTTTAGTTCAAACTAGAACACGCAGTTAGTTTGAACTAATGGCTTAGTTCGAACTTCTTAAATATGAACTAAGCCATAGTTCAGGCCTTGCATGTACTTCAGTTTGAACTAAAGTTTGAACTCAGACGGTTACTCCAAACTAACCCTTGGTGCTAACTAGTTCGGACTAAGCTTTCCCTAGTCTGAACTGAGAAAATTTCTTAGTTCGGCCTAGGCAAAGCCTAGTGTAGCCATGGTCTGAATTAGTCCAGACTAAGCCTCCTTGGTCTAGACTAATTTTCCAGTGTGGACATAGCCCTTGTGTCTACTTTCTGGGTTTAATTCCCAGGGAATGTTCCAATATTGGAGGTTTTAAAAATGGTGTCCTAGTAAGTGGAAGGAATTAAGTCACAGGGGAAGAATATCAAATGCATGCACATACATATATTTGTGCCACGTATCTTATGGTGAAATTCATTTCATTCCAGCCATCTGTTAATGGACCTGACCTTCCCAGTGCAGTGTTCCTACGCGAGATCACCTGTTGAGTTCTGACTACACACAAATGCATTTGGGCTTCTTGTATTTAATATGAATGGGAGACCCAGCTATTGATCTGTTTCTTGCTGACTCATTAAGAGTTTCCAACAGAAACAGCTGAGGACAGTCTTTGCATTAAAGCCAAATAACCTGCCACAGTATTCAACAAAGATAGAGTCCCTTCTAACATGCTAGCTGCTGGAGGAGCTGAGTTGAAGTTCTCAAAGTCTTGGTTCATACTGGGTGCCAAGATGCCTCAGAAACCATGAGGCAGCTGAAGTGCTGTTCTCCTAAGGATGGTGTCTGCTTCCTAAGAGTGAACTTCTCCTGAGTCTAATGCGCTGGCCTTGACACTCAGCTTCTCAGTGCCAACCATTTTGATGCAGTCAGTGTCACAATCTTTCCAGATTTTGACTTAGCTGCAAGTTGCTTCTTAGCCACTACTTACTATAGTGCTCCATAGTCAGGCTGGTGATCTAGAGGATGACAACTTCTGTTCATAGAGAAAACACGGTATTTTTCTAATGCTGAATATATCTTCACATGTAGTGATTCCTATATTATTGGATATTTTCCCCAAAAGACTGCTTAGCACTTCTCGCCCAGCTTCCTCATTCTGTGGTGCCTAGAGAGAAAACAGATGTCTTGCACAGTGCTTTGTTCTAAAACCTTGTACTTTCTGTCTTAGCTTTCATTTTGAAAGAATGGCTTTACCAGTCCCTGGTTGCTACCCTTCACATGTGGGCTGTTAGGCTTTTGTGGTGACATGGCTAGATGAATTGTAGAAGGAGACTTTTACATTGACTGAGTTTCTTTATCAGGCCTGTTGCCATGTCTCTGGATTCTTTCAAGAGATCTTTAAGGTTTGAGGTCCTATCCTACACCAAAAAGAACCTCTTAGCATAGCATCTATAGTTGTCCTTGCAGACAGTGAAAGGAATGGAGAGTACTTTGTGGTCTTCCACTCTGTGTCCCATCCGTTCATTGAAGAGGAAAATGAAAGACATTACTTTTCCTAGACAAGCTTTCAGATCTTTGATGACTTCACGGCTGTCTAGTATCTACAGTTAGGTGCTCACTGCAAGTTGGGTTTTCCGTAGCCTTTGCAGTAGTTTCTAAGAAACTGAAGGATTTAAAAGACCTAGAAAATGTTGGCCAGGCAACAACTGCCTGTTGCCTACCGGGATCTCACTGGTGGTTGGAGCCAAGGATTTTTAATGACAATCCATATCATGTCAGACATATGAGTGCTGGTCTTTGTTCTCTGGACTACACAATATTAGGATTCATATTACTTCTGGACAGCAAGAACTCAGAAGCATGCAGGACCCACCTGAAGTTCTGGGCCTAATTTCGACGTAGGATCACATTAAAAATCACAGTGGTCAGCCGAGGAACCACCTTACCTCTTTTAAAGGAGGGTAGCAATGAGGCCCTGCTGAAATATACTGGCACACAGGAAGACTTCCCAAATACCCAGCACACTTAATCACAGCAGAAGGACCACAAGTCCAGGTTTGTTTCTTGCAATTTTGACCAATACCATTACTATGTGTTTTGTGAAAGATTCGGCATTAGTCCTAGCTTACCACCAAAAGCAAAAAGGGAATTTGTTTCCTAATATGGCCTTTTGACCTCTCTATGGTGTTGCTCTGGATATCCAGAGAACAATCTGCATCAACCCCAGGATGTGGCAATTCCTAAGGCTCGTGATGAATTACCCCAGATCCCAGTTTGTCTCACCCAAAGAGCTGGAAAACATGGACGCACACTACTGTGGCTCAAATGTGGAGGCTGGCACAAATGATATGTGAGAACCACCAAGTGTTCAGTTGGACCATGCTTTCAGGGTCGGTTCTCATACCTACAACTGCAATTGCAAGTCTGATGATATGCTGCCACAAAAGGCTTCCTCAGTAGACCCTAAAACCAATTGAAAGCAAGGTTACAGGTCTGTCATATCACATCCAGTGGAGACGCAGCACCTAGCTTCCTTTGGCCTTGATTCAGTCCAACAGTAACACCTAACGCTAACGCAAGGAATTCCAGCGACTGGGTCCATGTCTCATAGACTCTAAGGTCAGAAGGGACCAATATGATCATCTAGTCTGACCTCCCGCACACTGCAGGCCACAAAAACCTCACCCACCCGTACCTACAATGAACCTCAAACCCATAACTGAGCTATTGAAGTCCTCAAATCATGATTTAAAGACTTTAATACAGAGAATCAACCAGCAAGTGAGCCATGCCCAATGCTACAGACAAAGGCAAAAAACCCCCAGCACCAAAGCCAGTCTGCCCTGGGGGAAAATTCCTTCCTGACCCCAAATATGGCAATCAGTTAAACCCTGAGCATGAGGGCAAGTCCACAACAGCCAGTCAAGAAGAACTTCTCTGCAATAACTCAGAACCCACTTGATCCCATGCCCCTTCCCACATCCCTATCATACCCATCACCAGTAGTAAAAGACAGACAATGGCCAAGCTACACTGTCCATCATATCATTCCCTGCATAAACTTATCAAGCTCTGTTTTGAAGGCACTTAAGGTTTTTGCTCCCACCACTTCCCTTGGTAGACTATTCCAGAACTTTATTCCTCTGCTGGTTAGGAATCTGTGTCTAATTTCAAGCCTAAATTTTCTGAAGGACAGTTTGTATCCATTTGTTCTTGTGTCCACATTAGTGCTGTATTCAAATAATTCCTCTCCCTCCCTTGTATTGATCCCTCTAATGTATTTATAAAGAGCAATCATATCTCCTCTCAGCCTTCTTTTGGTCAGACTAAACAAACCAAGTTCATTAAGTTGTCTCTCATAGGGAAGATTTTCCATTCCACGAATCATCCCTGTAGCCCTTCTTTGCATCTGTTCCAGTTTGACTTCATCTTTCTTAAACATGGCTGACCAGAACTGTACACAATACTCCAAGTGAGGTCACACCAGCGCCTTGTATAAGAGTACTAACACCTCCCTATCTCTACTGGAAATACCCCTTCTGATGCACCCTAGGACCGCATTAGCTTTTTTCACTGCCACATCACATTGGCTACTCATTGTCATTCTGTGATCAACCAGTATGCCAGGGTCCTTCTTCTCCGTCACTTCCAGCTGATGCATTCCCAACTTATAAGAAAAATTCCTGTTATTTGTCCCTAAGTGCATGACCTTGCACTTCCCATTGTTGAATTTCATCCTATTTCTAATGCTCCACTTTACAAGGTCATCCAAATCATTCTGCATGTTATCCCAATCCTCCTCCATATTAGCAATACCTCCCAGCTTGATGTCGTCTGCAAACTTAACTAGCACATTCCCACTTTTTGTGCCAAGGTCAGTAACGAAAAGGTTGAATAAGATGGGTCCCAGGACCGATCCTTGGGGAACTCCACTAGTAACCTCCTTCCAGCTAGACAGTTCACGTTTCAGTATGACCCTCTGTAGTCTCCCCTGTAACCAGTTCTTTATCCACCTTTCTATTTTCATATTAATCCCCATCTCCCCCAATTTAACTAATAATTCCCTGCGTGGAACTGTATCAAATGCGTTGCTGAAATCTAAGTAAATTAGGTCCACTGCATTCCCTTTATCCAAAAAAATCTGTTATCTTCTCAAAAAAGATCATGTTGGTCAGGCATGATCTACCTTTTGTAAAGCCATGTTGTATTTTATCACAGTTACCAGTTTCCTCAATATCCTCAAGTCTTTCTCCTTCAAATTTTTCTCCAAGACCTTGCATACTGCTGAAATCAAACTGACAGGCCTGTAGTTACCTGGATCACTTTTGCTCCCTTTCTTGAAAATAGGGACTACATTAGCAATTCTCCAGTCATAAGGTGCAACCCCTGTGTTCACTGATACTTTAAAAATCCTTGCTAAAGGGCTGGCAATTTCATGTGCAAGTTCCTTCAATATTCCTGGATAAAGATTATCTGGACCCCCTGATTTAGTTCAATTAAGCTGCTGAAGCTTGGCTGCCACCTCAGATATGGTAATTTCCACTTCTGCATTCCCATTAGCTGCCCTACCTCTGTCCCCAATCTCACTATCCCCCTCATTAAAGACAGAGGCAAAGTACTTATTTAGATATTCAGCCATGCCTAGATTATCCTTGATCTCTACCCCATCTTCAGTGTATAGTGGTCCAACCTCTTCCTTCTGTGTTTTCTTGCTATTTATGTGGCTGAAGAACCTTTTACTATTGGTTTTGATTCCCTTTGCAAGGTCCAACTCTGCTTGGCTTTTGGCCTTCCTCACTTGATCCCTACATGCTCTGACCTCTAAAAGGTAGTCCTCCTTTCCTATCCTTTCCAACTTCCACTCCTTGTAGGCCTTGTGTTTCTTCCTAATCACCTGTTTAAGATGGTTTAGAACCCATGCCTGAAATTTTTTTCCTCTTCTTTGGAATGCAGGCTTCAGATAGTACCTGCAGCTTTGTCTTGATGCGGTTCCAAGCATCCTCAGTGTTCATATCCATGAATTCTTTGGTCCAGTCCACTTCCCTAGCTAATTCCCTTAATTTTTTGAAATTAGCCCTTTTGAAGTCAAAAACTCTGGTCACAGATTTATTTTTGTTTACCCTTCCATTCAGTTTAAATTGGATTAGTTCATGATCACTAGAACCTAGGTTGTCCCCTACAATTAATTCCTCTATGAGGTCTTCACTACTGACTAATACCAAATATAAGATCGCATCTCCTCTCGTTGGTTTGGAAACTGCTTGATGGACAAATTCATCTGCTATCACCTCCAAGAAAATCTGAGCCTTTTTATTGCTGCTAGCGCAAATCCTCCAGTCTATATCTGGGAAGTTAAAATCTCCCATAATCACACAGTTCCCAGTAGCGTTTACTTCCTTAAAGGTCTTAAAGAGTTCTCTATCCATGTCCAAATCAGATCCTGGAGGTCTGTAACACACCCCAAGCACTAATCCAGGAGCAACTCTAGTAGCTTTCTTCTGCAATGTGATTTTGGCCCAAATAGACTCTGTCCTGCTAATTTCATCACTCTGAATTTCTTTGCAGTCTATTGCGTCATTGATATACAATGCCACACCACCACCTTTGCCATTACATCTGTCTTTCCTAAAGAGCACAAAGCCTTTAATGCCCGTACACTAGTCATGACTTTTACTGAAGTTGCTGCAGCAGAGCTTCATACTCAGAGAACTCATTCTGTCCAGATATAGGTCACATGTAGTAGGCACCCTGAACATCTCTAACTATACTAAAAATTCTGAATGTGGTATCCTAGAGGGGTATTTGTTCATTTGGTCAACTAGGCCTGGCTATTCCTCCTCCTACTTGCTTATCAGAGAAGGAGTCATGATCTCAGACAAACCAAACCAACTTGTGGTAGACCTTCTTGTTTTTCTCTGATAGGATAGATCAGAACCAGGTATCTTTTCTATGCACCTGAACTGGAAGCTGATACTTTCCCATTCATGACATCAAATGAAGACCATGTTAACAAGGAACATCTTTGCCATCTACTTCGGTTAGATTCCAATATGTCTATATACTTGGCCTTCTGGTAGTAAGGGACTTTGATGAAGCACAGGAGAGAAGGGAATTCAAGCATTTCATAAATTACTCTTACAGGCCTCATTAGATACAGTTCTCATCTGTCTGATAGACAACCAAGGACTTTCCCCCCATCAGTCTATGAACCTAGTCTTGGACATTTGGTCTATAGGAGGGCACATCAGTCCATCCCTAGCTGGGTACCCTTTCTCTGATGGCCTGACTAGTAATAGAGTACCTCATAACACAGATATGTAGGGGAGTTCTCAAAGGTGGTGATAGTGTTCTGAAGGGGTTTTGAAAATACATCCACAGCTTTGTCTGCTGTGCCTGGTGTGTGTCTTTCTCCTCTGATGAGTGCACAGGAAGCAGAATTTTTAGGGAAGAGCAAGTCTGGCCTGGAAGTGGTACTCACACACAGGAATGTGCAGAAGGAATGATACTGGTCACATCATGCTGGCACTAAGAGGAAGCAGCAACATCAAACAGTCTCTTGCAGGGCTCAGATGTTCATAGAAACTTACAATATCTAAGGCTTCTTGTGCAGAACTTGAACAATCACATCTCCCAGAATGTTCAAGAGCTTCTTGATCTCCTCAAATACAGAAAACCTTACACCATCAAAGCTTACAGGGGCACTTGGAGGACGTCATATGCTTGGTGTGTGAGGTCAAAGTAGAACTCCCCAGATTGCTTGCATAAAATACTCTGGACTTCCTTCTTTTTGATTTTTATGAGAGTCTGAGCTATTGTTCTTTGCAAACATAAGTGTCTATTAAAGGATGTCATTCATCTTGTTCTTTCCAGTTCTAGCCTGCTTCTTCATCCATGTTTTCCAGATTCTAAAAGCAACATGGTTTCAAAGCCCCTCAATCTAATGCCCAGTGAAACACTGGACCTTCAATTTAATAGTTGAAACTATTATTAAAATGCCTTATGAGCCCCTGGGCAAGGTGTTCTTTGTACTTTCTGCTTCTGAGGTTTTTGTTTGCTTTGTCTATTCTGTCTTCTCAGAGAATTAGTGATTGTCAGGCTTTTCCCATCCAGAAGTCCACAATAGCTGGTGTTGAGGCTACAGCTTGCCTTCATTCTTAAGAGAAATTAATCTTTCATTTTAAACCAGTCAAAACGTGCTTGTCTTTTTTTTTTTTTTTTTTTTTTTTGTCTTATATCAACTCATGACTTAGAAAATCAAGTACAGACTTGGGGTGAAATCTTGGTTCCATTGACATAAATGGGAAAACACTTACTGACTTCATTGAGGGGAAGATTTCATCCTTTTAAATGCAGTTAACACAATAAAGTGCTACTCCATAGAACTTTAACTGAAAGTTCAGTGATGTTTTGATTTTCTATGGTGGAACCTAGAGACTGGTACAAAATCCTGTTTAGATGCCATCACAGAGTTGTGACCCTAAAATTTTTAAAGAAGTCTGTATCTGCTATATGTATGCTTTATCTTTATCTATTTATCTACTTATATTTACCATTGTGTATAATGTACTTGTGAGCATTTGTAATGGTGTTATAACATTGGGCTAATTAAGGGGAAATCTGGCTTCAGGTCTCCAGAGGATGAGGCTAACTTGGTTCAACTGGTTCATCTGTCCATTTCTTTCATTTTGCAAAAGCTCTTCTGAAATTCATTTACAGTAATTCTGTCAAATCTTTTCATCATGGAGGACAGGTCTGCTTGGGGGAATCCAAGAGAATTTCCTCCCATTTAAAGAATGAATATAGGACTGGATTGTCCCCTTAATTTTTGGTGATGGAGGGGCTTCAGATCTTGCAGGTCAATTTTGTGAGGCACAGTAAAAAAAAAAAAAACAAAAAACAAAAAAAACCAACAACACACAGGTGGAAGTCTGCAGAATTGCTCTGTCTTTGAGGCAGGGACTGTGGTTTTTGTTCTTTTATTTGTACAGAGCTTAGTTGTATCCAGGTTCGTGACTGGGGATCCTCTGTGCTACCACAATAAAAATAATATTCGTCTCCCCTTAGGACCATGTAGGAACTCCTCCACTAGAGCCATGTAGCATTGTGGGGGTATGAAGGAGTAGAGCTTGGGGGAAAGGTGTTCTTCACAGCACTGTCCTTCATTGTATCTATGGATTTCCAAATCTGATCAGGAGTTAACTGTGTCTGAAGCACTATTCAGTATAGTTAATGGTTGACTAGACTGCTGGTGTGATGTGATCTCTCCTTATTGCACTCCTCATAATCCTCTGTTACCTTGTGTGTGTGGGAGGAGGGGGGAATGCGGCATGCAGTTCCCCATAATCACCAGGAGCACAGAACTCCTCCAGCCCCCAGGGCCACAGGGGTAGACAGACAGCAAATTCGTTCAGGTCAGAGTGAAGAAGCAGCTCCTGCCAAGGCTGGGGTAGGAGAAGAGAAACCTTCTTCCAGGGATGGGGGAGGGAAACAACAAGCTATTCCAATGTGGGGGAGCACAGAATGTATCCCTCCAAAAGGGGTCAGATATAAATTCTTGTGCATACCACTACCTGGTGTGCTTGTTCTTCTGTTTGTTGTGTTGAGATCTCATCTCTTACCCTATGCTTAGATTGCAAGTTTGTTATGGTAGGGACCAAGTGAGTTGGTGTGTACAGCATCTAGCACAATGGGACCCAAACTCATTAGGGCTTCTAAGTGCTAGCACAATGCAAATAATTAACAAGACAGTATTTCCTGGTGTGGCTGCACAGTCCTGCATGCTAATACAGTACATGTTGCTTTTGCATATGAGCTTTCTCCTCCTGGTGGATCCCCCGAAGCTACACCTTTGGGAGGTCATCTTCACTGCAAATTCATTTCTTCAGAACCTCTTTCATGTAGTGGCAAATAATATGATTGTCTGAAGAAATGTTTGGGGAACTTCAGTTTCTTGATTTCTGTGACAGATTTTTCTGTGGGAAGGAATGGTCTAATACCACTCATAAACTGATCTAAGGTTGTTGGGGATTTTTTAAGTAGGTGCCCTTGTGCCAGAAACATATTTTCCTTTATGTTTTTGATTGCTCTGTCTTTTGAAATAGTATCTACTATTTTTTTCTCCATTTGAATGCACAGGAAGCAAAAGAGTTAATTTATGGCTGCTTTCAGAATAGCAGACCTGCTGTATTTTTACAAAATAGAAATGCTACCTCAGTGCACTTTTTAAGGAGCCCTGTTGTGAGTGTGAAATAAAGGGCTGAAATAAGATTTGCCACTGTGATATCTCTTTTAAGAAGTTCGTCTTTGTGTAATACTTCATGGCAAAGTTGCTTCTATTTAAAAGATGGAGTTTGATCTTGGCTTTGATCTGAAGCTTTTGATCTTGAAAGAAGGATGTTGTGGCAATAAACTAGGGGTTGAACAGACTCCCCCCCCACCCCAAGAAAAGTGATAAAGTTAAAGGGATACTGTCAAGATTTAGTAGGCACTGATTTGACCTGCCCTACTTCACTTACATCTGTTTGCAGAGTCCATCTAATTCTATATGTGGGAGAGTTTGCTAAAACAAATGCTTTGATGCTCCTTTTTCTTTTCAGAAAGCACACAGATTTCTATTTCAAGGTTTCAAGAAATTATTATACATAGCACTAAGTAAGAATTATTTTTAAAAGATTGAAAATACCTTTCCAAGATCTTTCAAGTTAAACCAGATGTGATTAATTTACAGATTAGCCTTGTTGTGCACATTGTATTAACACTGAAAATTATGAAAGCATAAACAAAATCCTAGTTTGTGAATTTTCAGTGCTCATTGCTAAACTTTTCTCTTATCCATATTGCTTTATTTTGTCTTTGTTTAGAATTCACAGTGGAATTTGGACCAGTTCAGCAAAGCATTTAAACATATGCTTAAGTTCCATGTTTAAATTTAACCACCTGCTTAAGATCTTTGCTGAGGTAGACATGGTTTGCTAAACTGGGATGTAGATGGGGAGTGTGTTGTGCTGTGATACTATGGCTAATCCAGTATTATAAAAGGATGGTAAGCAAAAAGGGAACTCAGATCTTGCTTTTAAAATGTACTTTAGAGTTTCCAAGGGAGTTCATCAGACATGATTTTGGGTTCCTTTGAGGTCAAAAAAACCAAAAACAACCTACTGTTGAAAAAAATGCTTAATAGAGTCCTTATCTGTTACATGAGGTAATGCATTTAGAAAATTTCCTTATCTGTACAAACAATGTTTGAAGAGTTTAACATTTGACAAAGAAAAATGTATTTCTAAATGTTGAAATTGTGGCTGTGGTGGGCAGAGGAGGAGGAGGAAGACCTAAAAACCTTTCTTTGGAATAGGACAGAGAAAAGGGTAAACTGGAGCACTACATCTGTGATTCCCCCCCCCCCCCCAACATTGAGTTAGGTCAGGTTTCGGTCCAAATGTCTGGGTAAATTGGGGCTCTCTCTCTAATGGGCTGAATTGCAACACCCTTTCTGAACACTACAGATCTCTGGGGTAGTGGATCTGGAACCAGAAACCATGAGTCAGCTCTTGTTTTTATAATAAGCTGAACCAGACCACCCAATGTCAACACCCCACATAACTCTAAGGAAGTTTAGATCTGCAGTCATCTAAGCATGCGGGTTCATCTCTCACATATTTATCCTGGAGTTTGAATCCGAAAGGTCCTGGCAATGCATAAAGACTCGAGTGAATTTAACCCTTCATATACTTCACGAAGGGAAAGTTTTGCATGGGGGTAAACCAAAATGAACTCAGCGCTGCTGGCCAAGGAGAACAGGGGAGTCCTCGCCCCCTGTTTGTGTGAGGGGGATCGGCTCAGTCCAGTCTCTAGACCTTTAAGGCAGGCTCCTCCTCTGGCTCTGTTCTCGTAGGTTGGAGCACAGCAGGAGGAGGGGCACCCCTTAGGTGTTTCATTTCCTAAGGAGGGCTCTAGTGCTGCTCTGCTCTGCGAGGCACGGCTGGGGCAGGCTCCTTCGCTCAGCGTGGGGATGCACCGCAGAGGGACCATACAACACAGAACTAACCAGGAGAGCAGGCAGCGCTATTCGCCAAACCTACAGCAGCTGCCGCAAAATAACAAATCCCAACCGCGTGTGCCGTGGGAAGCAGCGAGCAGGGAGCATGGGGAAGCCGCTGACGGGATCTGGGATCTCAGTACAGAGTGCAAATCAAGGTATACCCCCAGTCTTAGCCCCTGACCCCCCCCTCCCCATAACCACGAGATAGACTCCTGTAAGTGTTTGGCTGGGAGGAAGCACCCGGGGTTTGCTGTGCGGGCGCAGAGCTAAGAGATCAAAAGTTTTTGCATCACGTCGAGGAGGCTGTGCATCTGTCTTCGGAATGTGGAGGTGAGAGGGAGGAAAAATCGGATGTGCAGGCTGGAAAAACCTGAATAAATGCATGCTTTATTTCCCTTTTAGCCTTTGCTGGAAGAGAGTCAGACTTGGGGCCAGTGTCGATTAGTTCAGCAAGTGAATGAAGAGGTGAGGTGAAAACTTCTATTTTGCAGTTAATTATTCCTAAATTCCAAATGGGCAGCGGTGTTAGTCTAGTTCAGTAAAACAAACAAGGAGTCCTGTGGCACTTAAAGACTAACAGATTTATTTATTGAATGAGCTCTCGTGGGAGATGAAGTAGGATTTTTCTCCCTTGGAAGTTCATGCAATAAATAAATCTGTTAGTCTTTAAGTTCCACAAGAATCCTTGTTTCTTTTAATTTTTCCTGTTGACTTTTTTCCCTTCTTCCTCAGTCCTTGTAAAGCTACCTTCTGCCAGGTTTCCCACCTGATCCCCTCTTACTCTGTTACTTCTAAAATAACTATTTTATGTTTATAAAAAAAATGCAAGTGTGCTTTTAGAGAGCTAATATGTATTATTATTTATTAAATAATAATCTGATCAGTTAAAACAGGCACTGCTGTTCAGGAACAACAAATGAGTGGGTGATTGAAAATATATGTTACTTGAAGCCAAGTTGTAAGAAACAGATTTTTGCGCCTACAGTGGTAGCTTTCCACTTGGCATCAACCTTGCTTTCTTTGTACTAAAAAAACCTTAAACTAAACAAAGCTTGTTTTAATAGAGAGCAAAAAGGAAAATATGCTGCATAAGATGAACAAAAAAACCCCACTTCGATTTATGCACAAGTGACTAACTGGATTACTTAAGAGCAGGTCATTCTAGACTGGAGAAGTCCCCCTCCTCCCCTTTTTCTTTCCAATGAAGCAATGGAAAAATATATCTTAAATCTGTTTATAGTTTCTTAGTCATGCTGGGTAGCTGCACTCAGGTCGCATCTCCCGCTTTAAAAGCACTATGATTTTGAACTGCAGGTCACAAAATGGATTCAAGTAAACCAGAGAACCAGAAAAAGCAGCAAAAGGAAGAAAAGCCAGGATGAAGTGACTTTCCAAAAGGTATGGGTTCTTGCTGTGCAGTTATGTGATGAAGAGCACATCCAAAATATTTTCAAGGGACATGCTTTAAAATATTCCAAGAAAGATATTCTGCTGAACTGACCACTTTGTAAAGAACATGATGTATGGGTAAAGTGTTAATGTCTTTCTGTGTGTTTGATATGTAGTGAAATGACTTACATATTTAATAAAGATATCCGAAGGCATTTTGAGGAAGCAAGATAAGAACACTTCACTTAGAAAATGCAATAGTACTTGAAAGATTATCAAGTTACTGTGACATTTGCTAATGAAAAAAGTTAAACAACAATTAACTGAAAAACATTGCTTTTATATCTTGAGAACAGGGTAATAGAAAATGTAGTGGTTGCCTATGAGCAATTAGACAAATACAAGATGTACACTCTATTGCTGACACTTTTTAAATGTGTAGTCTGAAAGAGTTATCCATTTGTAGTGGAGAGGGATTCCTGAAAACACGACTGCACTGCACTCCTAAAAACTCTTTACAAAAGGGATTTTTTGTTTTTGTTTTTTACTTAGTATAGTCTAAATGAATTTCAAATATTTTTAACCCTGTGATTTTGGGTAAATAATTTTGCTGTAAGGCTACCATAATTTTAAACATTTAATTTACAGTGTAGCAAGGTAAGTAACAAGCTGACTTTTCTATTCAATAGATGTTCTTTGCTGGTTTTTGAAACTGTTGTTTAGAACACAAAGCAATAATAAATAAAAATTAATTTAGAAATGAGTTACCAGAATCAGGGGGAAAATATCTTTTCACTCATTTTGGGTTTACGACCTGCTATTTAGGTTTATTTTTAATCCTTTTTATCTTTAAAGGATTAAAACAGCCGTATATTATTTTGCTGCTTTGAGAGTGCTTCTAGAATGTATGAATCACTGCTGATTTTGTAGCCAAATTCTTGCTGATAGCATGGCTGCCAACTGTCGGGATGTGTTGCCTTAGTATGGGCATTGCAATATTTGACAAGTGCCTGCAAAGTGCATTGTTATGTATAGGTGATAGGTCAGCTTTGTGGTGAACTAAAGGATACAATTTGGTCATTTTGAAGTGATATGGAGAAACACAAATAAGTTAATGTATTTTGTAACCGGGGATACACAAATAGCAAAGAAATAATACATCTATTTTTATAGATTAGTCTGAGAATCCCTAATTCACAAGCTTCTAATCTAAATACAAATATTATTAAGTTATACTACAAAATATTTCATTTTCTGTCTGTGCTACTACACGTTTATGTGGAGGAATGCACGTGTGTAAAAATGAGCATGTTTATGCTCACTATTGCCTGTATAAATGAAATCATACAGGAATAAGCTTTTATCAGTCATTATAAACACACTTATATCAGTGTAGTTCCATTAACAAAAGGAACCATATCCTGTTTTAAAGTATAGTTAAGCGACACAACTTTCATGTGTTAAAATACAAGAAGTGCTGTCTAAAAATTAAAAAAGTCTCTAAAATATTAGATAAAAAATAATCCCATGAATTGCTGATTTTTTTGTTTGTTTTCTGAATGATCATTCATTGTAAGTACAGGAGAACTGGCATTTGAAACAAAAGTAACTGGAAATGTGTGCACACTCTTCTTAAATACATAATTATTAATGATTCCAGGCCCATCACCTCTGGTGACCAGCAGAGATTGAGTGCTGTTGAGTCAGCATATTCACCCCCAAGAGAAGGAGAGGAGTGCTTTGTGATGACCCTATATCAGATTCAGGAACAGACTCCACAAAGCATGAAGGGTGGAGACCTATCTGCCTTTCAGCTAGAAGGATAGTGGGTCCAGTATTGAATCATACCATGAGGGTGGAAACTTAGAGGACAGAAAGGGGCTTTTTGAGATGCTGGTCCCAGCTATGCTATGCTAGGGAACTGAATTTAAACTTATTCATTCTAGCTAAAATAATTTTCAGAAAATAAAGAATTGGCCAGACTTCATTAAAACTGTGTTCTAGATTTGATTGTGTTCATGTTGACAGGCCAAACTGTATTAGAGACAGTTTCAAATGAGTTTAATTACTGTTTCCTAGCATGGGGAAAGTTGGATGTGTGTGTGGGGAGGGACTGGTAGAAAGGGGGTGTAGTGAGCCTGGAATGGAGGAAGCAGAAGGGGAGAAGGGCTAGGAATAAATCAGAAAGCAGCTATCGGTACTGGCTTGTTATCTGTGTCACAAGTGTAAGTAAAACAAGATTACCAACCCATGTATGACACCACAAAATCAAAGCAGCTGCTCATGTGTCTCATGTTCCTGGAACAAAGAGAAAAGAAAAGTTATGGAGAAGTTGTTGAAAACTGGCAGTGAGTTGCCATAATTAGGCATCACGCTGTATTTTAAAGAGCCAAGTTTTCAGGCACTGGCTATAAATATTTTTTAAATAATGTTTGAAGGTTACAAATGCTGGGTATGGAGTGTTGTAACAAGTAGTGCTAACTGCACTTAAATGGGCTGCAAAACAGCGGGGAAGCTCATCTAGAACTGTGGTGCTGCTCTCCTCTGTGAGCAGCTCACAATGGATTACGGCAACATAATGAGTTAGTTACCTGAGGTGAGAGCCAGCTCCCACAGTAGTAATTAAAAGTTCTTTTTGTCCCAGCCTGCTGTTTTTTACTATTTTAACCTTATATTTCTTTCGATTTTTTCACATGCTTCTTGCATTCTTTTTGTTTCCTTCTTGTTCTAGCCTCCTCTTTCAGTGAGAGACGTGCAATATATTCACTGCCTTTATTTTGTTTTCTTTCAGTCCTGTTTATTTCCTTCCACTCTTCGCCCTTCTCTTCCTTTTCGGTGTCCTTTGGTACTTTTTATATTTTATCCCTTTACTTTTAGTCTCCTTTCCTGCCCTTTTATGTCTTGTCTTGAGTTCTTTGCCTTTCCTTTTCTTTTTCCTTATGCTAGTCCACTGCCATTCTCTTTGGTCCTGTGACCTCCCCCCCCATACCTAATTCTGACAACCCTTCCCCTCTCCTCATTAGATTTCACTGTTTTGCTGTCTCTTGTTCCAGTAAATGGGTTGTGGAGCAAGTCCAGTAGGTTAGTAGTGTGGCTGTGCAAAGGCGTGTGCTCAGCAGAGCAATATTTTTGTGGGAAAGTGGTAGGATAAAATATGGAGGGTGGGACAGCTATCCAAAAAACATGATTATTAGTTAGTATTTGGAATGTGCTTTGAATGTCAAAAGTCTAATAGAAGCTGGTAAGTATTATTGTGGGCTGTGGCTATTTGGAGAAGAAGTCCATTACTTTTGCTAATTCCAAGTACTACCCAGAAGAAAACAGCATTGTAGACGGACTAGTAGAGTCATAATATGCATGTGAACAACATCTACAGGAAGTTCAAAGGAAAAAAATATTCTTTATTAGTAAGCTAGTTAAATTCTGCATATTCGTTGACCCCAGATTTCAGTATCAGGGTGCCCTTATGGTTGTAGTGCAATATTGCCAATGAAGTGTGTAAACTTCTTTCTGAAAGCCATGAACAGCTTGTGGCTAGAATGACTGCACGAAAATGGAGTAAATAAGCAGTGTTTTCTGAAGGACACTGAAATGAAAACCTATACGTTTTACAATATATAAAAGAGGGCTTAATTATCCTGATTGCCTAAGTTGTTTCCCTTGTATTTTCATAGGGTTTTAGCTGGTTTCTTCTGTTGAGACTAAGGGATAATTCAACTTTTGCCAAATATATTCCACTTTTTTCCTATAAATGTTTGTTTTCATCTGTGTAAAGCCATTCCTGCTGCTTACTAAATATTACAGTCTTTGGGTTTTTTTGTTTTTATTTTATTGATCTTTCAATTTCTGTGTGCACCAGGAAAGTGTAATGATCAGCAACATTTCAAATACTGATAATAATCTGAGCAAAACTAACTGTGCTGAAACAGTTGGTTAAGTTTCTAATAAAAGCAAAAACAGAATATGTGCTGACTGTGGTAACCACTGGAGCTTTTTCGTCCCTTACTCAGTTTTGCATTTGTTGTTAATGACTGAAGGAGAAGAAATGGATCCCATGAGTGTTTTAATATATGAGTTGTGGTTTTAAACTTTTAAGTGCAAAGTACAGTACAAAACATCACAAATAAAACAAAAACTCATTCCAAGAGGCAGAGTGTTGCTAAAGCATTTACCCAAGATGACATATATATGTGTATTTTTCTCTCTCAACACACATTGAAATATATATATATATATATAAAATTCTTAATCCTAAATACTATATATGTATATCTATATTCATGAAGCATTTAATGTTAAGGATCTTACTTGAATCCACAAAACCAAGAAGTTCAGAATTAAGGCTGAAATTCTGCTCTGAAGTTGCATAGCATACAGGGCCATTAGTGCCCTCCCCCAATAAAATAAAAAAGTGCGTCAAGAACTTTACACAGTGTACTCCATGGAGTTCTCAATATATCAGAAGAAATAATATAAACCAAATTTTGCCATTATTACAGCACCACAGCAGGGTCCTGAAGAGATTAGCAGGCTTTCATTGATTATTTACAATAATCATTCCCTAGGCAAATGGAGAAAGATAACTGAGTTATGAGATTTCTGCACTACCTCATATTCATTAATTGTGTTACAGTAAATGCTATGAAGTTGCTTTTATGTATCACTTTTACAGCATAGTTGTAATGTTCATGTATATCTCTGTACTACATTCTCATCCACTAAAAAACCATCCATTTTAATGGACTCATTTGCAAAATTTAGATTTAAAAAATTAACTGTTTTTTGGAATTATAATAAAGACAGTATCAAAGTAGCCTTCTGCTTCTTTACTGTGACTACAGTAGCATCAAAATGGGCAAGAAGCTCCATGTTGGTATTTTTCTTTTCTCTCTTTTTTTTTTTATTAAGTTTGAAGAAAACTCCTAATAGAACCATAACAAAAAGTGAGTGTGATTCTGCTCTCATGTAGACTAGTGTTGCTATCAGAATGTATCATTGGGTTCTTTTTTTTTTTTTTTAAATTGTGCTCATTGCTGCTAAAGTCTAAGCATGGTCACAGAGACTAAGCCAGGTGTCACACTAATTTTCCTAGACACATTAATTATTATTGATTGATGTCAGTGGGTGAATAGTCCCACCAGGCCACATTTTTGGAGTATTGAAAACAGCTCTCTACTGTGCTCATGATGCAGTAGTTTCCCTCCCTGTTCAAGATGACCGTTTCTAAATTAGGAGAACTCAAGCCAGCAAGGCCATGTGTTGAAATAGTTTAGAGCTAATTACATCATTGGTAATTATAGCAGTTAAGCGCCAACAGCCATCCCTCTCCTGTAGAATGAGAGATTAATGTAAAACACAAAATTTGAGTAGTAAAGAAAAAAGGCAGTTTTCGAGGTTATTTCATTTATAAAAGAAATTAGCTGAACTTTTATGCTAGAACACTTCATCTGGCATTAACTTTCATTGGAAGCATTTTAACGAGCTAGCATTTGTGCATATTAGCCTATGATGGTAATATGGTGCTTTATTTTAGTAACATCCAGTAATGTCACTACAGCTTAAGTTCTGTTACTGTTTTCATTTACAAACACTTAAGTTGATGCTTGGCAAACTGCATACTAGCCTTGTTCTTTAAAAAAAAAAAAAAAAAAAGAAAGAAATCAAAATGTGGAAGAGAAGGTAGAAAAGCAGTATTTGTATCCACAATTTAGAAGAAAAAGCATTTGACTATTTTCAGTGCCTTTTAAGGGTCTCCTTTCCGTCTAGAATTTATTAATTCTTTGTCGAAATTTAGCAAGTCTTGGGTCTAAGAAGAAAGCTGTTACTTTGGGGGCATTTTAGAAGCCAGAATGATAGACTTATTACAATTGGGAAAAGTGCTGAGCTGGATTCTCGTACTCATCATTTCTCTTCCCCCAAAATATCATAAAAAGTTTTTGAATGCAGGCTCATGCATAGCAGTTGAATAATCCACTTGATTTAAATGTCCCTGAGTTCATGTTGATGTGATTAACTGTAATGACTCCGAAGGAGTCTTAGTGGTCTACTGGTTCAAAAATATGCTCTATTCTGCATTACGTTTAATATGTATGGTTAGAAATAGGCTTAACGTTTTTATGATTGTTTTTGACTGTTGCCCTCAGTCTCTTTCTCTCATCTGTTTATCTTATGCTCACATATTGTAAAAATATACATGGAATAGTATGGAAGGACAGATGTTCTTTTAAATAAAAATGCGAGTACAAGGTAAAATATAAGGTTTTTAATAAAGACACTGAATAGATTGTTGGACGTTCTTAAATTTGCCTTTTGATTGTTGCATGGAATGGGTAGTGATATCAAACATGGCAAAATATCATGGCCAAATAAATTGTAAAAATAAATCTACTAGAGAAGAAAAAGAATTCATTATAAAAGAAAATAAAAATAGTGGGGTTTTTCTTTTTTTTTTTTTTTTTTTTTTGAGTGCACTATGTATTAGACACACTGGGCCAAATACTCTGATGTAGGTACCCAAATTGTAACTTAGTAGTTTGTTCATGCACTTGCTTCTGCAAATCTTACTTTTGCTGATACAGATTGTAGACCTGGTCAGATAGTCACCAGTTGCAACCACAATTATGCAGTCTTTATGTGTAAATGAGTCGTTCACAAATTTTGTGTGCGTATTGTAGGTTCCTGCACTTTAAATTGAATCACCAGGTATCTCAAAAATTGTACATGGAAAGCTAAAGCTCCTCTGTGGAGGAAAGGGTTTCTCTTGACATTAATAAGTTATTTGAACTAAAGATAAGCGATGTCACCCAGAACGTTTCACAGTTGGTTTATGTGGATTCAAGTTGTCTTTTGCTTTTGACTGTTATACAAAGTCCTTATCCTGCACTGAGTTCTTCCCATGCAGACCTGATGTCCTCTCAGACTTTTTTACAGAATCAGAACCTAAAATATTTACTGTTTTGGTTTTGTCTGCTTTTGATGGTTCAAACCACTGGAAATGGTAATATTGTACCTCTTGGTAAAAGGGTACAAGAACTTGTTTTTTTTCCTTGTGCTTATGGTTCTTAAATCTATCCTAATCTAGCTAAATTACTTAAATTTATTTTACCCTTCTTAAATCGAATCTTGCTATTCTTAAATCTCTTACTTAGTTGTATTCCAGTTTACAACACGTTGAATTTTCAGGGAAAGTGTCTTAATTGATCATTGGTTAAACTAATTACAGTTGTTTATGAGCTGTGTCTTTTCATATTGCTTAGGACACATGCAAAATGTGGTAAACACACACAAACTTTTACAGAGGTATGTCTTTCAGTTGTGGCTGGAAAAATTAAAATAAGTTCTTCCCACTCCTCCTGGACAAATGTCTAAGAAAAGAGATGAGCCTTGCACTGAGCCCAGAATGCTAGTGAACTTGTTGCTCATGCTTTCTCAGTTGTCTTGCAAAAGGAAATGAAGTCAAGCTACCTTGTTTTAAAGACTTCCATGTTTGAGTGTCTTTTTGTTTACAAAGAAGTGATTTATTGCAAGCCTGGTATTGAGTTTAAGTGCCGGTACATATCTTTTTGGGGTTTGTTTTTTTTAAATTGAAGAGATTTCTCTACTTTTTGCCTGGATTTCTGAGGAAGCCAACAGAGCTGCTCACCTTAAAGTTAGTTATAGGTTTAAATGTTTTGCTGCATCAGGGCCTTATTTACTGATCCTCAAGACCCTCTTCATAAACCAACATTTTTCTGATTAAAAATGGGATTTGGCTTCCCTTAATTACCTGATGATGTCTCTGCTAGAAGACATGAAATGCTTTTGTCCCATAGCACAGATAAAAACATTGGGTAGGGTGAGGAGAGCATGTCTTTCTTTTCTTCTGTCTTGTTGATGTCTCCTTCACAGTTGCTGAATTTGTGTATTTCCACTCCAGGATCGTCTGTCTCCTTTGTCATAGCACCTTTTCCTCTTGGAGCCTGAGCAGGCTCTCTCTTCATGTCCCTTGCTAGTTTAGGGACTATGAAATCAACAAAGTGGAATTAACTAAAAATTTTCCATCACCACCCAAGGAGCTTACTGTGAACATAGAATGATGAAGGTGCCTGGCCTCCCTTAGAGTCTGGTGGGGCCACCATCCATCCCTCATGAGTGAAGCCAGGAAGACCATACCCAGACTGCTGGAAGTGGAGGGATGAGGCCAGGAACCAGAAGTATAAAAGGATAGGCCTTGTAGCTTAGTTGGGAAATAGCCCCAGAGATGAAAGATGTCTCTCGTCTGCTGTTAGGAATTGAGCCCAAAGATGACCTCTGCTGTGCCGAGGACTCACCTGACTCTTCAGAACTGCTAGACTCCTGAGACCCTGAGAAGCTACTGAAACTATCACTGATTGTGCACACTGGAGAGATGGAGGGAAATCCTTGGAGCCAGGTATACCCTGAGGGAAGGGGAGGAAGGAGCCCAGGGACAACCGGCTATAGTCTGGCAGCATTACTAGTTGAATATAGGTCAACGTGTTGTAGCTGGATCGCTGCAGATGCAGTCGTGGAATTATCTGGTAGAGTGTAGAGGGAACCCAGGTCTCCCTACCTCTTACTGACAACCTTCCTCCTCTCCCCAGGTAGCAGTCTCCTCCATATTATGCCAGAGGATAGCATTGGTCTACTGTCCACAGGAGCCAGGATGCTAGACCGTTTAAGCCTGTTTGGTGTTCCACCTGACCTCAGGTCCTGAGCCCTAGACTCCTGTGGTTTTTCACACTTTTTTCTCAGGATCCAGTTGAAAAAAATCATTTATGTCTGTGACATCTTTCAGCAGTGTATTCCAGCCTTGCAACAGCAGTGGCAGGGGGTGCTGTGAAATCCAGTACCAGAGTGTCTGAGACCCAGTACTGGGTCTTAACACATGGTTTCAAAACCACTGCCCTAGACTGTTGACTGCTCTGTTGTGCCTAAGGGTTAGAGAGCCTTACGCTTGGTGCTGTGTCGTATCTGGGAGCCAGAGCCACTAGACTGTTTGTTTGGTGCTCTTTGCTGTCTGAGGGTCTTTGGTGCTCCCTGCCCAACCTGAGCCCCAAGACTATTTACAGTTATTCCCAGCAAGAGTACCAAGACTCTTTACCTGCTTATTGCCTGGCCCTGCCTTCCGAGAGGGCCAGGGCTCCAAAGACAACTAATTCCCCATTTGAGCTTGCTGTCATAGATGCAATAATGAGGGAACATGGCTTCCTTCTGAGGCTGCCATGCACTCGTACATAACAATTTTCAGTACAGCTTAGTAAATCATTTGCAGCTCATAGTTACTCAGTAAGTTTAGCCTCTTCTTTTGCTCATGGAACGTCTGTGAAATCACATGTCATTTCACATGTTATTCTAGCTAACCTAACCATTTTTTTTCAATTATTATTAGATGGATGGACTGATGACAAACAGTATCTGATACTTAAATATTCTGAATTCAAGCTTTGTTGATTAGTTGTACTTGTTTACTTAAACCATATGCTGTTGTTTCTGTTCCCCGATTGGATGAATATAACTGCCTTAAATAATTAAAAGGAAGATGCTTCGGCTTTTACTTTCTCAGTGAGAGTTAGAGGACCTGTGTGAATTTTGTAATATTTGAGTTCTCTCCCTTTCTGGAGTAGAGAAATGTTGCACAAGACATAACTCCTAGGAAAATTAAGGGTACTGGGTACAGGATTCCATATATAATATGCTGTTTCCTGTACAAATACTCAAATTCATGAGGTTAACATTCATTTTTCACAAAAATTCATGCATTTAGAAATTGATTGTTCATAGACAGCAATGAGTAGTGAGCTTGGCTGAAGTGAATTCGTATTTAAATTTGAACAAATACAGAAAGTGTACTTTATAGCAATTGCTTAGTTCCGTTATTTATTATCCCATGTTCTTCTTATAATACATAATGTTCTCTTATTCCATGGTATCATAAAGTTGCTCAGGGAATAAAAAAAATTAATCTGCTTCTGAAAAGCAAATTTTTTTCCTCACCCATTGATCAGCATTGGGGGAGACCCACTGAATTATGACAAAATGCAATTCTATATGAAGTGTGCTGCTTTTACTTTTATGTCAACAGTGAGTAGCATGAGGCCCCCATTAGTATCTGAGTGCCTTTACAAATATTTAATGTATTTATCTTCACAACACCCTGGAAAATGGGTATTATTATTATCCTCATTTTACACAAGGGGAATTAAGGCATAGAGGGACTAAGGCTATGTCTACATTGCAATGTCAGCCCAGGATTAGTAGAATATGGATTAGCAAATCCTGAGTTTGTCAATCTCTAGCTTGAGCATCTATGCTCATTTGTAACCCTTGGTCAGCAATTGTTTAACCCCAGCCTGGGTATCCAGCATCTGCAGGGCATTAGTGAGCCCCAGTCCAGCCACCCATATCATAGTGCCCTCCCAAAATGTGGCTGCTATAGTCTTTTGTTTGTGGTGCAGTGTGGGAAAACTTGACTGTTCACCAGTCTTGTCTGTCCAGATGACAAAGTCAGCCTGTAGTATAGTGGGATAGTTTTGGTGGACTTCCCAGAGCCTGAGTCCAGAGGGGCTGCATCCACACTGTAAAACAATAGGTCTTGGACTATATATCCCAGCTTGACTCAGGCTCAGACCCTCCACACCCATAAGGTCCTGGGACTGGGTCCTGGGTTAGTGTGATTTCTGTGTGGATGGAAGTGGAGTTAGGTTTGAGCCTGAGTTCAAACCCTGGGCTCACTCTGATGTGGGCACACCCTATGTCAGTGATTTTTCAAACTTTTTTTCTCGAGGCCTACTTAAAAAAACTCATTATGTCCGCGACCCAGCAATTACATCTTTGAGCAATGCGTTCCAGTCTTTTCGGTGGCAGCAGCAGGGGGCACCGCGATCCAGCATGTGAGGGTCTGCAACCCATTACCAGGTCCCGACACTAAGTCTGAAAACCATTGCCCTACGTGGCTTACCCCAAGTGACATAGGTAGAGCAAGAAGTTGAACCCAGGACTCTCAAATCTGAGGCAGGTGCCCTAACCCTGGATCATCCTTTCTCCTGTAGTTTGTTACACACATTAATGAATTAAGCCACAAAATTCTCCTGTGAGTTTAACAATTATGAATTCAGCTTTATAGCTGGAAAAGCTGAAGCACCGAGTAATTTAGATGATTTGACCAAAGTCACATACTGAGTCTGTTACAGAACTAGGAATAGAAGTCAGATGCCTTGGCTTGCAGTCCTGTGACTATTCCCTCCCTTCAGTAGAATGTACTTGTGTTATGCTGATGGAAGGTGTTCTTATTAATGTTGCTCTGCATCCGGCACAGATGTCTGTTTGGCTGCATGCATGAGTCTCTATGCATATTTCTGCAGGATTGTCCCTGGCTTAGATCTGTGACTGAGGACTCAGCCCAATGATCTGGAGCCTGACTTTGATCTTTAGCAGGAACTGAGTTAGCCCAGGGATCCTAAATCAAGGTGTTCCTTTAGTTAATGCAAGGGGTTACCATAGGCTCAAATCTCTACTGAGGACTCAGTTAGCTCAATGTGCCACAGGTAAACTGAGGCAACACTCACAATCAAAGAAACCAACACAACCATGAATCCTTGTAGAAATGAACGTGCCAGGCTAGGCTTTATTGCTACATAGCATGATGGCAAATGACCTATCTCAACAGATTTGTTAGCAGCATTCATGCTCTTAGTGCAACAGAACAGCTCAGCTGATGGTAAGACTCTCCATCACTCCCTTTGGCTGCACAAAATCTGGGCTACAGGTCTCCTACTTTTATATCCTGCTCAGACCTACCGACTTGGCCCCCTTTGGGATCTGCAATTTCCTTGGTTGGTCCACATACCCCTTTTTTGATGCCACCCGTTAATTTGATAGGTCTGCACATCACTGGACATCTCCATCTATCAAGGTGTCAGGTTTGACCAAACCATCACCTTTAGGTTTGGCTGAAACATTACCTTTATCTCCTTGGCACTAGGCTGACCCAACACCACCCACCTTTCAGGTACTTTTCCACTCCTACTGTGTCTGCAGCTTACTTCTTGCCAATTTCTGTGATGTCAGACCACTCCTTGACCATTTATCAAACTCAGGTCTACTGTTCTGATCTGTTTCCCTAAGTCTCAAACCTCAATCCTGATAATTTCTGCTTGTCTTTTTTAATTTAAGCTTTTACTTTCTCCTACAGTACTATGCAATAAAACATCCCCTGGATAGCACAATAATTGACAAATCTGATTTTCAAGGAGAGAAATGGTCAGTACCTATGCTACAGTGAGGATATAATAAAACATACTTACATTTTCTTTGTTAAGTTGGAGAGGTAATTTTGGTTATAAGGGTCAAAGATAGGCTATTGTATTTAGGCATATTTGTAAGGGTTTTAATTTATATTTTGTCCAAAGTATTTAAAAGACTGGAAGGGCCTTTTTATTACTAGTAATAGAAAGTGAAATAAATAATACATGATAAAATATATTAAATACTTGTTGGAATTTAAATTGTTTTAATATTGTAACTGTCAAGTTTTGTGGAGGAGATGGGAAGGAGAAAAAGCACTGAAATATCTAAGCCCTCGTCTACATTTGTGGGAAATTCGGCAGCAGATGACCACCAGTTGTGCAAGGAATGTAAAATTCCTTGCTTAACTGATGGTGACTTTCTAAGCCGCCATTACACATTAGGGGACAGCCAACTGCAAATCGCTTGTGGTAGGCTTTCCCCTATGCCCGCCTAACCTCCAGGACTTGCAGGGTCAGCTTCCAGGAGCAGCATGGCAAGTTCACACTCGCCACGATCCACTCCCAGAAGGGCAAACTCACAGCAGTGAATTTGCCACCATCAGTATAGACATACCCTAAGTGCATGTGAATGGATTGTGGCTAGACATAGAAGAGGAAGAGTCACGACATGCCAAATGTAGGGAAGGCTAGGTATTTTTTTAATAATACTGTGCTGTTGAAATAATATACTTCTCACAACTAATGGCTTGTGTCTTACAAATAGATAAAATAGAAATATACATGTTGTGATTTTTAGTAATGTGAATGCCTTGTGATTTATGTAACTCCTTCCTTGCTTGATCTTGCAGCCTCACAGAGTATTAGAGGCACATATTGTTCCTTTTTTAAATGGCTTAAATCATCAGAGAGTTAAAAGTAATCATAAGTAATTGATCAGACTTTCTGCTACTTTCTTGTGCAGTTTGTCAGGGACAAAGAGATGGCTGAAAACCAGCCTTTTTTCCTTCCAGGGTCTCTCATATCTTGCACTTGTTTTCAATCAGTTAGAGCCTGGGAGCATCCTGGATAGGAATTTGTTTGAAGTATGTTTTTAAAAAGGGAGGTTGTGTAATGCCGCTGACCTAGATGGTGTAGAGGCTGTATGTCTTTTCATCTTTTCCTCTTGTCCAAAGCATTGAGACAGGAAGCATTCTTAGAATGATTTTGAGATTTTTAAAAAGTCAATCCTGATTTCCTCACGTAACAGTAACCCATCAATCAGCCCTAAAAGAAATAGTATTTATGTGGATTACGTGTTGTATAGTGTGTATTTTTATATGTATTCTTATATTTTCAGCTGTATTCAGTGGGGGCAGGGTGATTAGTTGCCTTTTGGGTTACTTTATTTTAGTCCAGTCACATTTAAACAGGTATGGTGTAATACCAGTCATTTTTCTTTATCCCAGCTCTAAATCAAACACAATATGTTATCTAAACTATTGTAATACAGTGGGGTGATCTTGCCGTGTAATCAAATGCTGTCATCCACGGTGACTGCACTTTGGCATGGCGTGAAGAAATGTGGGTTCCAATGGCCAAGAGAGGTATCTATGTATGCCGGTTTCAGTTTCAATTCTTGCTATGGACAGACAGTTAAAATGTAGGGATCAGACAAAAAGCAGTCTACTGGTCTTCCAGGTTGGGGTTGATTGATAACCCAACAACCTATCCTCATATTAAAAAAAAGCCTTATGAAATCTCAGCAAGGTAACAATTCCTGCAGACATCATGGTAGCCAGAAATGGTGGAGACATATTTTATGCCCTAAGTGATGTGATGGTGCTGAAAGGGTTCAGATTCAGAGTACTCCTTTTGCATTTATTACGTCAGTTTTATTATGGAGAAAGGGATGATTTAAGGTTGAAAGACAGGCCAGGGAATCCTAAATTCTGCTACTTCTTTTGTAATTGTGGCAATGTGATCCCAGCATGCCACTGGAGTAAGTAAACCATGGGAAGGTGTAGTTTGGGGACAGAACTGCATTTTGGGTGGAGGCGGTGGATTTGGGGTTGCTTTAGTTGATGTGTCTCACTCCTTCAGCAAGGGAAATGGTTGATGGGTCTGTGTAGCTACGTTGCGGTGTGTCCCCCCCCATCTATCTCTGGCACTGTGGCATAGTGAGCATCCACAGACCAGAACTCTGTGAAAGCTCACTGTGTGGCCATTCAGTAAGGTTCTTTGCTCTGTATCCTATCCAGCAGAACCATGCCAGGCTCTCTGTGTTGGCAAAGTGGGGGAACAGAGTTTGCTTTTTGTACCTTATGCCTTTTTAAAATGGGGATAATAGTTAACTACCTCAGAAGAAACCAGTGAGGCTGACTGAGTGTAAAACACACCAGGATTGACTGACTGAAAGGGTTGTAGGAGTCCAGAGCATTACTGCTTGCTGTTGTATAGTGCCAAAAAAAGATGACAGGTGGTTTGGGGGTACAGGAAAGCATTCCTTGTTTGTAGTACCAAATTCTGGCATTTTAACAGTGCATTCAAATTGTTCTGCAGTGCAAAGCAAAATCCAATTATTTCCAAATGATGGCTTTATCAGTGTTTGATTGCATCCTTTACAGCATTTCACACTGCAGTGTGTCAACTCTGTTCCTCTCAATCAGTAGAAACCCCATTTGTCTGAAGATTCTTTTAATATTCCTGAAATCTTTTGAATA
Source organism: Podocnemis expansa (assembly GCA_007922195.1). Classification (NCBI taxonomy): domain Eukaryota; kingdom Metazoa; phylum Chordata; order Testudines; family Podocnemididae; genus Podocnemis; species Podocnemis expansa. The sequence goes on from ML681982.1 coordinate 26,398,100, forward strand.
AATGGGGGTTGTACTATATTTGTGTTGGTGATAAAAAGTGACCACTAGGACTTGGATCTACTGTTAAAAGGGTTGCTTTTGGAGAGTATTTTTTGGTACCATTTTTTGTCTATAACACTTTTGAGTGTTTCTGTGAAATGTTTAAAACCTGATTATGGACCTAGCAATATGAACTCTGAATTGCTCACTTGCAGGTTAAATAAACAAGTTTAAACATTCACGGACCACAGAAAACCAGAAAGCTAAGTGAGATTGAGCAAAGTTATGGTAGAATTATGATTGAAAATACATTAGGTTTGGGGGAAAATACAAGTAACAAAATAGAGAGTGCCTAACCAGTGCTTCTAAACTTGTCCATTGTCTCCGGCTGGGGGGGGGGGGGGACGCGGTGCGGCAGAATGTCTAAGCTATCCAAAGGGATCCACGCTTTCATTTGAAATTTGTTAGGGGCCTTTCAAATGAAGAAAGGTTGAAAACCACTGGCCTAAATAATTAAACTTTCATGAGCATGAATAACTTACATAAGATCCAGAGCACTTGCAAATCCATTCAGTGTTTTGGCTAAGAAAGAGGGAAGGAGTTGAGTGGGGGGAAAGGAATTACAAAAAAGAAAGCTGAACCGTTTTTTGGTCAGATGCCTGCCTATTCTATGGGGAAGGCTTCTCTTCTCGTCTGGGAGTATTACAACTGGCCCTATTGTTGGCCTGCTGAATGCTCAAAAGTAGGGCATAAAAGTAAACTAGCTTCAAGTTACAGGTAAGAAGAATTTGGCAGCTTAATTATGTTATATTTGTTGTTGATGCTAAGCAATGAAGTGGTGGGGGAGAGAGACTATGTAAAGCTAAAGATGCCCTTACAAGGATGTTCTTCATATCCTATAAACTAGTACAGTGCAAATGGCTTTTCTCCAGTTTATTGAATTTATTACCATCTTGGCTTCGTTAGGGCTATGGGAGTGGATTTGGGTGGTTTGTTGCAGCCCTGAGTCTTTCCAAAGTACTGGCAAAGATTTAACAGTCATCCAGCTGAGTGCCCCCAAGGGTTTGAGCTGAAATTCTGACTTTCATATTAAATTAGGCACGGTTATGAGACAAGAAGTATTTGAAGTTTTTATGAGGCATGTGACTGACAGAGCAAGCAGCTGGGATACAAAACATTCTCATGTATGTTTTCTTTGTTGGGTCCAAAATGTAGCTCAGTTATAGAAAGTTTTATTTGTGGAATGAGTTGAAGGGGCTCTGCCAAGATTATATTGTTCCACTCTTAAAAAAACAAAACAAAAAACCCCCAACTTATTTTTTTCATAATTATTTGCAGTATTTTACACACAGTTGCTCTACCCCCGCCCCTTGTTTTACCTATACCCACGTCATCTGATGCGCTATATAACTCGGCCTTTTTTTTCTGCAGGAAAGATAGACTTGTTGGCTGCTGAATTTTAAAATGCTTTGGCCAGTTTCTTCCTTTGTGACACTGGAGAATGGTATTCTTGTATTATACCAGCAAAGTGGAGTTGGTATGGTGGTGGTTTTAATGTTATCTGTATATCATGAAAATTGTGTTGCTGCATAGTGGAGCCTTTCCTGCCACCATGGTAGATAGGCTGTCCAGATATTTTTGCATTATTTTGTTAATGAAAACTCTGGGGTAAAATGGTACTTCAGCTGTACACTGGGCACAATTAAATTTGGACTAAATGTGGAAATCACCCATTTTCTTACTGGTGTTCTTCTTTTGATTTAGCACCAATGTTACACATCAGAGGCAGTTAACTAAGACAGTGTTCAGTAGAGTTAAACACCACAACCTTGTCAGAAAACACAATGGTAAAAATGCCAGTAGTCACTAATACAGCATTTACATTTGTGCTTGTGCTATTGTAACCTTCAGGGGTGGGCTAGAATTCGTTCAGTTGCCCCCCTCCAGTGCCTAACAGAGAGAAACCCGAAACCCCATGGAGAAAGCAGCTGGAGAACCAGGATACAGTCTGTAAAGGGACTCACAGCAAAGACTGCTCAGTTACCCTTCCACATTAAAATATTACACAGAACAAACATAACAATGAACTTTATTAACTACTAACTTAATAAATCTTATCCTAAGAAAGCAAACTGAATTTAAACAGAACAATCCCCACAGAAACATTGTGGGAAGGAAACCCAAGAGTCCAAAAGTTTAGGTGGAGTCACCCATATCCCAGTTGCAGTCTGTGTTCAAGTCTAGAGGCTCTAGTGGAAAGTAGTAGCAATCCTCTTCTTTGCCTGCAGGAATCTTCAATAGGAATCCATGCAGTCCTTTCTTTCTCCTCTGAAGCCAGCCGCATGCAGTCAGGTTGCTGGTCAACCAGCCCTCAGTCAGATAGGAGAAAACCATGCAGCAAAATGCTCCACAGCAGGGAGAAAACATTTTGCTGTTCACTCCCAGCTCAGCTTTTTTATTTCTCAGTCACATGCTCTGAGCACATGGACTCTTCATTGCAGCTCTCTGTAGTTGCTGCTCTCAGGGCTGCTGTTCTCAGGCTTCTTACCACACCACCAATAGCAAACCCTGTGGAGCATGCTCAAAATGCCATCCATTCCCTATTTCTTCTGGATCTGAGCAGCCAAATCTTGCCAGCAACATAACCGAGCCTAAGGAGATCCCTAAAAGAGAGTACTCCTTTTTAGGCATATGGGTCACAGTATGCCCGCCGACTCTGCCAGCATTAGCTGTAATCAGTAGTTTGGCGGAATGAAAACTGGTGGGAATGTAACCATCAAATCTCAGCTTTCTCACTGTGCTGAACCTGTGCTAGCAATAGTGAGTAATTCTGGGGAGAAGAGGGGTCAAGGTGGGTCACGAAACACCTGCACTGTGTCTGAGGAGTCCCAGTGTCCCATGGAACACCGGTTGAGGAGCACTGTTCTACATGGCATATACTCTGCCTGCATTTTTGACCTGGTGTCCTTCCATGTTTTCCTTCCTCCTTCCCATTCTGTGTTCCACTTTTGATGCCCAGTCTCAACACCCTGTATGTCCCCTCTCAGAAAGGAGTCACATCGGGGGGAAAATTTCAGTATTAATTTGGAGGTGCTCATATACTGCAGAGCAGACGTTTATATAATGCCACAAAGTTAAGTCATGTCTCTTGCCTGATTCATATCTCTCCTAGAGTTTCATTTCTGCTCTCTTGCATCTAAGAAGAGATGGAGGAATAAAGGAATGAGTTTTTGTTTTGTTATAGGACCATCAAGGTGTCTTTCTCAACTGAATAGTCAGCTGCTGTTGTTATTGTAGCCCTTGTCTTTCCTCCTCTTTTCCTTCTCTCTGATCTCATTTCTGTCCTGTTTTTGACCCACACTTCTCATGTACTGTCAGATCTAGATAGTGCACTGTTAATGGCAATGTGCATCTCCTATATATTTTATTAAGCATGTAAAATGTGTTTGAGTTTTCAGAAAATACTAAACAACAATAATGAATGAGCATGAACTGAATGCCATTTTAACTTGAATGCAAAAGAAAGGTAGATTCATGCTGTAAATAAAACTGTTATATGAAAATTATTTTCTTGCTGAGAAAGATGTTGATGTTTTTACAGGGAATCTCTAGTTTGGTAGTGTAAACATGTTAGTAGGGTCCATGATGGAAAGCAAAGATGGCCTTCAGGTAGGTAAAACTAGATCAGGACTCGTAATTGCATCTGTGCAAAGTAAGTCACTTCTCTTCATCCACTTCTTAGTAGACAGGAGTTGGTATTACAAAAAATTCACAGTCATAGATGGTATTAACTGAAATCGTTGTTGGTTGTTTCAGCAAAGATCAGCAATGGGATTGATATGAAGATACCTAGAAATGACTCTGCTGCAGAGTTATGTGTTGGTACCTGCTTTGTAGATATCAATGTTCTGTGGATAAAAGATCCAGTACTTCTTGTAAGCCTTAAGTTCAATCTTGCTGAAAAGGTAAAAAGTTAAGCTAATTTCTTTGCTTTTTTTATAGTTTACTTTTTGTTCTCCTTATATAAAATTATAATGATTGGATTAGAAGTGACTTCAGGGGTTATCTAATCTAACCCCTTGCCAAAATGCAGGATTTGTGGTGTCTAAACCATCTAAGACAGATACTTACCAGCCTTCTTTTTGAAGACCCTCCACTTAAGGAGCTTCCACAACCTCCTTACCTGTTGTTCTTACAGTTAGGAAGATTTTCCTGAGATTAAATCTGCTGTGCTATAGTTTGATCCATTGCCTCTTGATCTGCTTTCTGAGGCGAGAGAGAACATCTTTTCTCCATCTTTGTTATGGCAGCTTTTCAAGTATTTGAACACTGTTATCAATCTCTTGAGTCTCCTCTTTTCCAAACTAAACATACCTAGTTCCTTCAGCTTTTGCTCATATGGCTTGCATTCCATGCCTTTGATCATTTTTGTCAGTTGCCTCTGGATCCTTTCTATATATTGTTGACCAAAACTGGACACGGTACTCCAGTTGAGGCCTAACCACAACAAGTAGTTAGGCACTATCACTTCTTGTGATTTGCGTGCTATGCCTCTGTTGAAGCAACCCACAACAGTATTTTTTTCTTTTCTTTTCTTTTCTTTTCTTTTTTCTTTTCTTAGCATCATGAGCAGGATAGGCCACTTGGCCCTGATCCAAATGTCTGTATCTCTTGGAAGCTAGTTGGGTAAGGAAAAAGAGAGCAAGCAAACATGATTGTTTGTTTGTTTCTCTTGTTTTTTCTCTTTGAACTCCTCTGATGTGCCCTCCTACATCTTTTGAGGTAATGCTTGGCTGCTCCTGCTAGCTCTCAGGTTGACTGTAAAGCTTCATTATCAGGTAGGCTTAGTGGGTGCCCTCTCTTGTGTATCTTTTAATTAGATTAAAAATCATGATTTTGGCACTTATATGATCACACAAACATTTTTTAAAATTGTTCTTTTGAGTTGCTCCAGGACTAACTTACAACATAACATAATCTAAAAACAGACTTGTTAAACTGAGAATTCCCATTTTTAATGTAATTAATTGGAAAACACATTAAAAACAAATCGTACAGCCTGATTGTGACTGTGCAGTTTCAGTTGCCCTGTGTTTATGCAAGTGAATTCAGATCTGAGATCACTGAGCAGTTGGAAAACTCATGACTGTAAACAGCAATGCTTATTAGTGTGATCATAACAGTGGTTTCTAGAAGAGCTGATTAACGGGGAAGGTTGAACCAAAGTAATGAAGTAACTGTGTGGAACAATGCAACATGATACTTCCTTTCTGATGTGGTAGATGTGTATTTTATATGGAGATAAATGAGACCTTGCATTATATTAAAACAAACAAGAAGTCCTGTGGGCATTTCTGAATACTAACAATTACATTGTTGCATGAGCTTTTGTGTGGGAATTCCAGAAAGCTCATGCAATAAATACATTTGTTAGTCTTTAAAAGTGCCACAGGACTCTGTTTGTTTTGCTGACTAGACTAACACTGCTACCTCTATGGAACTTCTCACATTATATTGTTACCAGTAGTTTTAAAAATCTTTCCTTTAATCTGACTTTGCATTTGGATGTAAATTAGCACAGTGGAGTGTGTTCCAAGTTACTGAACTTGCTTAGTGCCCTTATGAATGATCAAAACAATAGTTTTGAGGAAGTAGAGAAGTACTTCAGGGCCAAAATGAACTGGTAAGTGTTCATTGCATTGTAAAACCGTTTAAAGTAGAACCTTTTAAGAAAATTCCTTCTTAACATCTATAGAGAAGCAGACAGGCTTGCCTCCTGGATCAGACAGTACTAGTATTTCAGTGCAGACAACAATATGTGTTCCCAATCTTTGCCTGTTGTATGATTGCCGATGAGACAGTCAGACTGACTCCAAGAAGCTGGAGATTGCAGAATCTCTCTTGGTGCTACCACATGCAAATACATTTTAGTATTTGTATAGTTATGAATTCTGCTTTCTGCTCCAAGGAGGTTTAGTTGAAACCAATCTATTGTACAGTGTTGGGTTTTTTTTTAATTTTTCAGTTTCCATCTATTCACCTGAATGCAGTGCCATTTTTCTCTGGTTTTAGGGAACTAGCTGACTGCCAGTGTCACAATAAAACAGAACTCAAACATAACTGAGACATAAAATACTATATATATTTCAGAGCTGGTAGCAAATTTGCATCTTGTTTAAACCAGTTGTAGTGTGGTTGCATATAAAGCAGATTAGAGATCAAGGCCTTTTTAAAAGATTGATTTTTGACCCTTGTAAAATGAGACTATCCTATTCAGCTGTTGGTAAAGACAAGCTGTTACAAAGTTGTCATCTTTCAGTAAATAAACATTTTCCCGTAATGTTTAGCTGGCTTTCCTCTGAGTAATCCATTATGCATTATTAAAAACTCCTCAGTATGCCTTAAGTATATCACAATGCTTATGCAGTTCATATGGATCAATATTTTATAAACACATTTTCAACATAAATGCACCTAGGCAGATGAATAGAGGGAAATGTACTGATGATGTTGGTGCAAAAATCTCAGAAAACACTGTAGAACGACATCTGTGCATCAGTGTCAAGGAAAATGTGTTTTGAAGAATTAATCTAGCTCCTATAAATGGGCCTGCATTTTTTTTTAAATAAAATAGTTACTTAGTTTTGAGAAGGGGCCCCATTCTGGGGTTCTTACTCATGTGACACTGATGCCAGAGAGACTGCTCCAATGGTCTTTAGATTCACCTCAGCCACAAACCACCTTGGCCAACACTATACGCTCTTCAGTGTTTCCAGCTGCTGGTATTGCCACAAGCTTTTTTTACTCCTGTTGAAACCACAGTTGACTTACTAACATCATGAGTTCTGCAATATATCCGAATATATTAATTACTTGCCTGAAACTGATATTCCTTGGGTTTTTTTCTTCTGTTATTTGTCTAGCCACTTTCGCAATGAGTTTTTGAAGGCCATGGATGTAACTCTCAATTAACTGAAGGAATGTACACCATCCAAATTACCACACTCAGTCTGTTATACAAGGACAATACTCTCTGTGCCTACGTACCCGTCAGTATGTAGGGGGAAGATTTGGGGTTGAAATCAGGTTGTAGAGGAAAAATACAAGTATGAGACTTTGTCTGAGAAGTCAGAATGTTTAGGCTAAAGCAGAATGCTAAAGGATCTAGGACAGTCGTTCCCAACCTTTTCCCTGCCATGGCACATCTTGATACCTTTAATTATTTTGAGGTACACCACCATATAGTCTCCAAATGAATTCATATATATGAGCCAAAACAGCACTCAAGTATTTTTTCAAAAAATCCTGTGGCACACTTGTTCAGGCCTGATGGCACACTCATGTACTGTGGCATACTGGTTAGGAAACACTGATCTAGGGAAATCCTGCAAGGGAAGGAAAATCATGAGCTTTTTAAAGAATTAGTATTATTTTTAATTATGTACATTATGGCAGTGCCTAAGAGTGTCAGTCAAGAATCATAGCCCCCTTGTGCCAGGTGGTGTACAGAGAAATAATAGAGAAGAGTCTCTTCCCCATGAACTTTACAGTTTGGCCTCAAACTTAGAGATGCTCTCTTAATTTTTGAAATTGCTGACTCATTTCTTATAGAGTGAAAATTTTTGTAGATTGCACTGTTATGCAAGACAAATCCCAAATAGAAATACTGTATTTTTTGGCATGTTTGTGCTCTAAACACTGAAATTGTAACACTTCTTCAATAGAAGTGCATGAACATTTTATTACTGGAGACATGGGGGAGGATTGGCTGACTATAGTCTACCCTGCTTGAGTCTTTGTCTACTCTCTGCTGGTCCTCCTGCAGACTTGCTTGTCTGGGGTGAAACTTTCTTTTTTTACTCTCTTCATCCCGCTTTTCTCCAGAGCAACTAACCCTGGGTAAGAACACAGACAGCTTGAGGTCAGGGCAGTGGAGCATGCCTTTAGCTCTAAACTTCCAAGAGGAACAATTTATGATGATATGATTATTAAACTATTTGCATGTTTGAGCAGAGAACTTGCCCATGATTTCCATGATGAGAGAATTTCCTTTCCAGCCTTCTTGTCGCACTACTTGTGGGTCATCACACAAACTTCAGGTGACACTGAGGGCATTGCACAGGCAGAGCTCTCTTGGGAGCTTGATCTTTGCATCTCAAAAAGAACATAGGGAGGGTGGGTGAGTGCCATAATAGAATGAGCTCTTCCTTGGGAGAGTCAAACATTGCTCCACACTTAAGCTTTGAGGTCATCCTAGGTACATGGGAATAGCACTTGGCCCACCAATAGATAGGCCCTAGGGATAGGTTCCTTTCTGCCACTTTTCTAGCAGTGATTGTTCTCAAGAGACAATTCCTCCAACCAGAATCATCAGAAGGCAGTATGCTTCAGGGGATCACAGAGAAGATGGCCATATCTTGAAGTCTTTACTCAGCCTTTTAGTCAATCAGTATTGCCAGCCATAAGCGCTTAAAGATAATGAGATTTCAAAAACAATAAAATTGGCCTTCTTTTTATTTGCCATCTGTGTGTTGGTTGTTTTGGGTGTGGGGTTTTTGTTTTTTGTTTGAGCCTTGTAGGATTCTTGTTTACAAGCTTTTGTCCTTAGTCAATATCATGACTTCAGAGGCTGAGATTTCAAGGAAAACATGAAATGTCACAAGACTTATGATAAAATCTCATGGGTTGGAACAGTAGTTTTGCTCAGGATTTGGACCAGATATATTGCTGGTTTTAATGCCCCTTTCTCCCTTTCTTATAATTTGCAAAACAGAATCTTTCATATATTCTGTGCTTGTATTCAGAGCAAAATCATACCATATTGTTGATCTGTAATATATATGATAGCTAATAGGTTTTCAGAAGACCATTAACAGGTGTTGTTACATTTTGGATTAATAGAATTTTGTAGTTATATTTTCATGGGTTTGTTGACCTGATTTGAACTCCTTAATACAAAGTGCCAATTATTAAAATAAGTTTCCTTTTTTTATGGAAAAATATTACCTTTAGAAAAGAAAAGAAAAAGGAAATTAAAGACTAAAACTTTACATGAAAATAATAATAATGTTTTCAAGAGCCAAGAACCTCAGTACTTCATTTCACTTTTCCTGTTTGTTATTGCAGGAGTCTCAATACAACATACAGTATGTGGAGAGGGCTATCACATGCTTTGTGTGCTCCAATAAAAAAAAAAAAAGTTTAAGCCCTAACCGATGGATGCTCCCTACTTTTGTCAGATTTGTAAATATTAGGGGCCATGTTTTAAAACATGGGCACAATAAATGTCTCCAAAAAGCTGCATTTGTGGACATAAAGATCTTGATCCTGCAATGATCTCCTCATGGGCTCACCCTTCCAGTCACACACAGCCTCTCTGATTTTAGTGGGTGTCCACCCAGTTGCAGGATCAGGTCTTACCTGGGTAACCATTCAACTAGTTGCTGAGCAGCATCAGTTTCCAGTGAAGTTAATGGGAATTAAGGGTGCACCATAGTTAGCAGACTATGTATTACATGTATCCAGTTACACTACTTGCTCATGTAAATGCAAGTTTTTGCCAGGGAAGTGGGTGTGGGGATATAGTCCTGAACTTATGGTTTTTGGGGTTTTTTTAATCATGTCTTTTTTTTGCTGGCTGAAGTTTGCTTGCTTTGGCATTAAATATGAGGATTTCAATGAGCTATGTCTGTAAAATGCAGTAGTGTGTGCTAACAGCAGTTTTAGCAGTGTGTGCAGGGACTTTTTTGTTTCATCTGTGATTCACGTTTTGCTGCAATGGTTCAGTGCTCTATAAACCATTGAAATGTTCTGATTTGTATGAACCAGCATATACTACTTCATGCAACAAATCATCTTTGCTGTCAGAAAATGATGGCAATATGGTAGCAGTAAATTTACTAATTTAAAGTATAATTTTTTCCAAATAATTTTCAATTAAAAACATTGCCTATTTGCCTCAAAACAAGCTCCAGGCTGACCTAAAACTCATGCTACCCATAGACTTCTTGTAGGATTGCACAGTTCTAGTGTACAACTTCTCCTTGTATATCTATTGATAACACCTGTCATTTTGTGATCATTTTGCTTATTTTATCAAATTATGGTGCTTATAATATTATATGTTGTCCCAGGCAAGACAAACAGTATTCTAAATTACAGGGCTATATAACAGCGCTACACAACAATAAAGTATAATTAGTTTTTTTTAAATTAATATGCTATTTGTTTAGTGAAATTTGTGCAGCAAGTCAGTAGCATAGAAAGGAATGTGACTGAAAGTCACTTGTGTAGTTTCATTATTTGTGCCTTGTATACTGTAGTAACTGAATGTTACCTAGATTCATTGACATCATTCCATCTCAGAAAAGTCTGAGGAAACGGATATTTACTTACTCAATGGGAATGGGGCCTGGGCTGAAAGAATGGGTGAGACAAGACCTTTTTCTGACCTGTTTGTGGAGGCCTTTGTGGCAAAAGATACTTAGCCAAAGGCTACTGAGGGATCTTGGTTCAAATGGGCATTGGACAGTAAAATGACTTCCCTCAAGGCTTGTGGATGTTGATTCATAGCACAGAACTATAACTTAATCTGGCAGTTTTGGAAGTATCTATGGAGGAGAGAGTGGTGCAGCATGAGGCTAGTACTAATGTGAGAGACCAGAAATGCATTGCATACTTGTGCTCACTTTTTATAGGCATTTTCAGTTCATCACTTTAATAAAAGCAATTAAGGACCCCAGTGGAAGAGATAAAAAGCCATCGTCCAGTAAATCATACTCCAAAGTAAAATGGATTCTAGTGTCTCCCTGGCTGATAAATAAAAGATAATCATCTGTGTGCCTAGACAAGGTGTGTGCCACTGCTTTGCTGTCTGCACCAGATATTGTTTTCTTTCCTTAAGGCAGATTTTCTAGGGGATCTATTGGAGAGGAAATCAATTTTACATTTCAGACTTGGCATTTTTCTTTTTCACAGTATCCTTTTTCCCACTTCCTCACTTCTAGAGACTTTCTCCTATTTGTTATTAACTGTGTAAGTCGTTCTGACTTCTAATTATGCTCTAGAGATTGTTTAATTAGGTAGCTAGGACAGCCCAGTGGACAGCGCATCATCATAATTAAGTAGCTTTCCTGATTTGTCTTGCAGAGGCTCCTCTGGTGTTCATAGTCTTCACTGTAAACTGCAGTGTTTGTAAGCTCTGCAGGGGCATCTGTGGTGCTTCTAAGATGTGCTCTTGTCTCTGTGGACCTATGCTCCAGAGCTTCAGCAAAGCAGGCAGCTCCATCCATGGCTCTGTGTCATAGTAGCCCTCCCCTCATTTGTCTGACTGAGCAATAGCTGCTTTGCACACCTTGAGCAAGTGTGTGAGAGTTTAGGGAAAGATCAAAATGGGCAGAGATGGAATTTTCAATTTCTGCAGAGCCTGGCAGTTCCAGTGGAAATTTAGAACTCCTTGCGGCTCACTAAAACCATGCCTTGTGACCCCCCATGCCAGGATAAATGTCACAGGTTTTTACCTTTAAAATCTGCAGATAGTGAAATGATTCCTTTAGTATACACCTCGAATATAACAGACCTTCACAAGTCTGCCCTCTCTCCTTATCAGCATTTGCCTTTTACTTAATTATTGCACCCCCTGTCCCATAATACCAGCTTTCAGCCCCTAATTCTCCATCAGTCCTCATACAACAGCCACCCTGAACTCATCCATAAGCCCACACTACTAGTGTCTCCTTCAAATTCCTTCTTAAATATTCACCTTTATTGTCATCCCTATAAGAAATTAGCCTCTTGCATTAATACAGTAATAATAGCTAGGCCAAGAATTAGTATATATTTGTAAAGGTGAGGGGAGATAACTATATATTAAATCCATCCCCTCACAACTATTTGCAAGTTCACCTGTTGATTATGCTGTTAGGGGCATGGATTTTTTTTTCTGTCCATTGACACTGCCTGGGACATTGTAAGTGCTTCCATAATATCAATAATATGAAAATGTGTGTGTGCAGGAAGGTATCATTAGATGTAGGTGAAGAGGTCCCTGGTGCTGTTCCTGGGGACCGTAAATAGTTGTTAGCATTTAGAAGTTTGCAGTGTCCATATAAGCATGAGGTGCTTGGGAATTTGCTTGTGACTTTAGTGTACATAATGGTGTGTACATTTTGGTATACTACTTAACCAAGCTTTCATTACTTAATGACATCAGTCCTGTGAGGGAGATACTATTATGTAGAACTGGATGAAAAATGGCTTCAGAGTCCCATGAGAACTTTTTAGATTTTAAAAATGTTCCCATTCTGAATTGAGATGAAAAGTCTTGATCTCAGATTCTGTGAACCAACAAACTGATAAAATTTTCAGATCTGTCTTTTTCCTTGACTTTGAAATGTTTCAGTTTGGTTTTGACCTTTTAAGCCTTTTCTCTTTTTAGTACAAGTTAAGTACAATTTCTGAACAAGAAGTCATTTCAGACCAAAAAACCTATATTTTTTCTTTCTAAAATGTCAAAACGGGATGCTTCAAAATGTCAAGTGTTGTTTTTCCTTGTTGGGCTTTTTCTTTCCAAAAAAAAAAAAAATTTCAGATCAGGATGTTTGTTGAACCCAACTTATGAACAGTTTCAATTTTCATGACACTGAATTTTCCAGCAATTTTTATTGTTGTTGAAAGCTCTTAACCAGCTCTTCTGTTATCCATAGATGTGAAATCTGAGGCTCACACAGATGAGACACAACATTTTTAAACTTAGAAGTCTAAAGTGAGGCACCAAACTCAATAGTCAATCAACTATATAAAATTTCCAAAGATACTGAGTACTCCACAGTTTCACTGAAGCTTATAACAGCAACAGTGTGCGATGGGTGTATAGCATCTCTGGTTGTTGCCATCAGAGGTAGCCTATGTGGCACTCCACTCTACAGCTGTAAACTAATTTTGGATTTTTTTTTTCAGAAGTTAAATCATCTGTGGCTATGGTATTTCTGGACCCCAAAGACCAGGCCTACATTGCTGTAAGGGAGCTGGGAATCACTTGTGGTCTTTAGGAAGAATCAATGGCAAGCTTTCAACTTTAGTGATTCATATCACTTTTTGCTTTCATGACTTTCTTTACAAAGACAAGAATTAGAAATGTTTCCAGTTTAGATTCTCCTTTACATTGCTTGATCTCTGTTTTTTTTTGAGGGGGGGGCGCAGGGGGGAGAGGGGTGTTAGCTATGAGTTTTGGGCTACCTTTGCTGAAATATCAGGTTTCCCACTTACACATGAAAGGCTTGGGAAGAAGTGAGTTGTCCCATTGTGAAACTGCCTGTGCACTGTCTGTCTGTCTGTCTGTCTCTCTTAGCCTGATGTGCAGTTTCCCTGTGGACAGAACCCTAAATGTTTAATGGATAAATTAGATTAAATAAAAAGATTTTAAAAAGTTTCATAGTTGGAAAAATATTTGTGAGATAGATAAAGACAGCAGTGTGTTAGCCCTAGCGTTCTAGACTTCACTGCACTTAAAAGTCACGTTGTACCACTGGGTATGACTTGTCTAAAATCGGCCTATGGGGAGCAGAGATCCTTTGGACATTCTTTCACTGGCAGAAGGAATTAAAATCATTTAGATTCTCTGTTGGTCTTCATTAATTTATAGATTTACATAATTTAAGGCATTTATATTCCTTATATTTACTCTGAAGTTTCTAGCCTCTTTCTCTGGCTTTTGCTATTTTGTACAACAATTTTCTTATTCATCCTTTGAGGGGAAAAAACTACTGAATGTGGTGAATAAATAAGGAGTTAGTAGCCCTATGACTTCTGCTTTGGATTGGTGTAATGATGATGATACTACTTTGCACATGTTATAAATATTATCATGCACTATTCAGCATCAGAATGCTGTACAGACATCGGCTAATTATTCCTTTACCTGCCGTTGCCAAGGTTTTCATTAGCTAGAGTTGTCATTTGAAACCTCAGGTTTGTTAGCCTACTTTCTTGCTTTCTGTGTCTTTTTTTCCTTCTTACAAAACTTTTGAATGCTAACCACTGATTTATTTTCCAGGTTCCATACTTTTTTCTAGGAAAGAAGGTGTGCTTTGTGTACTAGTCCTGTGAACTGCAGATGTAGCTTTTGTGACGGTCTTATCACTCTTAAGGCTGTGTGTCATACTGGCCTTCTTTCTCTAGATTGGACTCCCTTGCCTTAGGATACTCTTAGGCCTGGAATCTCCCTGCTTTCTTCATTGTCACTCTTACATGGATCTGAGAAGCAATTGTAGAGCCCTGCAGGTTGCTTCTTATCTACAAGGTTTGGTATTCTGCCTACATTATGCTCTCAGCGCTGCTACTCAGAGGGGAGCCTGGAATTAGGAATCCACCCTGGATCCCTTGCATGACTCTGCTGGACAGCAGCTAGGTCATTTATAGTCAGTGTTATATCTGAATTACATAAATCATTCTTTTTTTCTCCTTTTTCACATTTCCTTAATTGTTTTTCTTCCATGAAATATTTGTTTCTAGTACATCACTCTGATTTCAGAGAACAAGGAAGAAAGCTGTTCACCTCCTATGACATCCTTCTGATTGTTGTGGGGAGCATGGGATTAGGTGGTCTATTGTTGTATTTATGGCTGCTGCTCTGGGAATTTATAGATGATGACTTTTAATTAAAGGTTGTCCCCCCCCCCCCCGTCTTTTACTACATAATCCACTGTTATGGTGAAAATCTACCCTCACTGAAAGGACATGTATCCACTCGAACAGTAGGAAGAAGGTAAAAGTGTAGTCTAGAGCAGTGGTTTTTAAACTTAGCATCAGGACTCAGTACTGGCTCACAGACCCTCAGGCACTGGGTCACAGTGCCCCCTGCCGCTGCTGTCAAAAGACTAGAATGCATTGCACAAAGATATAAGTGCTGGGTCGTGGGCATAAATGATTTTTTTTCAAGTGGGTCCCAAGGAAAAAAGTGAAAACCACTAGACTCTAGTGGCTATAGCAGGGACTGGAAGGCTAGACTTCTGGGTTCCATTTCAGATTTTGATATTGAACCACACTGATTGCTACTACACAGTAGTAACTTAACACTAATTTATCTGTGTGTAAAGCAGGGCTCGCAGTATTTTAGCCTCATGGCCCTAGCCCTGCACACCTGAGTCAGTTGATCTGCACCCTGAAGGTATATCTGCACTACTTTGTAAGCCTGTGCTAGAGTCCAGCCTCAAGCCTAAACCCCTTGCATCTGCATTGCAATTGTGCTAACCCAGGGCTGGGACCTTAAGTTCCATTTCCCTATGAGGTGTGAACTTGAATTTAACTGGTTCCTACATTCCAAGTCCTATTACTTTGCAGAGTAGACTTAGCTCTGCTTGATTTGGTTCTGGGAGTCGGTGAGAAGTATTCTGTAATTCTGCAGGACAACTTTTCTCAGCCCTTTCTGCTCCACAATCTGTAATGCACTCTGCTGAAAATGGAAGTCCATCCAGTTTACAAATAGCAGCAGCAGCTCAGATCACTATTAACCAATGTGCAAGCACATTGCCAGAGAGCCTCCTTTGTTTGCAATGGATAGCAAAGCAGTCAAGAGATTTGCAAAGTGAGCTGCTTCCTGGTAAAAAGCACAATGGGCAGAAAAATTTTCCTTCAAGGTACCATGGTCCAAGGGCTAGCGAGGCCACATTTCAGGGGGAGGGTGCTACGGACTCTGCAATATGGTTACTTTGACTTGGGTCTGTGCACTGCAGTGTGAATGCCAGAGCTCTAGATTCAAGCGTAGGTTAGAAACATCTTAACATAGGGTAAAAATACAGTGTAAGCATTCAAGACCACGGTTCCCTAATAGGGGTCAGCAGTTGTTAAGTCCCACTAACCCTGCGTTTATATTGCAATATAGATATACCGTTAGACTCACTTCTGCAGGTTTGTTTTTTTTTAATTGCAATGTAGACATATCCCCAGAGGGCGTGTCTGTGCTATATGCTAAGGCCTGCTTTGTGGGACCTGGGCTATCACCTTTCCTCAATTACAACTATACACTCTGGGAACATCAGTACTGCATGCTAAGCCTGTTTCAGACTTACGTTTGAGTCCAAGCCCCACTTCTGACCACATATAAATCCATCTGACTCAGGTCAGCAAGCACGCAGGACCTGAGTCCTAGATCTCTTGTAAGGGGCTAAGGGGAGCGTCAGAGTCCATATCCTGCTTGGATCTGGATCCAGGCCCTCTTACTTTGTAATGTGGACACAGGTGAAGATGCTGGCCTCAGTCAGAAGGTGTGTGTAGATGGGTTAATGAGACTGAGAGACCTGGCTTCAGCAATTGTAAATTGAAAAGGTTTACAAGGCATTGTGAACACTTAAGCATGAACCTGGAAACACTGGCCAGCAATTGTATTCAGTAATTAATAGGTCAGTAGATTCAGTTGCTTAAATTTAGGATATAAGATACTCTGGATCCCTTTGAAAGAGTTCAAGGTAAGATCCATTCTGTCCCATATTGTTTGGTTTTTAACCTGAAAATGGTATTCAAAGTGGGATTGTAGAATTTTGAAAGAGTTTAGAAGGGAGGTGGGGGAGTCTGGTGGTTCAGTTTAAAATACGGGTGAAAAGGCTACCAGTTAATCTAGGCACAGTGCTTGTCTCATAGGCTGGTAATTTGCAGTATTCAATTAAATGTGCTGTGTGCGCGTCATTAGTTAAGATTAAATATTCTTACTAATGAAAGGGACCCTATTCATTTAATATACATGAACACAACAGAAGATAATTTTTGTTTTTAATTTCCTTGTGCTTCATCTGACTTGCAGTAGTATGGTTAAAATGCGGTGATAAGTATGGTATGATTTACTTAATTCAATCAGGCCAAATTACAACTAGTTTTCTGTCTGGTAAACTAGTCAAAGGCAGAGTTTTGAATACAGTTTTGTTGTTGTATTTTAGCAGTCATCTGTTCCACTGCTATGTACTCCAGCATATGATTCCTACCCCACCCACCCCCAAAAGGGTGGGGCAGCAGTATGATATGTTTAGTGACTGGCAGTTCATCACTGCAAGAACTTGAGTGTCTGTGTCTATCTGAGGATCATTTTCATGCCCTGTGTGTATGTATATCTATGTATCTTTTATTCCATTGACGACAAAGTTAATTTAGCCAGCATTCACCATTCAAGGATAGAAATATTCACTGTCTTAACTCACTTACATTTTATGATTTGTTTTATGTACCAATATTCCTCCATCCCTGACCTCAGAGTTGGAGAGAAATATTATCCTTCTGCTGTCTGTCTTTCCATCTAATCAGGGGCGTCGCTGGTGCCGGGTTTACGGGGCTCAAGTCCCAGCGCCCGAGCTCCGGATCTGCTGTCAGGCCACCTGCAGCAGTAGTGTGCTTATGGGGCTCGAGCCCCAAGTTGCGGCGTGCCAAACCCCGGACATTTTCCTAGGCTAGCAGTGCCTCTGCACCTAATAAGTGGTTTCCAAACTCTTTTTCTCAGGCCTCAGTTCATCTTTGAGTAATGCATTCTTGTCTTTTGGTGGTGGCAGCAGGGGGTGCCACAACCCAGTACCTGAGGGTCTGCGACCCAGTGCTGGATCCCAACCCTGAGTGTGAAAAACTCTGATCTAATGTGTTCATCAAATCAATTAGAAGCTATACCTGAACATTTTAGTTTTGATTTCATAGATTTTGGGGGCAGATCTTCAGCTGATATCGCAGTTATGGCAGTTTATGCCAGCTGAGGATCTGTCCCCAGATAATTTCAGTGTTTTAAATTTTTTACAAATTTTACCAGAGCTTAGAAGCTTTGCCAGATCGAAAGATTTTTATTCTTAATGTGGTTTACATTTTTCTGTTGAAAATGTGTATGTTTCAGAACCCTAAAGGGGCAGAAATGACTTGCTCATTTTGATTACCCTTATCTCCCATTGTTTTCCTTTTCCTTAGTTACTAATCATTACTCATTATATCTGTTCAAAACTTCTTCATCAAAACTTATTTTTGATAAAGTGACCTTTTTCAAAATGAAAAATTATAGAAAATTTTCCATTTTGTTTGAAATTTTCCAGTTTTTCAGTGAAAACATCCCAAATAAAGTATTAATGCTTTTGTTTGGGTATGGGGGACAAAAACAGCATTTAAAAGTATAGTAACGAACAATTAAGGGGAGGAGACATATGTTCAGTTATGCCCATAGTTCATACCATCTTAAGTGTACAAGAGTAAAATACAAATATGGAGCATTGGAACTTCACCAGATCCTCGTTTTCCTCTGCTGTGTCCGTCCCCCCCCTCCCCCCGGCTATGTCATCCCTTACTGCAGAGAAAACAGTCAGTTACTTTTAGTTCCTTTCCTGATTTTGCATATTCCTCTGGCAGCTTCTTTCAACATCTAGACTCATTCCTTGGCTGTTTTTTGTAATGCTCCAGAACGTGACCATCAATTCTTTAGTAATTCCACATATGGCTGCAGTCTGAATGTTAACCAACTTATTCAAAATATAAACACAACTCCACTATAAGGCTTTTTTCCCAATTAAAGTGAAATGAGATTTCACAGTATTGCCATAATAGTTGTCAGTGTTTCCATATCTCTATCACACTATAATATATAATTTCTTACATTTGTGTACCACCTAATGTACTTAAAGTACATCGTAAATATAACCAGTGGTCTCTTCAACTGCCAGTGACATGCATCCACTTCTGAGATGGAGCTTGACACTGTTTAATTATCCATGTCAGCTTATCAACGTATAGCTTATTTAGGTCAGATACAAAGAAAACTGTATCGAATTAAAACAATAAAAGGAATTAACAGAGACAGATTGTCATTACACAGTCTGGAGTTTGGTCAGAGCATTGTCAGACTTAACAAATCTTACTCTTGCAAATAGTGCATTCAGGTCGTAAATGCATATAAATTGTTAAGACCCCTCATGTTTTTGTTTCACTTGAAAACATGGCAGAGTGTCCATTAGCAGAGTGCGAAGTACCATTTTGGGTCATAGGGTCAGTACTGATGGAAGGTTTATTTGCAATTATAGGTTACTTAGGCCTTGTTTACCTTTCTGCCTTTATAGAATGAAGTAGCTCAGCTGTAATCTGTATGTCAGGTGCATGGTAATCGCTCTTGCCATTTAAAAAGATTATTATATCAATGGGGTATAAATACAGCTGACTGAAACACAAGATTTTATGATTCTCAAGAAATATTGATATTTTGCATTTGCATTCATTTTGATTGGACCAAAACATATTTTTTTAAAAAAAATTATCAGGAACTGGAAATTAAAATACACTTGTTTAGGAAAGAAACTTATTTAGGTGTTGCCACAGTGAAATAAGCTTGTAGAGGCTAACTGAAACTGATAGTGGTGAAACTGACAGTATTGAAGTTGACAGTGTCAGTTTCAGTCAGTATCTGCCAGGGATCCAAGATTCTGTGTCTCTTGAGCAGCACTGCCATGCTAATTGTCCCAGGGCTTTCAGATTCCATGGCCAGCTGACTCCCAAACTATCTGCTCTGTTGGGGAGACAGCTGGTTTAGGAGTCTGGAAGCCCTGGAGCCTGGGGCAGTCTGTATGGCAAATCCTAACACCTTGGAGTTCATATCATGACCTCCTGGCTCTGTAGTTGGCAGCCTGGAATAGAACCCTGCGCAGATACAAAAACATAGATGTGGATCCAGTCTACATCCACTCAGTGTCAATATCTATGTGATCCACATGCCAGGTTTATATGTATGTGCACCCACACCCAGGCTTGGGCACACTCAGTCAGCATGCTGGCCTTTGATTGATTCATTCCCCACACAGGCCTCGCCCACTTGTCCCTTTTCTTGTGTATGGTTAACATGCTGCGTTGTTGATCAGATATTTTCTCTGTCAGTGAAATCTCTAATTGTCAGCACAGCACTTGAACTGCAAACAAGAAAAGAGGAAAGTGGGTGGGACCTGTGTGGGGAATGAGACAATCAAAGGCCAGCATGCTGAGTGACTGACAATAAGTCTGAGAGAGACTGCCTGGCAGACTGCTACCAGAAGTGAGCTGGGATTGGCTGGAGCACTTCCTTTTTTCCCCCCGTGTGCTGCTGACCTGCATCATAACAGCAGCTGCAGCAACTGATCGCACCCTGGGCACTTAAAAAAAGAATCTGCTTCCACGCTCCAATCTGCAGCAATGGGTTTGTGGATGCAGATACTGGTGAATCTGAAACAGATACCTGCAGATCTGCAGAGCTCTAGCCTGGAAAATCTCTCCGGCATGAACTGGCATTCCTGTGGCTTCCAGACTCCAAGAGTGCTTGCTAGAGCCAGGGCTGCCAGGCTATGGGCTCCTTGGCAGGAACATGAAGGTCTTGACAGCCCACAGGGTTTCCTGGCTCCCCAGCAGGTGGCATGGTGGAACTGCATTGGAGGCATGGAGCTTGAAAGCCTGGGTACTTCTTCAAGTTGCATCTCGATCAGTGTCCTGCTCTGGGTGTGCTTGTGACCCGTGCTAATGATTGGAGAACTCTGATTGTGCCTGCTAGGCCCATGCATGCAATCACTCCCCTTGTGCTGTGCACTGGCTAGCCTCAGGGTACAGAGGCTAATGCTTCTCAGTTCCTCCTCAACAACCCCTGACTAGAGACAGAACTATTTGCAGTCCTTTAGGATCATTGCTTTATTCTCATTTCTGTGGTTAGCATACTATAGTTTTGTTATAGCTGTTCTCTACCCTCTTTTATTTTATCCTCCACCCCACCCAAAGAAAACCCCAAACCTTTTTTTTTTTTTTTTCCTTTTTCTCCCAACCGACACATCCTTCCCTCCTGGGTAGGCCCAGTTCACCAGGCATCAAGAAGCACCTAACTTGCAAGAAGGAAATTTTGATTTCAGACAAGCAGTCACTACCTTGGATTGGGCCACATCCAGCAAAAGTGTGGTGTCTGCCAACAATTCTGGACACATTCAAAGGACAGAGAGCTCAGGCAGAAGATCATGGAAGTGGCTTTCAGACCTTAGCAGGCCGGCACATACAAAAATCTCTGTCTCCTCCAGCACTACCACGGATGCTAGGACAGTCAGTGCTCGTGGAACTCTGCCACTTCTGGGACTTTAGTATACAGGATGTACTAGAGTCCCTGCTTCTTGGCACTGGGACGTCCATACCAAATCTCCGTTTGGTATTTCAGTCGTCACTGCTGTCATGCCTTTTCCTTCTGCTGATCACAGGATCACATGAAGATCTTAAGAAAATAACATAAGAAATAACAGCCTGTATATACTGTGTCAATCATAGAAGGGAGCCAGCTTGCCCTCTCCGTGCACAGATGTGATCAGGCTATGGAACTGGTACATCTCTCCCCTTGTCATGCTGTCTGCGTTTTACCTCCTAGGCACACAAAACTCGATAACAAACAGTCTCAGTCACAAATTCCTACTTGGCCTCTAGTGAGAGAGAGAGAGAGCTGATAGTATTTCATGATAGACAGACAGAGACGCACGTGTGCACCCCCGCCCAGCCACCTGCACAAAATATGGAGGACACTATCCACAGACCTGTTCATCACTCATCTAAATAAGAAATGTCTATGCTACTGCTCCAGAATGGGGATGGGTTGACATTTCCTGGGTAATACTCCCTGCTCCCCCCGGGGAACTTCTCTACACCTTTCCTCTGTTTTCCCTTACTGGTGAAAATCTTGCTGGAAATACAAAGAGAGATATTCATGTTAACGTACTTGTTCTGAGTTCGCTGAGGCAGCTCTGATTTCTTTACCTATCAAAGCTTGTGACATCTCTACCGAATCCCACCCACAGCCATGTTGCGTCTTGTCTTGAGAATGTACTCTACCTCCCAACTTGGGGTTTTACCTCCTCAAGGCATTATCCTTCCTTCGTTCCAACATCTAGACAGTGAATTTAGTCTTTCTGATACCAATTACCTCATGCAGGAGAGTAGAAGAGATAGCAGTTGTGGTAGTGTATCTCCCTTGCACGGTATTTTTTCCAGACAGGTTTACACTCAGACTGTATCCAAAGTTCATTCCCAAGGTAACATCTTTTATATGAATCAGTTGATTCACCTTACAATCTTCTACCCCAAGCCTCAGCAAGACAACAGGGAGACTATTAAAAGTGCAAGGTATAAACTAATCTGTAATTATAATACTGATTAAATTTGGAATGTGTGAAAACTTTGGGATTTTTGTTATAGCTGAACTGTGTGAATTTCTAAGACTATGCTTTTGCAGTCCTTATAAGAATACCTACCTTGAAACAAATATAAAGTCCAGTTGTCTTATAAGTTGAAAGCCACTGTGGCTGTTGCCCTCTCTAATATTTTGGTTTGTCTAGTGTGAGTTATTTTAAATTTCCTTTTGCCTAGGGAATGAACAGTCGCATGTGTGTATGTGTTTGCAGGAGGACGGGGGAAGCATGTTTAAAATACTAGAATTAAGCACTGCAAATGTGTTTGTGCAAAACTTTCACTCTGAACCAGTGTTTCCAAATTCTAGTTCTGTTTTTGATACGCACATATATTTGATATTGAAACCTATATTTTATTTATGGCAGTATCCTCTGAGCCATTATAAACCTTTGCTGATAGTGTTTAGACTAGTTTGAAAAGCCCTCAACTTTCTCTTCTGGTTTAATAGTGGGGATTTATCATTTTCAAGTGACTCTGTTCACTGGAAGCAGGTTTACTCTCTATCTCTAACTGCCTTAAGAGAGGGAGCCCTTGACTGGAGGGAAGTGAACAACAACAAGTCCAAAATGCATGTTTGGCAGGGTAAAGTATTGCCCCCCACCCCCAGCTTCTATTCTTTGTTTAGCCATTGGCTGTACAAAGGGTGATTAGCCAGATGATTGGCTGCTGCCTGCTCCAGCCATTGCCTGTTTTCAGTAAGCCTGAGTTTTTTCAAAAGCCTCTTATTGCATGTCCACACTGTGTGGTTTAAATCCTATAGCAGAGTCTCAGAGCCCCAGATTGGTCTCCCTGAGCTGGCTCTAAATCACAAAAAGCAGGAGGATATTCGGCTTCACAGTCCAAGCTCTAGTCCAAGTTGCAACATCTACACTGTTTTGTTAATCACCACTGAGTATTCTGCAGCTGTAGGGCTGGCAACATATTCCCCTCAAATGTCAGAAGTGGCCTTCAATGTGTCCTAAATAGTTGAATTTCATAATATGCTTAAAAAAAAAAAAGGGAAGAGAGGACTGGGATCACATGTTTGTTTGGCTTTAAAGGGTATTGGTTTCTTCTCATTACAGGGTGTGAACTGTAAACATTGATTTGTTTTAAACTCAATCCATCATTTTACTTGCCTCATGCTCCATTTAGGCCACTAATAAATTATGCTTTGAAATGAAATTCCTGGTGTGCGTTTAAACTACTGCATTTAAAAAAAAAGTCAAATCAGTATTTTAATATTGGTGTAGAGAAGTACCCGCCCCCCAGTATTAAGGAAATAATCATGAGACTTGACCTCCACATTAGTTTAGGTAAGTAGCATGCTTTTGTCTGTTGCAGGCAAGGAGAGTTGAGATATTACTGCAAAAAATAAGATGACACCTTTTGCTCTTTTGGTAACAGAAAACAATGGTTTCTACACTGATACTGTCTCTCTGTGGGAGTATCCTGTGCCCAGACAGAGCTTTGTTCATTTAGTTCTGCGGGGCTCTGTGCGTCTGCAGGAGTCTGGCCACATGGTCCTCTCTGCAGCATTGAGGCCAAAGTGAAAGTTTAAATTCTGGATGCATTTGGGTTAAATTCTTAGCAAGGTCAGCTCTCCTCTTGGGAAATGACTGGAAAGGAAAGAATGGTTTTGAGTGCCGCCAGCTTGGAAAAATCAGACACTACTGCCTGGTAACAGGTAGCTGAAATGTATACACGTAAATCTAATTCCACTGTAGCATAGCAGAGTGGAATCTGAGTTCATGAGGATTGGGCCCCCTGGGCAGTTGTACCTGAGCTGGGAACCAGAAGATGCTCTCTGAAGGCTGCTTTTTGAATTCTCCTGACCTTGCTGACCAATCTAACTCTGTATGAATGTAAATATACATTGTCTGCGCCTTATCCTGGTTTCAGACTGTCAGCTGCAGAGAGCCAGAAGTCTGGCTTTTTACTGGGTGTTGAGCCACTACAGCAAATAACATTTGTCATTAGTGAAGGGACAACAAAAATAGGGATTTGCAGCTGCTTGCAGGCACCTAACACTTTAGTTTTACTGGCAGAATTTGTCTGCTAAATATTTTTTCTATAAGGCTGCCTCTTGCCCCATAATACACACAAGGAAAAACTCTGTTTCAAAATATGGATAAAGGAGGCATAAAATAATTATGGTAATTGTCTGGGGAGTGAGGAGAGGGAGAGTGGAGAAGGGGTTATTTGGAGTTGAGGGGGAATATTTACTATTAGTCAGGTTATTGTAGAATGCCGAGGCCTCTTTTGGGGGTTTCTTGCTAGCAGTTCTTTTGAAATTTGTGTTAAGGCAGTTGGCAAAATTGAAAATGGATGAAGTCTGCTATTGTATAGAAGGAGATCCTGTACATTTACAAATTCTTCTCCTAATCAGTTTGCGTGTTCATTTTTCAACTTAGTTATTTTTTTAATCTCCAGAGTGTTTGCTGGTAATAAAATATAGAAAGTTGAAGCCATTTCACCTAAGCAATCACAGAAATAGAAATGACACCTTTGAGTTGTGGAAAAGCCTGAAACAATGAAACTTCGTTCCCATGATTCTCTGATGTAACCCATCACACAGTACAGTAGAACTTGCTTTAAGCTGGAGCAAGATACAAGTGTCATCAGTTTCAGTACTGTTTGTACTTTTAAAAGAGCAGGTAGCATCCCATGGCATATAGTTTAATTTGTTTTTAATTTGTTGAACGGTGAAAGAATACCAGACAAAGTTGGTTTCCTTCTCAGATTAAGAAAGCTCCAGATACTTAACTTTTCATTCAGTAATTTCTGGCTACTTATACAAAATAGTCTACCTGCATTTTGTGGGGGAATATATACCATAGGACTTGTATGGTCATTGTTACAATGTTTTGATAATATATGTGTGGGCCTATGAGTTCAGTAAATAATTTGATTTAAGAACTTAGGCTGCACATTTGCACTACGTAATGGGTTTAAACATTTGAGTTCTGTGTATTTATCCAATAAATTCTATACTTTGTTGTCACCTGAATCACAAAGCATGTTTTGTATTTGTAGCTATTTCATCAGTGGTCTTTGTATAAATACTTGGGCCCAAATTCAGCTGTGGTATCTGTGGTGGTTTTAGTTACATTGGTGTAAATTGGTCAAACGAATGGATGCAAGTTGTGTTTGGGGCTCTTTGGTGCTATGATAATTAAAATAATAATAAAAAACTAGCTCTGAGTAAGTATGCACTGAAGGTGTGCAGCACAAGCATAACTTACATATTATAAAGATGGAGTTGCAGGAAGAGCAACAACACATAGGAGTAAGAAAGGAGGTGGAATGGTGCTTTATTGTAGGCCCTTCTGTTTGTTCATGTTTTGTTGCAAAATTACACCACCATTTTTGTCACTGATGGATTTGGCTCATATTAGAAATTCAGCTTTGATGTTTATCTTGAATATGCATGTAGTTAACTATTTTCTGATGGTAAAGATGACTTTACCCCCAAATTTTGTGTTGTATTTCTATTTGAACAGTATTTTAGAATAAAGATAACAGTCTAGCACGAGACAATACGTGAGGCATCTAGGGGATGTGAATTGTCTCTGATTCCAGCTATAAAAAAGGCAGGTACTTAAGTATCTTTCTGTTAGAAACTGTGAATCATTTCCTTTAGTTTTTCCTTTTCGTGTCCCAGGAGGACCTGTGAGGATCTAGTCACTTAGAAATGTAAAAATAGAATAGTTCTTTTAAACAATCAAGCAGAAGTTCCTGTTGTTCCTGTTGCCTGTTTGCTTGTGATCTTTGGTTTATGGTATGTATACCCGAATTATAACGATAGTGCCAAATAACTTTGAGCTCTGTATGGTCCATGTGAATTTGCTGTCAGCCTGCTCTCGGTAGAGTTAGCAAACCTTTATTTCCTATTTGTGTGGCTCTGTGGCCAATGGTAACCTCCTTGCGTGGATTGTGAAAGTCAGGGAAAGGTGTTGAAGTGCCTCTTTCCAGGTTGGAGTGGATAGGGAGCAGTTAGAGGCTTCAGTCTCTGCCATGACCTGCTGGGACTAAGAACTGGGAATGGTCCGCTGACTGGCGGCAGTTCAAGTATACACTCCTGCTTTTCGCTTCCTGAAAGAACAGGGCTCTCTGTGGCAACATAGGCAGCTGTTGTGTAAAAGTGGTCCTGAGAGCTAGGATTCTTTAAATCCTATCGAAACCGTATACTTCAAGAAAGACACTCTGTATGTAACATGTTTTTCTGTAGCTTGGGGTTTGTGTCTCTCTTCTCCTTTGAATTAAAATAGCTCTTTTGTGACATGAAGCAGCTTGGCACTGCTTTACTCCGACCAAAGGTCTAAATGATCCTGGCTTGTATTCCTGTGAGGAAAACTGTTGTTTACTTCAAGGGTTACGAGCCATGGCATAATTTAGACATTGAGGGAAGGCCGGAGCCATGAAAGCAATAGTCTGGTTTCACAGGCCCAGTGTGTAATGTCACCCTGGTGGGACTATGCCTTTTTATAGTTCCTTTGATCTTGTCTGTCTCTTGGACTCACCACAAACCTTGCATTTATAGTCATAGCTACACGAATAATCCCCAAAATGGTGTGATTGTCATGGGATGAAATCACACACTGCGATTAGCAGTTTATGAATTCCGAATGCTTCTCTCACAAGCAAAAGTTATTCTTTCAAAATAAGCCTGAAAGTTTGAAGGATGTGATGTTGTTAGTTTGTGAGTGAATTTTGATAGCTATCTTAATCAGAGATCATAAAATATTAAGGGATCATCCTAGAAATTTGTTCTAACATGTCTTCTGTGCAAACAGGGTACATAGCTCTGTCTTGTTGAGCATATTTTTTGCTAATTAGATTATCTGAATGAAAAATAATATTCACCTTATTTGATCATTAAAAAAATACAGCCCTCAAAAAGGTATGTGTGAAAAATATCACACATATTCTGTTTACTATGCAATACACATAGTATGCAGTTCTGGTTCATCTTGCTTGTAGTAGTATTTTCCATGCATTAATTTGTTCTATGAATTTTCAGACATTAGGTAATAGAAACTTTTCCTGTTTTTTTTTTTTCCTAAGGTGTAATTTACTGGGAGACTTTTGATTTTACTGTGACTTTTTTGTTTTGTTTCTAGGAGTGCAGCCAGCTTCACCTTAGAATATTTCCTGAACTTGTGCTCATTTCTTGTTTTAATAGGAAACCTGTAAAAATATTCTGTAATTTTATCATCCATGGGCAGCAGTCTATCAGTGTACGACTGGCCTCTAAAATGACACTTTTAATTCAGTTAGGACTAAAAAACAACCAACCTTAAAATTTGTGTGTTCTTGGGATATTTTAAGATTCCCTAATGATGATTAGTATTAAAGTGGTGGCAGTGCAGATCCTTATACTTCTTAAAAATAGAAGCCAATCCCTTACTAGCCACCTTGGGCCCTCTTTCATAAAGACAACTGTGTATCTATGTCCTGGTAGCAGTTTGTTTATACATAGGATATCTCCCTATCAGAACCCAGTGGGAGTAGAATACATACAGGGGGAGAACTTGGTTACTGGATGAAATTCCTTGTTGTTATAAATTGATTGGAGCTCTCCCTTGCAATGCATTCGGCCTGCTGTGGTTTTTTAATTCTTTTATTTATTTACCTTTTGCTTTTGAGAAGGACAGCATGGGGGAAGAGGATTCTGAAGTTAAGTCATCTCCCAAGGAGACTCAGCTCCATGTAATTCAGTTGTTATTTCTAGATAATCTGTCAGTGTCCCCTTCCAAATGTTATAAAGAGTTAACTTTGTTTAATATGTATTGAGACAAATTTGTGTAATAGTGGACCATCTGAATGTTGCATTTTCTTAGTTCATGTTTAGTATTTAAAGAAACTAGTATTCAGCTCCCTTTGCTTTCTGTTGATTTTTAGGTGTATTTTTGTTCACTACCATACATTTACTTTGTATGTCTTTAATCAGAAGTTTCTTCTCTGCTTAAAGAAGTAGGTAGCACACAGTTCTCCAATGTAAAAAGAAAGTTCAAGCACTCCTACAATGGGGGGGAAAAAAAACCCTGATTTTTTTTTTTAACCCGGTCACGCTAAGAGAGCTGACGATGATAAAGCTCATTTGAAAACCAGATAGGATTAGATTTTTAATGTTGGGGTGCGTCAGGAGCAAGCTGTGGTCAGACTGCAGTGTGGGGAACATGCCAAGGATTTTCCAGCAGCTGGTAATTTAGCGGTGCATGAGGATCTGAATTCTTCTCAGCTTTAGTTTCTAGGCAATATGAACAAATTTAAAATTTTAATGTAATGGATAATAACATAATGGTATAAATTCCTTGTGTAATGGTAGCTTAAGTAAACAAATTTTCAATATAACCAGGCTATGTTATGATCTGGCTGTTGAACCTTAAGGCATGTAGTCGTGGGCAACTAGATACTTCATCTTTCTGTATGCTGTTCAGGAACAGCTAAATTAATTTAAGCTTCCTGAATGGAAACAAAATCATGCTTAAATCAGATTAAGAGAAGCCTGCAATGAGAGTTCTTACTGCAAATATTCAAGACATTTATTTTTAAATTACTGTCTTCAAAAAGAGATTTTTAAAAAATATATATATATATAATGTATTCACAGTGCTGGAGTCTGAAGGGCCCTATCCATAGAACAGATAGATCAAGAATGGCAGTAGTGAAAGCTTCCAGCATCTCCTCTTATGCAGATCTATTAGGGACCACCTATAGGGTGCAGTGGTATAATTCAATTTCCGTGCCCATTCAATCCTGATGACCGTCAAAAGTGCCAGTTGTGATGGGAGATGGGTAGTATGGACAACCCTTTCTAGGACCTGAACTAAAGCATCCAATTTACATAGATAGGGTTTTGTTGGTGGTTTTTTGTTTTGGTGTTTTGTTTTTGTTTTTAGTGTTCCATTCCAGGAGAAAGGAAGTTTATGTAGAGAAGGCTGTCTAAACTCCATTGTAAATGTTTAAAGCCAGCTTTCCATTTAGTAAATCTTTTTTTGTGTACAGAAGTACATGCAAAAAAGCACACTTATTCTTTTTATAAAGCTGGAAATACATTGACACAATGTGTGTGTTTCCTGTAAGTCAGAAGCAAAGATTTCCATAACATACAATAGTCATGTGAGCTTATAAATCTCACTTCACTAATTCCAGTGAAGAATGGTGGAAAACGTGACAGTGAAGAAGGACCCTGTCTTGCCATTCCTCCACAAGCAAAGCTGAAGTTAATGGGAGATTTCATGGAATAGAAAACTCAGGATTGGGTTCAAGATTTATATGAAATAGACAACTTACTTCATTTGTCAGTGGCACTGAATTATTGTGAAAACATTTTTTGTTTCAATTTTTTGGAAAAAAAAAATACAACTTTCATGTGTTCTACACTGTTAATCAAGGACCTATCAGCATTCCTGTTCAAAACCTCTGTTTTCAAGGCTCAGCCATGCACATCTGGCTGTTTCAAATTGCCGAAGCCAAAATGTAGAGCGTATATTTGCCAGCTTGGCTACAAATTGTTTTTACAAAATAGTTATATCTGATAACCTGGTTTTAAGTTACTAGGAACATTCTTATAACATATATTTTTCCATATCAAATTTTATACACAAAATGTTTTTAAAAATAAACTGCCATAGAACATTGGTTTTTCAAGTTGAGGCTATAGTAACCTCATGCCACTTTCAAAAGACTCAGCGGTTATATTTAGGATTAGAAAATAAACCTGTGGGTAGGTACTACAGTGTATCATTTTCATGTGTGCATTTTTAAATGTGATTCGGCATCATCTTCTACTGATTTGCACATATGTTGTGCATTGAAGCTCATTTTTCTGTATTTAATAAAGACTTATAGGTGAATATAATATCCCTAAGCAGGAATGGACCAAATGGTTTCAACTGTCCACAATGATAAAAGCCATGAAAAAGATGGTTTGGATATATTACATGTTAACTTGAATAGATTTGAACAAGACACAGTTGTTCATGGCACTTTGTTTTATGTTTATGTTCTGTAATGTTTACATGCTTGGGCTTTGTTTTAAAATGTTAAAACGAATGAAAGAATATAAAATGTCAAAACAAATTTAAATGATCATAAAGTGTATATGTTAAAATAATTACTCATCAGGTACTATGTGCCCAACCCCTATAATCCTTGTATGTACAACAATCTCATTCCAGGAATAATGCCTGATTGAGGACTGCAAAATCAGACTTATTATATATTTAATATATAAATCTGATGTAAAGTAGTAGTAATATAGTTTAAATAGTTATATGTACTATTTAGACTGCTTTTTTTCTGGCCAGTTAGTGTAAGTTACTAGATGTTCCCTTTAGTGTAATGAAAAGTTGTAACAGCATGAGGTATCTACTAATCAGGTTTAGTACTGGTACGAGTGGGCTTCCTCTACCTTAACTGAATTGACTCTGCTAGCACTTGTCCTCCCTGTAGTAATGATTCTCCTTCATCATGGCATATATACACCTCTAAACTGTAGTTTCCATTTATTGCATCTGACAGACTGTGTTGCAGCCCACGAAAGCTTATGCCCAAAGAAATTTGTTAGTCTTTAAGGTGCCACAAGTCTCTTGTTTTTGCTGTACACAGACTAACACGGCTGCCCTCTGGAACTAATCAGGCTTACTTACTCCAACTCTTGTAGTAAGAATTTGAATGTGTCCTCCCTCTTTGTATCATTGGTTTCAAGATTGTTGTCACAAGGTGGAGAGTCTCTGAAGTTTTCTCCAAAAGATTTTAGCCTTAAATTGCTTCTACCTAGGAGATTACAGTTTTTGTAGAATCTCATAATAATCCATTTAAGGAATTTCTTAGAAAAAAAAAGTTTTCCTTGTTCTTTTGGGGCTTAAATATTATGGTTTTCTTTTCTTTTCTTTTCTTTTTTATCAGTAATGAGGTATCATATTTATGCCAGTTACGTAAGTAATGCAAATGTTTTTTTGTTTGTTTTTTTTTACCTTGGCCATCACTGTTTTCCTCTTCACAAAATGCTTCTTCCTGAGATTTGCTGTGAAGGGGAAATGCCACATACGAAGCAGAAAATGTACACCACAAATTGACCTAAACAGTTATTTCTTTTGTTGCACTATTTATGTAATAATACACACATATGTGTGTATAAAAATATACTTCAGGATAATTTTCCCCTAGATTTGAACAATCTGTGCAACTGAGTTTATAGTTATTCTTTTTAGCAATAGGGAATATCACATTGCTACTCAGTAGCACCACAGATAGTGAATGCAAATAACAGAACACAAATGTGTTTGCCGGGCTCTTGAATGCTAAAATAAGGTTGTCCATTAGTTTTTATAATATATAAAGAGTTTAATTGTGAAAAACATACATGGTGAATTGATATTGTTGTAAACTTGAGCCTACTATTACCGTGAACACTATATGCTGTTATTGATTTGAATGTGGTGTTTATCTGCTTGACCTTCCTGCTGGTATATTTTTTTCTTGTTCCATTGTAAGGTAATTGTACATCTGTCTGCTCTGGTCTAATTTTATCTCTCTACAGTATCTTGGTACTTATATGCCACTTGTCCCAGTAACATCTGAACCTTTGTCAAAGAGTTCCTTATTGCAGAATATTTCTGATACATCATTTCACATGGGAAGTAGAAGTAAATGGATTTTTCATGGTGATGGAGTGAAGTACTACCATTCTTATTTGTATCTATTGCTATTTAATGACTTTTCGTATCCGCTGTGAATTTGAAATTTGAGCAAGCTTATTGATTTCTTGAGCTTCTAAAATGAGCTCTGGCTCTTGGTTAAGATAGTGACTCAGCTAGAACGGGTACCAAGGCATTTTCTTGGTTTTGAATGTTGCAAGATAGTTCTGTTTACATTGTATTTTTTCTTGCATTACAATAGCAAAGCCTCATTTATGCATCAAAATCTGTAGCAATTAAATGAGTTTATAGGGTGCACAGTGGTTGTAGTTTGAATTCTTAGTTGTTAAACATGTTTGTTTCACTTGCAGAGAGCACAAAACAGTTAGGGTTTGGTAGAGTTCTTTCTCTTCTTTCTCTTTGTCACTTTTTCCAGTACCCATGCAATTGCACAGGAACCCATTATGTGCTCTGTGGAGTAGAACAGAGAATTTGACTTCAGACTTGAAATAGAAATTCAATTTGCTGACATTTAAGCATCGGGTGACAGTGTGTTTCATAAGATGGGAGTGTATGATTCTCTAATTCGCATATGTAGTCATGTACATTCTGAAGTATCCACTTGTGGCTGCAATTCAGTTGATAATATTCAGTTTACCTCTCTTAAACTAAATTCCAAATATGGCTTTTGAGTTATATTTTTATTAATAAAATAGAAAATCCATAAAATGCAGGGTGAGGAATCAAAAACAAAAGTGAGTTTCAGCTTTAGCTACACTGAAATGTTGAGAAAAAATAACTAGGTCTCTGAAATCTGGTAAAGGGGGAGAATGTGTAGAGATGTTGTGGGTAGAAAATGTCATTTTATGAATGGATTTCTTTCCTCTGCAGCATTTTTTTTTTTTGGCCTTTTGTTGAATTTCATACAGCACAAGAAACTTTTGTTTCATTCAAGCCCTTGTCAGCATCCACTTTATCCTGAAAGCTTGATTTCAGAATAACTGTTTCTTGCTTTTTTCTTTTCTCTCTCTTTTTTAAAAGATCAAACTGAAATCTAGTCAGTGTCAGAACATAAGAGAACCAGGAACATACTCATAAAAACATCCAGTGGCTTTTGATTTATTGATCTTGAGTAGCAGCTACAACTGAAAGGGAATGGGACATGGAACAAATAATTGTCTAAAAGCCAACAATATATTTCCCCATGATTTTCAAGACCCATCATTGAGACATACCAGCTTCCAGGGTGTGTGAATATGGAAAAACGTTTTCAAATCTAAGTGGTATAGTTAAAGCTAATCTCTCCTACCCTGTCCCCCATATACTCGGTCTGTGTTTTGATATGCTTCTATGACCTGTATGATACCTAGAGGGAGTCATGAAGAAGAAGATGTTGATGGATTTAGACATCAGGATTTGTAAAAAGAGGAGTAAAATGTGCACACTCAATATGAATTTCCCATTCTGTCTAATGCATACAGTGAATAGATAATGGGAGTTGCTGGATTATTTTTTAAGCATGTACAGATTACTGTAAGGATCCAATATTATAAACTGTGGTATCCTTGGAATATAAAATAAGCCATTTAAATGCAGTAAAGGTCACAGTTGCTTATTTTTTCTTTTTCTTTTCTAACACATCTGCTTTAGCTTCTCTCCTTTCCCAGACAGTCCACTCGTGGGGAGATAAGAAAATAGCAAGGACTTGTCTGTAAAGGACACAATGTAGAATGGATATGAGGGAAAATAAGTCTAACAAAGAACCAATCTCTGCCACTATGTTGGAGTCAAGAAACTTAATGCAACTTAATGCTCCTTCCAGGTCTTTCTCTAGAGACAGGTGTCTTGGACATATGGATCACCATTATTTTAGCCCATATGTGAAAATTCCAGGGCCCCCTGCAAAAACTGACTCTAAAAATTTTTGTTTTATTTTGTTTGGGGCAGTTTTTTTTTCTTTCCTCTATGAAGACTATTTTAGACCTGTACCATTGGAAAGAAATGGAAGGGCTGGTCATTCACATGTGCTCTGTTAATGATGCGAACTTGATTTGGTTAAAGCCTGTTGTTTTATTCACTCTTCCATGCCTGCTGACTCTGTGTGAGCAAAGATCGATACTGTGCATCAGTCTGTTGGGAAACCATGCGGACGAATACTTCTAGTTTTAGTGTAAGCACATGGGAGTTATACGCTGCTGGTACTCTGTCAACACTCAATTACGAAACACATTTCACTGGCATGCCATGTTTTCCCTTTAATATTTATGCAAATTTATGTTGTATATAAACTTGGCAGAACAATTTGAAATACGTGCTATGACTACCAGTCCAGCATTAGCAAACTTCAGTATCTTTACAAAATACATTGCATTTTAAAATGAAGGGTTAAAGTTATCCTATGTATATTTCCTTGAAGTTAATGGAATTGCAGCTGGGATGAATTTAGTTCATAATCTCTATGAATGAACATCTTTTTGTCACAGAGGGCATGCTCGTATTGTTTCCTATTGTCTTTATTAAAGATTCGTATGTATTTGTGCCTCCTTGAATGTGTTGAGCAATCGACAGTGTTTTTTACTCTTTGTTGTTATTGCCATTAGATTTGAAGACTGTGTTGAAACTACCTTGTGCACTATTTAGACACTGAAATTAAACCGTCCAATTAATATAATTACTAGGTGAGAGATGATGGTCCTGTGAGAGACCTGAATATGGAAGGAAAGGAGGGAAAGAAAGGGGTGGAACCTGATCGTCATCAACAGTCTGTAATTTGAAGGGTGGAGCAACTACAGGCTTGTTTGGGGATTGGTTTTAGATTGAGAAAAAGGGCTCGTGCATTTCGTATGAGTAGAATATTATCAGATACATGAGGTGTTGTCACGTGAAAGGATTCTAAGCCAGCCGGCTGACAGGAACATTGAGCATTAGTAAGTAAGATGTTTACTTTTTCCACAGGCTTTTGATGGTGGTGTTTATAGACTCGTGTTTACAGTATCATATACCATACCAGTACTTGCAGCACTTATGCTGTTGCTTATTACAGAACCTGTTTTGAATATTGGTAAACCTCCATTCTCGTTTTTTCTTCCCTCCCACCTCCCCAGGCAATTATTAGAAGAAAAATATTAGGTTCACTATTGATTGTGTCAGTGGCATTTTCTTTGTTAATAAAAGAAAACAGTATCAGTTTGGTGGAGTCTAATGCTTATATTAAATAAGGTTTAACTGGGATATATGGGTTTTTTTGTACTTGCCTGGAAATAATTTTAAATATGAGTAGCTTTGTCATAAAGAATTTGAAAGATATTTATAAACTGTTTCAAAATTAAGTGCACACTTAAGTTGCTGGTACCATCTTGGGTGTCTGTCACAATTAATATTCATTTCACAAATTATTTTTGGGAAACATTTATATGCAACTTTCTTAAGAACACTTTGCAGAAGTTCATTCCTCATTAATTTTTTTAATTGATGAGACACCTAAATATGTATGTAAATATCCCTATATTTTTAAACTGATTTCTTTCAAGGGCAGGTTAGGTTTTCTAGGCATAATATAAGACAAAGTTTCCATTTGTTCCTCATTAATGTGAATATGTTGTCATCTCATCCCTTGAGATGTGTTTGACTTGTATCTCAATCTGTAACAAATATTCAGACAGTGACCAAAATCAGAAATACCATTTGATAATTGATTTAGATCGCTGATCTGAAAGAGAAGCTAATTTCTTATTAATATGATTGCCAAATGCAGCAAATTGCTTTGATACTAGCCCAGAAGTATTCAAAAACGGTTTTAAAATGCAGAGAGCATAGAAATCTATGGTCAAGTAATGAGATTTCTCTTAACATTTGCTCGGTTTACTTTGCAGAGTACACTGTCTGTTTCCCCTGTGCCATTATGGCACAGATGTTTATGGTTATTGTGAAGCTGATTTTCAGAGGTATTGAGTATCTGCAGCTCCCATTTACTTCTACAAGATCTGTAAGTGCTCAGCACATTTGTCAAGCGGGCCTTATGTGTATAATAATCTGCTTCACGAGGCTCTGCTTGAAGTGTATCAGAGCAGTGCACACAGTGATTTCAAGCTCTCATGTTCTGTGATATGTGTAGAAGTGAAAGTTGAAAATAGGAAATTATAATAGACTTTACAGTTTCTAGCATTTATAATATTTTATATCCATGTACAGAAAAGACACTGGTGTAAAGTTCTATAGAACTTAACAAATAGCCAATAGTGTAGTGGCTAGCACCTCTGTTTAACATGCAGAAGGTCCTGGGTTCAATTCCCAGGGGGTTGGACTCGATGATCTCACGAGGTCCCTTCCAGCCCTATGATTTGATTGATAATAGAAGTGGCTGAAATCCAGTAAGGTACTATAGAAATTAAGCAGAGCTCAATAGAAAGTACTTTAAAAATATATATATATAATTTAATAGAGAATAATATCCATTCTATAACATTTTAAGCTAATATGTAGAATGTAGTAATTACATTCCAACTCTAATGTTCTGCAGTAGGAATTAATAATTTCTTATCAGATTTTGATTTCTTTCCAAAATGGGAACCAGAGAGCCTCAATCCTGCAAACTGTTGTGCACATGTATAATCCCGTTACCTTCTGTTCATCTACTCATGCACATGACATTAACCATGTATATTTCCAGGATTTTGCTTGTATTTTGCAGTGTCTTTGGTTTGGTTTTGTTTATTTTTTGTTCCATTTTATTAAACAAGCAGTAAAAGCCACTAATTAATTGGATGTTACAAAAGAAATATATTTGCTTCAGCTTCCTAATTAATCATGTTTCCCAGTTTTTGAAAAACACAAAGATGTGGTAAATAAAGTATTTGATTTTTTTAAAATGTCTGTTTAAATGTGTATCTACAATATCACTGTGTATTTAAAAATTCATTAGGAAACATTGCTGTGTGATGTAAATACAGTGCATGTCATTTTTGTGACTTAGCAATCTTCATTTTGCAGTGTACCAGATAGCATTCGACTAGCCATAGAGTAATAATTTTCTAAATTTCATTCTTTGTCAGTTAGATTGCTTGTTATACATGATCAGAAAATCTATCTTAAATCAGTGAGCTTGGGATATTTTCTTGGATGAATATTTTAAAAATTATCACACTTTGGCTGAGAACTTCTGCGTTAAGTTACTTTCTGGATAGAACTTTTATAACCGAGGTATAAACACCTGAGAATTGAGGTTTGTAATGGAAACGTCAGCTCTCTTTTCATCATGGTAACACAAATGTATCTGAAAAGGAACGTCCTTCTTTCACTATTATCACTAGTCATTAAAAATACAAATAGCAACAACAACAAAAGCCCAAATGCAGCAACAGTGAGTCTCAGAACAAGGGTCTACAAACAGGTTCACACTTCAGTGCTAAAAATAGCAGTGTAGATGTTGCCACTGGGACTGCAGCCAGTGTTTGAGGGGTGCTCTGTTGTTTGTTTTTTGAGACATAAATCTGTTGAATGGTTTTGAGCACTTAGGCTTTGGAAATAGAGGCCTTGCCTGTACAGAGAATAAGGCTCCGTTTCAGATGTTCGGCTGTGGGTATTATCACCAGTAATGTTTCAGATGTTTACGATAAAAGTTTAAGGTGAATGTGTTAATAAGTACTTGAATTACCTAGGATTATGTTGTTTAAACTTTTGTGTGACTGAATTCCACACTGTCACTGTGTGCAGTATTTTTAATGCAATCTGAAACCTACTGCTCAATCACTTTTTTCCATTAATTACCGCTGAAATACAGTACTTAATTCAGGGGCTGGTCAGCCAATACTAGGCAAATAATGCTCAACTACTGTGGAGTCTGCCTGCTGTTTGTTTCATTGTCTGTTCTTTAAATGTTTTGTTTTTACATTTTGTTTAACTTGAGCATTTAAGGGCCTGATCATATTACTTCTTATACAAGTACATTTTCCTTTGAAGTTAGTGTAAGTTTTTTTGCATGAGGAACATGGATTCGGGCTATAAATCGGCAATTCCAGCTCCCCACCCCCATATTCTTTTCTTATGATGAGAGAAGAAAAATCTTGGGGGTGGTGGGGTGTCAGGCATAGCAAGTGAAAATAAATAAAATCTTCGTTCAGGCTGACAATCTCCTGTGTTTTGTTGGTATGATTTGCTGGTTGCTTACTTACCATGAGTTCCAGAGGACGGTCTGTAATAATTCAATGCTTCATTGTCCTCCACGAAAACTTTTCTGAGTTAAGTCAGGGAATAGACATGTCTGGATTGGGATTCAAAGGTACACAGAGTAGCTGTGGAATACAGGATACTGTAAGCTGCTGAATGGAAAATAGTGAGGGAGTAAAAGGGCAGGCAGTGAATTTAATTATTTTCATATGCATTTTGAAGAATAAATAACTTCATCATTAAGGTGGGAATTGGTGCAGTGGGGTTTTTCTCAGCCACTGTCCTACCCTGCACATCCCTGTTCAGTTTGTGGTTGTTTACAATATTTTGGGCAATGATTCTGAATAATCCCATAGTGAAAACTCTCTAACAAAGAGAAGGACATAACACATGGTCTGGCATTAAACTTAGAAGGTTTGGTGAGAAAACTGTTGAGAGGGCGTACTTGAAACACTGCACTAGAACCTGTGTCCATTTCTGCAACAAAATTTTGTTTGTTTAGATTTGGAATTGCAGTTGTGAATGTTTGCACTCAATGTAAATTTTCACAGGGATAAGTGATACAGATGTAAATGAATGTCAGGTATATTTCTAAATAAAAGGGAAGAAAAACAATTCTGAAAAGAGATTCACGTTAAAGGTGAACAGATCAGATAGTCCTTTAAAAATGAAAGAATGTAGATTTTTCTGGTAAGCAGGTGCATGAGCATATGTGTGAGAGAGACTAGCAGGAATTTATTGGATATATTTTTCAAATATGAAAAATAGAACTCATGTCTGTGTGTTCATATTTCTAGACATTAAATATTGTGAATAAATAATAATGACCTCTGTTTTATTAGGACTCTAATAGACTATAGAGCTCTGATATCTCAACCTTGAGAGTGAAAATAGGGTGGATTTTAACATCTAAAACGTGTGTTCTGTGGAATCTCCATGGTCAGATTTCTCAGTTGTTTAATATAACATAACATACAGGTACATCAAAATGTATTTTCTGCTGCCATCTCTTCTCTTCTCCTTGCTCCTACATCCTTTTCTGGGTTTCCTCACTTTTGTTGCTACTGTACTAAAACTACCTGTTTAAATGACTGTTTCTAGAGACACAAGAAAGTGTTGATTTTAATTTTTTTTCATTGAAAACAGTTCCGGAGCTGGTTCTTTAATGTAATTCCATTGACACTGAATAGCACCAGTATAAAGCTGCATTAGTGGAGGAAGACTTGTGCCTGTAATCAGGAGCTAACAGTAATTATTAAAGGCATATCTCAGCATGGAGAAACTTCTATGGAAACCTATAGACAGTACCCAAATCCTGTCCACTTTTAATATTGGAGATATTTTCATCTGAGTCAGAGGAGGAAAACTGGGCTGATTGGTCTATTTATCTTCTTTTACATTATACCAAGAAATGGCTATTTTTAAAACCTCAGTGTTCCAGGTTTCTTTAGAACCTTTAGTTCTTAATTAAAAAAAAAAAATCTAGTCTCACTCATAGATTAACAATGTAAAACACTCAACTCAGACTTTTAACTTCATTTTGCACTACTATAATTTAAAAATAGCCGAGTCAAATCTCATTTTGGCTGGATCCTTGTCTAACACGTTTCAGCCTGAATTAAATGTTTATGGCTGAATTATTAAACCTTAAAAATAGGGGTGTATAGCAGAGATTATGGCAGATGTATCCTTGCAGTCACAACGTTAACAGCCGCTCCCATTTTGTTAAATGGCACTGGGCTCAATAAGAATAATACCCACTTGCCAGAATGTCCTCTTATCCACTAGAATGAATAACTACCAAATATGTTTGTCTCCCTTAATGGGTTTAAATCAAATCTCTTCCATTTCCCACATGTTTTTAATCATGGATAAAAAGTAATGGATATGTCTACTCATACAGCATGTGATATACAGGATAATCAGTGTAAACTTTATATGTATAGAATAGACATTAGAAGTTTAGCCTATTGTCTTTGAAATGGAATTACTGTGCTCAAGGGTAAAGTTATGATGAAACGTTTCTTTGTGAATAGCAGGGCTGGGGGAAAACACCGTATAACCTGACTGAACCTGCATTAGAAGCCGCCTGGTTTCCATTTTGCTGGCTCAGCACTTTGTTAGATCATATAGGTTTAATCATTTATGACATTTCGATGCACTTAGATTAGATTGCAGATGTTGAATTTCTTCTTAAGTGGATCTTCCCTCCATTAAGTAAATTATTGAAAAATACTGGGTACTGTGGCTTAAGAAAAAGATATTATAACTTACAAACTCATAGCAACTGTTGGTCTTTTAAAAACATTATAGGTCGTGCCTAATGAGGATATCAGCGAGATTTAACAAACTAGAGACCATAGACATGTATTAACATTGCTAATTTTAAAACAGAAAATCAGTTCAAAGCACCGGTAAGATGAAATGCTTGTGCTTTCTTATTTCTGGAGACTACAACATATGTTTTCCATTTTTTCCCATTTGCTTTAATGCCACTTTTAAATTTGTGGGTTTTTTCCC
Organism: Podocnemis expansa; assembly: GCA_007922195.1. Lineage (NCBI taxonomy): Eukaryota > Metazoa > Chordata > Testudines > Podocnemididae > Podocnemis > Podocnemis expansa. The sequence continues at coordinate 26,438,572 of ML681982.1, forward strand.
CGTGGTTAAGAACAGTAACTTTAATTTTTTAAATGTGAGTGGTGGTTGATTTTCTGGTGGCTGTATCTTTATAATGAATTGCCATAAACTCTTATCAAAATATTCTTAAGATGGCAATTCGGCATAGCACTTCTGCACGGGTTACCTTTAAGCACGCAAGTAGTCCCACCTGCTTTACTGGCTTGGGGCTTAAAGCATTTAATTTGTACAGATTTGGTTACAGAAGTGGAAACTGATTGATTAATATAAAAATGTAGGGCCAGAACTTCCAAAAGCACATAGCTGCCACTTAGGATCCTCTGTAAAGTGAGGTTCATTTGAAAAGTGCTCAGTCAGCACCTAGCAGCTCCCCTTTGACTGACTCATGGGGAACTAGTGGGTGCTTATCTCTTTTGAATATCTGGCTTTTATAGGTAGCTCTTTTTAAAATGTCAAGTATTTGCCTTTAATTAGAATACAGTTTTGGGGGATACACTGCTAATGCTATTAAACACTTGAGAGAAAATTGTAATGGGGAAAAAACCCCAAACTTTCCAGCCAAACCAGTGGCCACCATGAAATGCAACTGCATGTAAGGTTTGTAAATTAATCCTATATTGAAGGGGGCATTACGTTTAATATCCAGTGTGCTTTATCATTTTCAGTTAAAAGAGAGCATTGAAGCTCTGTGAAATCCAGATTATTATGTTTGTGTTACATATATAATTTTGTATTGTTCTTCTGGTCACAAGCACTTTACCCAGTAAGATGTCTTTATGGATAAAGTACACAGAATAAATAATAATTTACTGCTGTGACAGATAATACCTTTAAAACAATAAACTACGTAAGACTGTGTCCTCAGAAAAATGAAAACGTTGATGTTACAGATCTGAAAGTAATTGGAAAACTCATGCAAATATGTTCTTAGTCAAATAAATCACTTTCAATGCCAAACTTATCATTTACTTGTAGCTAGTTATAGATTTTTTGATTGTCCCCAAATTGATATTTCTAAATGTATTGTATATTGCCTTTGATGAGTTTATTATAATTCATTATTTTTTCAAATAGACAGTAATCTTTAGATAGTAATCTTTTATTGGAATGTCTCAGCAGAAGATTTCAATTAAAAAAAAAAACTAAGGAACTCTCAAAAATTGTGTTGCACAAACGTTGAGGTACCCTGATGTGCTTGGAAAAGCCACCCATAATGCAGAATATAATTTTATCAAAGATATCTTACAGATAGCTGAGACTGTACTATAGACACAAAGATTTATCTTATTTCTTAATGGTAGTTAAAAAGATTAACAATACAGAGTATTAATGTTACTACTTTCTAGGGGTGGTAAAAATAGTTCACTTATGTTCTGAATTATAAAGCAAACTAATTTTTCTATATCAGGTATTTTATAAGCAGTGGGTTAAACAAAGTTAACTAGACAGGCTGCTTCACTGTGCACTGACAAAATTTTGTTAGTCTATGAAACAGGCCATTTTTATTTTTGTGATTCCATTCAAAGCATTTTTTTGGTCGGCTGCAGCTTATTTATATTATTCTGTGCATTAATCCCACTGCAGACTAGCTCTGAATTAGAATTTCTTAAATTACAGAGTGCTGCAAGATAGTAGTTTAACAGCTGTTTGTGTGTGGACATTTTTATTGAATTTGCATGCTCTTTCATACTGAGCATATTTTAGTCCCTGAAGGAAAATAGCTTGTTTTCATTTAAAAGAAGTGACAGCAGAGAGAAACAATATTCTTAAATGTTCTTATTTAAGGTAAATCATGACAAGGCCTGTCTAAATCTGTTTGGTAAATGAGTAGTAGTATCTTGAATTCTCAGGCTTATTTCTGTTCTGTTCATTGTGAGGAGGGAGAGATTTATTTTAAGAAAGTTTTTGTTTAATTGCAGCCAGCAGAAAACAACCCTGAAGGTAAATTGTCCAGACAGAGATTTTACAGCTCCAAAGTCTTGCCTTTATTGTCGTTTGATTGGTTGGTTCAAAGTAGAGGCTGAGAGATGGTCTGGCCCTATAATTCCTTTCTGTTGGACCAGTAGCAGTGCTTTCTTATCTGTGCTTAATGAGGAAACTCTGTCTGAAAGAAACCGTTCACTAACAAACCTGTGGATTGGGTGATTATTATTATTATTTATTATTATTATTAATGCAAAGTGTGGGGAAGAATTCTGTTTGACTCTGGGAAATCGTTTTAAAATGTTTAGATAAATAAATAAAGACATCTTTCTGGGCCTGCCTTCCACCGAGGAAACACTGCTAGATTCTATTGTTTTTCTGAAATGAAAAACCTTCTCCATACAATTTTTAAAGGTCAAATAGCTTTAATTCTGTGTTGGCCCTTGTTTGTATTGAATTTCAGCCAGCATTCTCCAGTATACAGTAGTGACTTTTTTCCTTTCTCCCTTGTTTTCACTCAGTATAAACAGTTCCTTGCCGTAGTAACATAGATAAATATAGCAGAGGACCCTTTTCTGGGAGAAGAGTCTCCCCATGCATTTCTTAACCATTTTTGGGAATAATTGATCTATCTGTGTATGAGAGAGAGGGAGGCAGGAGCTGTAAATTGAAGTGACATCATATGTATTACTCCCATTGATCCGCTTTTAGACTACAGCCAGGATAAAAGGAAATGGCATCAGGGAGGAAGTATGCTCATTTAGGCACAGATCCCAGTGTGATAATGGAGTAATAATAGAAATCACGCCACTGTCAATCGGTTGTTGCATTAGTCCGAGGCACATTTCCCCTCCAAGGAGGCTTTCAATGACTTCATTCAAGTGCAGACTGAAGCAAACGGGATATTCAGCATACCAGCTGTACTACTTTAGTGATTTGTGCCCTGGCTTAGGGGTGCTGCACAAGCAGTGGTGCTGTGGATGCTCAACTACATATATCTATGTCACATTTCATTGCTGTGAAAGGTCAGTAGTCGAATGTTTCAGTGACATTTTTCTAATATAAATGGTGAACCTGGCATTTATTGCATTATGCTAATGAAGGAATTGACAAATAGTCTCTTTAGTGTGGGTGGTCTTCTGCAATGTGAGGCCGATGACCTTGTAGCTATACTGAGAGAGCTTTGAAGAGGCAAGATTCATTGTAGCTTTTACAGCCTAGGCGGGGGGGAGCGAAAGAGAGAGACAGAGACAGAGAGAGAAAGTGTGTGTGTTTGTGTGCGCGCGCACATGAGCGTGTTCAGAACATTCATATTTTATTCCAAGGTGCTTTGTGGAAACTTTCTAAAAACTATTAAAAGTTCTGAGAGGTACTCATAACACCATATAATATTTGGAGCATACTGAATTGTAAGTTGCTGTGGATAAAATGCAAGATAATATAACTTTTTCCCCCATCCTCAGTTTAATAAACAGTGAATCTAAGCATTTAGCACAGGAGTGTGTGTGTGTAAGCTACTTCAGTGACAACCTACAGTTGTTTTCTGAAAGAGCATTGTTGTGTGATCTTTTCCATTTGATTGTGTGTTCTTTCCCCTGTTCCTCCTTCACTCTTTGTTCTTTTTCAAATACAAAATCAGTTTTGGTATGTCAGAGCTTTTCAAAATTGTGTTTCAAAGTTAAGGGTCTAATTGTTCAAACTTAAAAGCTACTGCACCAGTCAACAAACAAGTGATGTGTGATATGATCTGCCTGCAAAACCAAAGCAAAATTATTCAAAGAATCTTTGGTAGATGGCGTTCAGACTGCAACTTTAAAAGCCAGACAAGCAAAATGAGATTCACAGTATTGGGGGGAAATGGCCTTCTAGTTGGGTTATTGTTTAATTGTGTGGAACATACAGAAAGCCAGAGTGTGCTTGCTCACAACATATTAACTCATCCCCTTTCTGTGGTATTGGTGCTGTGAAGTATAAGCAGCCAGAAAGCCATGGGAAAGTAACCCGATTTCTATGGGGTGGGATGGGTTGGAGATAGAACTCCGCTTCACAGTATGTATATGATGTTGTAGCTATCATCGCCATATTACCACTATACCAACTGTTCGTGTTAGATTCACGTTTAAATAGTATTTAAATTCTGACCACATTTTCTGTTGTAAGACTTCTCCTTTAATAACTGCCTCCTATTGAGCATTTTTGTATGATGTATTCCATTATTGGTCAGAGAATATTTGCCATTTAATTCAGGAAAATAACGTTAATTTTTTTTCCAGATTGAAATAAGGACGCTGTAAAACTTGTCTTACCATATTTTCCTGTTGCTATAGCATTTTCATACTATGAACACTATGTATTGAATATACCAAAAAATAGATTTCTCAGATATTAAATTCCTTTTCTGGTACTTAAAATGGAATTTGTTACTGTTGTTGTTCATTTATATTGTGTGAGCTTCAAAAAGCCAACGAGGCTGGGGTCCCATTGTTCCAGATGCTGTACAAACATATGGAAAATGACAGTCCCTATCCCCAAAAGCTCACATTCTAAAAGACAAGGTGTAACAGTTGGAGGAGACAAACATTTGGATCCGGGTTGAGGAAGGGGGAGACGGTGTAGAAACAAAATAATGGGATGTATGCCATTGCTTAGACACCTATGTATTTATTTACCAAGTTTGAGTTTTCTGAAATTGTAAAAAGATTATGAGAGAGAGAAAATAGCTGACTTGCAAAAATGTGGTTCACACCATATTATCTAGGAGAAATAGAAGGAACCTCTACACAAATAGAAGTTTTTGTAATCTTTGCAGTGAAGCTTTGTTGAGCTTTCCTCATCTTGATACAAGGTACGTTGTGTGATAGACATAGTCCTTTTCTTAAGATGTGGAAAAAACTGAAGGAATTTGTGTTTCCTCTCTGCATTTTAGTTAAAATGAACATGAAAGGGCATAATGTTTAGCTGTGCCTACTCTAGTGCCATTTTAGTCAGGTCTGTCAGTATTTCCTCCATTAATCCCTCTACCTGCTGCTCCAGACACTCTGTTCAGTAGCTCAACTTGGCTTTAAATCATGCTGTGAATGGGAACCCAGTGTACAAGTTCCAATTCCAGGGATTTATATCAGGGAAAAGTAGAAGTTACTAGTTTCAATTTTTTTCCTCTGTACTCAGATATAATATACATTTTAAATTTTAATTCTCAGAACTCCTAGTCTGTAGTGCAGCACAGGACTAGACACAGTGAGGTAAATTAAGGACACAATTGCTTCCTTACCACTGAATTTATTTGCTTTTGTTGGCCTAAATCAGATTCCCCAGCGTTATTTTAAATAACACTCTGTGAATTCATGTAACAGATACGGTGAAGGTAACTTAAAAAAAATGAAACAAAAACACAACTACCCTGAAGTTTCCAAATCCTAAGGATGGCTCCCTTCTGCTGGTGTTTTTAGCAGTGAAAGCTTTCTAAATAAATGCATGCTGGTCTGCAGCATTTCAGATTTTATTAGTGTTCAGAATAAATTCAGTTTCCAAGCAGTCAGTTCCCAGACATCTTTTCTGTCCCAAGCAGCTACCCCCTGCCTCCAAGCAGCTGCTCTTGGCCTAAGTAATAAACATTTAAGTTGGCATTTCAGTGGGTTACTTGAAATATTAAACATTTATTGTCCTTTATTACTATTTTTAACTTTTCAGTTTTTCCTTGCAGTTGGCAGGTTTCAATGTTACTTTGACAGTGTTCCAATTAGAACAAGTGAGTAGGTTGTGGCTTTTTTTTTTTCTTTTCCCCAGATCCTGGGCATACAGCTTTGATGATAAAAGAATGCACTGTAAAGAAAACAAATTGTTAAAATGCTAGTGATTTATGTCCCTTCTTATTAGCATTTGATTTATGTGCTAATGCCAAGCGGTATCCATCTGAGAATGAAGATAATGTCTCATTGCTTGTTTAGCTGGTGATATCTGCCAAAGCTTTACAGGTTGAGATTTGACCAGAAAATCCTCGATTGCTTTATGGTCTTGTTGCCAGAGTGCTGTTTTTTGGTATGCAGGGGACTGTTATTAAAGTAAAAAAGAATTAGTTTGGAATTCTCTGATAAGTCCAAGGCAAAGTGAGAAGGAACCCTTCTTAATCTCAAAATAATTATAAGGTATGGATTTGTTTAGTCCAACCAATCAACCTTAGGAAAGTATTGTTCTTCATGTCAACCTTTGACTGATCACCTGGTTGTCTTAAGACGACAGGGTGGAGTCCATAATGTTGCCAAATTTCTGAGTGCTGAAGACCTGGCACTCTTGCCCCACCCTTTCCCCTGAAGCCACACCCAGTCCTGCCTCTTCTCCTAAGCCTTGCTCCCCTAGCCATATTGCTCCTTTCCTCTCTTCCCTCCATCCCTCTCTCACCACTCCCTCCTCCCCTACATATCACTCGTTTCCCCATCCTGAATTCACCTGCCACATGCAGAGCCAGGCTGGGAAGAGCAGACACAGAGCCTGTTGTCTGCCCAATTGGGACATGGTCAGGGAATGGTACGTCCTTGGGACTGGGGCAATAGGGGCAGAGCAGGGTGAACAGGGCAATCCCTGGAGTGAGGGGATGGGGTGGAAAAACTCAGCCACAGTTGGGTGGAGGGTTAGGCACTCTGTCAGCGGCTGAGCTGAGCAGCTCCTCCAGGCTCCAGCAGCAGCCCCCATCCATAGCAGAGGTCGGTTACTGTGGATAATGTGATTTTTAATGCCTGGTCAGCACTGCTGACAGGAACCTGCCAGTCCCCTTTTTGAGTGGACTTTTTGGTTGAAAACCAGATGTCTGGCAACCCTAGGAGGGATGGACAGTTTAGCTAGAGACACCCATAGCCAGAAAGGCTCCAGAATTTGGCCTTGAAATGTGACAATTAACGTGGAAGTGGTATGATTTTGTCCTTTGATAATCTGTCTGCAGAATGTTAGAACTCAGACCGAGATTTATATTTTACATGCAAGATTTTAAATTCATAGTTTTTTCCCTTTTGGTGTCCCTTAATGGAGCAAATAGTTAGGAGGGAGCATTTGAGTGAATTTCCAGTATACGTTTCCTGGCAGTTTGTCTGTATTCATACTTTGTGTTTTCTGTGAATTATTTATTTGTTCATCTGATAAGACAATTAAATGAAACACTTAAGCACTCACTGCACCAGGCTTCTTACACTTTATCTCTGTAGGCTACCTGTCGTTCATCTAAAAAATGTTAGGTTTTGTGATTAGCAAAAACTGCTAAATACTTGTATACAGAAGGTGAATAGACATTATATCTTCCCCCTCTTTTTGTTATGGGAATGGATAATTTATGGCTGTACTAAAAATATGCTATTGTGATCTTAATTTTGCTCCATGCACTTATTTCGTGTTTCTTTGTACACTACAGGAGTATAGTGAAATTGTTTATATAATAAATCAGCAGATCCCTGATACAGATAAACATCCATATGTCTGGTGGCCTCTTGAAGTGATGCACTATAAATTATCTTTTTGTTTCTACCCCCTACAAGCCCCAACAGAATGGAATTGCTTAGCATATGTGTTCCATGAAGAACAGAGCCTAATAAGCCATGGTAATGTTTGAATAGAAGAAACATGATTTTGATCTGATCTAAAGATAGAAATGAAAAGTCATGGAAAAAGAGTCTTAAGTGGGCCCGAGAACAGTGTCTTTCAAAATACAGACAACATATATGCTGGGGAGTGAGTAGGGGGGCAGAAATCAAGTAGATGCTCCCACATTTCAAACACACACTATTATTAATAGTGCACAGATTGTCCTAGCCTTGTCCTCTTTGCCCTGTGTCATTTTATTGCTCAGTAAGCAGGGTTTTATTCTCACAATACATGTATTTTACTCCTAGCTTCTCCCGGACCAGCTGGTCTTACTTCTGGAATATCTGTTGGAGGAGAAGACATTACATCTCAGAACTCTCCAATGCTTAGAGAAAACATACAACCTTCATGAGCGGGATGCAGAGGTAATCCTTTAACAGCCCCACTGCAATATTAAACAGTCATTGGGGTGTTAACTAGGAATACTGGCTGTTGAAACTTCTTTTTCCATTAGAGAATTCTAAAATCGTGTGTGTGCGCCACTAAAGAGGGTCAGGTGTGGTATGCCTATCTTATTCTCTATTTTTCTGCGTTTGTGGTATTAGGGTATGCTGTGTGCACAACAGTATGTTTGCATATTCTTGTTAGACTGTCTAGAATAATTACAGCTAATTTGCATACCCTGCACTATGTGTTTATGCGCATGAACAATACACATATTTTTAAGGGGTACATGCACACAAATGTTAAACTTCTTATTTCATATCCACATATTGTATACTGGAACTTGTTTCATTTTGATAATGTCATACCTCAGAATGAGACGATCCTTACTTGTTTTGGTCTAAATTTCTTATTCTACATTTTCAGCTCATTATTTGCCTTTGATTAGAAACCCAGCCTCACTCATATAATATAAAAGAGTGCTTTTCTGAGAAAATAAAATGATAGCTGTGTTCATGGGATACGAGTTCCAAGGAGGAACTGGATCTGTACATCTGCATTCAGTAATTACAGTATGTGTTTAACAATCATTGGAGAAATTGCTGTTTACATGATATCATAGATGTGCATGGCTCTTTGCAGACAAGTATAAGGACACAGTCCTTGCTCGAAAGGTCTTGCAAACTTCAGGGCCCAACCATGCAAATACTTACTTTCAGGCATAGTGTTAATTGTGGGATCAGCAATCCCTTAGTGCTCTGCTTTATTCTGTGCCCAGTTTCAACTGCCTTTCCATAAGATGTCCACAGTGCCCTGCCCAGCCGCTGTGTCTGGGAACCTCCGACGTTAAATCACAATTCCCATACTATATCTTCCTTTCTGATCCAAATCTTAATAGCACTTACTGCTGCCAAGTGCTAGTCCCATTGATTTATCAAGCTGAGAGAATTTAGATCAGTGGGGCTACATCTGGTGGTAAGCAGTATTCACTGTAGTAAATATTTCCAGGATCTGGACCCCAAGTAGATAGTTTTCAAACAAAGGGCATTTGGGAGAAGATGGGGGAAACAAAACCAATCTAGGAAATGTGCCTTGTGTAGTTGCCTTCCTCTGAGGCATAGTGTGTGGGTCACTTACTGATTCATTTTTTGTACCTTGAGATCTTCAAACCATGATTTGAGGGTTTCAGGAGCTCACTCAAAGGGTAGGAGCCTATTACAGGAGAAGGTGGGTGAGGTTCTGTGGCCTGCATTGTGCAGGAGGTCAGCCTAGATGATCATAATGGTATCTTGTGACCTTAGAGTTTGAGTCTGTTTATAATAAAACATGGCTTAGTTATTGAGGAAAATATATTCATACTGGTGTAATGAAGAAGCACAGTTAAACTTAACATATCTGGCTCCTGTCTAATTAAAAACTACTGGTAACACCGAGGTCTCTGTGCTTAGTTTATCATGTGTAATTGGAATTTTTTGGCAGTAATTAAAATGGAAGGAAAGAGTGAAATCTTCCTCATGTTTTTTACAGTAAAATGACTGGATGGACATGGTAGCATGTTTTAAAGACCTGCATAAATCCAAGAATTAATTTAAAAACTCCAAAGTGCAGAAGTCTGCTTTTCAAAAAGCAAACCACTTTGACAGGTGGCATTTTAACTGTTGGTATTTATTTCAGCTTTTTATTTTTTTGTTGATCAGAGTTTCCAAGTGCCAGACTTATTTTTAATTAGTTTTCAAACAACTCTTTCTATTTATAGGAATTAGGATATATTTTAATCGCAGATGAATACCAGTGAAATGTCAGGTTCTATAATGGGACAAGGAATAACTGGGGAGGTAAGATCAAAGCGGTAGCTGTAGTGTTTCTATTTCATGCTAGTGAATTGTGAGCTACCAGGCTTTGGGTATAGGGTTGTTTTGCTTGTTTGTTTCCCTCTTTAAACTACGTTAGATTAATTCAGGGATTTTATGGTTTGGGGTTTTTTGGTAGCTTCACTTAATTGCACACAAGTAAACTTTCATGTTTCTTATTTTTGAAACAGTCATTTAAAAAAAAATCATAATCTCTGCTTTATCGTACAAGGTGAAACCAAGGGCTTAGCAGGCCTTTAAGAAGTATAACTAAGATAACATTACCATTAGAGTTTTACCAGTCATCAGATCTGAGACACACAACAGTCCTTTAAAGGGAATGTTAGTTTACACACTGTCACATATTTAAGGAAGGGACCTTTCAAGTCTCAAACTACATTAAGTGCAGTGCAGCGTTTTATTTATAATGACAGAGGGACATAGAATTGCAGGATTCTACGCCAAGCTTTTAGCTGAGCTGTTAGTGCTTAAGTTTGATTAGGTGGGACATTAATCTGTTGTAGTTAAACTTCCGTGGTTACAGAATCAAATACTTTTAGTAACAAAACTTCAAAATGTGAGCATTAGAAATGTAAGCATTCAAAATCACAGGCATGGAAGTAAAAAGAAAGCTGTTTGTGTCACGGTTTTTATTAAGGACTTCCTTTAAATGTAGAACAGTATAATTTCCTGCCTAACAGGAGACAGCTCAGTAAGTACGTTATCATCTTCATTCTTAAGAAGTAACTATTTACATTTATTTTAATGTTCTGCTGTAGATGACCATGATCAGACAAACCATGTGCTAAACTGGTGTAGCTTTTTAAAAGAGGCATGGAACATGGATCCTCCTGTTAGCAGAAACTGTCAATGGATAATCTAATACACCTTTCTCAGTACTGTAGGTAGTGAAGTGACCTAAATGTAGCACCAGAAGGAACATTAAAATAATGTGTCCTTCTAGTAAACTAAGTGTGTACGTATGTATCTATTTTAGATTTTGTACTGCTAATTTTGGGGGAAGGCCACAGATCTGAATAATCACCACGTCAGTCAGCTGCCTGGAGAGCTTGGTAAGGGGTGGAACAGAGAAGACAAAATGCTTTTGCTGCCTTTAATCACTGCGGGGAGACTGAGATAGGACAGTTTTGTCAGTCTCTCTCTCTCTTTTGAGAGACTTTTGTGTTCGGTATAAACACTGCTGCTTTGATACTTCAGCACTGAAGCATTGACACAGCATTGAAACCAGAACCAGAGGCAGAAAGGAAATACCTTGTATAGTTAGCTTTCAAGTCCAGTGGAGGGAATTTGCATGAGCGTGCATTAAGCCTGTTTTGGCCCAGAACTATTCTGTAGCTGGCGCACAAGTATAATATAGACTTCTTTCTGGTATATCTGACGGGAAATGGAAATGTTTTGCATTCCAGAAATATAGCAGGTGAACTGATTATTGCTCCCTAGATAGCTTTTCAGTATAGTACCACACAGATTATTCCTTCCAGTTTTTGTTTCTTGAAGCCTTTGTGTACTTTTTTTGAAGCATTCACCTTCCTCTTTGTAGTTTAACATGCTTTCTGTTCCAGTCCACATTTCCCTTCTGAACCCACCTGCCCTGGCATACTACACTATGTAGAATTGTAGAAGGACTGGAAGGACACTCGATCTAGTCCAGTCCTATCCACTCAAGGCAGGAGTAAGTAATAACTAGACTACTCCTCACAGGTGTGTGTTTAACTTGTTTTTAAAAACCTTCAATATTGATTAGGTATAGGTACATTCCTGTGAGACAGAGATTGCCATGAGATGGGTCAATCCCTTCTGCAGTGTTGTTTTCACTTCCCCACTGCGTAGCACATGAATGTCTGACATTTTCAGTCAGAGTCTTTACTTCAAAAAGACTTGGAGTCAGAATCTCTATTTTGGGGCAGATAATCTGCCTTGTTCTAGTCCCTTTTGTGTTATTCGGACAGCTCAAATGATGCAGGGGCCACCCATAAGGTCCCTGCTGGGGATTCAGTGGCATGAGGGAAGTCCCCATGTGACTCTGCTAACATAACTGGCTCCTGTATCTCCCTTCTTACAGCTTCTCGTCGATGGGAACATTGGAAGTAGGAAATGCCCATGGCTGGAGTTTGCTGTTCTTCCTTATGGCCAAAGTTTTTAGGGGCCTTCTTAATTTCACCCATAGCAATTGTGGTTGCATGCTCTTCTTTTGCATACACAAATGGATATTCTGGCACATACAATGGGCATAATTTTACAGATCCACGTATGGGAGGGTCAGAAACTATTTTCTTATAAGCCCCCAAACAAGGAAATGGAGCAGCTTGGTGTATATTGGATAGGTGGATTGAATACTGCATCCAAGAGGCTTCCAATATGGTCAAAATCCCTTGTTCCCTTTAGCTCTACATGTCACATTCTTCTGGGCTGAGGCTTCAAATGGTGTTCCTCAGACATATATTCTAAGCACTAATGACTTTATGGGAGAGCACTGCAGAATTTAATTGTAGGGTGCATAAAGCTCCAGTCTCCTAACCATGTTTCAGGCTTAGGTGATATTTCAGGGCTTGTTTATTCCTTATTAGATCCCATAGCCCAGTCTTATGTCCTTTCAAAATCCTGTACCATAGTTAAATTTGCTTATGTGGGGTTCCCCCTTGCTTGTTTTTGAAGAAGCTGCTATAAAGAAATCTTATAGTCTATGCTGATAGTAACCAAGCCACAGAAAAAGCATTTTTTCCTTTACTCTGATTGTTTCCTGCACACAGATGCCTTTTTATAAGTCATGAAACAACATGCCACCACTTTATTTCTCTGTCTTTCTGCTTTAGAGTTTTATTTCCAAGAGACTAAGAAACAAGGTGGTATGCAGCACAGGCCAAACACCTCCACAGCTGGTGAAGACACAGTACTCTGCTGGGGTGGGGAGAACGAGAATCTTTACACTGGCCTGGGTCGCCAGATGGCAGCTCCTCCAGCCTTGGTGCTAGGGTGAGAGATGACAGCTCCTCTACCCTGAAGGCAGTGTGGGGAGATGGCAGGTTCTCTAGCTGCTGGGGGAGAGGCAGCTTCTTTGGTGGCAGGGGCTATAAAATGTATCCCTTGAAAAGTGGCCATATTTTTATTTCTGTGCACACCTGTGGGGAAGCATATTGACCTACCATTACACCTGGCTATAATCTCAACATTTTTTTGTCAGGCTGTTAACAGTTAATATCATCTAGCCCAGTGGTTTTCAAATTATGGGTCAGGACCCAGTACTGGGTCGCAGACCTTCAGGAACTGGGTTGCAGCACCCCCTGCTACTGCCCCCAAAAGACTGGAATGCATTGCTGAAAGATGTATTTGTTGGGTCACGGGCATGAATGATTTGTTTCCAACTGGGTCCTGAGAAAAAAGTTCTACAATCAGTTATCTAACCTGTATGTATGCTTGGGCTTCCTTGTTTCTAGAGATCATTGTTTTTATGTATCAGCCATTTATGTTTAAAATTTGGGAAGAACAGCTGGATTGGCTTAGAAGGACAGGAAAAGACAACAAACCTAATTTTGTTATACAGAAACTGTGACTTCCAGATGCACCCACTGCCCAAATCAGCTAGTATCTTTTTAAACCCTAATAACCTTGACAGTGTCTCTTTTGATGTTTGTGTGGGCTAAGCCTCTTTAAACAGTCTTTCAAGAAAACCCACTTTAAAAATTTTGCTGAAAGAATTTGAATAATTTAGTTACAAACACTGAGTCATTAGAAAAAGCTTACAGCTGGATGGCACAAACATTGATAATCAGTAGCAAGCAGCTGCCTTATTAAGTTATTTACAATATTTAGCTCTCATGGTTCTTCATTCTAGGCAGAAGCAGGGAGATGGTCAATGAAACCAGTCAGACAGGTCATGGAAATGGTCTATTGAGCAGTAACAACAGTGGTGGGGGCAGAGAGACATGTCTAAAGAACCATGTAGGTATGCCCCAGAACAGGGGAAATGGATAGGTGTATTCTGCCAGTTCTGTCTGATGCTGGATGATTATGTCTAGAACAGTTTATGTCCTGCTGAATTATGGTAGACTTGGCAATGCAAAAAGTGGAATTTAGATGAAGTCAACAGATTTATGGTACATTTCCCCACTAGCTTCACTGTAGAAGTGTTTTTTCTCTTGTTTACCTGAAAAACTGGCTCACTTTTTTTTATCATGTATTCTGCCTGAATAGCAGATGGAATTGTTAGTTTTTCTTGCCTCAGCAAATTGGTTGAAATGCTCTTCAGTTGGTAAATTTAAGGTGGTAAATTTTGGGGAGACAAGAAAGAGGTGAGATGAAGCTGTTGCTGTTCTCTATAGAAAATGTGAGCGTAATGAGTTAAAATCATAATATACGTCATGTGGGTGGCATACTGCCATTTTTATACAACTGCTTCATTGTATACGAAGTCTGCCTATGAAATCAAGGCCATAAAGTGGTGGCATCCTGTTTCACTGGCAGAGATACAGTCACGCTAATATAAACCATACAAGGTGCTGGGTGTCCTAAAAATAGTGAGAATTGTGTGTAGAACAAAATATTTTCAGCTCATTGATCTTTCCTACACCATAAAATACTGGCGGATATAAAAGCACAGGAGAACTACAGTGCAATAATCTCCCTGCATCCCTCCTGATGATCAGTGTATTAAGTTAAGTGAATTCTTGTGCTGTTATCCAGCTGTCCTGCGGGTTGTCATTGAACATTGTTAGGAAGCACCCTTGTAGAACAAAGCCTTGTATTGTAATATTTCATAGAGAATGGGAACTGGTCAGGAAAGGTCTGACCATGTTGATGGACTAACAGAAGAGGGTATTAGTATGTTTTCTTGTCAAAGTGGCTCTCCAGCTCTCAGGCTCAGAATAGAGTTGGGGCTTTGGTGAGAATGGTTCAGTAGCCTCTGCGCCATAGATTTGTACCATTTGGATATACTTTTTACTATACTATACTTTACTATAATTTACTATATAAAACTAGCAGGTTTCTGTCGTTTGGTTGCAAATACTGCCTGACAGTCTGGTTAAGCTCAAGAAGTCCCAGTTCCTAGCCACCTGAACTAGGCCAAGGTACATTGGACTGCAGAGCAAACTCCCCTGAGTGTTTCATATTGTGTTACTGCAGATTTCTGGGGAAATACCTGTGTACCACTTATACACAGCCTGTATCTTATAGATATGAGAGCCACACATTGAATTGAAGCAAAGGAGGGAAATAAGCAGTTTGTCCTAATGCTCATAATTCCTAGATTTTTCTTTCTCTTTTTAAAATGGTAGACAGAATATAATTTGGTGTTTAAATTTAAACCAGTGAGATTAAAGAAGCTTTCTGTTTTAGTCTGTATTTAAACATACTGGACCAGATTAACCCTTGGTGTAATTATGGTTGTCATCAGTGGAGTTGTATGTTCTTCTCCAGGGTGCAGGAACAAGGAAAAGACCCTTGACAGGATAATTTCTGATAACACATCCTTCACTTCCCAAAGTTGAGGGCATTGCAGAGCTGGGTATGAGGCAGGACAGGTGGAACAAGGTGAAGGGAGAGGCTTCCAGTAATGACAGTGGAAATGTCCCTGGGGTTGACTGGCTCTTGTGTCTGCCATAGTGGAGTTGAAATGTTTGGATGAACTTGTAACCTTGCCCAAAGGATAATCCGACTTGGCACCAGTCGCTGTTATTTGGGCTTGTTTTGTTGCTCCATGTAAAGTATGGGGGCTTTTCTAGCCACTTGAGAAGTACACAAAATCCTTGATTCAGCATTAGGTCTCCTAGGTACGTGTTCAAAGTCCAAGGTTTATGAGGTGCTCAAAATAGAACTTCTCTGATCAGCAGCCCTCCTCCTTCCCTAACAGCTCCAGAAGCCACAGTTGTCCACATTTGTTCCAAGTGATTTAATTTGCTGCTGGGTGGCATTAGTGAAAGGTTCCAGACTCCTCATTGGTGCATTACACTGTGTCATCCACTTTTGCATTACTTGGAAGTTATTTTCCTGACTGGTTTGAATTCTTAATTTGCTCCTCTTCTGGCAGCCCACCAGCAGAGTGAGACTTGGAAAGTGGGGAGCCAGTTGACAGTGAGAGCTAAATATGGAATTGTTTTCTGCTTGTTCTTTGTCTAAAGAAGCAAAGAAAGAGGAGGTTGAAGTTTACTTCCACTTTTCTAAAGTCAGCCATATGAGGAGGAAACTGGGTTGAACAGATCCCCTGCAATTGTAAAAAGTTGGTTTTAATTTTTTTATTAGGTGCTTTTGCTATATTCAACTGTTTACATAGTGTTGTGGTGCAGTAAAGGAAGAAATAGAATTGTAATGCAAACCGCCTGGCTTTGGCACAGAATCTAAAAGGTCATATACT
This sequence comes from Podocnemis expansa, assembly GCA_007922195.1. Classification (NCBI taxonomy): domain Eukaryota; kingdom Metazoa; phylum Chordata; order Testudines; family Podocnemididae; genus Podocnemis; species Podocnemis expansa. The sequence continues at coordinate 26,454,706 of ML681982.1, forward strand.
ATTTGGATATATGCGAAAACCCTCACATAGTTGCTAGGATGCCAAGGAGCATGTAGTGTTTAAAACAAAAACAAACAAGTACCCTTGACAGTCTGGATACGTGTTTCCTGATAGTTGCAGCTTAAGACTCTAGCCGTATTTGTGCTTTAAATGCAGTAGCTGACACAACCCTTTACTTTGAGGAACTTCTAAAGATAAGCTTTATTAGAAATTACTATTTTCAATGCTGAATAGCATTTCATTTCTCTTTAAATATTGGCTGTAGATCCTGCCTGTCTCTGGACCGTACCAAAGAGCAGAAAAATCTGTCTCACAGAAAGAACATAGATGTAGATAGAATGGGGAATGAGTCAAATCAAAACAGTTAACTGCAGTTAATCCTAACGGCATTATCTTAGCCACTGATAAAGCACTCATAACCCTCCCCTCTATTGCTTAATAGCTGACTTCCTAATATGTTGGTATAGTTTTGGTGCATTAAGTTTTTGCTATGTTTTCCCCATCCAGTATTTTAACTCCTTTGGGATTGCAATGCCCCAGAGAGGAATTTTGCTGACTTTAAGAAAGGTTAAGTGATTTTGAAGCTATCAGAAATGAGTGAGTGAAGCAGAACTGAAAAACTGGAACCCTTCCTAAGAATAAAACCCTGTTGTTCTCACTTCAGTACAGAGTGTACTACTTCTGAGTTGACAAGTTGACAGCATAAGTCCCATTTTCCTTCAGATTGGTCTCTTTAAACTATAGGTATATGAGATGTGTCACATTAACATGCTTGGTCACTGAAGTCTTCTGTAAACAAGATACAAATCTGGACAGTGAAAGAGCAAACTTCTCTGCGCAGTCCTACTGCCACATGTCTGTGTTATTCAGCCTCCATGGTTCATTCACTCTGGCCACCAAACTCAGCTGAGATAGCTTTCCTCCCATGATAGGCGGTTCACTCATCTGAAATACTTTCCTATTTGATCACTTAGGTCAGTCAGTCTATCTAATCAAATCGAATCTAATCTATTTTAGGATTTTATACTGCAATTCCTCACTGCTGCATCTGAGCACTTTCCATGTAAAACCAATAGTAAGAGCAAAGACCATGTTTGACTTCATGGAGTGTCTGGCTTTCCCTTTTTGAAGAGGAGTAGAGTATTTGGCTTTTATGATTTTATTTTCTTTTGTTTGGTAGAGGTTTTAAGGTGGAAGGGGGGAAGTCAGAGTCAAGAATATGATTCTTCCAGTGGAAAAACTTTTTTTGAATAGAGAGGTTCTGTAGCATTTCCTGAACATAGTCAGACTCTAGATCAGGGGTGGCCAACTTATGGAACTCAAGAGCCACACAAGTCAATTATTAAACCTTCAAGAGCCGCACTGAGGCATATAACCACATACTTTTGCCTACTCCAAAATTACCAAGCATAAAATTCATTGCACACCTTAATTTTATCTTAAAAACAAGGTAAATATGGATCCTGCTAATGTCAGATTCTAATAATTACTTAAGGCTACCATAAAAACTAGGCCTACACAGTAAAAACTTAGCTGTTGCTGGATGTAGAACACTGCAGGCTAGTGGCAAGTTTTTAAAAATCTGGGTAGTAACTTGTCAATGCAGTACGTAAAAGCTCTCTCAGGTGCTGACCTCTAAGTATTGTTCAATGTTTCGATTTAACAAATTTCATTGTGGAATGCAATGCTTCACAGCAGTAAGTTGTGCCAACAATTGAAAGTAATCTAAATTCAGTTTTAAACTTTTCTCCTGTGTATTTTTGTTTCTTAGAATTCCACGTCATGTTTAGGACTTGTAAAACACAATTTTAACAAAGGAGTAAGCTGCATTAGGGCCTATGAGAAAATCTAAACATGCCGTACTCCCCCTGCCCCCCATTGCTGCTTCCCTGCCCTCTCTTACCATGCTGCTGCTTCTCTCCTCTCCCCGACCATGCTGCATTTCTGCTTCCCCCCCTCCCTGACCATGCCGTGGCTTCCCTGCCGGCTTTGTCCATGCTGCCATGGCTTCCTGCCCCCCACCGGCCCCGACCACGCTGCTGCAGCTTCCCCACCGGCCCCAAGCATGCTGCCACTTCTCTGCTGTCCCTGACCATGTTGTCCTTCCCTGCCAGCTCTTCCGCAAGCCGCACTTTTTCTTTGAAGAGTCACAGTTTGGCCACACCTGCTCTAGATTCTCCTGGAAGATGGTTCCTTCTCCAGATCCTCATGATTCAGAAAACTTTGTCCTTAACTCTCACATGCTTTGTCCTGGGCTTTGTGATCTGCATGGTATCAGAGAAGCATGTTTGATTTATTGACTTATAGATCCAAGTTTGATTTTGAATATAGCTGGGGCCTAATGCAGTCATTGTTTTGAAAATTAGAACTAATGGCTTAAACTAGGAACCACTGTAGGGACATGATATGGGCAGCCACATTCTTTTTTCAGCTGTAGCTTGGTGCTTTCTTTTCATGTTTCACATCTAATTCAGTGAATTATAGTTATGAAGTCAGAGGTGACACATTCATGGACCAAGTTTCTTGTCTGGGAGGAAGGGACAAAGTTTCCTAACAGACTGGAGGTGAAACAAGGTAGTTCTAGGTACTCGTACCAACTGGTCATCAAATCTTCACACTGGTGTTACCAAATGGATGATGATGGTACCTGAAGTGGTTTTTGCCTTTATTGAATCTGATGTAAAACTTCTTCTATTTGTAGGTTTTAAACCCTTGAACAATAATTAAAGAGCACAATGTGGATGAGGCAATATCTTTGTTAGACCAACTTCTGTCAAGGAAAGAGACAAGCTTTCAAGCTACACGTTTTTCAGGTCTGAGAAAGGTACTCAGTGTATTGCAGCTAAATGTAAGATGAAGCAAGTTGTTTAGCATAAAGTAGTTAACACATATTTAAAGGGATCATTCAAGGTGAAGTGGCCCTTTAACATCTCTGCAGTTAAAGCACAAAAAAGAGCAGCTTGGAGCTTCTTATTATGCAGATTATTGTAATAAGCCATAAATGAGTGTCTTTATTAAGATGGTTATTTTTAGTATATAGTAAACTTCTGAATTTAAGCTCTCAGGTTCAGTTTTTGAAGGTGTCATGCAGGTGTCCTTTGCAGATAAGGATTTGAGGGATCAGGTATGGAGAGAGAGTTTTTTAAAACATGCTCACCTATGGGTGACATGGTGTTTGTGTTATCATTTTCTGTGTGACTTCATTTGAGAATGTGGTGATGGTCATATTTTGCCAACATAGTTGTTTTTGAAGCATCTAATGCGCTGGGTGAGGCAGGGCTCAACAAAACCTGGGTGCCAGGTTGCCATTGCGACCATGGTTTGCAGCCTGGCTCCTAGCTCTGCTGCAGAAATGCAGTGGAGGAGTGCCCTCTGGTGACCAAAAATAAAAGTGCTGGTGCCTAGCTGGGAGGCAGTTTTGTTGAGCCCTGTATAAGGTACACCACATGCCACATATTGTAATAAGCATGTGTAGATCCATGAATCTTGGAAGCAGTGTTTTGAGGGTATTGTTCATTGTAGCAGTGGAGATGTCTGCAGGTTTTTCACTTGTTGTTATGACAGGGTCTGCTGTTGCTTTGAGTTGGTGTGTCTTGGTGTTATGAGGCTTTTGGTGAGGTTGGATAGTTTGACCCCAGAAAGGAGTGGGAAGCTCAGGAAAAATTTCTTTCAAATTGTGGTCCCCATCAAGTATGAATTGTAACTGTGTAATGATATCCTGTAGATTATAGTGTGGGGTGGTAGGTGACAACTATGGATGTGCATTTGGCGGGGGGGGGGGTTCCCTTGCGTTGAAGCATATTTTCTCAGGTTCTTTGGGTCATCCATTCCATGATGTGACCTACTTCCCTAGTAGAACTTACTTGTTTGGTGAAGGCATTTTGAGTGTGTTAAGATGGATACCTTGGACTTTTTCCTTGGAGCATATTCCATGATCTCTGAGGGCCTGGGTGTAAACAGATTTCTTGGTGTGTTTGGCTTCTTATTGGATCTGTGAAGGTCAGTTTTGTAGTCTATGGGTTTCTTGTATATAGCTGGCTGTAGAGCTCCATTCATAAAGCTTATCATGGTGTCCAGGAAGTCAATGCTGGTGTAGAAGAGGCCTGCTGAGAGTTTGATGGATGGACAATGGTTATTGACACTGTGATGGAAATCCCGGGGGGGGGGGTAGTGCGCCATGTTCAGGCTGTTTGTTGAGAAGATGAAAATTTGATTGATGTTAGAAATCATTGGGTTTCATGATGCATTTGTCTAAAGAATAGTCTTCAAAATGACCCATGAAGCAGTTGACATACTAATACCCATGGGCGGTCCCGTGATTTGGAGAAGCTGTTTGTTTTTTAATGTATAATTTGTTACAGGTGAAGATGAAATGGATGAGTTTAGCGATGTGCTTGTGGAGTGATGTCTTAGAATATTTTCATTGCCTTGAAGGTATTTGAGACAGGAAGCTATGCCATCAATGTGAGGGATGTTGTGTAAAGGAGGTGACATTCATGATGGCAAGGATTGTGTTCTAAGGGAGGTTGTTAATGTTGCAGAATTTCAGGAGGAGGGCAGCTGTGTTCTGGAAGAAGCTGGCCCTTTGTGTGGTGGGTGGTTTGAGGATGGTTTCTATGAGTCCTGATATTTGCTCAGTAAGATTGCCATGGCCGGATATGACAGCCTGCCTGCATTCCCTTGTTTGTGTGTTTTGGAACAGATGTAGAAGATTCCTTTGGTGGCTTCCTGGGGCATGAGCTTATAGAGTTTCTCTTGAAGATTTTTGGGCAAGTTTTTGATTTCCTTATATTCCTGAGTAGATTACAGTGTAGGGTCACTGTTAAGCTACTTATTGTGTGGGCCCGACTTTTCTAGATTCTGAAATCTGGGCCCCAAAGCTCTGGCCCGTGAGATTTGTGGGCCCCAGAACTATATTCCGGGATGTTCCGGCTTACTCTGATCCCTGAGTAGGTGGTGTCAGAGTTTTGTTGGTTTCACCTTGTGTTTGGCTATAACATTCTTCAGTCTCTTTCCTGGATCTAAAGGGGTAGCCATGTTGTTATAGTTCAGCAAAACAAACAAGGAGTCCTGTGGCACTTTTAAAGACTGATGCATCTATTTATTACATCTCATCTGATGAAGTGCGATTTTCTCCCATGAAAGCTCATGCCATAAATAAATTTGTTAGTCTTTAAAAGCCCCACAAGACTCCTTGTTTGTTTTCCTAGATCTGACAAACAACGCTTTATGTCTTGAAGGCTTGTCTCTTTCACCAATAGAGGCTAGTCCAGAAAAAGATATTACCTCACCCATCTTGTGTTTCTAATATTGTTGGACCACATCTCTACACAGACACTGCAAACAAAAGTAGTTACAGAATATTACATATTACAGAATAATTGGTATTTTAAGGGTCATGGGCACTACTCCACATGCTAGAGAATTAGCAGGTACTTGCTTCAGATATCATGTGCTGCAGTGCGATGTTATACATGCCTGGCATACATATACTTGACTCAGAAATTGCAGACATTACCTCATCGCTACAGTTAAGATTCTGTCATGGGTATTTTTAATGAAAGTCCAGAACAGGTTGAGAGCAGTAATCAAAAATCCATGGAAGCTCACAAGCTGTCCATGACTTTTACTAAAAACAAAAAGCCCTGCGGAAGAAGGGCCAGAGTCCAGCTAGGGCGTGCAGCTGCTCCAGCCCCTGGGGGGTCTGATCCAACCCTGGAGGCTACTCCAACAGTCCAGGGACTGGCCACCAGTCAGCTGTTCTATTGACCGCTAGTCCATGGCTCTGGCTGGCTGTTGGCATCACCTGTTCAGGGGCCTTAGGGGTTGGAAAGTCATGGAATCTGTGATCTCTGTTGCCACTCATAGTTGATGAGTTATAGCTTCATGGTCAGATTTTCTGTAGTTGAGAAATTGACCCCTCGGCCATTTCAGCCCTTAGTAGTAAAGTCAGAGGGGGGATGAAATGTTGTCATTCTCCATTGGCCAAGGCAGGCGTGGTTCTTGTCCACACACTGCTCTGCAGCAGGGCATGAAGAAGCATTATGTAGCCATGACTCCAAAACCTAATGGCACCACAGCAAAACAAGATTCAACAAATATCTCCAAAACAGCTGTACAAGGGGGAGCTGTTACATCTTCTCAGCCACCTCCAGCCTGAACTTACCGAATGAGCAATACTGACAATGAGAGAGAAAAGCATCTGGTTCATTAGAAGAGTATTTAAGATGTTGAATGAAGTTTATTTTTAAAAAGCTTTTGTTTTTCAGTTTGCACACTGTATTAAACATTTTGTTAAATCACAAGACACTGTCATATAAAAGCCTTGCTCTGTAGTAGAGAGACCATGTCTCTATAAATGAAAACACAATGGCAAAAACATTCAGACATAGTCGGGGATTCTCTCTTCTGGCAGATGTTGAAGCTGCCGCACTACCTTGGTGTTGTGCTGGTCCGTCCCCTCTTCCCATCTCCTCTGAGCTTGCTGTGTACCACTAGCCCCTCATCACTTTATCTGCATGTATTGAAAGATGAACAAAAGCTCTGCAGTCATGTCCTGCTATAGGTCAGAATTTAATGAAATGAAGAGAGAGAAGGCAGACTGAAAAGACATATGGGGATTACAGAACTACATGTTTTAACTGAGTCATTCACTTACAATGAAAGCTTTTGACACCATAAGGGAAGCACAGCCTGTGCCATTGGAAGGATTAGGCAAGCTTCTTAATTTCTGTTGCCATTCCTACTCTTCTTTTCAAACCTTAATTCATTAACACAAATGTCATTGATCATAGATGCAACCTGCCTGGGGAAGGAGCATTTAGCCAAATAATTCTGTTGTTTCTTTGTGCGAATGTTAGGTGGTATTTGTTTTTTGGGCTGTTTTCCTAAATCTGTCACACAACTCCTAAAATGTGCTTTTTTACCATGGTATAAAGGGTGGCAAGGTTGTTCTGAAATGCTTTCTTTACCATGCAGCGTGGTCACTGCTCCTTTCTGGTGTTTTGTAGATGAAGAGATGGAAGCAGTGATTCACCCAGCTTCTCTCACTGTCTGGGTTTTTACAGGTGGTGTTTGGTTTGATTTGTAGGTTTCCCTGTATTAGTAGGAGGCAAACAAGCACAAAGGAGGGGGGCACAAAGACAGCAGTTGAACTGAAGCTGGGTTTGTACATATATATATTACGTTGGGAGTGGAGGAATCCCTGAAGAAACTTAATATGGTTTCTGTTAAGAATGGGTTCTATGACCGTCTTTCATCTGGTAAGATTCTGTGATATTAACTAGAGGTGGCTGAACACTAAAATCAATTTAGTGAGGAGAAACAATGGAAATTAAATCTATGTTTATGGGGCCAAATATTTAGAGGACTCAACCCTGCCTGTGTCTGCAGGCACATTGAATTGTGGTAGCATGTGATGACATTTACTGTACTTGAGCAACCTGATTTTTGGCTGCTGTTGCCCAGTTAGATGTCTAAATGCTTTCAGTTATGTCCACAACCTGCAATTGATTGAAAGTGCAAAAACAGAATTTGTTTTGGAAGGGTTTGTGCATAAAATTCCTTTTAAAAAAAAAATGGAAAGCTTTACAGCATAGAGCATTGTGGGAAAAGCTTGTGCTGCTGTTGCCTGCATGTCAGCTACACCATGGAGAGAGACCTTCAGTGTCCAGGGCTGTCAGTTCCACACCTTTCATCAGCTTTTAATTTGCTTAGGAGGACAAATAGAAAGGGATTCAGTCACTGAAAGCAATAAATAAGTGTGCTGATTAGCACATTGCTCTTATTAATGTTAGTTACCTGAAGCAGCTGGCTTTCTGTTCAGATTATGTCTTCTGTATATTAGCATTGTCTTCAAACAACTTTAAAGTCTTACACCATATTGTTCCCTACCGCTAGCTCTCTTTGAAATTGGAAATTAGGTAGTACTTTTGATTAGCAAAAAACTGTGTACTAATGCAGTACTTCATTAATAACACATTGTCATTTGCTGACTTGTCAGTGTGTTTAGATATTCTTTTGGCAGGATTCTGGAAAATGTGTGCAGCACCCCAAATTGAGATTTACAAAGTGTGACAGCTAAGCAGAACAATGCAAATCTTAAACTCAGACTGAGGGCTGGTCTATGCTGCTGGCAAAATTCAGTGTCAGTTGACAGGAGTTACACCACAAAGCACCTTCGTAACTCTCCTTTATCGCACCGTCTTCGCTGTGCCATGTCAACAGTAAATGCATCCCCATCAACGCAGTGCTACGCCACGTGAGGGGATTGTTTTATCATGTTGATTTCCAGATGGACTGAGCATGTCTTAACTGACTGCTCAGTTGATCTGGAAAGAATAGATCTGATGGTGGTGACGACTTTGCTGCCATCAGTATAGACGTACCCTGAATGCAAAATCCTGCTCCCAAAGCATGAGTGAAGCTGACAGAATCAGGCTCTAAATTATCACCACGGCATCTGGAATCTGCCAAGGCCTATATAGTACCATTTCCTCCTCCACGACTGCTGGCAGGGCTACCTCAGATTCAGTGCCCTGCAACTGGAGGCCTTAGAAGCGCTGCTGGAGGAGAGAGGGGACAATTGGCTATTTCTGTATAGCTACATTATTCTCATCCCAGGCCCTCAGAACAAGTAATGCCATGGCCCATCCTTCTCTAGTGAGGAGGGGGCTGGGAATGGGAGACAGGAAGCTGTAGCTCTTGTGGGAAGGTGGATCCATTCTGAGGAAGCTGGTGCGTCTGTTGGATTCAAGGAAGGGGTCATGAAACGAATATGCAACCATAGTACTCTAAGGGTTAATATTTGAATGAATTTCACCCAGTAATCTGACTGTGAAAAAGTGGCCTTAACATGGTAAAGCCCTGCCGAAGCCTGTGGATTGGATAACATTGCTGCCTCTCAGGGGCTAAGGGTGTCATCACACAGGAAGTTTTGGGAACTCTAGGCTAAGGAGATCTTTTCCCAGGTCCTGGCTTTGTGCCATGACTGTTATATTGGATGAAAGGCATTACTGATGATGATGCTGTGGTCTCTTCTCCTGCCCTATCATTAGAACGTTGGTTGTGCTCCAAGGAAAGGAAATGGAGCCTGATGATCTTAACTGAACTTTACTGACACTGTGAAGTCCCCTGTCAGCTTGCTGCTGAGACGTATTTAGTCCATATTTACTTTGGCCCTGAGGTGTCATCAGTGAGAATGTTACAGTTGAGAGAAACAATTACAATGCTATGTGGAGTCTGAGAGAGTCTTTTGTCCAAAATGCACAATAACTGAAACAGACAGGCAGTTTCCCTGCATGTACTTCCTCATGACAAACCCTGGCGTACATAATATTCTCCAGCTTCACAATCACTGACAAAAGAATGACGAATACATTCTGTTTGCATGTAATAGGGTTTTGTTTAGTAAGAATATTTTAGCATATGGCAGACCTGATACGCTGTCAATGCAATTACCATTACATTTTTATCAACACCACCTCCTTCAGAGCTGATTCAGCATCACTGAAAAATCTTACTGGGGAGTGTATTTTCACTGAAATGGGATTTGCATGCTAAAAATCCTGAATATGGAGTACCAGATGCTAATGTTCATCTGAAAAACCCAAGCCCTACAGCATAAGACCTAGTGGGGTGCACGTACTTACAATGTAAAATAGCAGCCATTTCAACTATTTTTAAATTTATGTGGGCACAAGAATAAAAAAAAATGAAATCATTAAAAATATTTTCATTACAATAATGAAGAGTGTGGGCACTTTTCTGAACTATAGGTTTTCTGTCCTAAGCAATTGTAAAAACCACATTTTAAGATCAAAATGTTAGGCTGTAGCTTTCAGTAGCATTCACTAATTATCCCTGAAGGTAGCTGAATCCAATTTTATGAGGAGCTAGGAAGAGTGAATTATGCTGAAAGGATATAAATAATTTCAGATGGAACAAATCTGTGATGATCTAATCACAGACCAGCATTCCAGGGCTCCGGAGATATCCAGCTGCCTCCTCATTAATTAAAAATAATCCATAATAGCACAGTTTGATTATTTGCAAAAATGTCTGTGTATTTCTCCTTCTGCAAGAAGACTGAAGTCTGCAGAGAATCTCTAACTCCAGTTGTCTGGTATATTTACACTAAAGTTGTCTGTGGCAAGTGACTGAAGTGTTTATAGTTTTGATTGTTTAATTTCATATAATGTGTGGTTACTTTAATTGAATACATAGTTGGCAAAGGTCCTGTAAGTCTTTTTGATCCAAGTTGTGTTCTGTTTGGAACTTCAGTTTTACAATAATACTTACAAAAAGTGTTCTGAAGTTAAAAAAAAAAAAAAACAAAAAAAAACCCTCTATTTTCTAGAGTATTGAAACATGTTGTTTTTGTTGAGAGATTCAGATTTGTTGTCTCCTGGAGCTTTTTAAATTGGATCCAGCTATTAGTAATATTTACTCATTTCCCCTTGAAGCTAGTTTCCATCCTTCAGAGCAAAGGCTTAGTACAAACTTTTTACTTTTGGTTTTGTTTATAATACAAGGCATGGTCTAAATTATTTGTCTTTTATTTGCTCGCCTCAGAGGTAAAATATTTTCTGCATGTATGTTTCCTTTGCATGTGTACGGTGAGGACCTTCAATGACCTCCATTGTTACCATACATATTGTATAAGCTGTGTGTCTATTTTGACTGCGCCTGTCTTGTCTGTCCATTGTTTTTAATTTTTTTTATAATCAGTTGGAGAGTTGGTGGGTTTCAAATAAGTGATTTTTGGTTTTGCTGCATACAGACTAACATGGCTACTCTTAAAAGTGATTGTTTCAGTTCAAGGACTGTTTGAAATGTCTATAAACCTTGCTGTCAGAATAAGGATGTTATTAGGAAGCTGCTGGGCATTCAGCATTCTTGCCATGATCAGGCCACTTATTTTGGTGGCTCAGTATGTATCTGGTAACCCATTATTCAGCTTTTTTTTTTTTTTTTTTTTTTAACATCTTGGCTCATATTGGTAAAAACATATTTCCTTATCTGTATTTATACTGCTAATAACTTAGATTTAAGAATGTGTTTTTATGTTGTCAAGCTGTTTTTATACACTTTGTTTGAATGTTGCCCTTTATGTGGGGTTGAAAATAGACTAATCAGTGTCACTTTGGTTTCTAGGCCGTTTCACTTTCAAGTTCAGTTGCTAGCAAAATGTTACAGAGAACGGCACTGGAGAACATTTTCCATTTGCCTAGAAAATAGAATTAAAAAAAAAAAATCAAACATCTCTGTTGGTCTTAGATTTTATTTTAAAGTTTTTTAAAAAAAACAAATCTTTAAATTTGGGGTTTGATAAATGTGACAGCAGCATCTATTTTAAGACTTCGGGCTTAAGGCAAGCAAAACAAAACACAGATCCCTCCACCTCCCTGATAACTTTTTGATTACTAAATTGAAATGGCTTGTTTTCAAATGACTATAGCAGTGCACTGACCCGAACCGTGCTGACAGTATTGCGAGATGCTTTGCAAAGCTCACATATAGCTATGTAATTGTTCAGGTGTTGAATGGAAGTTGGTAGACACCTCAGCATGATTCATGAAAAGACTAGTTGGAAGGGGAAAATGTTTTTAGTGGCTCAGGATGATCCATCAGGAACCTGACCTCCCGCTAGACCTGTAGACAGTTCCACAGCTCCCAAGTCACTTTTCCTCCCTCCTCCTGAGCATCAGGGAGAAGTCGAGACAGTCGGAAGGACAGCCATAAACCTAGAGGCTGAAAAAATAAATTACGTTCCAGAATTTGGCATGGAGGTCCCTGCAGCTGCCAGACTCAGACCCAGTGTTTGTGTGTGGTTGCAGGTTTTACTTCAGAGCTGAAGCATAAAAAGTGCTGGACAAAGTAAAAGCACAATCAACTCTGCCAGCAGCAACAGGAAGAGTTGCTGTAAATTGCTTTTCAGGTTCAGTTTGCGCTCCATATGGTAGAACTAGCCAAAGAGACAGATGGTGCATGTCTTGAGCCATGCAAAGAGCACAGAGAAATGTATAGACTGAGAAGGGAGAGCGTGATATGGCTGTCAATATGAGAAAAGGAGTAATGGATTCTTATTTTAACCACTGAGCCTTTACTGCCCCTTCCCTTTTCACCAAGGAGGGATGGAACTACAGACGATCATACACAGGACGGAATATGGTTCTATCCAACCATGAGCTACTTAGTTTTCAAACTTTCTTTTCATTCTTTTTTGCTAAAGAGCTCATAAACATGACACATTATGCTGCAAAGCAGTGGTGTTTGCTTTAAGTGTTGGATGGAGAGCAAAGACCTGAAGGTGTTTTCTCCCCTTCATAAGTGTGTAATACACTAATTTAATTAATGGGCGATTAGCACACGATCTATACTAGGAAAATTACCTGTTGCTGTCCTGACAATGTGTATCTGAACTGGTGTTGAATATGGTTTTAACTACAATTGTGACTTAGAGCAAACTACATTTGGTGCCATGTTCAGGGGAAAAAAAAATTAATCAGTACGTGTTCAAAGACCATCTTAACACAGCTAAACCATCGTCAGTTGCACCCACTGTTTACTAGCATCCACTGCTTGTGTTTTGATGAGACAACAGCTGGGAATGAGTGGAATTGTACCTGCAAAAGCAGTAACAATGACCAGTTCTCCTGCAGTTTATTCCACTAAAAGTGTCTTTTGGACTCTGTGAGAGTAGGAGACAAACACATGCTGCTTCTACTTCACCTGGCAGTTCTCTGCTCTTCAGTTTTAGGAATTGCCTGAAAATGAATGGGAGGAAAAAAACCCATCTTTCTAAATATTTTAAATGAGACTTTGTACCAAAATCATAAATCCTGTGTAGGAAGCAATAGTCTAAGGAAATGGATAATTTAATATTGCCAGGATTTTCTGACGTGGTTGTAGATTAGATGATCAAATGTTGAAGATCTACAAGAAGGAGACACATATAATATACCACATGGTTGACATTAGTACATAAGACATAAAAACACAGACTACCACAAGAAGAACTGCTTTTCTTTCATACAGCCACAGTGTGCTTTCCATGGAAGATACTAATCCTTTTTAGTTTGTCAGCAGTAACTTTTAATCTTAGCACACTGTTAGTCTTTATTATTGCTTGTTGAATAACTTAGGCCATATACCTGTCCCCTAACCATGAGCTTCCTAGGTTCCTTGTTGTAGTCAGAATCTGCACTCCATGCAGCAGTTTTGTGGAAGAGGCCACACAGTGGAGAAATCAAGGACATAAGAATTGCTCCAAACCCTGTGACCATTCATCACTTTTTAATGATTTTAATGAGGCTGTCAATTCAGTTATGTAACCCTCTGAAATTGCACCCTGTGATGTAAAGCTGATGATAGCTGACTGCTGCATCTTTAGAAGTTCAAAATTGTATTCCTTGGTGTGGTAAAGATACTGGGGGAGCAAAGAGTTGTGGGGTTAGTGGGGCTTTAAGTAATAAGATTCATCAACTTGAAACTGACTGAAAAGGCACCCTCTTCTACCCCAAATTGTTGGAAAGGGACTGTTTCCATCTTTCATTTTCCTTGAGTTTTATTAGTAAATCTGTCTTTTTAAGAAGTGATTCAGGCTAGATTAATGGATAATAGAGTAATTTGGAATCAACCTGCCAAAAATATTGAAATTTACATTTTGTTATTTCTGCAAAAGCTGGTGGTTATGAAATGCCTTTCCCTTGAAAGGCAGTACTGTAAAAGCAAATTGTAATACAAAGTAGTTTTTTAATGCACTTGTGTTCCTTTACAGCCAGAGTTGTGTCAATAACAAAATATAAAATATTTGCTTATTGACTATAATTGGAGAAGCCTTGATGCCTTGTAAGATGATATATAAAGCTATAAAAGTGAATAGTTAAAAACAAATAAGACAGGCATAAAAATGCAAGGAAATGCAGAGAATGCTAAAGCTTTGTAAAGAATGCCACGTTTGAAAGTTGCACCAGCCATGTTGCTTATTTTAGTAGTAGTATTTTCCACTAGCAGTTTGATGAAAGTAGTTTTTGGTACAGTAAATCGGCATCTTGAGCAGGAATAGATTTTTAGACACATTCTGACAAACCTGTATTGACAAAACTTTGTTTCCCTGAAGAGTAAAATCTGTTTAATGTTTTCTCATTTAACTTTTATCCTTTTCACCACAGCACAGATGGGTTACTTGTCTGACAGACACAACTTGTACAAAAATTGTTTTCGCTTTATGCCACTCCTTCTGTCCCCCATGTTAGATGCTTACCTAAGGGAAATGGTACAGTTGTACCTTATATCTGGTTCCAGGTGTTTAAAGCATTAACTCTCTCTCTTTTGTAAAACTATAAAAGAAATGGGTAAAGTTAGTTACTTCCGATGCTAAATGTAAAAGTAGTAGTTCTATACAACTAAATAATAGCTACGATTCTGGATCTAACAGATACAGTGATTTAACAGGTTTAAGTTGTGATTTGGATTGGTTTAGTTTATTTTTCCAGCTGTTTTGGGCTGCAAAAAATCCTGCTATAGATACATAGTTTATTTTTAGTGTGTTAGATGAGTATTAGTAATCTAATGGTGTACATGACTCAAATACTGTAAACGGGATCTGCCTGTAAAAATAGGAATTCCATTGGTGTCCATACTTAAGGGTGGGCACATTATTTTTTTAAAAACAACCAAGATCAGCAAGTCCTGCTGAAGGACTTGAAAATGTTTCACAAACCTCCAATTCCTCTGAAACACTTATTATATATGTTTGAGTAACATTACATGAAATGCTTACTTACACCAATACAGTACACCTGTTTTTCTTTTTCTTCTTCATAGGTTCGGCATCGCTGGTGTGAACTTGTTGTTAAACACAAATACACAGCAGGGTATGCTGAGGTTGAGAAATTTCTCAGGGAAGATCAGGTCAGTTTTATTTATAACATTTTCAAAATAATCACCTTGTGTTAAGTTAGAGTACATAACTTAACTTTCTAGCTGTGCTTGTCAGATACCTGAGTCTTACTCACAGAGTAACTGCTTTTCCTAAGAGTTAAACTATCTGGCTTTTAGCATATTCAAAAGTAGTTTCCTCGGTCCTATCATTTAAGGCAAAGGACGCTGATTTAACAACTACGGTTAAATAGTTTAAACTCTGCTTCAGTCAAAGCAAGTTATAACAGGCTTGATCAATGAATGTGGGTGGAGTAAAAATTTGCAATCAAGTAAACAATCCAGTTTATAGCTCAAGGTTTAGTTTAGAAGATGGATTTATAACTAGGTTAAGCTTCACCTACATTTACTCCATGTTTAAGCATGGTTGTAAAAGTCTTGCTCAGTTGTTCATGGGTGAATGAATCTTCTCTCTTGTATATATTATGTATGCAGTAGAGCCTCCATCGTTCTGTCTTACAAGATCACTCATATATTTTTACTTCCGATTTGTAAACACGTGCATGCATCCTCTCTTTAATTTGCAAAACCAAAGCCTTTATAAATAAAAACGTGCGCTGATGCGTGAACTATAATGAATTCACAAAAGATTGCAGGACGGTGAAGTATTGGTGCTCTTACAGTCAATATATTAAATTATAACAGTTCACTTTCCATTTGCAACATATGAGATTGTTTTTCGGGGCTATTCAGACAACATGCTGTATTTATCATGACAATAGAATGCAACCTTTCATCTTGCTGTTGCATTTCATCTTGCTCTTCTTAGTGTTCTGAACACTGTGTTCTCGGCCTACACTGTTAATGGGCGTAAGAAGCCAGAGAAGTGATCCAAGATCCCCAGCTAATAGTTTATTCTGATGACTGTATGCTTTAAAAAAAATCTATGTATAACAGGGTTTGTGTATTATGCACATTTTACATAAAATGGTGCAGTTTCAGATACATAGAAATTGTCATATCAGCAGTGAGAGGAAAACAAAATCAACTGTATTCTTCAGTGAGCTCTTAAAAGCCGAGCTGATCATCAATATATTTAGAACAGTGATGGTATCAAACAAGGGCCGACATTTTTCTGCTTTGTAAGAAAAGAATTTTTGAAGCCATAATTACAGAAGTTTTTAGGCTGCTATGTTTCATATTCTTCTTTCAGTTTACTTCAGCAGAGCGTACAGTTTGCGGCCCAACCAGGTTCTGGAATGATTGCATGCGAAATCAAAACAGTTTCTTGGCTTTGCTGATCATGAAAGACTTTGCTATTTCAAAAGTCTGGGGAAAATGCAAATATGATTATTTAATCCTGTTTGGCATAACAGAGAATCAATGTGTACTGCATTTTAATGTTCGAGAGTTGGGTGAAATTATTAGAGCTGTGTAGAAAAAGGTAAATTACATTTTGTGGAGGATTTTGATACTTCAGAATTTGGTTTCATTCTGACTGGGACACAGCCCAGCTATTTAGAAATTCTTTGCAGAAAAGACATGGAGCTGTGGCTCCAGGGTAGTCTGTCTGCTAAGGAGTCCAGCCCATAGAAGCTCAAGGGTCTCCAATTCCAGGGCAAACAACATTGTACACAAATACTTCGTTTTTGCTTCATTGTCAAATTCTGATGGTAAAATCCTGACGATTAGTTCTAGAGCTGGTTGAAAAATGTTTCAAGAAATATTAAACTGAAATGTATGTTTTGTAGTGCTAACTTTATTCTTCCTGGCACTAGGTGATATGCTACTTTGAATGGAAATGTACACCCACCAAATCAGAATTGTTCTATTGAGTATAACTATAAGAATTAAGATCCAAAGGAGTAGCTATGTTAGTCTAGTTCAGTAAAACAAATGAGTCCTGTGGCACTTAAAGACTAACACATTTATTTTTTGCATGAGCTTTCGTGGGATTTTCTCCCACAAAAGCTCCTGAAAAAAATAAATGTGTTAGTCTTTAAGTGCCACAGGACTCCTTGTTTGTTTATAAGAATTAACTGTCATTTGTAAAATCTCTGGTCAAAATAATGGGACTGAACTTGCAAACCCACACTTGTATTTGCAACCCAGACTCATGTTAGTGCTCGCTCTGTGATAAGGGCAGATTGCAACAGCAGGGCAGTCTGTGGAGCTCAGGTGACTTGACTCTTCAAAAAAAGGCTATGGTAACATACGGTGAAATCTTGGTTCTATTGAAGTGAGTAAGGCCATGATTTCACACCACGATTTCCTTCCTGAGGCTCTTCCAAAGTCAGCATTAGAGAGAGCTTTGCCTTTTCCTACCAGCCCAGAGTTGTGCCTACCGCATGTGAATTAACTTGAAGGGACCAACCTGAAATGGAAAAAAACTCTATCATTTTTGCTTGATTCCAGTTGACAAAATTATTGCATAGACATCTCAGAATGGATTGTTTCAACTGATATGTACCAGTGACCATTCTCCACATCTGCATTTTGAAAGGTCCCACTTGGGAAAGAAAAATAGACAGTTCAAATTTCCGTGGTCTTAGAGGAAAGGCAAGCTTGCCCCTCATGAGGCTTGGAATCAACTCAGTTGGTGGCTGAGAGAGACAATGTGGCCTTCAGCCTGAAAAGCAGCAGAAACTACTAACTGTAAATGCACTTAATAGTTGCCAAGAGAGACAGAATTGAGAACTGCAGTTTGGAGAAAAAATGTGTATCTGTTTAAGAAAAACCCCAAAACCTTTCTACGTGAAATGAAACTGGGGTCTGGATGCATTGTTTTTGGAACTGCGTGGAACTAGTATTTAAAAACAAGCCAGCAGCTGTAATTGGCTATGGAATGAACAGATGTTTTCTTCTTCTTCTTGCAGGCTATGGGAGTGTATCTATATGGAGAATTAATGGTGAATGAAGACGCAAAACAACAGGAACTTGCATATAAATGCTTTGCTGCAGCACAAAAACAAATGGACGTGTCCTCAGCCAAAGTGGTAGCAGAGATGTTATTTTGAAGAGGTGCTTATTCTTGATTTAAAGTTAATTCTGAGCCTGCTCTCTAGCATGAGAACATGTCCAGCTCCATAAATAAACACCGACTCAATACAAAATTTGCTGATACTCAGCTTGAAGAATCAGTCATTCTATTTCTTGCATTTTTCCCCCCACAACATTGCTGGAGCAGTGAGATAGATGCACAAGGGATTTAGCTGCAGAGTGTGAAGAAGAGGCCTTTGTACTAAGACTCATCCACATTTATAACACTTCTTAAACATGATTGCACTCACATCCAACTTTTGCAATAGAAAACTTGCCAAGGGATGGCAGTTAGTAGAGTTGTTCAACAGAATTTCTGTCCACATGGAGATTTGAAATTAGACGCTTACAAACTAATTTGAATCATGCCAGAACCATGCTTAACAGCTCTTGTAGCTTACTTGCTTTTGCTTCAGGTGCAGGCAGAGCTTCTTTTTATGTAGGATAGTTTAGATTAGTCTTGATTGTACTAGAAAGTAGCCATTTGTATGTCATATAAGTATATATAAACTTATTTATAGTTTTGATTTTCTTCTGGATCTACTCCAGGGGCAAAAAGAAGTAGTCATTTCCCTATGAGAGGTGAGAAAAAGTGAAATTGCAAGTATAACCCTTAAACAGATAAATGAAAGACATTTTCTTACTGGTTATAAACAAGGTTTTTACTCCAAATACTATCTAGATTTTTATATGTTTCCTTCTTGCACCCTATTTGCATACCCTGAGGTTACCTGGTTTATGTACATGAATGTTTAACACATAGCCAGTTGGGTTTGGCATGAAGATCCTTTCCAGTACAGCCATCTGACAGACTATTTTCCTTGGTTAGTCACATCACTTTATAGTTGATTTGTGGTAGTAAAATTCAGACAACTAAGTAGTCAAAAAATCAAAGTCAAAAAATTTGGTTCTAAACGAGATTTCTTTAATTCGTCTTCCATTTAAGCCAATGTGGGTGGGCAATACTTGTCCATTTGAGTTTATTTATATGACCTAGAACAGATACAGCAAAAACAATTTGTTTGTGAATAGCCCCGTCCTTCTGGTACATAGACGATGATTATATGCTTATGTCTGCCAAGAAAACTGTATTGGGCTTGGACTAGGCTTCAGAGTGCCACCATGTCAGTTATGGGGAATCTTGCTTTCTAAAACAGGTAAGAGACCAGTCACAAAATGTTTCTGTGCATAGTCATGTTCAGATCATGTAAGTTTAGACCTTTCACCGAGTCCCCTCACAACCACCATAAACACCTGAATCTATTTGTAAGGGCTTCAGAATGTGTTGATCTGCACTATAGGCCAGAAATATGCAGTTAGGTCTGCTGCAAGATGTGGTGTTTTCCACCCAGGGTCTCTTAAATACCTAGGAGAGTTTTATTAAGGTAAAAAGGTTAAAATTATAACTCGGTTGGTGATTGCCTTTGTGTAACTTCCCTGTGCTAGTTATTGCATGTTTTTTAAATAGGGCTGAAATTAGCACTGGGTTCTGAAGCATCAAATGTGATCTAAATGAAATGATTTAATCAGATATCGTAAAGAGATGAGATCTTCAGCATATTGGTACAGAATGCAAGTCTGATAGCTTCAGAACTAGCATTATTGCTTTAACCCTGAATGTCTGAAGGAAGCACCGTGTCCCTTATTGTTGTGGCTGTTTGGGTTCCTGGCATGCTGATTTGTGATTTAAGATTAAAATCACATTGCCAGGGATTACCACATAACCATGACAGTGGCTGCTGTTATGAAAACCCTATAACTTTCTCATACATGCATTGGAATGCTCTACATCAAAGCAATTTAAGTAAAAGGAGACACCAGTGAAGACCCTCATCTGATCTTTCATTATGCTCAGAGGAAGACCTCTCTAAAAAGGTGCAGAGCTTAGCTGATTGGTGAACAGTGATTGATTTCCTCTTTGTTCACAGTGGCTAAGTTCTGCACCTGAAGAGAAGGCGAGATGAGACACTTCTTAAGTCGTCCTACCCATGGGTGAAGTACTGTCAGCTGAGGTGCACAGCTGGTTGGGGTATAATTTTATAGTAAATGCAAGTGTGAAATGTACTTTGCAGAGGATAAGAAGAGAAGTCAGAGACTTGGAAAAGAGCACAGTTCTGTCAACAATGTAAGAAATACCAGGTTTGGGTCAGCAACAAAGCTGTCTCTTTCCGAAAGATTATACCTATTGTAATGTAATCTCAATGCTTTTCTAAAAGTTGAAGGTAAATACATGTATGTTTATTGCTGTAAAACAACTTACATCTCAGTCTGTAAAGCTATGCTTTATAAAATTTTATCCAATTACTGTCATAATTTCTTTATACTTACAACTTAGCAATGTATATTATTTGCAGGAAATGTTTGTTTCCAGATGCTGCCGTTCCAGACTATTGATGGACCCGTCCTCCGGTGCCTACTGAGCTGATATCAGTTCTGATTTTACATACTGGCTCAGTTCAGCAGGAACAGGAGTCGAGCCCTAGAGCAAAAAGATGTACCTAGTCTAAGTGCACAGATGTCTGTGAAAATTGTAATGTGTTTTTGTCTAAAACCAACTTTAGTACAGAGTGTGATATTCTGCTTTTGAACACACTACATGTTTGAAGGTAGAAAAGCTTCCTTCCAGTTGTATAGAGCAGTATTTCTCAACCACTGTGTCAGGACACGTGAAGTTTTCACTGCAAAGCTGTAAGTGTGTCACAGAGAGCTGAGGAGGTGGCTGGATTTTGGTTGGAGGGAGTGGGCTGGTGTGTCCTGTAAGGTGGCAATGTGCTGCCAAGTGCGTTGTGACTCACAAAAGGTTGAGAACTACTGGTATAGTGATCTGCTGGCTTTTTTTCCCCCTTTATAGAACATGAAAGAGCAGTATGTAATTACACAGTCTGCTTGTATCACTAGTTTCACAGGCCTTCCTCATGTTTTCAACTAGAGGTATTTGTTTTCACATTAGCTCTTATTATGATCTTCTAATGGTCATTAGGACCAAAGTAGGATGAAACTATAGGCATCCACAATGAATTCTGTCTGCAGGGCTGGCCCAACCACATAGTTAAACTAGGCCAGGAGTGTCAAACTCAAATAACCATGAGGACCGCACAAGGGCCACATGAGGGCTAGTATGTTAGCCCAAGAGCTGCACCACTGAAACCTTTTCATATAATATTTCAAATATTGGTAATGATAGTGTCATTGCAGGCTGCAGGAAATAACTTTAGGGGCTGCATGTGGCCCACAGGCCACATGTTTGAGACCCCTCAGCCAGGCGGTTGCCTAGGGCATCAGGCTTTGAGGGGTGCCAAGTTAGACAGAATTGAATTTTTTTATCTATTTGAAAAAAATGTACTAATGTATTATCTCTTCAAATGTTGGGGGGAGCTGCCAAAGTTATAGTTTGCCTGGGATGCCAAAAACCCTTGGGCTAGCCCAGCCTGTCTGTGCACTAACGTGGACTACCTTATGGTAATAAGAGGATTAACTTTACTCATGCCTTGTGAAAAGACTAGTTAACTAAACTGCAGAGAAGAGAACATGTGACATTCACATGACTATCTAGTAGTTCCCAGTCATAGCTGTATTATTGTGTAAAATTGACCTCCATGGCATTACCAGCTAAGTATCTCTCCTGCTAGCTGTATTTATGGGATTTTAAAAGTTTGTGTTTGTAACCTACAGAAGGAATCCCTTTGAAAAAAAGTGGGACAGTTAAGAATATACAGATACGTTTATCAAGAACCTTTACAAGTATTCCTGGATGGTGACAGAGTAATAAATTTTATCCCTGTTTCTGTTGCAGGAAAGATCAGAGAAATTCCTATAATATATCCACTACTAAACCCTGGTGGGTACTAGGATTTCAATGACCCTGCTGGATATCAAAGGAAGGAGTATGTGGCTGCTAAAACAATTGACTGACAAAGGTTTACCTCTCACCATTTATCTTTTCAAGATGTTTTTTTGCTACCAAGCATATAAAAAGAAAGCACCAACCAGCTGCTCCACCCTAACTTAAAAAAAAAAAATTGTGGTTCCAGGTGTAACTTAGCACAAGCTGTTGGCTGACAGTTATTGTTACTAGGATTTATTGTATGGTGTTAGGTTAGTTAGTGTTTGCAGTACAGAATCCTAAGCTCATGTACAAAGAGGTGTTGAGGAGAGAACCTTTGCTTTGAAAAAGCACTTTGTCTTCTTTTTAGTAAAGGGACATCATTGAAATCAGAGAGAGGCTATGCATTTCACATGAAATACTGCAACCAATTGCAAAATGCACTAAAGTTTCTAACAAACACCCTTCCCCTTTTAAGAAAATTAAGTGGCTTTCTTGGAGAGACTTCTTTGCTGGTCACTCTAGTGTAACATCCCAACAGCAGTTTGGAGTCTGGGAGAGGATTGCTTTAAATGTATTATTTGGTGTAGCGATCCTAATCTAAAAGAAGAAATTTAATTAATTGGTCATGGAGTGAACAGAAAAAAACTGCCCCCGGAAGCAGGACTGCCCTTTTTTACCTCTGTATACATTTACAATGTAAAAAGGGCCCACTGTCCATAGACACAAATGTCAGAAGGGACCAATATGACCGTCTAGTCTGACCTCCTTCCCCAAACAGGCCACTGAACCTCCCACCCACTCCTGTAAAAACTTGACTGAGTTATTAAAGTCCTCAACTCATGGTTTAAAGACTTAAAGGTACAGAGAATCCATAAGCAAGTGAGGCATGTTGCACTCTCCTGTGGAAGGCAGAAAACCCCAGAGCCTTTACCTCTTTGCTCTGTGGGGAAAATTCCTTCCTGACCCCATCTATGGCAATTAGTTTAAATCCTGAGCCTGAGGGCAAGACTCACCAGGCAGACATCTAAGAAAGAATCGTCTGTAACAACACAAAACCTAACACAGCAGATGTCCCATTTGAGGCCATTGGCATATCTACTGCCTGTAGTTAACAATCAGTCAATTGCCAAATTAGGCCATCCTGTGATAGTGTCCTCTATTACTGAAAACTTTTTTTTCTTCATTGTGCTGTTTCATTTATGTAGTGTAGTGCTTCTCCAGGCAGGCTACTGGAGGAGTGATCCTTGGACACCCTGAAAATTAATCCTCTTGGACAACTAGACCCTTTAAAAAAGGGAGTAGGGAGTAATTCACCTTGTAAAAATGTTTTTCCACAATGAATTTTTGTAAAAATAAAATACTTTTATAAGTTGGGTGTGGTTTAACTGTTTCCCATTGCTTATGATTTAGAAACATTAGAAGAGCTATAATGGTAAAATAATGTGTGATGTCTTTTACTGTAAAGGACAAAGAGGAGTTAGTTGATGAGTACTGATGTAAATAAATTTTTAAAAGATGACGACTTAAAAAAAGTCCTCTTGTTACACAAAGCCTATACCCCATGCTCTGCTGGTAACTGATTCAGTAGTGTGCTCAAACACAATGGCCCCTAGCCTCTCTTTTCCCCACATTCTCTCTCTCCCAGAACAAGTTCTGCCTCATTGCACAGAAGTCAGTAAGGGAGAATGAGTACAAATAACTCCAGTGGTTGCTTCAATTGCATAAGAAAGATCACAAAGCTGACTAAGGCACTTGGAGGATACCCAAAATTTAAACATGAACAAATCACCAGTCCTGGACAATTTACATCCAGTAATATTAAAAGAAAATTGCAAACCAAGGGAAATGTTTTGATCCTTGCTTTGTTCCTTATAACCCAGTCTTCCCCCAAACAACCTATTTCTCCCTGCTTGCTTTTGAGATTGGACATACTGACTTTTTCTTTCTCTTTGCTGGACGATTTTACCCAGGGACTAAGACAACCTGAGTAGGATAAATTGTAGCTTTCCCTGCCACCAGCTGACGGAAAGGGGACAATAGAAGAATAAGTTGGATGAGATAAGTAGAGCCCTGCGTGGATACGAATAAGTGGATCTGCATCCGACCTGCATCTGCAAGAAATGGTCCGCGGATAGCCATGTTGTATCCGCGGATGCGCATATAATGCGGATATCCACATATTTGCAGTGCTCTACCTCTGTGCAGATAAAAATAAGTGGATCTGTATCCGATCTGCATCCGCAAGAAACGATCTGCGGATATCCATGTTGTATCCGCAGATGCAGATACAAAGCAGATATCTGTGGATATCCGTGGATTTGCAGGGCTCTAGAGATAAGACTGCAGCATATTTTATAGCTTCCCCTGACTTTACTCTTCAGGTCATCCAAATGTCTCACCCAGAACCAATGAGCAAGAAGTGACAAGCAGTTTCAAATAAAAAAGCTATCCAAAACAGCTAATTTATGTTATGCAGTGGAAAAACACAGAAGAGTTTTGGTTTTTTTTGTTTTTTTTTAACTGTCACCCCTTTAGTAGGAAAGTGATAGTCTCCAGCATTGTTGTGGGTGAGACCAAAATACAATACTAGTAAAACTAAAAAATAAAAAAAATCACCATCTTGCCTTTTCAAATAAAACACATTTCCATCCTGCCTCGCCCCACCTCAAGCTTTATGTTGCTAATAGTAATAGAGCCTAACCCATGTTAGTTGTGCATGTGTGGACAAAACCAAAGGGTGCAATGCTATTTACAGGACTACAATTCAGTTCCTAACAACGCTATCATAATGTGGTTCAGAGTAATTCAAGGCTGTTGAACATGGCCTGTGACTGTGTTCAATGGGACCAAACCCTCTCCCTAAGAGAAGGAAAGAGTGGGTATGGGCTTCCATACCCAATGCGCTGCAATGCTGGGAGAGTGTCGGGTCTCTCAACATCATGGAGCTCTGGGTATGTGAGACTGGGTGCCACGAGACCACACTGTCCCTGAGAGAGCGATCACACAGAGCAGTTTTGCGTACATGGCACTCCATGCTGCTTGAGTGTGCTGTAGTTTTTCAGTTTATGGTATGTACAGACCACTTGAGGTGCATTTAAGTCAAATCCAGCCCACCATAGCAAATGAGTTTGACATCCCTGGTCTAAAGTATAATGATCAAATCAAGCTAAGTATTAATACCAGCCTACAACATGACATTCATCTCTTCTGACTGCTGTTACATTAACTTGGGCAGAGAGGCCTACTGCTTGCATCACACCTTAAGCAATAATGGAAACATGTCATGCTTTTTTGTTAAAATACCAAATAAGCACTTACTTCTTAAGGTGAGCAACTGAGGCAGGCATCACCTCTACACAAGTCGGATAACAAACTGGTATTGAGAATGCAAAAGATGGTGGTTTTGGGTCACACGGATGGTAGTTTTGGTTCAGTTAGCAATTGCTTTTCCACTGGTATGTTGATTTTTCTTGAGTGTGACATATATGGCATTGTAGCATTTACTGTTGCCTTCAAATTGGAAATACAATTAATACCCTGAGTGGAACAGCTGACGGGGGGGGGTGTTTGAGGATTGATATGGCCTACTGATTTTAATAGGAGCGAAGGTAAAACCTATTTCAGCTTTAAATAGCATACTGTGACCACCTGTTGTTAGTTGAGTGCACTGAATTGTATCTTTTTGTAGATGTGTGCTCCAGCAGCTCAGCTTAAAAAAAGACTTGGGCTCTCTTGGACATAACCTAAAAACATATCAGTCAAACTTAACATATGATCATCTGCATCAGCAAAGAGCCCAAAACAATCAGAGTAATGAACAGCCCTGATTAGCTTGGGGGGGGGGGGGGGTCATAGACTGTAATTATGTAGCTCTGGCCTTTAGTGTATTCCGGGACTACCACACTACTTGGTTTTGCTGCAGCCACGTGCCTGATGTTTTTATTCCCCTGGTGGGCTCTGCCTGTAGCCACTTTTTATGCTACACCATTCCTCTCAAGGGAAAATTAATTGCAGCACAGTGTGTGGTTCTTTTCCTGTGCTATGCCATCAGGAAGAAGAGCTTGGGAGGGTGTGAGCTAGAGTCCATTTTGCAGACAGGGTGAGAAAGCTGAGGGTTTGACCACAAAGCAATGAGGCAGCAAAAAAAGCCTAGGGAGCAGCTTCAAAGTGTCTGACAAAGTGGGATTTTTTATCTCCCATGGAAGCTCATGTGATAGATAAATTTGTTCGTCTTTAAGTGTCACAGGACTTTTTTTTTTTTTTTTTTTTTTAAGTTAAGGAGAACAGAGGAAGCAGTTAAAACCTAGGAAGCTGAGCTGATGCATTAACTAAGCCGACTACAACCTCACCAGTGGCAGATGCGGCAGTCTGAGTGGGCTGTCCCAGACGGCACTGCAACTACTGAAGCCCACAGAACTCTGCTGTCTGGAGACCTAGTCGATCAAACCTAATCATGCGTGACTTGTACATTACTAAGTGTTTGCAACTATGAGCCAAAGGTATGTATGTTCATGTGTGTTAGGGTGTGGCACAATTCATCTGGAATGATGAGTACTCCATGGATACATAATATATGGTCCCAATATGGAGCACAGGCAGTATGCAAGGTGCTGGATATGAAGACGAAAACCCACTGCTCAGCTGCAGAAAAAAAAAAGACTCATGGGATTTTAGGAACCATCAAAAAGATTACAAAGAAGATAAATTCTACTTTTATACCAAATCATGGTGAAACAGCTTCTGAAATACCTCATCCAGTTTTAAACATTGGACCATAGTCAGGGTATGCAACTCATTAAAAGCCAGACAATCGCTACTGTATTTAATCACACGTATGAAGGGCCACACTTACAATGAAACGTTGACAAGTCGGATTGGGTGGATCCACAAAGGGATTTATGCATCATGGCATATAACTTTTAGGAGCCCAGAAAAATCCCAGGGTCACTACTGCAAGCCACAAAGCCTGTGTTCGGCACATGGGCTCCTATAGAGCAAGGCGGCACAGAGGCCTAGTGCTGTGTGCCACAAAAGCCGGCATGCTACGCAGCGCTCCACTTACGCTAGCCAATGGGAGCGAAGAGCAGCAGCCGTGTGCTGAGCCTAGGCTCTCTTTCAGTGTTAAGTACCTAAGGCTAGTCTGCAGGGAGACACTTTTCTCTGCTTACTGATCCGGATGGGACCCCATGTGCCCACACCAGCTGGTGTCAGGCAGCTCGGGTGCCTACATCACTTCTCAAGTGACTGGGTTAGGCACCTGCCTTATTCCACAGACAATGGCCAGAAAATGGAGTGATGGGGGCCCACCTTTTAACTTTTAGCCCAGTGGGGAGCCTCACATTCAGTTTCCCCATCTGCTCTTAACACAAAGCTACAGGATATACCGATGTGTGGCGGGGGTTCACTTTGTCCTGCTGGAACTGTTACACTGTGGCTAAATATGAACACATTGGTGCAGGGAGGTGGACTCTGAGTGCTAACTTTTCCCAGCTCTGTACCCTAACTTCTGGTCTACAGAATCATTTTCTCTGTCTCTGCCCCACTGACTCTTTCAGTGTTTAACAGCAATGGAAGTGTCACTGCATGAGAGAAAGCAAATGATTCTGGTTACCAATGTACGCTGCAAAATGGAGGTGCTGAGTTTAGGGCAGTTTAGGGCAATATAGGGCTCAATGGGTGTTCTGGGGAACCACAGTGAAGCCAAGCTTGGGATTTAGGCGTCTGGAGATGGAGGTTTAGCTGCCTAAGAGCTTTGGTGGCTCTGGCCCTTTATGGTTATAGGTGTTGCTGTATAAACGAGGCCATCGATGGGAAAGAGCATTGTGGGACTCTTTGAAGTGCGGTAACACGGTGCCAACCTATTAAAAAATTTGACTGCTAACGTTTCAGTTAGGAGACAGCGTGTCACTCAGGTCACTGCTAAGGGACTGCAGCAGCTTAAACTAATTTCCAGCCCCCTCTGCCTTTTCCCAGCCTCAGTAAACTCGTTCCTGCCTTTTCCCCCAACCCACAAATAAACAAAAAAAAAAAAAAACCCACTACGCTAGCTTCCCAACTAGCAGCCAGTGCCTGTAGCTCAACCATTGTCAATAGGTTGTCAGTGGCAGTCTTGTAGTGTGCAGTTTGTCTTTACCAGTACCCACAGCACTGGCTCAGTGTTGATTTCCACACCAGCCCCACATTTTGTCTTGCCTGCTGTACTAAAACCTATCCTTCCTTGATAGTTTCTTAGCGTCACATACACAATTGGCCTTTTAACGCGAGAGAGAGAGAGCACAAGGAAGGTGGTGACTATTGATGGAGCTGAGAGAAGACATTTTTTTTAAACACAAAGTCAAAGGTGGGGACAGATGGAAAATAATTATTTGTGCATTGACACAATGTTTGTGGTTATCAATAGGATTTCATTCCTAATTACAGCATGCACATGATTAAACAGGTTGCTTAAAATTAGGACAACAGGCTTATTTGCAACTGACAAAGAGTAAGTAAATAAACATATTACATTTTGCAAGAGCAATTCTGTGTCGTTTCTGACTGCAGGAAATAATATCTTTAGGGCTTGCATGTGGCCTGTGGGCTGTGAGTTTGAGACCCCTCCCCCCCCGCATTAAAAGGAGTTGGAAGTATACCACACTCAGTTTGGGGGGGGGGGGGTTGCATTTGTAAGAACACAAGCACTGGGTAACATTGCCCCCCCCCCATTGGCTATAGCTGGACATTGTTGTTGAAACTGGCTGGGGGGGGCACTTTTGAATGTCTAGCATAGGTCCATGGGACCCCCCTCCCCGGGGTATGTCTACACTGGAGCCTTAAGGAAAGCCAAGTCCACATTGTGCTTTTATTAAGTCAACTTAAGCAGTTACGTCAACTTACATTGTAGCTAGCATCCGCTACACGTTAAGGTGCCTTAATAAAAGCAACATAGCAGAGCCCTCCAGTGTGGATGCAGACTTTGCTGGCGCTGTGTGCCTGAAGCACTTGGCACGTGTTGTGTTCTGACACAGTGGTTCACAACCTTTTTTTTTACAGGTTGTGCCATGCTTGGCAGCATATCAAGCCACACCAGCCACCCACCCCCCAGGCCACATCCACCTAGCTCCCTGGCACTATGCGGCAGCACAGTCATTCAGCCCCACTACGCTGGAGAGTAGTGTCCCATTTTTCAGGAGGTGGATTTTTGCAGGCACTTGATGTGTAAACTTGCTTGTGGAGTGATGTGTACACTGTGCAGGGTTCACCAATGTGATATGATTCTGGCTCGTTGGAAACCTATTGAAGGCATTAAGGTTAGCGGGGCATGTAGGGTACACCAAATGCATGTCCACTATGGCGTGCTGTGCCCTAAGGAAATTGGGGCGGGCAGGCTGGCTGGGTGCAAGCACGACACTGCTCGTCGCCTGCCAAGTGTGAGATGGCTGTTTCGCAACCAATATCTCAGGAACTGGCCGGATACCTTGGCTGCTCATGGCAAGGAGAGAAGCGGGGGGGGGAGGGGCCTGCTGCAGCAGCAGCTTCAACCAGAGATGCCACTAAGGCCAAATCTTTTTCAGGGTGTGACACACTTGTCAGTGTAGTGCACCCTTACATGACACACCAGCCAAACCAAATCCAGCTGGTGCCCTGTGACACACTTACTGCTATGTGAGGATACACTAATGTGTCCCAACCCGGTGGTTGAGACGCAGGGCTCTAAGCCACTGACGTGTTCCAGGGAGGATGAGATGGGCTTAAGAAAAAGCTCTTATCCACTGTTGAAAACAGCCAGGGGCACAAAGAAAACGGTAGCAGGCGCTAAACCCCAGCAATGGACTGTGGTTCTGGAGGCAGAGCAGCTGGGCCCAACGGCAGGTGCTGCAGCCCCTGCAAAGCAGCGCTGCAACATTTGGCCCTCTGTGAGTGCAAGAGCAGCCCAGATGGTGGTGCATTGTGGGCGATGCTAGGTACAAGTCACCTTAGCATGTAAGAGCATTACAATAGCTCTAATGTAACAGTCGTCCCCTTGAATCAG
>ML681982.1:26484564-26564007 GCA_007922195.1 Podocnemis expansa
CCCCCCCCCCCCCCATTGTCTGTGATGGGACAGCCTCACCACCATCCCCCAGCCGGGGGTGTTGGCCCAGCCGGTCGTGCGTGCGTGTGTGTGCGTTTTTTGGGGGGGGGCGGGGGGGGGAACACATGCACCAAGGGGCATCATTCAGCACCTCCTATGTTCCTCCACTCCCTGAGATGGCCAGGCCAGGCACTTCTCCTGCCACACCTTATCTGCCCTGGATTGCAGTCAAATTTACAGGCCATAGCCTGGCTTCAGCCCACCAACAGCATTGATCCAGCCTGTAGCGCTCCTCCCTGGGCTGTGCCTGGGAGCTCACTGCAGCAGCAGGGACCAACAAAACCAGGCTGCCAGCGACAGAGCAGGGCCAAGCCTGCTTGTGACTGTCAGCGCACAGGGGAACGAAGGAAGTGCTCCAGCCAATCCCAGCTCAGCTTTGCTGTGGCCTGCCAACCAGCGTCTGAGCTCCAGCAGGCTGGGCTGGCCGCCCAGAAAGCCACTGCACCTCCCGCTCCCCACCCCACCTGTTCACTGACAGTCAGCATAGTAATCTGATGGCCAGCACATTGCACAAATCATGCATAAAAAAAGGAAAAAGTGACTGTGGTGCATGTGGAAACTAGCAAATCAAAGGCCAGCTGTGACTGAGCCAACCAAAGGCCACCATGCTGAATGACTGACAGAGTGGACACGGAGCAGGGAGCGGCAGGAGCCCAGCCTGCCTGTGGCTGTGACTGAGCCTGATTGCTTGCTTGCCACAACATGGTAGGGGACGTGGAAAGAGAAGGGGCAGGAGGGTCTGGGAGCAGGCAAGCAGGGGCGGGGGGGGGGGGGCAGTCTGAGCCCCCCACAACAGGGGGGGGGGGGGGTCAGGGAGCCGCCATGGCAAAGGGGAACCCAAAAGCAGGAAAAAGAGAAGGTGTTGCAGAGTCTGTGGGGTTGAGAAGGGGGCTTGGGGACCCATGCCGCTCTGAAGGTGGCAGGGAAAAGGGCAGGGGAGCCTGTGCAGATGCATGGCCTGCAACAGGGGCCCTGCCCTCAAGTGTGCCCCTCCACCTGTTGAATGAGTTTGACACCTCCGTCTAGCAGCTAGTGCCTCAGATGCCACATGACAGCGTCCTCCCTGGCCTGGGAAGGAGGGCTGGATTGACCCTTCTTGACACACATGGAGGAAGGCACTAAGCTGCACACCACATGGCCTCCTGTAGCCCCTGCCCCACATCCATTGTGACGTGTCAGCTGGCCTAGCCGGGTGCACCACACCGCCCCATACGCCCACCTCCTGCTGCACTTAGCCATGGCTCCAGCCTAACTGGGGTGGCCTAATTCCCCCTGGGGGCCCTGGGTCAATTTCCCTCTGCAGCCCAGCACCCCTCCTCACCCCTTGGTACACTACTGCCTTGAAAAAAATACTCTATTTCATGATTTTTAAAGGATAAAGCTACCACTCTGCCAGGCCACTCCCCAGATCCAGGTCTAGTATGCTGCTCCGACCCCCACCTCCACGATTCCCACTCCTGAACCTCAATTCGCCTTGCTTTGCTTGAGTCAGTCCACTTCAGCCTCTCTTGTGCAACTGGTCCCAAGCAGTGTGTGTGTACCCTCTGGCTACTCAAGGGACGGTCCCCAAGCAAGCACCCCCAACCCCAGACACCACCATGGAAGCCACTGTCTACAGAGATTGCGGCCCACTCCCAACCACCGTACACTCAAGTCCATCGATTTAACAAAGAAATGAATCATGCCCAGCCTTCTTCACTCACACCCTCTAAAGATCACACAGCTTTAGCTAAAACAACTACAAGTTTATTGGTCAGATTACAATTCTAAGTGAGAATATGGCTAATTGTGGCAGAATCACAATAGAAATGAGTCAGGAGTGACCACAAGGAAATAAAAGTTAAAACACACACTCTGACCTAATATCTCTGCTTAAATTGACCTTATAATTCAAGTTTATGCTCAAGGTGCTTGGCTGTTGGATGTTTGTACAACCAGTCTCTGCCTGCAGCAAGGCAGGGCCTAGGTCTTGCTTGAAGTTGTTTCAAGATGGAGATTCACAGGCAAAAAGCCCCGAATCCCTCCAAGTGTCTCTCTCTGTTTCCAAACCAACTTGGCTCCTCCCTTTCTGGACAGAGGTCACCTCTTTGTCCAGTCTGAGCCACCTCAGCTACCATATCTTTGTTACCTCCTTCAGGTACGTGTCTGCTTCAGCTTTGGTTTTTCAGATGTTGGTGAGAGAGTTCTGTCTGCCCTCCCACCCCCATGAGTGATGGAAAACATGTTACACCTCTGTGCACACAAGAGGATGTAGGAAACAGTATCATACTAATCATGTAGAATAGGTTATGAGCATCCCTAGACAAATGGTATAATTGGCTACAAATCATACAGTTGCAGTGTACAAGTGAACAGAAAAATCATCTAGATCATAACCCAGGGTGCACAGATGCTCATCCCATGACACAGTCTATCCAAACAAATAATAAAACTGAAGACAGGGACTCATATTTTATTCACATATCTTCCTCTAGAAATATAGGCCTTGCCATCTAAAATCACATTCAATTAAATACTTTTAATTTTTAAGTGTTATTTTATGAAATAACTATCAAATATTAATTATAGTCTTGCAATCTCTAGCATTCATGATGGACATTTGATGGAGTTCCCTACCAGCAGGCAAAATTTTATATACTGAGAGGTTGTTAGTTTATTTTCTGGAGACATTTTACTAGTGTCCTCACTTAGCAGCACCAAGGCTGTTATGGGAGAGAATTAGACCCATTATTTTAAACTACAATAGGTGTGAAATATAAGAAGAACAAAACAAACAGGACACCAAACTAAATACTGAATCATCAAAATGTTTACATGCCTAAGCTGAATCTTGTTGAAATTTAGGATCCAACCCTGCAAAAACTTGAGCATGTGTGTAGGTTTATTCATATGATTAGGCCCTTTTGAAGTCTATGAACTATCTGAGTAAATGATCTAACACATGTAAGACCTTAAATGACTGTGATCTTAAATGATAATTTTCTTGATCAGGGACCATATCTTTTTATTTGATCCTGTCTGCATTAAAAGTTTTATAGGTTTAACTAAAGATATACTTCTAAATGGATTTATTTAAACCACCATAAACCAGTGTTTGTTCAGGTTTAATTAAGTTGCTTTAGAAAGACACCTTTAGTAAAACTGGAGCAACTTTTAATACAGCCAAGCCTTCTGTGTCTGTAAAGAACACAACACATTGAGTGTGCTGTAAAAATAATAAATAATAATGTATATTACACAGGCAAATTGCATTTTTTTTTGCCAAAAGAAAAGATCAAGATGCCTACAAAAACAATACTGTAGCTATGTTGGCTGCATGATATTTAGAGAGACAAAGTAGGTGAAGCAATATCTTTTATTGGACCAACTTCTCTTGGAGAGAGACAAAAAGACAATAGAAGTTGGTCCAATAAAATATATTGCCTCAGCCACGTTGTCTCCCTAAAAGAAACAGGCCATTTTCACGGTAGTTTGGAGCTTAGTTGTATTTATTGGAATGTCAAATTAACAAAGCTTGATTGCATTTTTCTAAACAAATTAACAACCATTATCCCAGCCTGTCATCAGTGCCAGAAAACATGCTCCATGTTTATTATGAGAATATAAAAATGTTTAAAAACTTAAGTCAGTATTAATTTGAATGGCTGGTTGCTATAGCTATATTCTTGGCTACTTTCTCTTCCTAACAGTTAAGTAACCAGAAAGTAGGATTTCATTTCTAACAAGCCATTAGGTTTATATTGGTTGGGATTTCACAATGAAAGCATCAGCCACAGCACTACTAATAGCTAAAAACTCAGATACTTCCCATGCTCAAAATTGTTGTTGCTAACTTCTTCAATTTTGGTGACAATCATGTTTTCTTCCTCTCACTCATTCCCTTGGGCATCACTGCAGCCTTCCATCAGTGTTTATTGATCATCATCTTAGATCTGTGGGTGTATTTTTTTCCCTTCTCAGTTATTTCTGATTCTACATCACAAACTGTTACGTCCCTTGGCATAGCTCTGCCTTTGCAAGGAGGCCCCCTGTTCTAAGGCATCCTAACAAGTTTACTCTTGACTATTTGGTTTCTGTGCAATTTTTTATGCTTGACTATTATATAACAATATCACCTTTCTTTGTCCATCATTTTTGTATGGTGATACTCAAGTCTGTAACATATGGTATTTTTAAACCCAGCCCAATTAAAACTTTCTCTCTTCCTGACTTCACCAATTAAACCTGTAATCTCATTTCCATTTCTTTCAACTATGTATTAAAAACCTATCTAAAGCAACAAAGGTGACCCTCAAACCCAATTCTTTATTTATCCCCTCTTTTCAACACGAACCTACCATTTGCCTCACCTGCCTATTACCTTGGCATATCCTTAACTCTGAACTCCCTTCTTTCTCCCACTTCAATCTACCTAGCTGCATTTCAGCAATATTGCCCATGTAAAAATCTATCATTTCCACCTGTGCAAAACCCATCATTTCATCCCAACTCTGCCTCCTCATCTTGACTATTACAGGACTCCTTTTTTAATATTCCTAACTTTTAAACTCTATAAAAGGTGGGAAGTAGGATAAGATATTAGGAAACTCCCATTCTTGGAAAACTGTAATGGAAAATTCTAGGAACCTAGTTGGTTTTTTTGCATAAAAGACACCACACCAACTAGCCCCAGTAATAGCTCTAAAAAGGAAGTGATGCCTTGAAAAGCAATTGCTTTCCAGCAAGCAGTGGGATTCAGTGCTACAATTCTGTATGCAAGTGACACAAAGTCAATAGCATCTAGTACCAGGACCACAGTATTCTAGCTGGTAAAATCACTGGGCTAATCAGGCATCCCCCCCATCCACACCGTCACTCTGAAACACTGTCAGCACCCATTACTCCAACAAGAGTTAATGCTTAGAGCTCAGTGCCTCTGAAATATCAGAGAATTTGTCCCTAGCACTGATGAAAGAAAATATGATCGACTGACCAGGAGGAGTATGAAACAGAATAACAGAAGGGAGACCATGAGAAAGCCCCAGGCATTTCTCCTCAACCCCATGTTCATTACTGAATTCTCAAACAGTTTTTGGGGAGCTAAAATCAAGTCCAGATAATGTACTTGGCTTCCCTCAAGGACAGATAATGCCTGCTTGATTTATTGTTATTGGGCTGCCCTTGAATTAAAACTTTAGACAGAGGGAAAGCAATTTAAGAATAATTACCCAAATTATTTCCCTCTAACAGTGTCACAGATTTCAAAGATTTTTTTTTTTTACAAGAGTTAAGTTTTTCAGGCATCTGAGAAAATCCAGCTAGCTGAGTCCTGATGTGAAATTGAGTCTGACTTACAAGAAATGTGGCTAGATTTTTATGAGAGGAAAATCTTGATGCAGAAATTATTGGCTGAAGTTCTAAGACCTACATTTTGGCTTTAAAATCTATTATAAACTAAATATCAGCAAGCACAGATATCTCACATAAACAGTGCCTTGAATGACAAAAGAATAACAGTCAAGGGAAACTTTATCTTGATGGTGTCTAACTATTTTCTTTGAGTCAAACTGAAGGACAGAGTTAATGGTCTACAGAGCCTATATTTTTGCTCTGATTCAGAAGAAGTGGTAATTCCCTGCCTAGTCAGAAACTTGCAATTAATGCTTGGGTTTGCCTGTGTCCAGCAATAAATTTCCATCAGCAGCAGTAATTCCATGCTACTTTCAAGGGCCCCTTTCAGCTCTTCCTGCAATGGAGTTTGATAGTAGCTTTTCCATATTCTGTTTGAAGATGACTTGTGCTAGTATGGAAGTGATGAACAATTACAGGAGTAAGAATGTAAACCATTGGTAGTGTCTTCAGAGAACAGTGATACAGACAGGAGATTCAGGATCTCAGCTTTTGGACAACTTGTAACTAGTGGAAAGTTACAGCTGCCTTAGCCAGAGAGACCTGAGTCATTGCAAAAGGAGAAACCCATTCTTTACATATGACTCAAAATTCACTTTAAAGAACTTTTTACAGGAACATGCAAAAGACGAGCATATAAAAACTTGTTTTCTTGGTTTACAATGAACTTAAAAGCGTAGAAGATAAAAGGGGAGACAATGTACAGGGAACAAGTTGCAAGCTGTATTCCATTAGTATAGATAGGTTGACTCATTAGGTAGAAATGAGACGCTCCCATGAAACTCTAAACATGCTGCTTTGAGAAATAGGATGGCTAAATGGGAAGGGTTGTTAGGCTCAGGAGCATAAGGAAAGGTCAGTTCATATCAAGTTGGAAATGTGTGTCTGCAAAAGCTGCCAAACATTTTGGTCCATGTACATATTAGGTCCTGGGTTCAAGCCCCAGGGGGTTGGACTTGATGATCTCATGAGGTCCCTTCCAATCCTATGATTTGATTCTATTCTATTCTATATTGTCCTATCTAACTCAATATGTAAGAGCTGTGATGGGCATTTGCAAAGAAAGAGAGAGTCAAATTAGTTAGGAATGCACAGGATTATTCAAGGGCATATTATTATAGGATTCTTCCCACTTCTTGAGGCTGCTGTGGTTAACTGTGTAATGAATTATTTTCCAGTCAGATATCAGTTCTGTGATTACAATATATTGGTAATCAGTCAAATCTCAGACAGTGATGGATCTACCAAGTTTTATTTTGGGGTTTTTTTTTTGGTTTTTTTTACTCTCTCAGTACTTAACATATTATTTAAGGCAAAATCTGTGTCTGGGAACAGACTAACTATATTACTGAAACTTTTTCAGCCAGCTGACTATATTCCAGTTTTTGTTTCAGAGGTGAATAGCAACCCAGTGCCTATCCCTCCCTCAGCTCTGGGACCTTGGCCATTAAAAGGACCCAGTCACTTTGAGTACACTTAAACCCTTCAGAAAGGATTCATGAGGTTAACTTCTTTCCTCTAGTCAGACAGATGGTTAAAGGAAAATGGCCAATGCAAGCAAGGGAAACTCCTTTCTGGCATTTGCTATTGAACAGACCACCCCACAGAAAATTCCCAGAATAAGATACTCCCTGCTAAGGCGGCAACTAAAACTGCAACCACGAGCATATTTTTTCAAAGTTCAGACAACTAGTTGGAGGAAAAAATATATCACAAGGTACAAATGGTAGCCAGATAGGTAGGTGGACTTAAACAGACCCACATGTGAATGTTGTTATGAATCATGGGCAAGATGGGGCCTCAAGCTCCTACTAGCATAGCCACAGTTGCAATGAATTCTCCCCCACAAAGCAAAATATGCTGGTTTTGTAACAACAGCACTTACAAAAGGCATGCAAGAGGTAAGAATACAGAGGATACTTCTAAATTCAAGAGCACAGCTAGCTCCAGGCACTGTGGAGTGAGAATATTATATTTGTACCTTACCACTATTGAGTCACCACATAACATGGCAGTACTCACAGCCTTTTAAATAAAAATGGCACAAGAATCTCACAGACTCCTTTCCCATCTCTCCTGATACAATGACAATTCACTGCATGCTCATGCTGTGCAGCTTGAAGCTCTGCTGGACACCCATTTGCCCCTATATGGAGCAGTCTCTCTGTCTTGTCTTGACGTGAGATGCTATCTTTATATGTTCTGGGAATTGTAATGCTAATGCTCTACTGTCTGCCCAGCAAATAAGGTCAGAACAAACTGCATATTACAAACTCAATGCACAATTAACACACATTAAATGGATTAAAAACTGGCTCAGTGACAGATCTCAAAATGTAGGTGTTAGCAGGAAGATGTCAATGAGTGGGACCCTTTCTAGTGGGATTCCCTTGGGACTGGTTCTTGGTCCAAAGCTAGTAATATTTTTTAACCAATGACCTACAGATTATACAAAATCTTTGCTGGTAAAGTTTGCAGATGATTGGTGGAACAACAGGTTACTGTCAGATAGTGATCTGAGTTATCTGGTTAAATGGTCATAATCCAGCAAAATATCCTGCAATACACCCAAATGCAAGGTAAAACACCTAGGAACAAAGAATGCAAGCTATGGGATGGAAAACCATCTTGGAAAGCAGTGATTCAGAGAAGGAATCCACAATGCCAGGTAGGCAGATAGGGTGCAGCTCAAAGTGCAACATGAGCTTTGTCCCTTACCCCTAGCCAAGTACACTAACATGGGCTCAGTGCCCATTTATACACACCTGAGGGTCTTAACTGTGTGAGGGAGGCAGGTGGGGTTTGGGAAACAACATATAACAGAACATGTGGCAAGTCTGCAGTGTAGATATACTCCATAACAGCCACATGAGGGATCTTCTATTGTCTGGGACTACTGGGATTTACTGAGACTTTATACTGAAGGACCAGAACAACGTGGCTATATCATGCCCCGAAAACTGGGCTGATATTGAAAGTTAGATCATAAGCAACCAGTGTGAATGAGCAGTAAAAATATCAAAGATTCATAACAGTCATGCTGACTAAAGCACAAGGAATGCAAGTGCAGAGGTCTCCTTTTAAAGTCACAGGATGGCATTGATGGCTTTTTCCCATCTCTTAATGTTTTCACGGTCTATCCAATCCCCATATACACAGGAATTTAAATTACAATTTTTCATGTCAGATCTGTGCTTCTTCATACATTAAGTATTCTCAAAGTATGATGAGATAAATCTTTTTGCATTTATCTTCCTACCTGTTGTGGTTTTAGTGTAGCAAAAGAAGTCACTCAATAGGAGTTGGGGCCAGACAGACCCCAAATTATGATGCAGGTTTTCCAGCATTAGATTGCTTACTCAAAATAAAAAACAATTATGACACGATTATATGTTTGTCGTATCATAGCTTCAGTGGGTTTTGCTTTTCAAATAAAATTTACCAGAATGATCTTTAAGGTCCATGAGACCCAAATAATATCTCTCTCTTGTATCATCACAATTGTTTGGCAAATCGAGTTTCTTTGAAGATAACACTGCCACACCGATTCTCTGGAAAGCCCATGCTTGCTAGACAGAGTTTCTGAGGAAGCCACAATTGTCAGATACATCTTCTGGCAGCCCACAATTGACAGATGATGCTATTGAGACAAAGACTTGCTGTTATACTGAACATGTACACTGCATGTCTGAATGCACACATTGTTTGGATTTTGTTGGCCTGCACATGACACAATAAATCTTTGTTAAGAGACAGATGTTTCTCAGGGACCTGGCTAAAAAACTGGTGAAACTACTGGCTCAGGAAGGAACATTGCAGTCTTGCTGCAGGCTACTAAGGAAACAAGATCTAATGTGCTGGGTACTGATCCAGAGCCTGAGAAATGGGGAAGATCATACACTGTTTTCAGAAAAATACATCAAAAATGTGCAAAGTGTAAAACTTTGTATACATCTTACCTACTTGCTCCATCCATCCAAAGTAGCAGGAGATTTATTACCTTTTTGCCCCTTTTATGCATTTGACATTGCTGTTGTGTCTAACTGTTTTCATTGTGTAAACATGAGATTAGCTAGACCCCCAACACAAGTGATATGCAGTGTGCTTTGGAGTCTAGAAAAGTTTTTACTTGTTTATAGTTCATTGGTCACAGTAAAGTCAGATTTAAATGCAGCCCACGTAGATTTCTCCCCCACCAAATCCTGACACAATAAATGATCTCCAAATAGTGGGATGATGCTTGGTCCATTAGGAGGGTTAAAAAGCATCTTAAAAAAATTAAACCTTTCTTGTAATATTTAAACCATATAAACTTTTTTTTAAGAAATAAAACATATGAGAATGGGACTATGATTTCTCACTGCTTTCTA
Source organism: Podocnemis expansa (assembly GCA_007922195.1). Taxonomy (NCBI): domain Eukaryota; kingdom Metazoa; phylum Chordata; order Testudines; family Podocnemididae; genus Podocnemis; species Podocnemis expansa. The sequence goes on from ML681982.1 coordinate 26,494,383, forward strand.
TCTCCAAGCCTTTACTGCAGATTACTTACCTACCTGAATCAACCTACTGGTATACTATTTGACAGGTCTCTCTAAAAAATGAGGCTTTATTTTAGATTTTGACAGACTCCATTGACTATAATGTGAAAGATGATGTTTCATCTGACTGCAGTTCACCTTCACCAACTGTAGAATACAGATGAATACAATAGTCAGTACTGACCAAAGTTAATTCTGATTCTAGAGTGAAGTACCACACCTCTTAATTTGTTTTTTAATTTGGTATATATAACTCAAACTGAACAGTGTAAGCCCAATGTAAGGGTTGAGTAAGGCTACAGAAAATGCAATTCAGCAAAAGATTCAAGGGGGGGAGGGGAACCTTCCCTGAGAAACATATTCATTTTAGATTCCTTGTCATACAAGGAAGAACATTAGAACATTCCACACATTTGTTCCCACTAGACAAATTCCATAAGGGTTTTTTTTTCTTTTTCTTGGTAAACAGAGACAGCTCCATTAGTTTCAGATCTATCCCATGCTTTTCAGAAGCAGTAGCTAGGAAGATGAAAACTAGAATGCTGTTTTGTTTATGTGCATACCTTGCTACAAATAAGTGAAAAGTTACAACAGCCATAAGTTCACTACTGACTTTTCTTTTTAATTCAAAAAGTGCTCTTGAACCAAACAAACTCTTTCCTCAATCTTCACTACTGCTGCATCTGCTCCGAAACAAATACTATGAGCACTTTAATGAACAGATTAGAAAACTCTAACTTTTGTAACTTTTATGATTTGCAATAGGTATTAATATAAAAAATTACTACATAGAATTAAAAAAAACCCCTACTCTTACATACAGCAATAGGATACCAGGGGAACAGTTTATGATTTATGAATCTATGGCTTTATTATATCTGTAAACCTTAAAACTAGATGGAAAGTATGTATGTGCAAGCAAGCAGGCTAATTCTATAGGCTACAATTTTTCTTCTGCTATGGAAGAAACATGGTACTCACAAAACTCCAATAAATCAGAGTAATTGCAGCAAACACACGTGCACACGCACACATGAGCCTTATTGTGCATAAGGCAACTAGACAACATATGACAATGAAGAAGTGAATTAAGCTACATTCTCCTTCACCAAATGTGTTAACCGACATTTTTTTCCTAGCTAATGGTAGGTATAAATAGTTTTACACTTTTTGGGCAAATTTTCAAAAGGTGGCACAGTGGACAGGCCAGAATCCCTCCCTATACCCCTGTCAGGACAGGCAAATAACCATCTGTGCACTTCATCTTGTTGTGTACCTGCCTGTTTGTATACAAGACTGTGAGGATGTACAGGTGCACTTGTTGGCGATGTCTACACTACAGGGCTCAGTTAAGTCAACTTAACAAGATCTACTTAAAGTAAACTTTAAGCAGACCTTATTAAGTCAACTTAGTGAGACCACACTGCATTAAAAAAAACAAAAAAAAAAAGGAGTTCTGTGGCACTTAAAGACTAACAGATTTATTTTTTGCATGAGCTTTTGTGGGAGAAAATCCCACTTCGCCAGACGCTTTGAAGATGGGGGAAGTTCCCCCATCTTTGAAGCATCTGACAAAGTGGGATTTTCTCCCACAACAGCTTATGCAAAAAATAAATCTGTTAGTCTTTAAGTGTCACAGGACTCCTTGGTTTTTCTCCCTGGACTAGACTAACACAGCTGCCCCTTTGGAACTTGGCACACTGCATTAAATCAACTTTATAAAGTTGACTTAAGCCAGGCAACCCATTTAAAGTTGACTTAATAAAGTCGACTTTAAATGGTCCCCTGGCTTAAACTGGCTTTATAAAGTCAACTTAAATGGCCCCACTGCAGTAAGTTGACTTTATTAAGTCAACTTTAATGTCCACATTGTGTTAAGTCAACTTAATAAAGTTGTCTTAACCCTTCAAGTCAACTTGAAGCACAGGAGTTATTAAGTCAACTTAAGGAAGCCCTTAAGTTGACTTAATGAACTCCAGATGTGGCCAGGGCTTTGCTTAAGTCAACTTAAGACAGTAGTGTAGACATACCCATTATGTGCTCCTCTGAAAATTTGGCCCTTTAAATCCAAAACATTTTTCTTTAAGCATATATTGTGTTTTTTCTCCTTTAACTAATATGGGATAAAGAACCCTTTGTGATACAGAGAATCTACATCATTAAAATGAAATCCATTTACTATTGGCACCAAATCCTCTCTGATATTCTTGACACTGCTAAAAGGCCTATAGTACAAACTGTAGAGAACACTGCCTTGGAAGAGCACACTTTCTGAATAATGTCATTTAGCTGAGATGAGTTTCAGTTTGTAAAATCACTTTGGGATCTTTCAATTTCAAGAAACTGTACTTCATGGAAGCACATATTCAGAGGGAATCACTAATGATAACTTGTTTGTGATCAGCTTTAAACTCACTGAAAAGCAGAATTTCAGGATCAAGCAGTTAAATTACTCCCACGCAGCTAGAAATAATCCACTAATAATGTAAGTTTTTGAAGTTTATCTCTTCGTTGTAACAGCCAAACTGTACTTTTGACTTACCAACAATTACTTTACAGAAGGAAAGGCCTCCTTTTAGTGTTATACCTTTTGTTTCTACCTCTAATTTCAGTATTTCCTGGACTAAGAATTTACAGAAAATCTAGACCACAACCAGGTCATAATGTGGGCAATGATGAGGCAGTGTATAAACAATGTTTCAATGACATAAGTCCTTTGTAAACTAAAACATTATAAACAACATTTTCAACCATCTTTAGAGATGACTGCTATATTCTAACAATGATATTTCCAAACACCATACTATCTTCATACATGGGGAAAAATAAAAGTAGAAAAAAACTGAGTTCCCTTTCACTCTCCACTGTAGAAATGATCTGATCAGATGGGTTAGTCACTGAACTGATCTGGACAAAAATTCAGAATTAATCTAGACATCTTAGTTCTTGAAGAATTTCATTCACCAGTTTCATAACCCTTTGGTTTTTTAATCCAAGTTGGTTCAGTCTGAAGGCAGTACGTGTAAGAAGGCCAAAAACTTCATTGGTTGTATTGCTTGCCACAATCACCTGAAGAAAAACAGAATGGAGAAAGAGAGGAAATAATCTAATTTAGATATACTACCCCAAGTGCAATAATTTCTAGCCATGAACTAAAAAAACAACCAAGCTCTAACAGCAAAGGAAAAAAAATCATTTTATTATTGGTATGATCTTAAAAGCAACTAAGTTTGAGAAGTATGAAAATAAATTTTGCTCTGAGAAAGAAGGAAGAGGATAATGAAATCTCAGGACTAGGCTGCAAGGTGCAACAGAACAGCATTCAGTACACTGGAAAGAAGTTTTACTCCACCTTTCTGCCCTGCTGATCCCTGAGACCTGCTTCCCACACTGCACCCCACTCCTAGTACTGCTTCTACCTCTCACATGCCCTCAAGGCCATTCTGGAGACACCTCTGCCAAGAGGGGGAAAATAGGAGGGGCTGGTATAGCCACCCTATGCTAGCTCAGGACTCCCTTGCGCTAGGAGGAATTCTAAGGCGTTGCCTTAAGCTTTAAATTCCCTTTGTGCTGCTGGTTCAACAGGACCGAGGATCTCATTTTCTGTCTCTCAGTAAAGGGCTGTCATAGAAGATTACTGTGCTGCAATCTAACTGTTAAAGGGTTTCACTGATCTATCCAGGACAGGCAACACAGATAAACAGACCCAAATGAAAAATTATGTGTGCTTCCAAACAACTTAATAAATATCCTTCTTATGCTAATGAATAATCAGCAATCATTTTCTATAAATAATGCAGCCAAGATTTCCAACATATGCTGCTGGAGGGCAGGGGTGAGAAGGGCTCAGAACTGTAAGCCTTTGCTGACAAACTCTTAAGGGTTTTTCTACACAGAAAAGTTAATGCAAAAGAGGTAGGGTATGAATTTAAAATACAATAGCTATTCTATCCAAATTCCCCATGTGGACACCCTTATTCCACACTAAGAGTGTCTTTGTGCACTTTCTGTTAATCCACTTCCGAAGTGGAGCCTATGACAAATTTAACACCCAGTGATTCTTGTCTCTTACTTTTCTAGGCAGCAAAGTGAATAACCTATATCTTGGGTCTGGAGGAGGATATGGCTGCTCTGCAAGACTCAGAAGCTGACACCTCCTATGACCAGTAAACAAAAGAACTCAAAATTGAGCCACAGGTGCAGGAAAACTTGGGGATTAAGTTCAGGTTTAATGGAATTTTCTTCCTCCAGATCTGAAAACGATCTCATTGAAAGCTTGAGGAAGAACAGTTAAAGGAAAACCTCTCTCACTTTTTAAGTACTTTTAAAAAGCATTGACAAATTGAACATCTTCCCCAAGGCCATGTGAACTGTCCATTGTTCAGCATGGTGACTGTTTCACAGAAAGGTGCAAGTTTTGAATTGTGGAACTTCACTTCAGTCACAGAGACCCAGTTCCTGGTACCACGGAATTCCCTAATACTTATTAGGGAATTACTATACTAAATACTAAAGGCTACCCCTTTCAAACCATAATACTAGTATCTCTTTTTCTAAAGCATATGGCTATAAAAATCATCAGAAAACTAACAACTAATTACACAGGGACAAGATACATTGCCAACAGTTGCATCTCATAGCTACAGATGGTCAGAAGAAGCTGAAGAACAGTTAAACCCACTTTGTTTTTGGAGGGGTTGGGGAGCCCAAGGATATCTAGGACACAGATGCAGTCCCAAGGGAAACTTCTGGCCAAAAAAGAAGCAAGGAGTCCTGTGGCACTTAAAGACTAACAGATTTATTTATTGCATGAGCTTTTGTGGGAGAAAATCCCACTTCATTGGCCAAAATAATCAAATCTCATATCCACAGGGCATGTGCACACCAGAAATGGCAGAAGTGGGCAATTATTCAAGAAAAAGCAGCCAACAATTTTTAAATTGAAAACACAGTTTCAGCAGAAAAATTTCAGCCAGTTCTGAGTTTAAGCTTGGCATTCATTGAAATCAATAGTAAAGTTCCCATTGACTTTAGTGGAGCTAGAATTACATCACAGAAGTTTAGTCTTGGCTATATATTCTCTTCCGAATCTCCTCTGCTTCCCCATTCTCTGTGACTATTGAGACCACCATTATCCCACCTCATATCTGTAACTGGAGGTTATTTTTGATTCCTCCTCTCACATACAGGCCACAGCCACATTCTGTCATATCTTCCTCCTCAACACACACCCTTTTATTTTCATCCCCATAGCTAACTCTTTCATTCAGGGTCTCATTATATCTTATCTCAGCTACTAAAACATCCTCCTCTCTGCTATCCTTAAAACCCTAATTCCCTCCACACATTTACTGCTAACACTAAACTTATGCTGCATGTTTTACATGATGGAAAATGGGCAGTGGCTGGTTCTATAATTCCTCTAGCTGCTGAACAGAGTAGGAAGTGACTGAGGCCTGCGAAGGCGAAGTGTTCACATTCTTAGGCTCTAAAGTGTAAGGTGTGAGAGAACTACATACACCCCCTTACTGTCAGCTACTACTTGAAACATTGCTGTGGTTCCAGAGCTTAGGCAATGACTTCTCCAATGGGGCTCCATGGAAACACTGTCAAGAAGGAGAATATTTTGGCTGTAGCTGTAATTTGTGATAGGATGATATTCTTTAATATTCTGTGATCAGCTCCTTACTAAAAGGGAGATTAATATTAGATTAATATGAAAAAAAGTTTATTGTCTCTAAAGAAAAAAAAATGGAAACACTTACATGGGAAATAAACTCTTGGGCAATCTTCTGTCCACCAGAAGAAAAGAGCAAAAAACTTATCAGAAGGTGCCGGACAAGGCGTTCAGTGCAAGGTTGCCTTTTATCTATTTTAGTGCTAGCTGCAGCCTGCAGGTCTGTGATGGAGATGGTTGTACAGCTGAAGAGCATCATCAGTCGATCATACACTGCTTGAGCTTCTACCTGTCAGAAACAATTAAAAAAGATAAAGGAGCAAACAAGAATAAAAATTGTGCTTATTTTTTTCATTAGATTTGGTCACTAATAGGAATCTGAACACTGTGAACAAGCCCCACAAAATATGTTAAGAGTGTGAGTTTAAGAGGCACAGCAGAAAACACGGAAGGAAGGGCAGTGCACATTCTGCTTTCATGGGTTCACAGAAATACAAATGGGCAAAATGGAAAATTCTTTACTTTCTTTGGTCTTCCAAACTAAGCAGCTAGGGCATGGAGCCAGGTTTTGACCTTTTTTGTAATGAAAGGAAATTGAGAAAATCCCTCAGTAGAATGCAGTCAGATTTTTACATTGTGGGAAAAGAACAGAGAGCTCCTTGCAGGCTCACTTCACTGTTGCAGCTACACATCAATTAAACCCCCACACAATTTGACCTCAACTGATAAAACAGTCCGATAAGAATGACGGGTTTTGGCTTCTTCCTATATTACTTGTAACATGTTTATTTCCTTTGCCTCTTAGAGCAGCCAGTACAAATCAACTCTACAATCAAAACACAGAATAAAGATTCTGGGGTCTACATAACAGAAGTTGTAAGTTCGTCATAAGCACCTTTACAAAACATATTTTATTGTAATAATTGTATTTATTACATAAAAACAGGAACCATGAGGGCAAAAGCAAATCATACTACCAAGGACCCAGCCCCACTAGTGTTCTTGACTTCATTTTAGTTTTAGATATTTGTTTCCTTGCACTTACCTGACTTTTTAACATTACCACTTCTATATATGCTAGCTTGAAAGAAACAAGGAGGCCTGCAGCACCTTCAACAATTAACAAATGAGCTTTTGTGAAAGAAAATCCCACTTTGTCAGATGCTTGAAGAGGGAGAACTTACAGAATGGGAGGAAAATAAATGCAGGAAAGCATAAGTCATAGGATCAGATCAGACTATTTCAGCAAATCAAAGCAGTTGGTTAGAGTCAAATAGTGGAGGTGGGGAGGTAGAGATAGGGGAAGTTCACTTATTGTCCACATATCTGCACACATTACACTGCTGTAGGTCCAAATCAAACCAATTACTCCATCAAGAGGTCATTCACCTGCCCATCCACCAATGCAATATATGCCATCATGTACCAACAATGTCCCTCTACCCTATACATTGAACAAACAGGACAGTCTTTGTGCAAAATAATAAACGGACACAAATCTGCTATCAGAAACAACATTCAAAAACCAACAGAGGAGCATTTCAATCTCCCCGCTCACTCCATGGAAGATAGGCCAATTGCTGTACTTAAGCAAGTTAATTACAAATCAAAGCTTCAAAGAGAAACTAGAGTTAGAATTCATATGCAAATTTGACACCATTACTTTAGGCTAGAACAGTACCTTGAACTGGCTTTGTCATTACAATGCATGACTTCCCCTGCCTCTACCTCCCCACACTAGCAGTTTTTTTCTCGGGATATTTAATCTTCGACTTTCCACTATTTCCAAAACATAAAATAGCTATTGACACATTGCACTGTCAGTGTCGATGAGATTGTAATGTACATGCAAGAACTGGAATCAGAATTTTCTGAGTGATTTCAAGATTTCCAACAATTTGGCGCAACGCTTTCTTTTCTAATGACTCCTGAAAACATCAAAAAAAGCAACATGAAGTTGCCAAGAGAGCTTATGGAACCTCTATTCTGACATGCTAGACGTCCCTGCCAGTGAAATTTAATTGTTTAAAGAAAACTGTATTTGCAATCTTTCAGCATTTGGATCCCATAGAGGTGGATACCTCTATGAACAGGTATTTTCACACATCTGAAAATAACCTCCATAGAGAAGAATGCCTATAGTAGGGATTTCCAAAACATTTTGATGATCAAGTATAACAGAAACATTACAAATATAAATACATGAAATTTTAAAATTAAAATGCAATCCTCATGCTCTCCAGTTTCTTCACGGATATCTTTTAGGTTTGAATAACGTCTTGAAACTTTGTTATTAACCTTACTGTTGCTTTGTCTTGGTTTTCTCACTTTTTTTTTTTAAAGGAGTGTGCACACCTTCTTGTAATGTGGTAAAGTATATTTAAGTCATCTTTATATTGATTTTAACAATTTCTTAACTTTTTAAACTTAGGTTCCCTCTAATTAGCATCCTCATTTTTTAACAAATTATACTTTTGTCTGGCTGAGCTTCAGCCTTAAAAAAATCAAGAAAGTTTATAGTGTTGGCAAGGCCCCTTTTGGACAGTTCTACATTTTAAAAGGATAAATCAAGTGTGAGAGGTTAGGGGTATGTCTGCATCAAATTGTGTCAGTGCCGGTGCCGAAACTGGGTCTATGCTGAGCGTAGCTGCCGGCACAGTTGACAGTGTTGACAAACCGACAGAAGTTACTGGAGCTGAGGTAACCTTCATGGGTGAGGACTTCCTCTCAAATTCTGCCATGGAGTGATTCAACAAGAGCAGTCACAGATCAACTAATCAAGCTGATTTGATATTGTCGTATTTTTAAGAACAAAGCTGAACAAAGGCATTTGAAAAAAAACACTTTCTAAATGTCACCGGTTGGAAGAGCCACAAAAATTATCTTGGAACACTTCTACTGCAGGGTTTTACAATTCCTGGAGGAGACTGCAAAGCTCAGCTGCTTTCCCACATAAATGCCTCAATTCTCAAGTATACAACTGGCTACTAAATAGTCTTAGCATCAGTGGCTACAACACTCACCAGGGTTTGAATCCTCTGCTCTTTATCACTGTGTGGACTGTAGTAAAATGCCAGTAGCCACAGCAAAGCATCTGAGCATTCATTTTCAGACTTTAGCAACTGCTCTACAGCAATATCTGTCCATTCTCCAAAATGAACAAACAAAAACCAGCTCTCAAAGAGGTCAGCAAAAGATCTGCAAAAGATTCAAACCACATTTCAGTTTTGCTGGTTAGTCAAATATGAAAATGCATTTAATGTTCGTGAAAAGTGCTGAAAAACAGCAATAGGAGCTGATTATCTACAGGACAGTTACTCTACAGACAGTGGTAATGTAAGAAAGATTCCACATTTGTCCTGAAAAAGTTAATGCTACGTTAAGGCTAAGAAAGGGCCCAGTTAACCAGACAGGCCACACCTGAGGAATATTTGATGGTTTAGTAATCTCCTGACTAACACCGTGATAAGGAATGAGGAGCACTGCCTTTATTAGGGCAGGAAACTCACAGTAGAAGAGGCTGCAGGAAGCAGTCTCCATTCACCCTGAGAAAAGCATTTGAGGTTACAGAAGTAGGACAAGCCCCTGGGGACCCCCTGGAGGGAGGGAAGGAGTTGTGAGGCTAAAAAATCCAGAAAAGAAGGTTGTGAAGCTGAGCCACTGAGAGCAAAGCAAAGAACTGAAATGGCAAACAGGGTCGTTCTTTATAGAAAGCTACCAAAACCATATTAAGTAGACTAGAGCTCTTTAAGCATAAGCTTGTCTTGTTAGCGAATCAGAAGTTGATACTCATATTTCTCTGTTTACCTATATATTTCTAGAAGTTTAACAGTGTGTTCTAACTGACTTTTACATACTAAACTTCCATTCCTGTCTATGATATTTTGTTACTATAGTCTATAGATTAAGAGATTAAAAGGTGATACGAACATGTAGATGGAACTTATGGTGTAATGATATCACTGTCTTTATTTGTCTTTGAAGTTTGTATTAAACTACCTATGAACTGTTTGAATAGTTAATTGCCTTGCACTAAGGAATGCAGCCAGTTACTGGGAAATAGGAATTAAAAGCATACATATCCTTTTGCCAAGGAAGCCCCGCTGTTGCCACAGCTTGCTTCATCTATAAAGGAAATCATGTCTGATCCTGTTTTATCTCAGCTCTGCTTAAACTTTGCCAGTGAAAATTTAAGCCTTAAAGACTAAGGTCTCCAAGTTAACTCTGGATTATCCCGGAAATTCTCATGAAAGAATCTGAATAAATTCTGCACATAGACTGCCTCCTGGAATATAAACTTTGGAACTGATCCTAGAAGGAGTTTTACAAATATCAGCCTCACCATTTCTGCTATGAAACTGACCTAAGAATTCTATTCATATCTTTAAGTATAAGAAACAAGGAGTTATGTGGCACTTTTAAACACTAACAAATTTCTTTAACACATAAGCTTTCACGGATATAATCCTACTTCATCAGATGCCCAAAACGGAACCTGCAGTATGTTACAGGTAAAGAAGGCTAAGTCACAAGATAGTTTCTTTAGTCTGTTTTAGCAAATCAGACAACTTGTTTTGATTCAAGCAGCAGCCATGTGGCCTTTGAGGAACCATTTTAAATCTGGAAATGATTTATATCTGTAGGGGAGTGGCACTACTATGGGTGCCCACATGGCTCTACAATATGCCAACACTTTTATGGTTGATTTAGAACAATGCTTCCTCTCTCTCATCCCTAAGTGCCACCCCTCTACTTATGCCACACTGATGACATTTTCATCATCTGGACCCACGGAAAGGAGGCCCTTGAGGAATTTCACTGCGATTTCAACAATTTCCACCACCATCAACCTTGGCCTGGATCTGTCCCCACAGGAGATTCACTTCCTGGACACTACAGTACAAATAAATGACAACAACATAAATATCACCATACACTGGAAAGCTACTGACTGCCACGTCTACCTACATGCTTCCAGCCTTCACGCGGGACACATCACATGATCCACCCTACAGCCAACCCCTAAGACACAGCTGCATTTGCTCCAATCCCTCATACAGAGACAAACACCTAGAGGATCTCCATTAAGCATACTTAAAACTACTGTGCTCCCCAGGGAAGTGAAAAAACAGATAGACAGTGCCAGACAGGTATCCAGAAGTCACCTACAATAGGACAGGCCAACCAAGGAAAACAATAGAACTCCACTGGTCATCAGCTACAACCCCGAAGTAAAACCTCTCCAGCACATCATCAAACATCTACAGCCTACCTTGCAAGATGATCCCTCACTCTTGCAAGCTTAAGAGGTAGACCAGCCCTTGCTTACAGACAGCTCCCAACCTTAAAAAAATACTCATCAGCAACTACAGAATACTCACCCAGGAACCTATCCCTGCAACAGAAACACTAACCCAGGAACCTATCCCTGCAACAAACCCTGATGCCAACTCTGCCCTCATTTCTACTCGAGAGACACCATCATAGCACCTAACCAAATCAGCCACTCCATCAGGGGCTCATTCACCTGCTCATCCATCAATGTGATAGATGCCATCATGTGCCAGCAATGCCCCCTTCCTTATACACTGCCCAAACTGGACTGTCTCCACACAAAAGAATAAATGGACACAAATCAGAAATCGAGAACAGTAACATTCGAAAACCAGTAGAGGAACATTTCAAATCTTCCTAGACACTCTTTAACAGACTTGAAAGTTACAGTACTTCAGTAAAATCACTTCACAACCAGACTTGAATGTGAAATGGCAGAGCTGAAATTCATATACAAATCTGATACCATCACCTTGGGTCTAAATAGATAATTTGAATAGCTAAATCATTACATCAGGTAACTTGCCCTCTTTATTGTTCTTTAAACATGGCCACTGTTTGAATCAAAACAACTTGTTTTATTTGCTAAAACAGACTTTAAAAAAGCTACCTGTGTGACTCAGCCTTCTCTGCATGTAACATACTGCAGTTTTCATTTCATGCATCTGATGAAGTGGGATTATACCCATGAAAGCTTATGTTAAATCAGGGGTGTCAAATATGTGGCCTGCAGGCCAAATGTGGCCCACAAACCTGTTCAATCTGGCCCATGATTACACTTGGTGGGACAACACTCTCTCCCTAACAGAAAAAGAGTGGTATCACAGAGCACAATTTCACATATGCAGTACTCTGTGATGTGCGAGAGAGCCATAGTATTTTGGTTTATGGTATGTACAGCCCACTTGACGTACATTCAAGTCAAATCCAGCCCACCACAGCAAGTGAGTTTGACATCCCTGTGTTAAATGAATTTCTTATTATTTATAAGTGCCACAGGACTCTGTTTGTTGTTCTGGAATAAAGCAATGCAGCTACCCTTCCAGAATTTCTCTCTATTGTATAGCAATTTTTTAACCATATGTGGTAAAATCAGGCCAGATAGCTACAAAAAGGTACTTCTGGGTAGTTACTGTATATTAGCCCTTGAATACTGACGGCCCTTTTCCCTGCAGGCAGGAGAGAGGTTGCTGCAGGGCAATTCATGGCACCTGAGCATAATCTGTGGCTACTCCTGCCCTACCTCTCCTACAGCCCATGGGGAGAGAGAGACAAGCCCCCAGGAGTCTTGTAGTAGTAGCAGCAGCAGCAGAGTCTTTCCCCGGTACAGGAGATAGCGATTCTCCTCAGAGCAGCAAAGAAAAAGCCCAAGAACAAGCTTAAGGGAAGGACTTAGACAGCACTGACCCACCCCCAGGGTGAGACCACTACATCCAGAGCCCCAGCAAAAGAGCTGCAGAAAGGTAGTTTCCCAGGGAAGGCCTCGGGCAATATAAACTCCCCCAAACACCCTTTCCCTCTGGGACAGAGTGATGCTCCACAGGCCTGAACCAATGCCCACTCCAAACATAAGAACTGAGACATACTGAGGGGAGAAGCCCAAAAGACTCGTCTAGGATGGGGGCAGATCTACCCCAGGCCCATCACACCTGAAGGAACAGCCGTTACCTGGCAAGAATGAGGGGATTGCTTTGCCACTTCTTTTTAATAAACCATAGTTTAATTAATAAAAAGTGGCTGTAAGTGTGTATTTAGGTAAGATTTGAAATAGTCATTGACCTGGTGGATAACCTGTCCAATCTGCTGAGACTGTTAGAATTTCTTATATGGTGAATGAGATTTAAGTAATCCTCACTATACAGGGGTGGCCAAAATTATGGAACTCAAGAGCCACACAAGTTGATTATTAAACCTTCAAGAGCCGCACTGAGCCATATAGCCATATACTTTTACCTGCTAAATTGATTTGCTGATGTTCTTCCACGAGCCACACTTTTTCATTCAAGAGCCACATGCGGCTCCAGGGCCACAGTTTGGCCACGCCTGCTATATAACGTGAGTGGGAGCCAAATGCTGGATTGTTTAAAGGGAACTGCATTTTGGCACCTTGATAACCTATATATATAATCAATTTTGATACTGGGTTGGTGAAATCTAATAATAGAATAAACCACCAGTTTTGGGGATCATTTCCCCTATCCTTTTAAGTTTGCCCTGACTGAGCGTTCCAGAATAGCCCCTTGAGCAACCACAATCACAAGGGTAGAGCTAAGAAAGTACAGAAAGGGCTTGGGGAAAGGCAGTGAAGTCCAGCAGCAAAAAGATCTCAGCTACTGATTAAAGGATCCCTGAAATTGCCATTTTCTTTTTAGTTGTCAAATACAAGTTTTGTTTAAGGATAGGAAAATAGGCTATTCTTGGATATAAAGAGGCCTGCTAAATGATGAATCTCATTTTCTCAGTGTGGCTGGCATGGAATGGGAAGATTACCTTAGACTCCTGGTGAGGAAAGACTCTGATACTCAGAAAGGAGGAAAACACAAAGAGTGACCTGGCCAGAGCACCAAGTCAGGGAAGGAGAGCACCCTGAGATACAGAGTAAGAGATAACAGAGTGTGCAGTGAGCCGAAAAAGGGGACCTCTGATTGGGAACGAGCTAATCATTAGAGTGGCTAGAAGAACACACTCTTAGCAGTCAGTGTACCACATCCCAGGAGGTAACGATAAGGACCAGTTTTATGAAGTGACTCGACTCGACTTGAACTGCAGGTGCTTGAGACCTCTGAAAATCAGGCTCATAATTTAGCAGACCTCCTTATATCTGCGAATAGCCTATTTTCTCATCCTTAAACAGAGTTTGATTAAATGTCAGTTAAAGATAATAAAATGTAATCAACTAAGATGATGAACCAAGTGACTTTTTACAAAGTAATAGAAGGGCAAAAAAGAAATGATGAGGGATAGTTAATTATTATTGTTTACCTACTGCTTTTGTCTTCTACTACTGATTTAAGAATGTCAGTAAGGTATTTCAGGTGCTGAGACCAAAGTGCAGCTGGCATATCTGGAAAACATAATAAGAAAAGTTGTACTTAATAAAACAGAGGAAAATACAACAATATTTGGTACTTGGTCAAGCTAGAATTAGAATTTTGCAAGACATGATCCAGTCTTTAGTAACTGCTTTTCATTTTTAAGCTTTCCTATAATTTTCAGCCATAGCTATAATAAATTACTTTATATTCTTAGGACAAATGTTCATTTGCAAAATAAAGGACTAAAGTTCAAGCTATTCATCAAATGAGGGAGGGTGTTCTCATGAATACTAATCTAGTATCTCTCTGTTATCCCAGTCGAATCCCTCTGTCCTTAGCAGAAATTGCCAAGCATGCAGAATCGTCAAAAGAAGCATTTGTTTTCTGATATGCATAAATGGAAACAAGGAAGACCAAACAATGTCATTTGTGATTTAACTGAAATAAGGTTCCCAGATGTCAGGAAAGAGAAAGGCAACACAAGATCTAACATGTCATATTTCAATTTGGGAGTTTTCACAATGATCATTATTGAGCTTACACAACACGAACACTGAATACCTTTCTCATCTTTGATAACTGTTTTAATTCCTAGAATCTGCTATATTATATTGAAAATAATTTTTCTTTCTTTAATTACTTTTATTTGGTTCTGGTTTTAGCTTTTTAAATCTATGCCATTATATATAATATTTATACAAAGAATTACTTTAAAAGAACACTAAAAGTTGCAAAGTCAAGTACTGAAAGATTAGGAAATGTGAAAATTGGGGAAATTTGTGCACCCTGACTTCATATTCCTTGTGCATTGGTTTTTGAAGCTATTTTTTGTGAAGAAAAATAAAACTGCAGATTCTGTTAATACTGTGAACAATTAAAGGCAGAACTTACCAAAAGGATGTTTGAGTAAGACTATTACAAGAGGCTGATGATGATGAGGAAAGTAGGCCTTCAGAGGAAATTTGTGCTAAAACAAAAAGTCAATGTTTTAAAAGAGCTTTGCAGTCAGCCTTCAGGAACATTAAACCAAAAAGTATTATAGGTTCACCTACACATATGATAATAATGCTGTTTGGCAACAAAGAAATGTTTAATTAGTTTTAGACCTAACATTTAGATTTTGTATGAAGGAGGGAAGAGAAAAGAGGGATGGAGGCTTACAAAATTTAGTTATTTATGTTAATAGGATTATTTTACCTCAGTGAAAACAGCCTTTCAGGATTGGTGGGGTTTTAAGTCTATATGTTCCCATACAATGTTTGTGAACACAAAAAGCAATTTTATTCTAATGAATAGGAACCAGAAAGAGTAAGAGACTATTGTAATTTAATTCCAACCAATGAGAAATTCAAAATATAAACATTTTGCTATTTGTGAAAATTAAGGAACCAACAACAGTAGAACTCAAACTATTTTATTTTACAAAAACCTGTTATGTACCCTTAAGACAATGCAGTAAGTTATCTCACCAACCACCTGAACTCTGGCCTGGAGGGACCACATTCTCTGGGTGAAGAGACTGTTCAGTCTCTACACCAGCTCTTCAACATAAACTGAAAATTATGCCAAATGATGGAATGGATTTGTAATGCCAAACTCTAAGGAGAACCAGCCTTAGACTACTAAGCTCATTTCACTTGGATTTTGTGATGTACACTGAGATACCATGTTGCTATGCATTTTATAAATACAGGTATTGATACTTTTTCCCTTCACTTTAGTGTGTTTTTCTTTTTCTGCCTCTGTCTCTTTTTATACCGTTTCAGTGACTCACATTAATCACCCCCCACTTCCCATTTTTAGGGAAAGAACACAGTCATAAATAAACCATTCATAAATTTATTACAGTGATCCCTTTACTACAAGAAGTTTCAGTATCTGTCACAATAATAATATTCAGAAAACAAAAACAATATGATCAAACTGATTTAAACCAAATTTATTAAATAGGAAGTACTAGTAGTATGATCGTTTGTGCCAACTTGTAATAAATTTTACAGTTGAGTTATAAACTCTGAAAAACAAAAGATTATAACTGGAATGCTCACAGGCACTGCCTTAATTACAGCAGTGCACACACACATTGCAAAAAGACGCCTATTTCATATTTAAAGGCAGCTTCACCATAAAAAAGTGGGTAATAAGGCATGACATGATGTCAATAAGTGAAGGACTTTCACCATAAAACACATGCAGAGCATGCACAATAGATTTAGCCCCTGGCAAGCGGAAGAGTATGGAATTTCTGCTTATGATCTCCCTGGGGCTGCACAATGTGTTGCTAACATGCAACCAGGGTGGCATAAAATTATGTGTGTGTCATTTATTCATATTAAATAATACAGCTGCAGTTTTATCACAAATTCATACTACCTGAAAACAAAAGATAGATTTAATAACAATACTAATTAGAGACCAGTACATTGGAGTGCCAAGACACACCCCTTCATTAATCACTATCTCCCCAAAAGATGTGGAACTCAAACAGAATCCAAACTCTCTGGAACTTATTTAGAAGTGAAATCTATGCAATAACAGAATAGCTTCCCAATCTAGTGCTTGCACCACATCAAACTGGACTGGAAAATTTAATGAAATTATTAGAGTGAGAAATTTTGGTATGTGCTAGAAACCTAAAGAAAACTTGTGACTTATAAATGTAACTAGAATTTTTAAGTTCACTGTTAAGGGATTTTAAATCCTTAGGGGTTGATTTTCCCCTCAGTTAAGCCTGTGAAAAGCATAAGTAATTCCAAGGTCGATTGAGTAAGGCCAAGTCTACAATGAGGACAGCAAATTTGCTGCTGTCAGTTTGATCTTCCAGATTGATTGAGCAATCAGTGAAGACCCACTCAGTCAATTGAGAAGTCAGCATGTTATAACCATCCCCCTCAAGAAGAGCAGTTCTGAGTCAATGGGACAGCATTTCCCACTGGCTTAGCACAGTGGAGATGCTGCAGTAAGTAGACCTTAGGAAGCTGAAGGGAGATACACAAGTTATTTTATGTAGCTTGTGTAGCTCCCTTCAACTGCAGCTGAATTCCACAGCCAGTGTAGAACTGGCTTAAGAGTTGTTAAACCTCGACTTTAGCAAGTTTTTGAGATGGTTTCCCACAGTATTCTCGTCAGCAAGTTTAGGAAGTATGGGTTGGATGTGTGGACTGTAAGGTGGATAGAGAACTGGCTAGATCAACGGTTTCAGCGTGTAGGAATCAATGGCTCCGTATCTAGTTGGCAACCAGTAACGAGTGGTGTGCCCCGGGGTCGGTCCTGGGGCCAGTTCTGTTCAATATTTTCATTAATGATCCGGATGATGGGATTTATTGCACAGTCAGTAAGTTTGCAGGTGACAACAAGCTGGGAGGAACGGTAGACACGCTGGAGGGCAGGGAGAAGATTCAGGAAGACCTTGACAAATTGGAGCAGTGGGCCAGTAGAAATCTCATGAGGTTCAACAAGGACAAGTGCAAAGTCCTGCACTTGGGATGGAAAAACCCCATGCACTGCTACAGGCTGGGGAACAATCAGCTAAGTAGTAGCACTGTAGAAAAGGACCTGGGGGTCCTGGTGGATAGGTAGCTGGATATGAGTCAGCAGTGTGCTCTTGCTGCCAAAAAGGCCAATGGCATACTGGGCTGCATCAGAAGCAGCATTGCCAGCAGACTGAGGGATGTGATCGTTCCCTCTATTTGGCACTGGTGAGGCTGCATCTGGAATGTTGTGTCCAGTTTTGGCCTCCCCACTACAAAAAGGATGTGGACAAATTAGAAAGAGTCCAGCAGAGGGCAATAAAAATGATCAAGGGGCTGGAGCACAAGCCTTGTGAAGGAAGACTGAAGGAACTACGCTTATTTAGCCTGCAGAAGAGAAGACTGAGGGGGGATTTAATAGCAACCTTCAGCTACCTGAAGGGATGCTCCAAGGAGGATGGAGCTCAGCTGTTCTCAGTAGTAACAGAGGATAGAACAAGGAGCAATGGTTTCAAGTTACAGCTAGGGAGGTCGAGGCTGGATATTAGGAAAAACTTTCTTACTAGGAGGGTGGTAAAGCATTGGAATGGGCTACTTAGGGAAGTGGTGGAATCTCTGTCTTTGGAGACGTTTAAGGTTCAGCTGGATAAAACTCTGGCTGGGATAATTTAGTGGGAGTGGTCTTGCTTTATTTGGCAGGGGACTGGACTAGATGACCTCATGAGGTCCCTTCCAATCCTATGATTCTATTAGGAGAAGAGAATAGGACCCTAAGTGGGGAAATTTTGAGTTTTAGATTAGGCAAAGAGATCTGTTATACACTTGCCTTGTTTGTTATAAACCCAGTAAAGGGAAGGATATGTTTTGGTCCTCTGAATGCCTAGATGTTCAAACCTGACTATTTTGTATCTACACATATATTTTTCTTTGTTTTCTTTTTCTTCCGTTATATTATGTTCAGCACAGTGTTCAGCAGGATTCCTGCTGCTGCAAAATAAATACTTGTCTACCTTGTCTCTCTCATTCTTTAAGTTCAAGACTGAGGATCATGCTATAATTAAGCATGCACACTGATGGTTCAGGACCAGGGTAACGTGTTAGTGGACTACACCAGTATAATACCAAATAAATTACTTCTGTTTTGCAAAAGAAGTATCTGTTTTGTACCTGCCAGCTGAAGTACCTCAACTATGTCTTGGCACCCATCTACAGGAGGAGTGTGAGAGCATTACTTGGTTCACTTTATTCTATCAGCATTCTCAAATCTAAAATTGTCCTTTTCATACTAAATCTGATAGCCTCTCATTTTAAAATGATTTAAAAAAATAGAGCTTGACTAACCTGCTTATTATCCTTCTGGTGAGCTTGAATAAAACACTGTGTAAACACCTGTATTATGGTCATTAC
The DNA here is from genome assembly GCA_007922195.1 of Podocnemis expansa. Classification (NCBI taxonomy): domain Eukaryota; kingdom Metazoa; phylum Chordata; order Testudines; family Podocnemididae; genus Podocnemis; species Podocnemis expansa. The sequence goes on from ML681982.1 coordinate 26,513,324, forward strand.
TTCTGGAGCTCCTTCAGTTTCCAGCAGTGCATTCCTGAGCATTGAAAAGTTAAATTACGACAGATCAGATTATTAGTCTGTCAGTCACATAGCTGTTAATCGTGAGAGAGAGAAAGAACATTCTTTCTGTATTGTAGCCCTGAGCTGTGTCTGAACCCATCAGGCTATAATGCCAGCACAGAACTTGAAGAAACTAACTTCACTTTGGTATTTTTTTTAAAGGACACACACACTCGCACACTCTTAGTGATAAACTCAGCATTGTCCTTTGATAAATATTTCACACTTCAAGTTTAATTTTTAAAAGAGGGAAGCTCCAGTCTCTTTTTTTTTTTTTCAGCTGCAACCCATGCAATTAGAGGTCTAAATATCCTCTTTGAAGGACAGCCATGTATTTAGGATTCTACATGATAGGCTTTGCATCTGCAATGAATTGTAGGCCAGGAAAAAACAGGGCAAAATTAAAAAGATGGATGGCATAAAAAATGGCTTTTAAGATCCCCACTCCTGCAAAGCTCTTAAGCACCAACTTAACTGTAAGTATATGAATAGTCTCTTTAGTGTCAATGTGACTAATCACATGCTTAAAATTAAGCATGTGTTGAAGTACATGGCTGGATCAGAGCCTATATGCAGTTCCAGGGTTTATCTACAAGGGGACACTGAGGAAAGTTAATGTGAATGAACTAACAGTGTGATGTCAACACTCCTAAATTAAAACATGTTACACCCTCACACGGATGCTCTTTTTCAGGAATGAGTGGCCTTAATTTGCTGTAACTTAATTTCCCAAATCACAGCTAAATGAATCCACTCTACTCCCAAATGAGAGCATCCCCATGAGTGAGAAGGGAGGTAGTTTAACATGCTCTAACTTACGAATATTGACTTCACACCTTTAGTCGACTTGCCTTAATTTTCCTGATTGTCCCCACATAGGTATGGCCTAAGATTCAACAAGTAGAATCCACCTGGGCATGTTGCAAGATGCAAGAATAGCATTCATGTTGCCTAAAACTGTTGATTGTTCACTAACTGTTGGTTGTGTGCTGACGCAGCATTAGAGTAGGTCTGAAGAAGAAAATTCAGCCCAATTCAGATTAGGCAGTGACAAGATTAAGAAATTTGAAGAGACCACACAAGGAGAAGGAACTTTATGATTTAGTAATATAGTTGCAACAAAATCATGTGACTGGTTAGTGATTTAGAAAAATAAACAGCAACATGAACAGAAATGAATGTTGTATCAAAGTCATATTGTACGTCAGAAGCTGTTACAGCTATACCATAATTAGAGTTTCATGCATTTTGCAATCATTTTGTTAGTGAAATCCCAAAATCAGTTCTGGAGGTCTCAAATGTCAGGCCTCAAATGTACCTACTTTGTATATTTAGCCTGGATAAATGGCCCAGGGCTTGCCTAATTGTGTAAAACTACGCAAGAAAGAAAATAAATTCTATGGCAACTTCACTGGCTTTGTAGCATATTCGCAACCAAAATCATAAAGGGATGTATGTTTAAACTTCCTTTACGGTTTCCCATTTTCACCACCATCTATCTATTGCATGCCACAGAGAGGAATTTCAATTTGCTGAGAAGAAATTTAATGCCACAGAAATCAGAATCCTTGCTGTAGAATTTAGATCCAGTATATATCACAGAACCACAGGTCTGTTTACTGTTATTTTGAGACATCAAATTGTTAAAAACTAAGCAGTTTGCAAATGTATGCAACATAGTATCTCACCTGCATTTTGGAGTACTCATCAATCAGAGACGTGTCATAACTACCACCAAGAACTCTTGTAATTTAAATAATTGTGAAAGAGACTTTCTTCCTTTTGATGACAGTTCAACTTTAAGATTCTGTGACTGATGCCAGCATACACCTCACATATAAACTGTAAATTCAATCTAATACAATTCCCAAGAAACAGATGTATCCTTAAAAGCCACATTTCCTTATGAAGCAGAACATTTGATGAGCTGCGGCTCACAGATGTTTGGTTGACACTAAATATAACATCATGTTATTAAAACTGCTTCTTTATCAATGTGAAACAGCTATTTTCAAGAGTTATGTAAGTAAATGAGTGCAAATGATAGTCACATAAAAGAAAAAAGAAAACACTGAAAACCCACTACAAAGAATTGGAAGCCCCCATGTGGTGAATTGTGTATAATATTTTAAGGTTATTTTAAATGCACTGAAAAACTCATTCACACACCTTTATTTATTGGTTCTTCAGTATCATACCAGCATAAAGATTAGATTCAGTGTCATGGTTGAAGATAGCTGGCACAGTAGTCTGATGTCTTATCAACAAGCGCAAATACTGTAGTTAATCCTTAAGACTTTATACTGTGAACAGTACAATAAGTACTGAATATTTAAATTTTTATACTATATATACACTATATATACTATATTTCCACTGCAAGCTTGTACTGAAATATAAAACAAATTCAAGCTTTCAGTTTTGAGGCCCACAGTATAATCTACTCAGTTGTATCAACAATAGTTCTTTGGCCCAGATCTACAAAGGGACATAGGCTAAGTCTACATATGAAATTTTAGTTTGGACTTGCTAGTCCAAACTAAGAAGTTTGAGGTTTGTCCTAATTAACCTTGGCTAGTTTGAACTAACCGAGGACCTTTTAGTTCGAACTAACCACGTGTTCCAGTTTGAATTAATGCTTACTTTGAACTAAGTTCAAACTTATTAAGTTCGAACTAACCTTAGTTTGGGTCTTGACTGTGCTTAGTTTGAAATAGGCAAAGCCTACTGTAGCCATGGGCTAAATTAGCCCAGGCTAAGCTTCCCTAGTCCGGATTAATTTGCCAATGCAGACATAGCCATAGATGCATTATGCACCTAAAGCCCAGTTCAAGGCATCATTGCAATCTACAAAATGCCCATATGGTGCCACCCAACACTGAAGGCTCCTAAACTCACTCAGCACCTAAATTTCCATTATAGACATTCCCTGGGCTCCTAAGTTTGATCTTCTGGGCAAATGCAGTGCTCCCCATTCTAGGCATCTGGATAATTATTTCGCATCCAAGCCTCAATGCGAATCACATATCAGGTGAAGACAGGTGGAAAAATGTCTCTCACTTCCAGGGCCCTCTGAAGTATCAGATAATGTTCCATTCAAAATATGGCAGAGGCGAGTAGTGGTTGCGGTGCTACCACAGCCTACATTATAAACTTTAGTACAGTTTTTAGAGCACTCTATCAGGATGTGGGAGACAATGCATAAGTTTCTCCCTCCCTCTGCCTGCTGAAAAGAAAGGATCCTCTGAACAGGGGTCTCCCAACTCTTAGGAGAGTGCTCTAATTACAGAGCATGGCATATTTTTATGTGGGGCTCCTTCACTCTCTCCTGTTGAAGCTGATTCACTGTGTATCAATCAACAGTTGTAAAAAATCACTGGAGCAATGAGACTAGACACTGGGTCTCCTACCTTCCAGGTCAGTGCCCCAACCACCAGGCTATACAGTCATTCACTTTCTCTCTCTGACAAAATGCTTATGTTTATACATCATGGAACAGCTTCAACAGAGGACTCATGTGAGAACATCCAACGGCCTACTGGTTTAAGCACTCTCCTGCCAGCTGTTGAAATCCTCTCTCAAATTCAGGCAGAGGGGGAAACTGAACCTGAGTCTCCCACATCCTGGATGAGTGCTGTAACTGCTGAGCTAAGAGCTATGAAGTGGCACCATCACCTCCCCCACTTCACTTCTCCCCACCATTTTGTGCAGAGTGAAGCAGGCACCTAACTCATTCTTGAAAAAAGCAGCTTAGCCACCTACTCTAAGAAAGGGGCTCTCAGCTATGGATTGCAAGGAGAGACAGAAGCCTGGGTTTACATCCCTAACTCTAAGATGGGTGGGGCTTAAAACACATCCCTCATCAGCATTTCCCATTGGCTAACTTAGGGCGGGCAGCTCTCTGCCTAGTCTGCTGGTCTGTGCATTCCACTGCTATTCCAATGATTTTTTAGATGCCTAAAAATTAGGAACCACAATTCTTAAGTCACCTTTGTGAATCTGTGCCAGAATGCCTTTTATATAAAGATCTCAGAGTGCTTCATATTAATTAGGGTTTTAAAATAATGACACAGGTATTATACTCATTTTACAGAAGTATAAGATAAAGCACAGAGTTCATCTGAGCTCACATTACTTAACAGTGACATAGGCAGGCCCTAGAATGCCTAACTCACAGTCGTCTATGCTTATAATCAATAAATCCTTCATATCAGCATTGACTCTGAAAGTCAAAAATTTAAAATCCTTGCCTGTAAAAGTTAGCAAAACTTACTTGAAAATTTCATCAACAATTCTGAAGATGGCAGGGTGGCATGATATTTGTGGCTGTCAAAAAAGAAATGGAAGAAAATTATACAATAATTAAGATGCAACTCATACACAATTAACTTTCATTACACAATATGCAGCATTGCCAGTGGATACTACTTTGCTGAAGAAGCAAGGAGTCCTGTGGCACTTAAAGACTAACAAATTTATTTACTGCATGAGCTTTCATGGCAGAAAATCCCACTTTGTCAGATGCCAACTTTGCCCACATATCTGCACAAAAGACACCATCATATGACCTAATCAAGCCAGCTACTCCTTCAAGGACTCGTTCACCTGCTCATCCACTAATGTGATTTATGCCATCATGTGCCAGAAATGCCCCCACACCTTCAACATTGAACAAACAGGACAATCGCTGCACAAAAAATAAATGGGCACAAAAACTGACATCAGAAATCACAACACTCAAAAACCAGTTGCTGAGCACTTCCATCTTTATAATCACTCTGTGGATGACTTGGTAACAACTGTGCTCGGGAAAGTCAATGGCACATCAACACTTCAAAGAGAAACAGGTGAATTAGATTTGATATGCAGATTTCATTATGTGAAAGCAGGATTAAATCGTGACTATGGATTCTTTTCCCATTACAGCAGGTGATTTGATTTCACCCTCCTCTATGTGCTGTTTCCCAGTGTTTGAATCTTAACAACTGCTCTGATTTGCTGTTACAGCATAACCTGATCCTATGTCTTACACTCCCCTGCATTTATTTTCATCCCATTCTATAAATTCTTCCATCTTCAAAGTGTCTCACAAAATGGGATTTTCTCCCACAAAAGCTCATGTGATAAATAAATTTGTTAGTCTTTAAGTGACACAGGACTCCCTGCTTCTTTTGCTGAACTAGACTAACACAGCTGCCCCTTTGGTACTTTGCTGAAGTTACTAAACCAGAGATCTCGGAACAAACCTGCAGGGTTTCAGCACTTCTGAAGATTAGATGCCCTAGACACCAGTTGCGATTGGCCCTGCCTTGAGCAGGAGGTTAGCTTAGATGACCTCCTGAGGTCCCCTCCAACCCTAATATTCTATGACTCTATGAAAAATACCTGTGTAGCAAAAGAAGAAGTGAAACTGACAATAACATTAGGCAGATCAGATAGTTCATAGATGTGCACATCTGGGATCCAGAACAGCGTATTATAAGCATCACTAAAAATACTAAGGGCGGCAGACAGATAAAATAAAGTTGCTACATATGTAATTCCTTCAGACAAGAGTACAGGAGCAGATTAGCAAACCTTTTTCTTCTCTTTATAAAACACTCCTTTTGGGTGAAATTTGATGTTCTGTTTACATCAACAAAATTAATGACAAGAAATTAATTTGCCTTCTTTTCTCTCCCATGTTCAGCAACTGCAGCATTCACTTTGGTCTGAGACATTTTTTCATAATCCCATACCCTTCTGTGTATTTTGGCACTTCTAATGTGACCTAAAATATTTACTGCATCTTAGAGACCAAAAGTATGTTTTTAAATTAGGAAGTTTTTCCATCTTCTCTGTGCCATGATATAACACACAAGACCATCACATTTCAAGGCAGTTATTATATGAAATGGTATATTAGTAAATGTAAGCCCCAAATTTTTTTTTTTAATTTATAAGATCTTTCTAGGCTCTCCTACAGCACCCATAACAGTGGCAATAAAAATAGCCTTTTGCATAAACTACCATTTTAATTTTCATAAAATAAAAAAAGTGACATAGGCATGAGTTTTTGCTAAGGAAAATACCTAAAGATATCATAAGAAAGAAAATTCTGAAGAATAACTCCATTTTAAAAATCTGTCTAGCAGAACTTTTTATAGACTTCAGGATCCAGGGATGAAACAATGTGTTTTCAAATATTGTTTATTCTCATGGCCCTTATTTAAGGTGCTTGAAGTACCAGTCTAAACAAAAATTCTGTGCATCTAGTTCAAGTTAAAAAGTACCTTGTACAAGATAATTTTTTTAAAAACAGCATATGGGTAAATGAAGAGTTTAACAGACACAGAAACCTTAAAAAAGGATAGCCATTGGTATAAACTGTCTAGGAAGGCTCTGAAAAGACCAGCTGCTTATTTCTCACAGTTGTCTTTACCACATTGGAAATATTAGGTGCCACCTCATTTTCATGTTTTAACACTCATTTTTTTCTGTCATACAGCTTTAGTTAAGTTGTCATATTGAATGTATGCCACCTAGTGTTCAAGAGTATTCACAGCTGGCTTTTTAGGCATGTGGCAAAAACAACATGCAGCTTGTTGCAAGGCTGAAGTCTCAAAACATCCAGTCCTTGAAAGATGGATAAGTTTGGACATCATTTTTTCAGGAAAATATTGTTTTAAGGTATTTTACCAAATATATTGATATCATTTAATTATTTGGGGTAAATAGTCAAATTGAAGTGAACCATCTTTGTTTTATTTTTTTTTCAGCTACAGCATGAGATATATGCGCAGATCAAATACCTCTATAAAGGCAAATGACACACACTGATTGCTGTCAAGTAAACCTGTTAGGAACTGACAAACAAACTTGCTGTCTTCAAAGAAAGAGAATGGTCCAGAATGAAATGAATATCTGTGGCTTCAGGGGAAACATGTCTTTGAAAAGCCCAAGGAGAGAAATGGTTCCATTTGGCTAGGTAATACTTCCAGGTAGAATTTTTCCTGCTAACAGAAAGGATGTTCTGTACAGCTTCAGAACACAAATTGGGCTAAGGATCATGACCATCCAAAAACCAGGCTCCAAGATGAAGCAGCCATTGTTTGGGATGCCCAGTACTGCTGTTCCCTTCAGCCAGGAAACTGGGAAACAAGAATAATGATCAGTGCCTGAGATGACATGTATAGGAGGAGGTAAGGGAACCAAACTTTTCTGGGCCAGTTGGGAGTAATAAGAATAATTTGTGCCCTGTCCTGCAGAATCTTGTACAAACTTGAGGAAGGAGTGATAACAAAATAAATAGATTATTTCTCCATTTACATAGACCCTCAGAAGGAAAGCTCTTGGATTGCCAGTTTGGCACATATAATATTTGAAACCATGCTGTTAGGCAACAAAGGTGGAGTCTTACAAAAGGCATGAGATAAGCATGAGGCCATATGGCCAATGAGAGACAGACAGGCACTTTGGGATTGGTTATTATCTGGTGTATGATAACATGCTTATCATGAAGCATGTCTCTTCCTATGATGAAATTTAAGGATGCCCTGATGAAGCAAAGTTCCTGCCCTTATAGATACAGATGGGGAATGAACAGTAGATACCGCACCTTGCCTGATGTGGGCTTTTCCGAAGGGAAAAAAGCAGCATTACTGGTTGTCACTGACTGATAATGATCACAGGAAGGAAGAACAATTTTGAAGTCTGGAGTCCTGGACACAGTCCAGCACCCAAAATGGTATGGAGTTGAGGAGGCTTCCTAGGTCAGGAAGACTAACCATAAAACACTAAAACTATCAGATGCAGTCTTTAAAACTCTAGATTACAGGTGTTGTCAAACTGTGGCTCGGGAGCCGCATGTGGCTCTTGAATGAAACAGTGTGGCTCCTGGAAGAACGTCAGCAAATCAATTTAGCAGGTAAAAGTATATGGCTATATGCCTCAGTGCGACTCTTGTAGGTTTAATAATCAACTTGTGTGGCTCTTGAGTTCCATAAGTTTGGCCACCCCTGCTAGAATATAAAAACTGTTTCCAGATATCTAAATATATTTTCACAGATAGAGAAAAAAGTTGAAGCTTTGGACACTGGAGGTTCCAATCCAAACCAAGCATCAGTGAGAAGGAACTAGAGAGGCATGCAGTTCCCCTCACCCCACCCGACCTATCTCATCTCACCGGTCTGAAGCCCAGATTTAGTCAAGACACATGTGAAAACCAATGGATGTTGTTTCCAATATTCTTCAGTTCCAGGCACATGGAGAGCATGTGCACCAACAGCAGAATAGACATAGGGACCAGAACTCAGAAAAGAAGATGGCACTTGCAGGATGCCAAGATTATCACCTAATCTTTTCAAAGGATAGCATGGGATCTCACATCCAAGGTAGCCCTTGAATTTACCTTGACAAACCATCTCTCATACATGTGAAACAGCATCATAAAAAGCTTCACAGTACTGGTATCATACCTTCTGGAGCCTCACCCCATCAATTTCAAAATTTGCATGATCTCTAGAGCACAATTCACCCTAGAATGCAGAGCCACACTACATGATACCAGAATTGCAAGTATGATCTACTGATTACATAGTCAGATGTATGTTTCTTATACAATCAAAGACATTGGCACTTTTATATTTTTTCCTTTCTTAAAGGAAATTAAATACAAAACATTGTATTATGGTGGAGAAGTTACACACATACACACAAATCATGTGAAATTCAGCTACTTTTTCTGTTATGCATTTTTTTAGCTCACAATTGATAATAAAATAACAGATTTATTTTAACAGTAAGGAAAAAACCATAACTATATAAAGAATAAGAAACGAGAGAATGTGTGTGTTCATACTTATAAACATGTTAACGTATGTGTATAGTAACAAGCAACTAACTGTTAAGTGTTTTATTAATCACTACATCCTAATAGGTTTTACATAAAAAGTATGATTCTCAAAATGTATATAAGAAGAAACTTAAGATGAAGAAACTTAAGTACAGGAGCTAAGTGACTTGCTGAAGATCATACAGCTAGTGAGTGAGTGGAAGAGATGGGAACAGAACTGAAGTCCTCTGGACTTCCACTCTTATGTCATGTCATTGGATGCAGCTGCTTACGGCTAAATAACTCTGACTTTAAAAAACTGACTGTTATGGCTAAATAACTCTGACTTTAAGAAACTATTACACTTTATTACACTTACTATTGCTTGTATGTCCAAATTTTACTTTTAAGAGTATTATACCAAAATACTGTTTAATTAGTGATAAACACGTTACTACTGAATTATGATCTTTTTGTGCCTTATCTTTCAAAGGAGCACAACTATTACTGCTTCCAAAAAGGATTAAATAAAATCTGCACAGACATTAATATTGACACTGATTTGTCTGTGTGTGCATGTGGTAGTGATTGTACAGAAAGAATTAAATGTATCTGTAAAGAAAGATGTCTTTAAAAAGTATTTCTAATTTTCAAGTTAAGACTTTAGTTTAATAAGTTTAACACATCACAACATAGATATTACAAACACATGTATATACACGCACATATACATATTATATACCTATGCACATTTTAATCCTTCTGGAAAATTCTAGACCTCCCAATTTCTGAGGGCCAAAGATCACCCGTGTTTTCATTTCTCTATGTGCAATGTGTATAACACTTACCTTCTGTTTTTATTCCTTTCTAGTAACTACAGAATGTACAATACTAATTCTGGTTTCTCCCAAGAGATGGAAACTTAATTAACAACATACTAGATAAAATACAAATTACCAGACCATCACACACTAATTACAGTTGGGTTTCTTTCACACCAAAGCATGACAGTCCTCTGCCTGAGTCCTACATATCTCTAAGATATTTACGTACAGTTATGTCACTGTACTGAGATAATTCATTGTGATAAATGGCTTAGATCATGTGGTTCTGAAGCAGCTTATTTGCATTATTTTTTTAATCATTTAGTGACATAACCAATTTTTTTCTGATTGCTTTTCTCATACTGTATTGTTTTTATTGCAAATAGGAAGAACAGTCTAAATCAATCAGTTATTTTTGGCTCATCATTTTCTTTTGTAATTGCCATGAACCATAAGGCACATAGAGGTCACATCCTGGAAATGTCATAATCAATCAAATAAACAAAACACATTCTCACGTACCCCTAAATAAATGTTCTAAATATATTTTAGACAGGATATGTTCATCACATTGACAGATTCAAAATTTTTTACCTACTGTACTCTAAATATCATTTAAAATCACATATAGTAAGGGAATTATTAGAGTCACTGACCACTGCTCTGACCAGATGATCCACTCCACCCATTCCTTCTATTCTGCTTCATTGTGAGAGGTTCCAGCTTCCAGTCTTCTCCCCCTCAGCTATACTCCCTTCCCCTCTTGCATACTCTTGTCTCGTAATGCATTGGCCATCACCAGTGAAACAAGGCTTACCTGCCTATTTGTCAAATTCTCATTTTTGTGCCTTCATCCAGACTACCCCTTATCACAGTGTTTCCCAAACAGTGTGCCATACCATGGAATTCTTTGAAAAACTACAAGAAGAGTTCTGGATTGGCTCATGAACATTCATAAGTTCATTTGAAGACTATATGGTGGTGTGCCTCAAAATAACTAAAGATATCAAGGTGTGCCACAGCAGAAACAAGATTGGGAACCACTGCCTTAACAGGTAGCACCCTCATCTACTTCTCTTGTGTACTTGTGTGTCACTGGCCTTCCTTAGGGTGAACATTCTATGGGGCAGGTCTGGAATTTTCAAACATATACAATAGAAATGTGTCATACACATTACAGTCCAAATTTGTTGTGGAGCTGGTACTTGAACAATCCTGTCTAAAAAATGACGACTTAGGACACACCCTGAAGCCAGCCATCCTTGCAGCTTTCTGAGGTGTAGTCTCTCATGCTGCCATGTGCCCCAGGAGCGAGAGACAGCTGTGCACTGTGGTAAGAGGATATGTATTTAGCTCCAGAACTAACCCCTGAATAATTTCAAATCTTGATTTTGGCAGAAAATCCTTGGCCTCTGCAAAGTCTAAGATTCGTCTAGTAAGTTCTATTTTCTGTAGTTATTTCAGGATTAATTTGTCCCAACTGACAGTGCTGGAGCTTCAAACTTGCCTCTCACCAGCCAGTCTCCCATATACGAGAACACATGGACTTGGGTTTGCAAAAATAACAAGATGAGAAACTGACAAGCCAAATGAAAATACTGTGAATTGGTAAAGAAGGGTTGTTCACCTTGCAGTAACTGACGTTCTTTGAGATGCGTGTCCCCGTAGTGGTGCTTCACTCTAGGTGTCTATGAAACAGTTCCCTTATGTTGGAAGGAGGGTCACTGAGGAGTGTGTATGTTGTGTGGTAGAGAGCACTGTTAACCCTAGGGATGTATTTGACTTAAGTATCTGATATATTGCATAATTTTGGTGAAAGTATGTATTGAACTCCATGTAGCAGCATTGCAAAGGTCACTTACTGGAATGTTTTTAAGGAAAGCTATTGTTGTGCCCATGTCCTGAGTGGAGTGGGTTCTAACACCTTTTGGGGGTTGTACGTTGTTTAGTGTGTAGGCAGTCAAGATACATTCTTTTATCCACTTTGAGAGTCTCTGGGAGGAGACTGATGTGCCTCATGATTGTTTGGTAATGGAGATAAAGAGTCTTTGTGTTCTTCCGAAGGATTTCACTCTGTCTATACAGAACGCTGGGACTTGTCTAATGTGTGTTGCAAGGCACTTCAGTTATCCGTACGAGGCTTTGGACGAAATGTGGGTAAATTGATTTCCTGGTTGTCGTCAAATGACATGTTAATTTTTGGGATGAACTTCGGGTGTGGGAGCAGTGTGACCCTATTGCTGTAGAATATTATTTACGGGAGATCTGTCACGAGTGCCCCCATTTTGCCCGCACATTTAGCAGAGATTATGGCGATTCAAAGGCAACCTTCATCAATAGATATTTCAGTGAGGAATTTGCTAATGGTTCCCATGTATTTAGGGTAATGGCTCTAGGGGAGGACTAGATTCAGGTCCCAAGGGATTGTTGGTGGTCATATTTCAGGGTATGTGTTTTGCAGACCGGCCATATAACGTTTCACCATTTTACATGAGAATAACATCTTTTCTTCTATTTGCAGGTGGAAGGCTGATATTGCTGCAAGGTGTACCATAATGGAACTTTTCACAAAACCCACTTGTTCCACCTGCCCCTTTGGAACTTGTTTCAGATGGAGGATGTAATCCGGTATGGCTGGCATTGGAGCGGATGCCAGTAAGAGTTGTTTCTGTTCACACCACTTGGAAATCTAGACCCATTTTGCAGGTAAGTGTTGTGTGTGGTTTGTTTTCTGCTATTTAACAGCATGTTTCTCACTTTGTCTAGAGCACTGTCGCTCTTCAGATTGGAGCCACAGAGCATCCATACTGTGAGATGGAGCTTGATTAAGTGAGGGTGGAACATTTTGCCCTTGTCCTGGTGTAGCAGGTCCTTCCTCAGAGGCAGTGTTATTGGTGCCATTACAGACATCTGGAGAAGGCAAGGATACCATGTTTGTCGAGGCCAGACAAGGGCAATCATGATGGTTATGGATTTTCTGTAAAGTTTGATGTATCAATGGTATTGGGAGGGGAAAATGTAGGTTAGTTTCCCCTTCCAGCTCATCATGAAGGCATCTCCCTTGGAGTTCTTGCCAATTTCTACTCTGAAACAGAAAGTAGGGCATTTCTGATTTGTTCAGGTCATGAATAGGTCTATGGTGGGATAGTCCTATATCTGAAAGACTTGTTGTAGAACTTGACTGTCCAGTTTCCGTTCACGCTTGGTCATGAAATGTCTGCTGAGCATATCGGCCATGATATTCTGATATTCAGGTAAGTATGAAGCAAATATGTTTATACCATGACTGATAAACCAGGTTCATAATCAGGTTGCTTCCATGCATAGAGATTGGGAGTGTGCGCCTCCTTGCTTGTTTATGTAAAACATGCACTCTGTGTTGCCTACCATAATTTTTATTGTCTTGTTTTCTATTATTGGTAGGAAATAGAGGCATGAGTTCCATATGCCCCAGAATTCCAGGACGTTTATATGGAGATGGGTCTCTTCCATAGCCTAGTATCCTTGAGCCATTTTTCCTTTTAGGTGAACTCCCCAGCCTAACAGGGAAGCATCTGTGGCTATGAATATGGTGTGTGGATCCTGTGCAAAAGGGATCCCTGTTGTGATGTTTAATTGATCTCTCCACCAGTTTAGGGATTGTTTGATGGCGTGAAGCACTGAGATTATCTTGAAAAGATTGTGTTTGCATGGTTTGTAAATATACATGAACCATGCCTGTAGGTGGCACATGTGGAGATGAGCATGGGGAACCACTGAGATTGTTGCTGCCATGTGTCCCAGTAATTTCAAGCAAGTATGGGCTGTTATTGTGGGACTGCGAATTATTGATGTAATTTGATCTGCCATTGTTGCAAATCTTTTTAATAGTAGTGATGCTCTTGCTTTTAAGGCGTCTAAGTGGGCCCCGATAAATTCTATTTGTTGTTTTGATGTGGATGATGATTTTTGTTGATTTATAAGTCCATTGTTTGCTGGGTTGCTTCTTTTGCTTTGGACTGAGATTTTGCTTTTATGAGGCAGTCATCAAGGTAGGGGTATATGATTATTCCCTCTTTTTGAAGATAAGTGGTGACCACTGCTAGAATTTTGGATAATACCCTCAGTGCTGTGGAGAGACCAAAGGGTAGCACTGTGTATTAGTAGTGGTTTCATTGAAGGAATCTCCTGTGTGCCAGATGTATTGTTATGTTGGAGCAGGCATCTTGTAGGTTGAGGGATGAAAACCAGTCCCCTTGCTCTAGTTTTGGAATTATAGTCACTAGCATGACCATCTTGATCTTGTGTTTCTTTATGAACTTGCTTAGTTTTCTTAGGTCTAATATGGATCTCTATCCCACATTCATCTTTTCTGTTTGAAAGTATCAGGAATAAAACCCCTTCCTTTGGTGTTGGGTTGGTACTGGTTCTATTGCACCGACAGATATTAGATGATCTATTTCTATTTATAGGAGTTGTACATGAGATGTGTCCCAGAAGAGGGATGTGGAAGGGGGATATATGGGGGGAATGGAGATGAAGGGTATGGAATACCCTTGTTGGATGATTTAGATGACCCATCTGTCCAATGTTATAGACTTCCAATTGTTCAAGTATGGTTTTAAACAGTGGTTGAAGATGGTCGTAGCAAGTGGAGAAACTAGATGGGGAGGTCTTTCAAACCCTCAACCAATTTTTTAACATTGCTGTTTGGAGACAAGGGTTGTTGCAATCTCAACTGTTGTTGTTCTATAACTGCTGTTGTGGTCTCTGTCTGTTCCTATCCTGCTGCCTCTTTTGAGGATACTGTTGGTAGTGCCATTGGTATGGTTGATATCTATTTTGCCTCCTTTGAGTAGATTCTGTGTATACACCCAGTGTGCGTAGTGTGGTTCAGGAGTCCTTCATAGTGTGCATGACCTCACTGGTCTTTGCTCTGAATAGTTCGAGTCTGTCGGATGAGAGGTCTTCAATGTAGATTAGAGCTCCCTGGGAAGAGCTGCGGAGTGGAGCCATAGGGCACGACACATTACAATTCAGGTTGGCAACTGTGTCAACTGAATCTAAGGTTGCCTATAAAGGCGTTCTAGAGATGAGTTGGTCTTTGTTAATTAGAGAACGGAATTGTTCTTTTCTGTCTTGAGGACACCTAGAGTGGAGCACCCCTCCAGGGACACGACTCAATGATGAACAGAAGGTTCCATTCACCACAAATCTGAGAAATCTCCAGTAGTTGTGGATTATTGCCTTATGGAAGTCAAGGACAGCATATTAGTCCTTTTGTTCCAGGAATACAAGCATGGAAGCTAAGGTGACCATGCAGAAATTTATCTTCCTCAGGAATCTGCTTAACCGTCTTATAGCTAAAATAGGTCAGGGCAATCTGTCACTTTGGGAATAAGGAAGTACTGGGGATAGAAGCTCTTCCCCCAAAGCACAACAGAACTTCCTCTTTGGTCCCTACTTGAAGGAGAGACGACCTCTTACTGAAGTACAGTCTCATGAGAGTGGTCCCTTAAGAGGGACAGGGAAGGGGGTGGAAAAGGAGGATAGGTCTAGGATGCTTAAGACCCAGTGATCTGATGTGATGTGAGGTCCAGCACTTAGGAAGTGAAATAAGCAATTGGCAAACAAAAGTATAGAAACAGATGAAACTGCTAAACTGCCCGTATAACCCATCAAAATGAATGTTCGTGAGAGGTGACTGGATGAGATGAACCTGATGATGCAGAAGATGACAGTGGTGGGTTACCTCCTGTAACATTTGTCTTTTTGTCTTGGTGTGCCCTGAAATTGCAGGACAAAGCTCTAATGTCTATAGAACTGCTGCAGGAAGTAGTATGAAATGGTAGCTCTTGGATGGTCTGCTGAACTGCTGCAGAAAGACTGCACCCATGAACATTTCTTGCAGTTACAGCAGATGCCAAGGTGCAATATGCAAGCTGTCCTGGAGAGCTGTGGGGTTACCAGTTTGCCCTCTTTCACCATCATAGTGAATTACTACTTTCAGTTAGCGAGGAACCTGTCCTTAAACATCAGCATATTGCTAAGAAGTCATAGCAACTTCTGAGTGCTTCCTGGTTTGCAATTCTGATTGCAGACTTCTTGTATAATAAAATTTACAGGCAAAGACGTCCAGACCCTTGGACTCTCTTCCTTTAGATGCCAACACATGGTGCCATGTGCCTTCACAGCACATTAATTGCTGCGACTACTAAGGAGCCCAGGAGAGAACAAGAACACAGATTGTAACCTGTCTGTACCTAGGGTAGACCATCTGAAAATGTGAAGTTCAAGACAGGCTGCAAAAGGAGAGGAGATACTCCCAAACTGGTGGGTGTGACACTAAAGTCATATTTCCCAACCAGCCACAAACAATGATTCAGATTCCTGACATTGGTTATCAAGAAGCCATATATACACAACCCCTTTTACTTCATTTCAATTCCTGGCCCCTAATCAGCCAGTAAGTCCAATAAAGAGACAAGTTATTTAAAACGCTATGCTCTTTACCAAAAAAGATCTCCTGAACCCAAAGGATGACTGACATTACCAGATCAATACAAGTCTGGATCTTACCCATATACCACGCTGCCAGCTGATCCTTTAGTAACTAAAAGACATGATAACTCAGCTCCAGTGACTGATGTTCTTTGAGATATGTGTCCCTGTGGGTGCTCCACTTTAGGTGTTGTTGCATTCTGCGCTGCTGATTGGTGGACTTTTAGCATACTCTTATGAGTCACATACACAGAGAAACAGCCTTGCAGCAGATTCAGCAGGCTTCAGCATGCATGTGACACCCACCCCCCAACCCCCAGTTCCCTTTCCACCACAGCAGGGCCATAACTAGCCTGTCTGGCCCCTGGGGCAAGCAGACCCAAGGGCACCCCCTGGGGCCCCGATCCATCACAGGCCTGATCCATCCCAGCAGTGGGCAGCCAGATTGGGCCCCAGTACCCTGGCTGGGCAGGTGCTTTCTCCTGCCGGCCAGCCAATCACAAGGGTTTCTCTTCCCCCGCTGGCCAGCTGATTATGGCCATGGCTGGGCAGGGGTTTGTCTTCCTGCACCAGCTCACGGATCATGGCCAGAGCCAGGCAGGAGTTTGTCTTCCCCCACCTCTCAGAAAGTGCAGTCACCAGCCAGGGCTGGACAGGGGGTGCCCTGGCCACTCTGAGCCAGGCAGCAGGGCTAGGCACCCCCCACCCAACTCTAGCAGCACTGAGCTGGGGGGGCAGGGAAGCACCCCCCATCACCTGGCTCAGCACGGCTAGAGAAATGCGCTGTTAAAGGACATTCCTCTTTGGGGCCAGGAAGGGTTTACTCTGGCACCCTGTCAAATTAGCACCCAGGGCAAAGCCCCATTCGCCCCGCTGTAGTTACAGCTCCTCTACCATAGAGTCCATTATTGGAACTCCAAAGTAGACTGGAGGAGTGGGGGTAGTGCAGCACCCACAGGGACACACATCTTGAAGAACATCAGTCACTGCAGGTCAGTAACCATGCCTTCTTCTTCTTTGAGTGAAGGTCCTGTGGGTGCTCTGCTTATGTGGCTATATAGAAGCGACCATCAATTGATGGGACCTCAGCATACTGATGAAAGTATAGCTTTGCCTATAGTGGCACTGGTTCCAGAGACTTGCTCTATTGCATGAAGACTGATGAAGGTGTGGACTGACAACCAGGTAGCCATTTTGCATATGTGCATAATGGCAGTGTTACTTAGGAATGCCCCAGGAGTGAAAAAAAAATTGCTCTGGTTGAAAGAGTTCATATACCTGGTAGAACCTGCAGTCCATTCTGCTGACGGGATGTTTGGAAAAAAAACCAAGGAGTCATGTGGCACTTTAAGACTAACAGATTTATTTTTTGCATGAGCTTTCGTGGGAGAAAATCCCACTTTGTCAGATGCTTCGAAGATGGGTGAACTTACAGAATGGAATGAAAATAAATGCAAGGGGGTGTAAAACATAGGATCACGTCATACAATAACAGCAAATCGGAGCAGTTGTTAGGTTCAAACCCTGGGAAGCCTGAAGTCAAATTACCTTTTGTGATGGGAAAAGAACCCATAGTCTCGATTCAATTCTGCTGTCACAGAATTTAGTTTGCACATTAATTTGAGTTCAGCTGTTTCTCTTTGAAGTCTTGATGTCCCAGTCACATCTCTGACGACGGTTGTTAACAAATCATTTATCGAGTGATTAGAAAGATGGAAGTGCTCAGCAACTGGTTTCTTTGTTTTCTGATTTCTGATATCAGCTCTATGTTCATTTATTCTTTTGTGCAGCGATCGTCCTGTTTGTCCAATATATAAGGTGTTGGGGCATTTCTTGAACATGATGGCATAGATCACATTAGTAGATGAGCAGGTAAATGAGCCTTTGATGGAGTAGCAGGCTTGATTAGAACCTACGATGGTATCTATTGTGCAGATGTGGGCAGACTTGACAGCGTGGTTTGTTGCAGGGATGTGTGCCTGCTTTAATGTTTCTGTTGTTAGATTAGTAGTTGCTGGTGAGTATCTGTTTAAGATTGGGCAGCTGTCTCTAGGCAAGGAGAGGTCTGTCTCCCAACGCTTGAGAGAGTAAGGGATCATCTTTTAGAATAGGCTGTAGGTCCTTAATGATCTGTTGCAGTGGTCTGACTTGAGGGTTGTATGTGGTGACTAGTGGTATTCTGTTGTTTTCTTTCCTGGGCCTCTACTGTAGTAGATGACTTCAGGGAACCCGTCTAGCTCTGTCAATTTGTTTTCTTACTTCCCCAGGTGGGTACTGTAGTTTCAAGAATGCTTGATAGAGAACCTCAAGATGTCCGTCTCTGTCTGAGTGATCAGAGCAGATGCGGTTATATCTTAGGGCTTGGCTGTAGACAGTGGATCATGTGGTGTGTTTAGAATGGAAGCTCGAGGGATGTAGGTAACTATACCGATCAGTAGGTTTTCGGTACAGGGTGATGGTGATGTGTCTATCCCTGATTTGTACTGTAGTGTCGAGAAAGTGGATCTCCTGTGTGGAGTGTTCCAGGCTCAATTTAATGGTGGAGTGGAAATTGTTGAAATCTCTGTGAAAATCTTCAAGAGCATCCCTGCCATGCATCCAGATGATGAAGATGCCATCAATGTAGCTTAGGTAAAGAAGAAGTTTTTTGGGATGAGACTTGAGGAAACATTGTTCTAAGTAGCCCATAAAGATGTTGGCATATTGTGGGGCCATGCGGGTGCCCATAGCAGTGCCACTGATTTGGAGATATAAATGATCCTCAAATCTGAAGTGGTTGTGGGTGAGCACAAAGTCACAAAGTTCAGTCACAAGCTGTGCTGTGGCATCATCTGGGATGGTTCTTCTAATAGCTTGTAATCCATCCTTGTGTGGGATGTCAGTGTAAAGAGCTTCTACATCCATAGTGGCCAGAATGGTGTTTTCTGGAAGCTCACCAATGGACTGTATTTTCCTCAGGAAGTGTGTGGTAGTTCGAAGATAGCTAGGGATGTTGATAACATAGGGTCTGAGGAGGGAGTCCACATAGCCAGATAGGCCGGCAGTAAGAGTGCCAATGCCTGAGATGATGGGGCGTCCAGGGTTTCCTTTTTTATGGATTTTAGGTAGCAGATAGAACATCCCTGGCCACGGTTCTGGTGGTGTTTCTCTCATTATATATTCCTGTGCTGGCTTAGGGAGTTTCTTGAGTAGGCGTCGCAGTTCCTTTTGGTATTCCTCAGTGGGGTCAGAGGAAAGTGGTCTGTAGAATGTTGTGTTGGAGAGTTGTTTATAAGCCTCCCGATCATAATCCAATTTATTCATGATGACTACTGCACCTCCTTTCTCAGCCTCCTTAATGATAATGTCAGAGTTGTTTCTGAGGCTGTGGATGGCATTGCGTTCTGCAGGGCTGAGGTTATGATGTAAAGGATGCTGTTTGTCCATGATCGCAGCCTTGGCACAGTGGTGGAAACAATCAATGTAGAAGTCTAGTCTCTTGTTTCGACCCTCTGGAGGAGTCCACGAAGAATATTTCTTCTTGTAGTGTTTAGAGAAATCATGGACAGACAACATCCTTTACATCATAACTTCAGCCCTGCAGAACGCAAGACGAGCACTCCCCTACCCCTGGCTGTAGCAGGGAGCTCAACAAAGTGCTCTGCCTAGGTCCCTAGGTACTGGGGTCCCAGACAGAGTCAGTGGAAGGAGAGTTCAGCACCCTCTCCCACAGCTCCAGCAGAGAACAAAGCATTCTGCTTGCATTCCTAGGTAATGGGGTCCCAGGGGGAGGGTCACTGGTTTTCCAGTCTCCTCGCTGCAGAAGAGAGCCACTGCCACATTTGAGTGTCCATGCCTCAAGATCACTTTCATAACAACAGATGTGTATGTATGACATACCTCAGGGCTCAACAGAGCCCAGGCATCATGTCACCATGGCATCTGGGAATTGTACCCTGGCACCCGGCTGTCCTGGGGTCCTCAGGGGATGCCCCCTCAACTAAAGAGCCACCAGCATCATCAGTGGCATGCATCTTTTTTTGGCATCAGTGGAGCTCCGTTGCCCCTGACGACTGCTGCAAATATTTGCGGTGGTGGGGCTTCTGTGCTCTGGGTCACTGCCACTAGTGTCCACAATGGTTGCAGTTTTTCAGTGGGCAAAGGATTCTTCACCATGCATTGCCACCAAATGTGGCAGTGGCAGCATTTCAGAGGTGGGGGACCCCTCACATGCCACACACGTAGGCACCCCAGTTTTGGGGCTAGTGCCTATGTGTGTGGTGCATTTGTCAAGGCCTGACAAACCTTAACAACCTGAAGTGTATTGCTATCATAAAGGGTATCTATTACTACCTTGAAGATTATTTCCTTGTTAATAGACATCTTTAATCAATCAGGTAACCAGTTGTCAAATCATTACAAATTTCTAAATACATTGTCATGGAACTGGGGCACTATATAACAGAATATCTATTTTAAAAAAAAATCTAAACTGATTATAATCTAATAAATTTAAATTAAGAACTTTTTGCTCATGACTCTTTATGAAAAGACATGTAAAACAGTATTCTCCCAATCCAATAATAATATAGTTTAGCAATCCTTCATCATAAAAGGTGTAATGTATTAATTGAGGTACGTACCAGTAATGAATCTTTTATGATACATGCTGTCTCTTCCAGTGAATTTGTCTGAGTGGAAATCAACTTTTCGAAAAGATGTAGTGTTGCTTTTTCAAGGCTAGGAAGATGACGAAGCCACAAGCTTAGGACAGCTGATTCAGAAAGGGCAATCTTCTTCCTGAGTTAATGAGGAAAATACTATTTTCTATGAACTGAGCCACAAAGTGAATAAATATTAAAAAGAATTGTACATCAATGAAAAATTATCAATCCACATATACATACTGTTTTATAATTTTAGGAGAAAGTACATTTCTAATTGTTACCCATCTTTTATGGATGAGAAAACTGAGTCACAAAGAGATCAAGTGATTTCCCAAAAAAATCAAGCAGGAAGTAAGTGCGAGTGCAGGAATCAGAACTAACAAGCAGCTGGCTCTTACTCCTCTATTCATATATTAGATTGTGCTGGTTCTGAAAATGGGAATATCGCCATAACAGGAAAGCTTAGAATCTATGCTGTGTCATGGTAATTCTCTATCAACTGATTCACTGAAGTTCAGATAAGTGAGCTTAGCAGCATGTCTTGTAGGTCAACAAACCCAGGCTCTGTCATTTCATGGGAAGACTGGCTTTCCACTATGATTGAACTAAAATGCAGTACTGTATCATTAAAAAATAAGATGCTAAGAAAGTATAGGTTTACAGTGGGACAACACCATAATAGGAGTGAACTATGCATGAGGTCCGAAGCAACTACCCTAAAAGAGCAGACATCCAGCCACAACACGTGCTACAGCTACCATAAAATAGACATTATGTTAAGTTTCAGATTAAAAGTTTTAGAAGTACAAAAAAATTGCATATCTTATTGCTACACCTTGTTATACATAATTTTAAAAAATTACATATCTTATTGCTACACCTTGTTATACATAATTAAATACAAATAAGGCTAGGATAGATTACAGGGAATATATTTACTGCAAAACAGAAAAACAGCAGGAGAAAGTTTAACATCTTTTCATTTTTTGCTCTTTATTTTCCAAAGTATGTAATCTACGGCAATTGGTTTAAACATCAGTTTCAGGACTCTGGTAATGAATGGAAACTTGTGTGTTTTCTATTCATAACTGCTGCTTGCACAGCTCCTTCATGTAAGATTTTGCATCTCCATAGAGAGGAAGAAAGCAAAAATAATATTTAGCACTTATGCAATACATTTTTAAAATGCTGTTTAAATATTAAATTAATTTGCCTATAATCATACGCACTCTACTACAATATCTCAGTTCAGCAGAGTGAATTAAGAATGCTAGATTAGACTTTCAACTTCATGTTTGCCCATGAAATTTAATCTGTATTATTATTTCATGCTTTATTTCTGATAAAGCACATATATAATAATAGCACACTTCTTTTGTATTTTTGAAAAAGGGCAGTGCAAAAGTCCACACAGAGAAAGTTTAACTCATAGGCGAGAATACATTTCTTATATCTGTACTCTTGCCAGTGGAAGTAGGGCATACTTCACAGGAGACACTACTGGGTTCTCTGGTTGGTTATTAGTCACATTGCTTTTCTAGCATTATCAAACAACTAATTAATGGAGCAATCTACTTGGATATACAGAAAGAAACGGTTTCTTACCTGTAAGTGGTGTTCTTCGAGAGGTGTTGCTCATGTCCATTCCGCTTTAGGTGTGTGCACGCACTGCGTGCACAAGCTGCCGGAAAGTTTTTCCCCTAGTGTCCCTGGAATGGCCGAGTCTCCTCCTGGAGTTGCGCCATTGCGGCACACTATATAATGAGCTCGGCTGGCCCCGCCCTCTCTGTTCCTTTTGCCGCTAGTCCAACAGTGGAGATGGAGAGTGGGTGCAGAATGGACATGAGCAACACCTCTCAAAGAACACCACTTACAGGTAAGAAACCATTTCTCCTTCTTCAAGTGCTTGCTCATGTCGATTGTGCTTTAGGTGATTCCCACAGCTTGCTCTCAGGTGGTGGGGTTGGACCTCACATATTAACAGTGTCCAGGACCGCCCTCCCCAGGTTGGCGTCCTCTCTGCATAGCTTGACCAGGGTGTAATGTACTGTAAAGGTGTGGATTGATGACCACGCCGCCGCTTTGCAAATGTCCTGAATCAGCATGAAGGCTAGAAAAGCCTCAGAGGACACCTATGCCTGAGTTGAACGTGCCGTAATCTTTGGAGTTGGAGTACTGGAGAGACTATAACACTCCTTGATACAGTTCTTGATCCAAGAAGCAATGCACTGGGAAGAAACCAGACCTTTCCTTTCATCTGCTATCAACACAAACAGCTGAGATGACTTCCTAAAGGGCTTGGTCCATTCGAGATAGAAGGCCAAAGCTTGACGAACATCGAAAGTGTGGAGCCTACGTTGGTGATTCGAAGAGTGAGGCTTCGGATAAAACACCGGCAGGTTAATGTCCTGATTTACATGGAAGGCTGAGATGACCTTCTGGAGAAAAGAGGGATGAGGCCTCAATCAGACCTTATCCTTAAACACCGTATATGGGGTTCCATGGCAAGCGCATGTAGCTCCGATACTCTCCTTGCTGAGGTAATCGCTACAGGGAAGGCAACCTTCCATGACAAAAAAGGGAGGGAACACGAAGCAAAGGGCTCGAAGAGTGGACCCGTGAGTCTGTTCAGCACCACATTGAGATCCTGTTGCTCTACCGGAGGGTGGAACAATGGAAACACCATCTCCAAGCCCTTCAAAAACCTCTTGACCACCGGAAGGGAGAATAACGAGCTGACACCCCCTCCTATCTGGAAGGCTGAGATAGCCGCTAGGTGGACCTTTATGGAGGAGGCGGCAAGGCCCCATGACTTCAGGTCCTGGAGGTAGTCCAGCACTAACTGAATAGAGGCCTTATATGGCAGGGCGGCCCTGTCCGCCATCCAATGACAAAAATGATGCCATTTAGCTTGGTAATTATGTCTAGCTGATGGCTTCCTACTGCCAAGTAGAATCTACTGGACTTGCTGGGAGCATCTTCTTCCCTCCTCATTCAGCCACAGATGTTCCACGCTGTAAGGTTAAGCGCCTCCAAGTTGGGGTGAAGGAGTGAGCTCCCATCCTGAGTGAGTAGATCCCTCATCCCAGGTAGTAGGATCAGATCATTCACGGACAGTTCCATAAGAGTCGCAAACCAGTGCTGCCTGGGCCAGGCAGGGACTAGTAATATCATGGGCACCCTGTCCTGGCGAACCTTTATTAGCACCCTGTGAATTAGAGGGGTTGGTGGAAAAGCATAGAATAGACGACCCATCCATGGGATCAGGAATACGTCTCCTAGTGAGCCCCAACCCCTGCCCTGGAAGGAGCAGAACTGGTCACACTTCCTGTTCTCCTCTGAGGCAAACAGTCCACCTGGGGATAACACCTCTTCTGGGAGATGCATTGAAGAATGCTGGGCTTGACTGACCACTCATGAGTCATGAAGGAGCTGCTGAGGGCATCTGCCAGAACGTTGGGCCGACCCAGTACATAGCAGGCGATCAGAGGGATTGAATGTGTGATGCAGAATTCCCACAGGTCCTGGGCTTCCCCGCACAGGTGAGCGGAGCGAGCTCCACCCTGTCTGTTTATATAAAACATCGCTACCATGTTGTCCACCCGAATGGAGATCGTCTTGCCAGCAAGGAGGACCTGGAAGGACTGGCATGTTAGACGAACTGCACGGAGTTCCTGGACATTGATGTGGAGCATCCGCTCTGCGTGGCTCCACAGGCCTTGAGTCCTGGTCTCTCCCACATAGGCGCCCACTCTTGGTCCGATGCGTCCATAGAGAGGATAATGGAAGGTTGAGGAGGCTGAAATGGCACCCCCTCCAACACCCACGATGGGTTGGACCACCACTGGAGCGCATCTAGAATTGGCTCCAGTACCCGTACCACCTTCTCCATACTGTCCTTGGTTGGGCGGTACACCATGGCCAACCACAACTGGAGTGGACGTAGTCTCAGCCTGGTGCGCTGTAGGACACTGATGCACGTTGCAAAGTGGCCCAACAGAGACAAAACAGTGCATACCAAGCACATGGGATGACAACAGAGCTCCTGTAGAATGCTGCTTATCATCTTGAACCTGTCTGGAGGCAGGGACGCTGTGGCTTGGGATGAGTCGAGGATTGCACCGCTGAACTCTATCTGTTGCGTGGGAGTCAGAAAGGATTTCTTGGTGTCCAATACTAGACCTAAGTCGTCGAAAAGAGGCCTGACAATGCAGAGGTGCAAGGTCACTTGCTTCTCTGACCTGGCTTTCAGCAGCCAGTCGTCGAGGTAAGGAAAGACTTGAATACCCTTCCATCTCAAAAAGGCTACCACCACCGCAAGGCATTTGGTAAAAACCCTCGGGGCCACTGAAAGCCCAAACGGGAGGACTGTAAACTGGTAATGGCTGTGCCCCACTGTAAACCTGAGAAACCTTCTCCGAGCCGGGGTAATGGCTGTGTGGAAATATGCGTCTTTCATATTGAGGGTGACAAACCAATCTCCTGGATCCAGGGAGGGGACAATAGATGACAGGGAAACCATCCTGAACTTTGGCTTCTTTAGGAACTTGTTCAGTCTCCGTAGGTCAAGGATCAGGTGGAGACCCCCTTTGGATTTGGGGATGAGAAAATAATGGGAATAAAAACCTCTCCCTTTTAGGTGGGCCGGTACCTCCTCTACAGCGCCTGCCTCCAGTAGGGACGCGACCTTCTGTTCCAGGAGCTGTTTGTGAGAGGGGTCCCTGAAAAGGGACGGGGGGTGGGGGGATTTGAAGGAGGACTGGTGACGAACTCGAGGGAATACCCATACTTCATAGTCTGGAGGACCCACTGCTCCGATGTAATACGGGACCAACGCTGATGGAAGCGAGCCAGTCGGTTGTAAAAACATAGGCAGGAAGGATCCAGGGTTAGGCTTGGTGTGCCATCCTTGGGCGCACCCTCAAAAGGATTTTTTGTGAGAGGGCTGGTGGCGAATGCGATCCTGGCTCTTGGTCGACGGAAGGTTATTCCTCCTCCCACCTTGGCTCCTACACTGCCCATAGTCCTGTCTATGATGGAGTACCCTCTGCTGTGGCTGAAGTTTAACATGTTTCCACTGGGTGGCCGGGGTGTGGAGTCTCAACGATTTGAGGATTGCATCGGAGTCCTTTAAGCTCTGCAGCCTAGAGTCTGTCTGGGACGAAAAGAGATCTGGGCCCTTGAATGGAAGGTCTGTACCTCTTGCAGGAGGCCAGAGGCCATAAGCCAAGAGGAGCGCCTCATTACCACTCCCGATGCCATCACACACAAGGCAGCATCTGTGCTGTCCACGGCAGACTGCAGTAAAGCCCAAGAAACCACCTTTCCCTCCTTAATCATAGCCCCTAGTTCGGCTCTGGACTCCTGGTCCAGCTTGTCCTGGAATTTCTCCAACATTGCCCATGAGTTGAACTCATAGAGACTTAGGATAGCCTGTTGATTTGCTGTCTTGAGCTGTAGTCCCCCAGTGGCATAGGACTTCCTACCAAAGAGGTCCAGGCGTTTACAGTCCTTGGACTTCGGGGATGGGCCGTGATTACCCTGACTCTCTTTTTCGTTGGCCATTGCAACAACCAGAGAACCCAGGACCAGGTGGGTGTAGAAATGCTCAAAACCTGTGGAGGGTAGGAAATACTTCCTTTCCGAGCGCTTTGCTGTAGGAGTGATGGAGGCTGGGGTCTGCTAGATAGTCTTAGTATTCTGGCTGATAGCCCATGATGTGGACCCTATGGTTGACATCCTGATTCCAGAAGGACCCTCGAGATTGGTCTTGCCTTTGATTTAGACTATCTCCTCCACCTGCAAGCCCATGTTGTGAGCTACCCTACGCAGCAGTTCTTGGTGTGTCTTGGAATCATCCAGAATTGCTGTGGGGGTTGCTCCAGCCACCACCTCATCCGGAAAGGAGGAAGAGGAGACACAGAGGGTAGACAGCATGTCTTTGCCTTTGGCACCGGCAGAATCACGCAGCACCGAAGCGTCTCCCATGATGCTGAGATCCTGAGTGCCACCAACTGCTGAGTCCAGATCAGAAATGTCCAACACTTCCTGCGGGGCACCAGCTGAACATTAGGGATGGGTCTTCGAGCCCGAAACTGGAGAGAAGGAATGGCTTGACTGTGGACCCTGGGATTGGTGGTAAGCCCAGGAAGTTCAAAAAGGCCACTGGGGAGGGCCCTGCCAGTGCTGCCAAAGCAGTCGTGGGCCTGGTGCTGGGGGTGCAGGGTGGGACCCCCATCTGGTAAGCCTCGATGCGCCAGAGTCAGAGGCTGACAAAGTGGAAGGTGATGGACTTCTAGGCAACCATGGCAGTGCAGTGCTGGGTAGTGCCAGTGATCAGTGCTGTGGGGAATGGGATCCCATGCTCCCATGCCAGTGGCGGTCCGAGTCCCTAGCCGGTGCTGTATCCTGGTGCTGAGGCGATTTCGGCTTAGGAAGCGCCAGTCTGCCTCTTGATCTCACAGCAGCTCTTGCCAGCACCTCTTGTGTCCAATCCCTGCTTCCCAGGGCTGAGGGAGCTGTATCCTCAATCAGGTCCCTGGCCGCCTCAAATGTCTCAGGGGTAGAGGGAAGATGTAATTCTTCCCCTATGATCTCCTGAGTAGGGGAAGGGCAGTGCGGTGGTAGCAACGCATTCCTGGTCAGTGATGCAGGGATCGGCGTCGAGGTCTATTTCCCCAGGTTTGAGTGGCCTGCTGAGGGTCCAGCTTTGCAAGCCTCAGATATGCCCTTCGGGAAGTACCCCATATCCAGTTTGGACTTCTTCCGTGGTACCAGAGAATGGGATTGGTGCCACTGGGAAGGGGCTGGTGGTGTCTTCTCGGTGCCGGTTGGGCGGTGGTGCCAGGCTTCTTTAGCAGCCTCCTTAGGATGCGCCTGTGATGAAGCCAGCGTGCTGCGTACCAACTCAGTGCCGGGTATCTCCAGTGCCAGTGGACAGAGCGCTTCCTCCATCATGAGAAGTTTCAACCGTTGACTCCGTTCTTTCTGGGTTCTTGAACGGAAGCTTCTACAGATTCTGCAACGCTCTCAAAGGTAAGCCTTCCCCAGAGACTTTAAACAAGAAAAATGGAGGTCATCCAGGGGCATCAGCTTCTTACAATCTTCACATGGCTTGAAGCCTGGCATGCCCCGGCCTGCGGCCGGGTGCCAAAGAACTGGGAATGCTAACCAATCCTAACAGTACTAACACTATAAACTAACTACTAAGAACTAAGGACCTCAACTACTAAACACTAGCGAACAGCAGACTAACACTGCCAAAGGCAGAAAAGCACGAGGCGAAGCTTGCTCAACACAAGAGACGTTCCAGTGGCCATCATGGGCAGGAAGAAGGAACTGAGAGGGCAGGGCCGGCCGAGCTCATTATATAGCGCGCCGCAATGGTGTGACTCCAGGGGGTGACTTGGCCGTTCCAGGGACACTAGGGGAAAAACTTTCCGGTGGCTCGTGCACGTGGCGGAATCGACATTAGCAAGCACTCAAAGAAGAAAGAAGCCAAGTTAGGCTCATAACTTGTAGAGGCTGTAAGGGTGGCGAGGTGAGGAATAGAAAGATAAATTATGAGAGGTGACTGAAGTGGGAATATGTAAATAAGTCCCTCTTACAGTTACAAGACCCTCAACAGAAAAGCAAGAGCTACCAGTCAAAAAATAAAGAGCCCACAACATCTATGCATAGGAATACTCTCACAAGTACTTTTAGAGGCACCGAATTGATGAAATAGCCAACAACAATACAAATTTAGTATGCTGTGATAAACAAGCACCAGGAAAAGTTAACCATGGGTCAGCATATTCAATTCAGAAAAACCCTCTATGACCACATAAAATGTTCAGATTTACATTGAGGAATCACAAAAATATTTGTAATGATTTACTGACTGTTGACTCAAGCAATAGTGACTCAGCAGGGGTTGTCTATCCTAGGGCAGTTCTCCTGGGAAAGCTTCCAAAATTTATACCATTACCTTTGGAACATGGTGATCTGAAGCCACATGAAATGAACATATGAAAGACCACCCACTCCTTTTGGGCAGTACCTACCCTCACAGATTTTCAGTTAAAGTTTCACTAAAACAAAAAGATTTCATTAGTTTCTGATGCAGCACCTATCTAGTAATATAAGTACAAAGATAAATCAGAAGATGTTGCCCTGCTGCTAACCATTAATGCAAAGTTTTATACCATTGTTACTCAAGCCCTTGGGGTAAGACAGATTTTGGTCTTCTTCAGAGATTTCATCTAAACAATGCTGATGAGCTCCAGAAGAGGCAACGTCCAGCCCTCCCTTGCCAAAATTATTTTTTGGGCCATGTTAGGGAGTTTGAGGAGATGGGAGAAACATGGATGGATGAGGGAAAAGGTTTCCAAAGAACCCTTTAAATATGAAGAGTTCATAGAGTTGTCCTTTTAAATGTTCTTTCAAAGCTATATAACTGCTATAAGTGTGAATTTTGAAGGGTAGAGAAACTTTTTTGTTTTGTTGGCTTTTAAAATTTTTTTAGATAGTTTGAGGATTAGTTCAGAAAATATCATATCCAGAGTAACAGCTTCTTCTACTGACTATTCTGGCAGATCATGCTCAACTATCTCAGCCTTAGAACATGGGCACACATCTGTCACCCTGACAGGGGAAAGTAGGGCAATCGGCCCAGTATTTTAGGTGCCTGTATACAAATGCAAGGAGCCTGGGAAACAAGCAGGAAGACTTGGTAGTACTGGCGCAGACAAGGAACTATGATATAATTGGAATAACAGAGACTTGGTGGGATAGCTTGCATGACTGGAGCTCTGCCATGGATGGGTATAAATTGTTCAGGAAGAACAGGTAGGGAAGAAGAGGGGGAGGAGTAGCATGACATGTAAAAGAGCTGTATGACTGCTCAGAGCTCCATTATGGAAGTAGAAATGAGCCAGTTGAAAGTCTGTGGGTTAAGTTTAGAGGGGAAGGCAAAAAGGGGGATGTTGTGGTGGGTGTCTGCTATAGACCACCAGACCAGAAGGAGGAGGTGGATGAGGCATTCTATGGACAACTGGCAGAAGTTTCTAGATCACAGGGTCTGGTTCTCGAGGGGGACATCAATTACCCTGACATCTGTTGGGAGGCCAATACAGCAGTGCAAAGGCAATCCAGGAAGTTTCTGGAAAGTGTTGAGGACAAATTCCTGGTACAAATGCTGGAGGAACCAACTAGGGGCCTTGTACCTCTCGACCTGCTGCTCACAAACAGAGAAGAATTGATCAGGGACGTAGAAATGAATGGCAACCTGGGCAGCAGTGACCATGAGATGGTAGAGTTCATGATGCTGATTAATTGGAAAAAAGAAAAGCAGCTAAACGCAGACCCTGGACTTCATAAAAGCAGACTTTGGCTCCTTCAGGGAACTGATGGGCAGGATCCCTTGGGAGGCTGATCTGAAGGGAAAAGGCGTCCAAGATAGCTGGCTGCATTTTAAAGAAACCCTGCCAAGGACACAGGAAGATACCATCCCGATGAGCAGAAAGAACAGCAAATGTGGAAGGCGCCCAGCGTGGCTTAACAGAGAACTCTGCATTGAGCTAAAGCATAAACAAGAAGCTTACAGGAAGTGGAAGCTTGGACAGGGGACTAAGGAGGCATATAAAGACATTGCTTGGGACGGCAGGGATAAAATCAGAAAGGCCAAAGGACAATTGGTGTTGTGGCTTGCAAAGGATGTGAAGGATAACAGGAAGGAGTTCTACAAGAATGTCAGTAACAAGAAGAGGATCAAGGATGGCATAGATTCCTTACTGAATGGGGCAGGTATCCCTGTGATGGAGGATGAAGAAAAAGCTGAAGTGCTCAAAGCTTTTTTTACTTCAGTTTTCACAGGCAGGGCCAACTCCCGGCCCACTACACTGGCTATGGCAGATTGGAGAGAAGAAGAGAGGCCCTTGGTGACAGAAAATCAGGTTAGGGACTACTTAAAGAAGCTGGATGTGCACAAGTCCATGGGGCCAGATGAACTGCATCTGAGGGTGCTGAGGGAGTTGGCCGATGAGATAGCAGTACCACTGGCCATTATCTTTGAAAACTCGTGGTGAACGGGGGAGGTGCCAGAGGACTGGAAAAAAGCAAATATAGTACCTATCTTCAAGAAAGGGAAAAAGGAGGATCCAGGGAATTACAGACCTGTCAGCCTCACCTCAATCCCTGGAAAAATTATGGAGCAGGTTCGCAAAGAATCCATCCTGAAACACCTGGAGGAAAATAGAGTGATCAGGAACAGTCAGTATGGATTCAGCAAGGGTTAATCGTACCTGACCAACCTCATCGCCTTATATGATGAGATGACTGGATTTGTGGATGTGGGAAGAGCTGCTGATGTGATATATCTTGACTTTAGCAAGGCTTTAGATATGGTTTCCCACAGCATTCTCGTCAGCAAGTTAAGGAAGTATAGGTTGGATAGGTGATAGGTAAGGTGGACAGAGAACTGGCTAGATCAACGGTTTCAGCGAGTAGGAATCAATGGCTCCATGTCTAGCTGGCAAACAGTAACGAGTGGTGTGCCCCAGGGGTCAGTCGTGGGGCCAGTTCTGTTCAACATTTTCATTAATGATCTGAATGATGGGATAGATTGCACACACACTAAGTTTGCAGATGACTCCAAGCTGGGAGGAACAGTAGACACGCTGTAGGGCAGGAACAGGATTCTGGGACACCTAGACAAATTAGAGCAGTGGGCCAACAGAAATCACATGAGGTTCAACAAGGACAAGTGCAAAGTCCTGCACTTGGGATGGAAAAACCCAATGAACTGCTACAGGCTGGGGAGCAATCAGCTAAGTAGCAGCACCATAGAAAAGGACCTGGGGGTCATGGTAGATGGGAAGCTGGATATGAGTCAGCAGTGTGTTCTTCCTGCCACAAAGGCCAATGGCATACTGGGCTGTATCAGAAGAAGTGTTGCCAGCAGATGGAGGGATGTGATCATTCCCCTCTATTTGGCACTGGTGAGGCCACATCTGGAATACTGTGTCCAGTTTTGGCCTCCCCACTATAAAAAAGATGGGGACAAATTAGAAAGAGTCCAGCGGAGGGCAACAAAAATGATCAAGGGGCTGGAGCACAAGACCTGTGAAGAAAGACTGAAGGAACTATGCTTATTTAGCCTGCAGAAGAAAAGACTGAGGAGGGATTTGATAGCAACCTTCAACTACTTGAAGCAAAGCTCCAAGGAGGATGGAACTCAGCTGTTCTCAGTAGTAACAGAGGACAGAACAAGGAGCAGTGGTTTCAAGTTGCAGCTGGGGAGGTCAAGGCTGGATATTAGGAAAAACTTTCTTACTAGGAGGATGGTGAAGCATTGGAATGGGCTACCTAGGGAAGTGGGAGAATCTCCATCTTTGGAGATATTTAGGGCTTGGTTAGACAATACCCTGGCTGGGATAATTTAGTGAGAGTGGTCCTGCTTTTTTGGCAGGGGGATGGACTAGATGACCTCATGAGGTCTCTTTCAATTCTATGATTCTATCAATTAAATACAGATACGCAGCATGAAGACAGGTGAGCTTAACATTTCAATGTATGAGATGGATTCCAGCAAAGACTTCAGTGCATTCTGAAGGAAACACCCTTTCATTCCAGAAAGCTTAAGTGAAAGGATACTGTAATCATTCTTATGTATTGAACTTTATATTTCAGTTGACAGAATCTCTCAGTTTCATTGACTGACCCTTCTGCTTAAGCTACTGTCAAGACCATGCTCTTAAAGGAACCTCTTCTCATAGGAACAGATATCACGAGTTACTTCTACATATAAATTATAAGAACTATACGTATGGTCAGAAAGAGATTCCTCTGTTTGCTCAACCTAAATACTCAAACATTTTATCAGATGAATGAGTCAAGGTATCTGGTCTCCTGAGATGATGAAAGTAGAGTGAGCTCTGAGACAAGGTTGTGAGGAGCAGCAGCTGTCCTTGCAAGACACTGTGATGACCAGAAGAATGTTCGGAGTGTGAAGATTCAAGCTTTCTAGGTATTCATATACTCTTTTTCTGTAGCCTCTGCAAAAGATGATCAAATACAAGTTACATTAAAATCTTCAGAAATAAGGCCCAGGGATTTCATGAGTTAAAGAAGTTGGTGAAGTATTCAAGTTCCAAAGGGATAGCTGTGTTAGTCTAGTCCAGCAAAAAAACAACAAGGAGTCGTGTGGCACTTTGAGACTAACAGATTTATTTTTTGCATGAGCTTTTGTGGGAGAAAATCCCACTTCCTCAGATGCTTTGAAGATCCATTCTGTAAGTTCACCCATCTTTGAAGCATCTGAGGAAGTGGGATTTTCTCCCACGAAAGCTCATGCGAAAAATAAATCTGTTAGTCTCAAAGTGCCACATGACTCCTTGTTGTTTTTTTGCTGAAGTACTCAAGGCCACAGTGAAAGCCCAGACACAAAAGTTAGATCTCTAGATTTCAGAGATTTTATTCTATTCTATTCTATTCTATTCTATTCTATACAGATTTTATTATACTCATCAAAGTAACTGGGAGTACCTTCAAGGAGTGCACTGAATGATGTGATTAATATGTCTTATCATGTGTGGTTCTTTCTTCCTCTCATCCTCTCTTCAGGAAGAGAAGTATGAATCTTTTGCTAGGGTGTCTTTGCTTGTTTCTTTGCTTCCTTGCATATTTTGGTAGGTTTATAAAATATAATAGGGAAGGTGAGATTGAAGAAACGTGCCAGTGCTGTGATACCTATTAGTTCCAGAAGGAGTTTGTTCCAGGACTTACGACAGCTTCTAAGAAAACTCTGTTTCTTCTAGTGATAAGCTTTACCCTTGTGATGGTATAACATGCCTGAGGATCAAAGTTGTTCTCACCTGAACTTTTAAATGATCCTTTACATCAGTGAATCTCAACCAGGGGTATACATACTCCTGCAGGTATGCAGAGGTCTTCCTGTGGTACATGAACTCATCTAGATAGCTGCGTAATTTTACAACAGGCTACATAAAAAGCACTAACAAAGTCAACAGAAACTGAAATTTGTTTATACTGCTCTATATATGATACTTTAAAATGTAAGTACATTATTTATATACCAATTGATTTATTTAATAATTATATTGCAAAAATATGTGTGATTCTGTAAGCAGGTTGTTTTAAAGCAGGGGTCTCAAACTCAAATCATCATGAGAGCCACAAGGACTAGTACATTAGCCCAAAGGCTGCACTGCACATGAGGACCAGTACAGTAGCCCAAGGGCCGCAATACTGAAACCTTTTCATACAATGACACTGCAAATATTGATAGTGATAGTGTCATTG
This sequence comes from Podocnemis expansa, assembly GCA_007922195.1. Lineage (NCBI taxonomy): Eukaryota > Metazoa > Chordata > Testudines > Podocnemididae > Podocnemis > Podocnemis expansa. The sequence continues at coordinate 26,547,448 of ML681982.1, forward strand.
TCAGCCGCAAGAAATAACTTTAGGGGCCTCATGCGGCCCTCAGCCATGAGTTTGAGACCCCTGTTTTAAAGTGAGGTGAAACTTGAAGGTACACAAAACAAAACAGACTCCTGAAAGGTGTATAGCAGTCTGGAAAGTTTGAGAGTCACTACTTTAAATGTCTAATGCCCAGGCCACTAAGCATCTTGAAGATGAGGTTTGAGACTTTGAACCTGACTTGATATTATATGTGAAGGTAGCATAAAGAGCAGAGGACAGGTCTGATGTACTTGCATTAGCTCACAGCGCTTAGGAGATGCACTGCTGCATTCTGTAGTAGTTAGAGAAGCGGTTCCCAACATTTTCTGTGCCGTGGAAAACCTTGCTACCTTTCATTAATTTGAGGCACAACCCCATATAGTTTCCAAATGAACTCATGAATATTCATGAGTTAATAAGCCAATCCAGAGCTCTTTGAATAGTTTTTCCAAAAATTTTGTGGCACACCTGCTCAGGCCTGATGGCACACTGGATGGGAAACACTGAGTTAGAGTTTTCTAGGGAATGATGGCTTCATGCCCAGATTTATTCCCCATTGCAGCAGTCCAGATGGAAGACAAAGGCCTGTATAACTGTAACCAAATCATCTGCCAAGACGGGATGGAGTCTTTTTGCTTACATTCCATGGTAGAAATTTATTCATGGACACTGCTATGTGAGAGTTTAGCCTCACCATGAAATCCAAAAGCACTCAAACTACAAATTGAATTGACCAATTGTGAGTGTGAACCTTCAACTAAAGAAAAGGGCATTATGGCTACATATGACTTACAAGGCTTTTTCTTTGTTCACCAACATCATCTCTGTTTTACTCAGATTCAGCTTCAGTCACCTGTTCTTCACCTATGAGCTAATCTCATCCAAGCTCTGGACCACGTTGGTGGCAGAGGTATAAACAAAGCTACATGTTAACTGTATTCAAGAGACCAGTTAAAAGTAATCTGCTGGGAAAGACAAGACATGAAAATGTGAAAAACAAAGCTCTTACTAGAAATAGGAGAAATACAATACAACAACAAATATTTTCTGATATGCAAGGAAACAATATTAAATGGATCTCTAATAACTGGCAGTTAGGAAAGATCCAGTACCTTTACACTTAAAAAGATGTACAGAATTTCAATGAACAGCAAAATCCAGAAGCAATTACAGTGACACTGTCTAACGTATATAACAGAGAAAGTAAAAATGAAATAGTCATCAGAAATCTAAGATCCCATTGTTCCTTCTAACTTCAACTCTGCTATTCAGGCAAAGAGAAAACATTTTGTTACAATACAGTAGACATTCAATGCAACTTGCATGCAAATTCACCAAACAGTAATTCCAACTGAACAGTTAATAGTGTTTTTGGTGAGGAGCCATAATCTGTATATTTTATGTTACTTACTTTAAAAAGGTTTCATTCACAGCATCTAAAAACTCAGCGCTGAGTACCTCTTGTGATCCAACTCCATGATAGGTAAGGAGGGCTTCCAGCAGTGCAGTTACATCAGGTAAAGTGATAAGAGGGACACAGAAAAGGGACACAAGCTTCACGTGATCATCTGAAACTCTGGAGAAATAAAAATAAGTGTTTTATTTTAGAGGGGGGAAAAAACTCTCAAAAGTCAACTTTCAAAGTTAAGAAAGCTTTTATTTATTGTAGCAAATGCTGACATATTCTCAAATAGAGATTCTTAAAATAATCAGAAATTCTGTATGTTGGCACTGAGGACTTTGATAAACACATGACAGTAGGGACCTCAAAAAATTCCAAAGTGTTGGCAGTTGTTCAACTACATCTACTGTGCCGCCAGCAAACGGTTTGCCCTTCCCCATTAGATAAGAACAAAGCAGTTCCTCAGAGGAAGATTAGTTTCAGAGCTCCAAATAGGTTTTTTTAGGTTCTCACAGGATACAATCAAGCTGGCTTTGAGATCCCTATGGTTTCATTGGTTTTTCTCTTTCAAGCAGAAATTATTCTAGTGCACTCCATACTATCAATCTTACTACCTTCAAGTGCTCAGGCATAAAATATGAGGCTTTGTTTTAAAGGTCTACAACTGAAGGGATATGTAATACTTTCAGATCTTATTACAATAAGTAATTGACTGTGCCTATCAAGACTACACTTTTGGAAAAGATTAATAATGGTGCAATCCAGATTATATTAAGGTGGAGGATAAATTAATATTTAAAGCCAAAATCTAAAAAAGATCATTCATTCATACATGCATTAGGATGCAAACTGTACACCCAAAGTAAGCAATTATATATGCAAAAGTAATTGTGCATACATGTAGGTATTTCCCAGTTTATGTACCAAATTGCTTCTTGGGACCTGTGAATATGAATTTTCAAGGTAAAATTTAGGCAGTTACATATGTCGTCCTTTATTTGAGAAGAGACATCCTTCCCACCTTAGACTCCTGGCAAAGGTGTACTCAGAGAAATGATACTGATTTTATCCAGCAGTTTCACTGAGAAGGATGTTCATGAAGACTACAATTATTTACAGTGCTCCTACTCAGCAATAAGAACTGACCATAACATGATTTGTTCACACGGAGAGTCTGATTTCCACAGGGGAAATACATGTGATATTTTTTCAAAATTTCCTAGATTTTTGATTTAGTATCTCCAGTTTAAAAATGAATATTCAAATAGGTGAAGACATTCAGGCCTGGACTGCAGCCTGAGCTATCATACCCAGTGAGATAGGTGAGCCCCAAACTGCATCCTGAGCTTGAATGTGGAGGTTTCCCTAGGATTGGACAATCAGATCCTTAACTGTTTTGCTGACAATACACAAGAAGGAATATAATCCTTTCTCCCACCACTTTATAGGCCCTCTAGTATTAGCACAAGTGAAAAAAATCTATTCTTACTGACGTGAGCAGCTGTGACAGAATATAAGCGCAGTGCATCATTGAGTAAAATGGAGCCATTTTCACAAGGCTCTTCAGGGAACAACCACACTTTGAGTGCATATGACATGTATCCTTTTGTTTTATTTTTGCTTTAATTTTTGCTGACATACACTTTGATTCAGAGGCAATCAAAGATTCTGGTGGTATACTCTGAAAATAGTATTTTTAATGTTTATAAAAAAGTTATGGTCTTCATTTTAAAAAAATAACCAATACCAAGTAGACTGAGGAGGGAGAGAGACATTCAAAGTTGTGAGGAAAGTAAGAACTAATCAAATTTATTTTTTTTAAACCAAAATATTTGGCAGCTGCTGCTCAGTCACCCTAAATAGGTCTTCTTCTATTGCCCAATTCCATGTATTTAAATAGTGGGTCTGACTGTGTTGAGTAGCATTTACTCACTCAGCGAGACTACTGTGACTCAAGACTCCCCTTCATGAGAAAAGACTGCAAATGCAGTCTCTTGATAACTGCATGCTAGTGGTGACATCCGCCTTCTGACATTACATAATATGCATACAATAATACATGCCCTGTTCACTGATATGATGAACAAGAAAAGGAAATGCATAATTGGTCAACCCGCAGAACAGCACATTTTAAGTGTTCTGTCAAAAATACTATGTTGTCACAACACTACTTTTTGCCAAGCAGAAGATCCCAAGAACAAGCCAAATGGGAGAGAACTTTTAAAGGAGGTGAGACAACCTTTGTCAACACAAATGGCTAGGAGTTCTGTGGCACCATAGAGAGTAACAAAAATAATTTTGGGGAATAAGCTTTCATGGGCTGGAACCTACTTCATTAGGTTAAAACTGAAAACTGACTAACATGAATACCCATCTGAAATTTCTCAATGTAACAGCTCCAGAGTAACAACTATCCAGCCATAAGAAACTTCCATCCTATTCAAAATACACATACACAGGAAAAAAATCCTTTCATAGTAGCAATTCCTATGGAATTACACAAACTCATTTCAGTTAAGAGGGGTATGTAACCAATGCAGACCTGCTATTCTATGCCACAAGGCTATGATTATCTGATAAGTAGATTTTCCATAAGTACCACTTACCTAGTCTGTCCAGTAATGAAACTACATATCTCCATGATTCTAAATATATTTTTAAATCAAAATATTTGTTTCCTAAATATTGAGAAAGGACCTCATTGAACTTTAAACCATACTAACACATTTAAGAAGTTTAGATAGCACCTACCTCCCATGAATACTAAGTCCATTAAACTGATTCTTTTTGAGTTCTGTCACTAATGATAAGACCACCTGTTAAATAAAGTCAGTGACATTAAAAAAACACACATACAAACCTATATTAACAAACATGAAAATATGATGACATCAGTTATATTTTTGTATGAGTGTGACATTTTCAATGAGGGTAAATAGCCTTTTCTGTAGATTCCCTACCCCCTTTTTTCCTCCACTACCAAATCAAAGTATTTTTTGTTAATTATAGTATTAAAATGGTTGAACATCCATCATACACTGTTCTCAATTCACGATTAGCAAGCAAATAAATGAAATATTACAGATCTGTAGAGCCTGCAAATCTGCAGATATCCACAGACCATCTTTGTGGATCACAGATAGGATACAGATACAAATTTTGTAACTGTGCAGGGCTATGCATATCTGCTTCCCCACTAGTTAAGATAAAACTAACTTTCAAAAACATTAGAACAGATAAAAACTTCTAAAATAAGAGATAAAGCTTCATTTTGAATAAATAGCAAATCTTCATTTTATGAAATATTATGCCCATGGATTTACAGGGTAAATGAAAAATCACTCATTTCCCCAAAATGTAGGGTTCAACTAGCTTTGTAAATAGAGTATGCACAGTGTGAAGGAAACATAATTTAAAAGTTATGTTCTGGCAAATAAATTCCACATTAAATGTCTTCCCCCCGTTAAATTTCATAATGCTACAAAAATACCTTAACTACCATTTATTTCAGTGATATAATAGTAACAGGGATTTTTTAAAAAAAAAGTTACCATAAATCTTCTTTTTTTATCTCTTGTCATCTCCCATTTTATCTTTCTTCCTTAAAAGGCTTTCAGAGTAACAAAGGTATGAAAAGATAAGTCGTTCAGTTCATGTTTCTTATAGCAATGACATTTCCATATACACTCTTACAGACTGGTGATTTATTATTAATAAAAACTCCATTACACAGAATACTCACATTTTTAACTAGTGTAGAATAGTAATCTGCAGATGTGTAGCCAAGAGCAGAAATAAAGGTACCAGTACCAACTTCTTTAGCTCCCCATGCAGAAGAAGAAAGGAGATGACACAGCAAACCCTTGAGGAAACCAGAAGGGAGAGGGACACAATAGTTTTAGTGCTTGATATCATTGATGATATACCTAGACTGTGGGCCAGATTCTCTGATGAATTGTGTCTATTGGGCACCACCCCATCAGTAGTATACTTTGGTCACAAATATGAACTGAGAGTTGCTCAGTGAAGAGCATTCTAGATCAGGGACGATGCTGGAGTGGCTGACAGCATAAACAAGTTCAAATGTCACATATTTTTGTTAGCGTCAAGGGTGTAGCCACAGGAGGGGACTTAGACATGATGCCCGCCCACTGCAGTGCCCGGCAGCAGCGCAAACTTCGCTGCTACGGCTATGGGGCCACCCAGCAGCTGGTGGCTGCAGCTGCAAGTGGCAGCAAAGCTCATGCAACTGCCAGGCACCACACTGGGCAGGCCTCATCATGTTGCCTCTCCCCCTCCCCAGCTCCACTTGTTACTAGAGTGTCTCTGGCAGCTTCTGGCCACATGACTGGATGCTGCCCTTGGCCAGACCCACACTGCAGATTGAGGGGCCTGGCCAAAATAGAGGGGCTGGCTACAACTCTGGCTATTGTAGCAAGAAAATAGAGTATATTCAAGATGTAGCCATACTATATTAATCTGGAGCTAAGTTTAAGGCCCCACGATGCCATTCAAGGCTGATATAACTTCAAGTAGCCCTTAGGCTGCTTTAGCACTCTGCACAAGAGAATAAGTGTACATGCATTATCAGAGTCAGTGTGATGGCAAAAGGAATTCTACATTATATTTGCACACCATTCCTTCATTTGTGCTCACAGTATTTTGGGTGTACGTGAAGATCTGATCCCCTTATTTTTTCAGCTGACTAGGAAGTTAATGGCAGCATTTGTGATTAATGCTGACTTTTTTTTTCTTGTTTGTACTTTCACTACTAAATGCTTTTCACCAAATTTTAAAAACATTAGAAAACATCATATAAAAGAGAAAAATACTGATGATTGGTATTATGTTTGCTGTAAATTAAAATTAAATGAACTTTTATAAAGCACAGAACAATGACTGCATGACGGCCCATTTATGATTCTAGGTGGCACTCTTCTTTCTGAATTAAAACCAAACCAGTACCCCATCCATGTTAGTAAGGCATTGTAGTGCTAGATATGCTGGCTTTTGGACAAACCAATGTATTACCCCTTGCATATTCCACAGAACTTTTCATGAGAGCAGAACTATCACAAATACATTAATATTTTGCCCATAAAAAATTACCTAATTTCAGCTGGATGTAGCCTTCTTAATTTGCAATTGTCAGCTGTTGCATTCTAATGAAATACTATTAGACAGTTGCCATATTTCACCTTAGTGGTTCATTTCAGGTGCATGGCAACTCAGGACCTTACAGATTATAGCTACCCAAACTACCCATATATACAAATTCAATACGATTAATCATACAGAAATGTGTATGAAAGCTAAATTATTGTGACTGAGCGAATCAGGATTAGCAGTCACTGAACAAAGAGATGCTTCTTCACAGTAAGTATCTGGAAACCAAGTTTAGACCCCAGACCCATGACCTCTATGGTACAGAAGTCTCTGATCTACTTTTTTTAATTGGAAAACCCTATCAAAAATTCTAAACTAAAGAGAACGAAGCAGTTTGTTCATTCCTGCTTTCAGAAATTCAATCCAAATATTTATATAAAATTGTTGGATATCTTTATTAAACTTGTTCATTGGTCCTGAAATTAAAAAAATATGCCCAGTTCAACATATTGTATGTCGGAGATAATAAACAATCAATGTCTAAAGGTAAAAGAATGTTATAAAATATCAAGAGACATGCATCCCAAGCTCTTGAATAAATTTGTACTCTTCCAAAGAATTATGTAAGACTGCTGAAGATTTATGGTAATGCTTGACTTTTAGTATTTTTAAAAAATATATTTTATAACCTTCAGCAAAAGAATAGCTGTTCTACTGCCACCTTGTGGCTACTGTTCTAAAAACTGAAAATGAAGGGAAAATATTGCTGCAATTATTTTTCTTTAGCACTTCAACAGAAGAAGTACTTAATATACATTTTTTAATTTGAAAGCAGGCAAAACAGCATTAAAATGGAAATTTCATGCTATGCAAGTTTCAAAATATAATCAAAACAGAAACTTAAATCTATTCACCTTTACATTTGCTAATTTTCTCCATAATTAAATCACTAATTACTCTCATAATTCCTCTTTGTGTTTAAATTAGGTCTTAGAATACTAACAGATTTTCAAATGGATGGCACCTGGAAACTGAGGGTTTAGTAGCTGCTAGTTTTGGGACAGCTGCCAAGAAGGTTAGTAAACTGGAAAGGTTGTCAGAATGCTCTGCAAAGGGAATGTGAAAGCCCATGAAGTTAGACATGTTACTGGATGAGAAAATCATGACACACTGCTTTTTGCCTTCTGATCTGATCTGATCATTTGCTGACAGAAGGCAGTCTTCACCCACTAGACCAGTGGTTTTTTTACCACTGTGCGTCATACAGGCACCTAGGTGTTATGTGAGCTGTAGCCACAATAGATACACTACCTATATAGCTCTGAGGATGCCACATGGGCTGCAACTCTATGCTGACTGGGTTGCAAATGGCCCAGGGCAGGACCTCAGGTTGTAAACCACTGCATTAGACATATTTAGACTCTCTCTGGTAGCATCTGCCACAGTATTTTTTCCTGAGAATCTCTCTGTCTCTTTTTCTCTCTTTTTTTTTTTCCTTAGTAGTTAGAGAAGGCACAAGATCTAGGCTGTTTTCTTTGCCTTCTCCCCAAAAAAGCTTACAGGCTTTCCCCCAGCCATGACTCCCAAGCTTTCCAGCTGAAGTCTTCTGTTCCCAGGGCCATTGCAGGAGATCCTTCCTTCTTGCATCTTATTCTCTCTTTCTTTCCCTGAGTATCCCCTCTACCCAACTCCGCACAAAACTTCCTGCTTCCCTTGATAGAGGAATGAGGTGATCTCTGTTGAGATGTCTCTTACATGATCAGGGCTTGCTGGCCCAGGCATCTAGTCCCTCAGGGGCAAGTTACCACATTACATTTAGTAAGGCAGTGTCAGAAATATATCTGGATCCCAGGCCATTTTCTAATCCATTTACTAATTCCTAATTATTCAGAAGGAAATTAAATGCATAATTCTCTGATGTATTTAAATTAATTTACTCCATTCTTTTATCCTTTCAACATCAGTCCAAAAGAACGACTACAGATACTTTTCTGTTGTTTTTCCTTAAAAACGTTCCTTGCTTGCAAGTTTAAAAACTTTCTATATGTTCCGTCCCATCTAAATTAAATGATCTACAATAAAATGTAAACTGATCTGATATTTTTAGAATTTTGGGGGTTTTTAAACGATGAAACAAATGCTCAAAAAATCTCAAGAACTGCATTGGTTAAGTCTACAAAGGTGAGATGGAAGCCTGCTCATTCACAGAATGTCTGAACACACACAGTTTATGTAGCCTATTCCGTTAGTAAGATGCTGACATAACACAATTCACAGAATTTCCACACACTGATCCAATCATAACAAAATCTCCACTTTTTAATTTTGCTTACGAGACCTCTTGTGTGCTCACTCATTAGTTCCAGGAAAAAATACAAAATTGGTTTTCCACAAACCAAAACTGAAAGGCAGAAGAAAATAAAAGTTGAACTGTAAAGCAACATACATATTTAAACATAATGGAGTTGTCAGAATACAATTTTGCTCTGTACAATGTTGCTTTTCTAGCATTTGATCACTTTCCAGTGTTTAAATTCACCATGTAGAAATTATATCAGTATATATTTATGTTGAGAGCTGAGTTACCAGTACATAGATTCTTAGAGTCCAAGCCATAAAGGGACCACTGTGATCATCTTGTCTGACTTCCTGTGTAACACAGGCCCACAGAACTTAAAAAAAAGAACAAAAAAGCCCTTCCTTTTACCCTGAATATATATTTTAACCTATCTGTAAGGAATTTCTTTAACTAGTTGCTACCACAGAAACACATAAATGAGCTACAATTTCCGTTTTAAAACTTTGGGCAAATTATGCTTTAACCAAAGTAAAATTCACATATTTAATACATTAGACACACAGAATTTTATATTATGTTCATTTATACTTCACTGACTGACCAGTGAGCATGAAATGTAAATTTAACATTGCAAATTGAACTCCTTCCCCTCGACTCAAGTACTTTTCAGTAACCATCCTTTAGATCTTGATCCAAGAAATCACAGAAGCATGTGCTTAAATTTAAGAATGTGAGCAGTCCTATCGAAGCAAGCTTAGCACACAATTCAGTGATTTGCTGGTTCAGGGTCATAGTGACCTGAAATTAGTGGGTGTTTTTCTTCATAGAAATATATTCACAAGAAATGTTATTGTTTCATCCCATTTTCTGTATGCACATTCTTCACATTAACAGGATGGTTTGTATTAACTAAAATTCTATATGCAGTTCATCAAATAAAATTGCTGGCGACAAATATACACTGAAGATTTATTGAAGTTTCCTGCTTTTCTTTGCATTTACTTGGAATGGCAACCTGTAACCTGCTCATGTCCAAATTTCCACTGATAAACATGCAAGGAAGTTGTCTGTAAGTAAATTATTCTGCTAGACAAACCTGTCAAGTAAGACACTTGGGTTTTGAGAATGTGAGCAACTCAGAGTTCCGTTGGCTAAAATACAGGACGTACTTAGATACAAATTTGCCAAAATAAATTAGGATAATTCTGTGGTCAGAGTAAATTTTACAAAATTCATTCAGCTATATCAGTCTGTGACATTTGTTTTCCTAATAAAACATGGAAAGCTGTACATAAACCTCAGCTGCTGTCAAAAAGAGAGACTTAATTGGTTACTTTTATATATTTCTGCCAAGCACAAACAGCTTGGTCCTGCAAAGTGCTGAGCACTTGGCAATTCATCACATTTCATTTTAAGCATATAAAGTGGGCCTATCCTCAGCCAAGGGCTGCTGTGGAAGTACATACATGCTTAAAGTTAAGTGTATGCTTAAGTGCTTTGCTAAACTGAGCTCATGGTGTATATTAAACTCCAGAGTCATCTTAGTTTGCTTGAGGCAATCGTAATGCATTATCATTGCTAGTTCTTAATTATATGAAAGAAGATAATACTAACTAGAAAAACATAACTATACAGGAGAGCAGACAAGCAAAATGATGGTTTTGCTTTTGAAATTAATGCACAACTATGGACTAATTCATACTCCTGATATGTAGAACATTTTTAAAAGAGTAAATTTATATTTTGTCTCCCTTTCTTATACAGGAGTAAAATGTAGTTATTTAAATCCAAAATTAGTCTGATCCCAACTTCAAAATGGTATGCAGTTAAAACAAAAAGAAAAAATGAGGGGAAAAACTGCATTGTTATTTTTCAACCAATTCCAGCTCAGTTAACTTCTGTGAAACTAGTATAGGAAAAACATGCTGTATTACTACTGTGGCTAAGACCACACAACTTTTCAATGGATGAGTTCCAAAGCCTGAAGTTCCATCTGCAAGTCACTAACAAAACCCTTGGAAATGGTAAGAAATAAGCTATAGAATTGTGGGACTGGCAAGCCTCAAAGTCTGCATTTGGCCTCAAACAGGAAAAGCTGTTTCAAGTCTAGTTCAGCCTTTTCTTCCACTCCATCTTTAAAAAACACCCACCAAGAAAACTTGTGTAACGGTTTGTGTTTAAAAGGAGAATTCTGTTGGTGAAATAAAACACACATTTACAGTAACTTACAAAAGGAAATCTAATAGCTTTAGCAGAGTCAACAATAAAATGCTTTAGTTCTTCACTTAAATAACCTGAAGAATTAGAATTACCCTTTTTCCTCGTGTTTTAATCAAGTTACAAGCTGCCCACTAGCTACAGAAGAAATCTTCAAACTAACCTGAAACAGGAAAAACCAGGATGGAAACTTCCAAATTTAGATACACTGAACAAATGAGAGATCTCTAGATTCTTAATTTAGATCTATGAATTCAATAATTTCTAGACAATGACTTGTTTTTTTCAGTTAACATTTGGCACAGCATCAGTCCTTTATGCTGCTAATATGCAGACTGTTCCTAAACAGTTAAAATCTTTAGAGGATACCAAACGATCAGTTTGGCATTCAACTGAAGTATCACACTTTCTCTGCTGTTTTCCCATTTAAACAGGAACATTTTAATTACATAAATACTACATGCACATTGTACAAAATAGTGCTGTGTCCAAAGCCAAGACATAACATTGCACAAGGAATTTGGTCAAAACAGTTTTTCTTCAAAACTGTGTTGCTTTAGTTTTATTCACATTTACAGTTCACTGGTTTGAAAGTGATGGTTGTAAGATACAACACAGAACTGATTCATTTATCTTTGGACTTCAAGAGCATCATGTTGCTAGGAAAGGTCTAAAAGGGGATAAAAGTAAAAAGCACAAAATTCATATGAAGCAATGGCTCTGTGACTACTGGCTCACAAAGTATATTCCGTTACACAAAAATACCTAACACCAACAGTATTTCTTTACATACAGACTTCTTTCTCCCTGTTTCTCAGTAACAAATCATTATTCTTTACTAGAACCACCTGGCACAACTAAACTTCTTTGAGAAATATCAGCTGCTAGCAAACTGTGACACATGCTGTTCAAGCTCAAGTGGTCTCCAAGGAAAGTAGAATCCTTCGTTTCAGATCTGTTCCTGAAGATACATAGCCACTGTTTGTTTTGGTACACAACACAAGGAAGTATTCATACTGTATGTTATTTTAATATAGTTACCTGCTTGAAAAAGGGGAACACACAGCTCCATGTCTTTTTCAAATAAGTTCATAATAAGAGCTAATAAAATTCATTTATAGTACATACTTTTAAAGTTACAGACTACAAAGTGGGACACACTCCTACAAATAAATAATCAGATCCCCCAGTTACTGGGTGGAGAGAGCTAGGGAGCAAGATGCCTGGGAACCTGATTGCCAAGGAATAGGAAGGTCCAGGCCACTGGGACTCCTCCTTTAAAACTGGAGAACCCACGCCAAAATAAGGACACTTTATCCAGGGTAATCCTTTTTAAAAAAAAATCTACTAAACTTGTGGTCTCAGCAATATTTTGTGGCGATGAGCTTCACAAGTTAATTACATGTTGTGTAAAAACTCCCATTCCCTCTTAAGTTCAGTTTCCTTGCTAACCTAAACCAGACACAATCTTTTCAATCTTGCCTCATATGGAAGGCCCTCGATCATCTTATTGGTCATTTTTAATTATTACATATTTTGGTTAGCAGCTCTGCCACTTCACTCTGAAGTTCCCTCAAAACTCTGGGATACACATCATCTCTCTCCAGGTGCCTTGCTACTCTAATTTATCTGTCTGTTGCAGAATCTCTTCTTTCATCTTTTCAATCTGTCTCCAGTCAATAGGAGAGAGACTTTATCTATGAAAACATAAGGATTCAATTTTTAAATCTACAAAACGGTGAAGCCTACAGAACTTTACAGTATAGGTAAAACAGACCAAACAAAATATGAGCTGACTATGTACTAATTCAAACTTCTTTACTTTGATACAGCTGTATAGATATTACTTAACAACAGGCCAACAAGCTAAAAAAAGACACCCAAACACAGAAAAAGGTGGGAAAAAACTTTAAAAAAAGTTGCCTACGATTAGGTTATCTTGGCTGAACCATGCCCTCACATCACAGCAGAGTCCATTCAGGAGCAACTCTGGCCGTGGAAAAGACCCAGGGCCTGGGCCCTGCCCCTTCCCTGATTTGGGGTCAGATTGGGGCTCAGCTCGGGTTCATGCCACTGTCAGCTCAGCCCCAGACCCCCAGCCAGGGGTGGGGCAAAGGAAGACAGCCACCACTCTGGGCGGCCCAGACCCAGACCCCTGGCCAGGGATGAGGCCAGGGAAGACAGCCGCGGCTGTGGGCGACCCAACCCTGGACCCCCGGCACTTGGGGCACTGGCACTGGGACTCGGGGCACGAGCCCCCTGTGCCCAGCAATGCTACTGAGTCCAATACATAGTGAACACATTAAACACCCAGCATTAATCTTTACAAATATACTGTAAAACACTGTATACCAAACAGTACACCAAGCAGTTCAAAATATCAAAGAGGATTAGAGGGTGGAGGGGGCTGTTTTTTAACATTAAATTATTTTGATCTGTTTTGATTAAATTGATCTGGAGCTTGGCAAAGACGATTTTAATAAAAAACCAAATTCTGCATTTTTATATCTAAAAAGTAAATTAAGAGATACTGAATTTATTTCAACAATCATCCATGCGCATAAATATACAGCCATTGTGTCAGCCACTTGCAGTTTTAAATGATTGAACTACTAAGCTCCAAAAATTCAAGATTTATATTTATTAAACCTTTCTTTCAACAGTGTTAGCATCCCTCCTGAAACTATTAATTATATAGATGGTTTCATATGCTCTTAATTGTACTTATCTGTTGGTGACATATCCTAGCTCTGGTGGATTTTCTGCTGATGTGTGCCAGATATGGGCTAAATATAGTCTTGTGATCACAGTTTCATATACAAATATTAAAATTTCAAAAGGAAATATAGAAGAAAATAACCCCAGTTACCACTGTGAATTTCAGTATGAATACAAATCATATACAAATCTAAAACTTAAAACCATATATTGTATAACAACAGTATTCACAAAGATTTAAGTACAGCAACATGGCAGGTAGAAAGTTAAGCTGTAGTGGAAAAATCCTTACTAGTATAATATTCAGTGTCTGTTGAAATACGCACCTTAGTCAATTTAAAATGTCTATATTTATAAATTTCATGCTTGTAAATTTCAAATATGATCAGAAAAATGTCAGATTCACTTTCTTACTTTTGTTTTTAAATTGATTCAGCACTTCTAAAATGAACAATTGCCATGCCTATTTAATTTTTGGCCTTTTATTTATCGAGACTCCCAAACATGCTTCCAATGAGCATCAGTTGTGACAACTGTATAATGACATGGACACACATCCTCCAGGAACTGTTTTCTGAGATCACCAACTTGTTTCAGTGAAGAGCCTCAATGTATTAATGACTTTCATATACTACCAATTTAGTACTGAGTAATCATTTGGTCTCCAAAGAGTAAGGGACCAATTCTCTTTTGCTACTTGTGGGGCAGCCAGAAAGGTAAGATTTTGACTTGAAGTCACAATCTCTTCTTTGTCTCCCCATTGTTCCAGTAGAAGGAGTAAATGACACCAGTCCTATACTTACAATGCAGTGTATGGCTGAAAGTACTGGTGCAGCTACACCACTGGGCAAGTTGGATGGCACAGACCCAAAGTTCAATACCCTCCCACCCATCTACCCATGGGGGGTGATAGCTGCTCTGCAGGGCCTGTTTCCCTCCTTTATTGCTACCTGCAATGTGAGCTGTTGGCAGAATGGAATAAGACACAGGTTTAAAGTCAGTACTCTCCCAGGACACTTTACAAACTAGGACAAAAATCAGACCCATAGGCGGGATTATAACCAGTGATCTCAAAATTGAAAGCCTCTATTTCACATTAGGAATCCATTAAGTCAGTGGTTCACAACCTTTTCTCAGCCACAGCACACCTTGATGCCTTTAATTATTTTAAGAGACTTCACCAGACAGTCTCCAAATAAATTCATGAATATTCATGAGCAAGTCCAGAATGCTTCAGGTGATTTTTTCAAACAAATTCTGTGCACACTGGCTCAGGTCTGATGGCAAACCAGTGTACCATGGCATATCAGTTGGGAAATTCGGCACTGAATCATCAAGTCCCCATCAGTGATGTCTGAGCTAAAAAATGTGTACATACTTCTTCAAAATCTTTCGGTTTTTGTTTTGACCAAGATTTGGAGAAAATGATTCACTTTTAACTATTGATTATCCAGTTAAAGAGTAAAGAGATTTCTTACAACACAACCAATGTCCCCTCTAAGCCAGTGATGCAGCTGAGCAACTTATGGATGCAGCTGAGCAAGTTCCTGGGCCCGGACCGGGCCCCTGAGCCACTGCCCATCAGCTCCCCAAGTGCATCTGTAACTTGCTCAGTTGCATCACCAGCTTAGAGACGGAACATTGTATAGATGTCTTTTTGTTCAAACTTTAGTAAATTAATAAAACCACAGTATTTTAGTTTAACGTTTTTATTAAACAAATATGAAGCAATGATGCTGCCTATCAAGCCTCCTCTACACCTCAGTTTTTGACGCCTGTCTTTGTCACATTTCCAGAATGCATATACAGAGTCTAGGTCAGCCTTGAATCCAGCACTTAGATATGACTTGATGCGCATTAGCATGTCTAGATGAGAAACATCCAACCTGTTATGAGGCTCTGTCTTAATATTATTCATTAGACTGAAGCCTCATTCAGCATCTGCACTAGATGCTTGAAACGTACCACATATATCAACCAACTGGGCCAGAAATGGGAACTTATCTTCTGTCAGTGTATAGGTGACAAACATCTAAGAATGTGTTCAGTGTACCAGCCATTACCTTTTCCAGAACAACAAACATTTTGGTTGTCTGTAATTTCAGCTCACCTTTAGAAGATGTGAAAATACATAAAGAAAATTTGTAAGAAATTACACTGATAAAAGCTGATGATCACAGATAGCCAATACAATTCTATTATCTTTTAGAGATTCCTAATGAATGTGCCAATTCTGACTAGATCTCACTCATAAAGCTAAAAGAAGTCACCCTGATTCAGGCCTATATATTACTTGAGCTAATGTTAATTAAGGTCAATGACAGTTTTTCCACTTTACTGAAAAACTTAGATCAGGCTGCCTTCTCTCTCTGCTACAATCCCCATCTACCAGTTTTGTGTTGTTCTTGTCTGCAAGCTTTGAACTTTCCTTTACCAGCTTGCAGCTGAAAACAGAGCTGTGCTAAAAATACATGGAGGGGACACCTCCTTCTAACGCCATTGTTTATGGCACTTGGTAAAGATATCAAAATGGGAGGACACATGTAGTTTGCCTATAATGTATTGTCAGGGCCATTCACTTAAATGTGAGCACAGGTGGGGTGTGCCTCTTGGATACCACAGAGCCAAGCATGTGTGAATACCTAGTATAGTGAAAAAACAACAAGGAGTTGTGTGGCACTTTAAGACTAACAGATTTATTATTTGCACGAGCTTTCGTGGGAGAAGATCCCACTTCCTCAGATGCTTCGAAGATGGGTGAACTTACAGAAAGGAATGAAACTAAATGCAAGGGGGTGTA
>ML681982.1:26564407-26742445 GCA_007922195.1 Podocnemis expansa
TTTTTTCACTGGACTAGACTAACACGGCTATCCCTTTCAAAATTGACTAGTATAGTGAGCCATTGAGAGATCCTGGGATGGAAAGTGCTGTAGAAATGCTGGGTGTTAATAAAGTAACATAAGGTTCTATACAGTTCTCTGTGTTTATTCTGCATCTTGGGTGGAATGTGTGTGTTGTGTCTACCTAGCCCACTGTTTCCCAACCACTGTGTCACAGCACACAGGTGTGTCACAAATTTTTTTGAAAAACTACTCAGAGCGCTCTGGATTGGCTCATTGGCTCATGAAAATATATGGCTTCATTCGGAAACTACATGGTAGTGTGCCTCAAATGAATTAAAGGTAGCAAGGAGTGTCATGGCAGAGAAAACGTTGGGAACCACTGACCTATGGGGCAGCAAGGACTTGAAAGGGAAACAAGACACATCCTTACACATCAACCCTTACAAATGAACCCTCCCCTCCCCGCGTGCCATGAGCTTATCCTGGGCTTCTAATCTGCTCCCAGCCCAGGAGCCCCCAACCCAGCTCCGCTCCCGGCTTCTTCTGCTCCCCGCCAGCCCCCAACCCAGCGCCTTCGCTCCCCGCTTCTGCTCCCCCGCCAGCCCCAGCCCCGGCGTCTCCGGTCCCAGCTTCTGTTCCCCGCCAGCCCCAACCTCGGCTCCTCTCCTCCCGGCTTCTGTTGCCTGCTACTCCCTGCCGCTCCCGGCTTCTGCTCCCTGACAGCCCCGACCCCAGCGTCTCCGGTCCCAGCTTCTGCTCCCCTGCCAACCCCAGCGCCTCCGCTCCCTGCTTCTGTTCCCCGCCAGCCCCAACCTCGGCTCCTCTCCTCCCGGCTTCTGTTGCCTGCTGCTCCCTGCCAGCCCCGACCCCGGCTCCTCTCCTCCTGGCTTCTGCTGCCCTCTGCTCCCCGCCAGCCACAACCCCCACCGCTCCCCGCTTCTGCTCCCCACCAGCCCCGACCCCAGCTCTGCACTGGGGTCAGTGCTTGCTGCGCCAGTGAGTGGAGGCAGCTGCGCCACCGCTCACTGGCGCAGCTTACAGGGAACATTGAACACAACTTAAATACTATAGTCTCTTTTCTCTTGCCATTATACATGTTTAAAATTTCAAGTCTATTTCCATCATTGCTTAAATGATTTCAATAAGTTCTATTTCCCATTTGTTGTCAAATTTTCAGATCAAATTGAAAACTATACATTTGTAACCTTGACACATAAATTCTACAACTGTGTGCATAATAAGCAGATATGTATGCAAATTTTCAGAAAAACAATACAGAATTCCACATATGAAAATTTAGCCATCAGGCCTATATATGCATGCTAAGAATTAAAATATTTGTGCCCAGTGATTAATATATGTATTCCAATAAAGGCTATAAATGCTGGAAAAATATTTGTAGGCATATCATACAAGACTGAGTTTAGTATCCTTACTTTACACTATTTTATGAAATCCAAGATTCTAGTTCATAAACATTATCATATAGCATGAAGCAGAAGGATGCAGTTGCCAAAATAGTGAGTTGGTGCAAAAATCAGTTCTTCATAATTTTGTTTGGGGTGGAAGGAATCCTGGGTTAAATGATTAAAAGCTGCAGTAAAAGATTTTTCAGAGAAAGAGAAAGACTATGCAGAACAAAGGAAAACAAACTGGGCAAAGAAAAATAAGGAAAAAAGATAAGGAATTAAAAATAAAATACTAAATATTAAATTACACTTCCTAAAATTTAGTACCAGCTTGTGGATCCTACTGAAAACAAGAACAACAACAACAACAATAATACATTAACAGTTTTAAGTCATATATATTTTTAAAGAAAGAAAAACACATTTTTAAAAATCTGTAAGTTATACTATTTGTTTTGTTTACTTCAGAGAATGAATTCTGTAAAGAGAGCACAAAAGCATGTCTTGTGTGATTATGATTGACAAAAGCAAGCAGCCTAAATAAAAAGAGAGGAAAAAAGCAACCCAGCAGAAAAGCTTTTCTTTCTCAAAATAAAAACCTTGAAAAGCCTGTGGAATGCTGTTTACTTCAGTTCTGTTTTACAATCACTGTTGCATGGGAAATGCATTGACTGAAACGTCTGCAGACTGTGACCACCCACACTATGGGAAGCACTATGATTAAAGAGACTGCTATATTCTAGTATCTGCCAGTGCAGTCTGCTCCATGCTGTAATTATTATATTTGCAGTCTTCCTATAATCTGTTGCATGTGTTGTGGCAAGTTCCCCTACATTGTCCAACAAGAAAACCACTGAACATGAATAGCAAGTTATTTTTAATGTGCACAAATGGATAGAAAAGTGGACAGTTTGAATATTGCTCTTTTAACGTCAAGAAAATGTTCTGACATACAGAATAGCCAGCAATATAATGAAAACATATCTACCCATCCAAACATTTAATTTATCTTTCTTATACATCACAGCCTATATTAAACATTCTTTACCCTGCCCACCCCTTTTATAATGAGTTGTCATTACCTTTGAGCTGTAAACTGCTGAAACTGCATGAGCCATAGATTAAATGTTTACCTACAGAACACTAGATTAGTGATGACACACATTAAATATTATAGAGCTGAACATATCAAGTCTTCCCTTTCTCCGTGACAATTTTAAATATTGTAACAGTAATAGTAATTTTAAAAAAAAATAAAAATGTTTATTGTAAGTACAAAAATAATACGTAGGACTTTCTACTAAAAATTTAACTTCAAATCTAGATCTTTGCCTGAAACACTAACGCCTTTTAAAATCTTTTATTCCAGACAACGCAATGCCATGGCGTGGTGCTTTAAGATACTTTACCAGGTAGTTTAATCACTATCAGTAGAATGACACACAACTACATATATAGATCAGATGTGGGAGTGTTTAAAGAACTGGCACTCTTCAGCTATGCAATAATTAGGCAATTTGTGCCGCTTCGATAATTTTGCCAACAGCTGGCTGCATAAATGACACTGTTTAAAAAAAGGCGCATTGTCTCTGTTGGGTGCAGAAATGATGTGGTACACCCCACAGAGCGTATGAAACAGCCTATAGAAAGAGAAGGAAGCGGGACACACTATAAATGAAGAGACAAGCTCAAAAAATCAAGGAATGGGTGACAGCCCACTTACTTGCACCCACACTAGCCCACTTCCTGAGGAAATGTCTTTGGCCTTCTTTGTCATACACCTAGGTTAGGATCCATGAAATCCCACACACGGTTGCTCAGATTTCCTGTCACCAAAAAGAAACTGAAGCGAAAGGAAAATCACAAAAGCGGGGGGGGGGGGTATAAACAAAACAACAAAGAAAAACACACATACACAAAAACTCCAATTGCCACTGAATATCTTGCATCTACTAGAGAAAAATCCCCAGGTACTTCATCTCTTCTCAGTGATCATATTTCCTGAAGATTATTTGCATAGGTTAGAGGAGGAATGATGACTCCCCTTTTCCATACATACCAAAAAAGCCATAAGATCCCTAAAACCACAAGACCGAGTCTCCGAAAGTGATTAACAAACTTTGAACTATACTGGCCTCCAAGATACTTAACATTTTCCATTTCTCTCCTGGAAGCATGCCCCCTGGAACACAAGCCTCCCTCCGTTACTATTGCTGAGAAAGGGGGGTTGGGGGAAGGAATGATTCATCTTCCATCCAATGCACATCCCCTTCTCATTATGTTGTATTTTACCTGTTGCAAAATGCTACAAAGATAAGAAGTGAGACAGAACATAGTT
Organism: Podocnemis expansa; assembly: GCA_007922195.1. Taxonomy (NCBI): domain Eukaryota; kingdom Metazoa; phylum Chordata; order Testudines; family Podocnemididae; genus Podocnemis; species Podocnemis expansa. The sequence continues at coordinate 26,568,158 of ML681982.1, forward strand.
GAGGTATAAATTAAATCTACAAGTATTATGAAGCTGTTTACTTTGTAATCTGAAATTTTACTTAATTAATCTTAGCCTCTTAAAGAAGAAGGAAGAAAAGTAGTAATTATTTTAAATAATTTATATATTAAAATACAAATCCTATATTCTGTGATAGCTTTTATTCTCTAAGTATCAAAATAACTAAACAGGTAAAGTGTGTTCATGATTCTGATTCCAATATTTCAGTTTAGCTCTTAATCTCCCTCTTTTTTAGAACTGTCCAGATAAGGTGAAGAAATAAATTTTTAGTATGGCCTCTAGCAATTCATAAGCCTTTTGACAAACATGATACCTTATATGTTGTTAATATATTTGTGTTACCTCATATATACACCCTTAACTGAAATTCCATGCAGTTTTAATCTTTATTTCTGGACTCAATGTCAATGGGGCCCATGAGTCCTCATAGGATTGCTTTAGACTTATTAGCTTAATAAAACAGATTGAAGACTAACCCTTATAGCTCTGTGTAATTTATGCACTTCTTTCTCATTAGTCCAAAGTTCATGACATATACAATAATACTAGCCTTAAGACTCACATTTACAAAGACATGAATACTTAACCCAAAATAAAATACATTTTGAATGATGCCTAGAGTAGTGGTTCTCAACTACTGGGTCACCACACAGTGGTAAGCATATCATGAAGAGCTGGGGAGATGGCTGGGTTTGGCCTGGGGAGTGGGGTGGGCAGGTGTATCCTGTAAGGTCGCAATATGCCACCAAGTTTGTCGCGATCCATAAAAGGTTGAGACCCATCGCCCTAGAATAACACCTAAAAACTCTGATTATTAGAAAAAAAATAAAAGTCTGAGAGTCTGCTCCTGCAATAACTTTTCAGATAACACCCATGCTGAAATCTACAGTATTATATTGACATAATGAATGAGATTTGACCTTGAATTAAGAACATACTAGTACCAAAAACACACAGAGATAATACAGAATTTTTAAATATCATATGAGGAAATTCTAATACTTTATCCATTAAACTTCCCATTGACCCACTCTGCCTAGGCAGATAGTCACCCAAAACACAAACTGTCTGCTATTGTGACCACCAGACATTAACAAAGATATGTGCACATACCCAAAGGTTTCATACATGATGACCAGAAAAAAGTCTCATCTAAGAACAAAATCTATAAAACAGAACTTTCTTAATAAAATAAATAATAAGCAGTAGAGTATAAATCGCTAATGTAAATATGTTGTTTGCTGTATAGTTATAACCATGTTGCTCCTAGGAGTTTAGAAAGATAATATTAGAAAGATAATTACCTGGGTGAAGAAATATCTTTGATTGCACTAACAATGCCTTTTTCACCAATAGAAGTTGGTCCAATCAAAGATATTGCCTCACTCAACTTGTCTCTCTAACGTAAATAGGCTTTGTCATCTTCCTGGTTTCTGCTCCTAAGAGGTGGTAAAGTTGTGAGTTCAAAACAGCCAGCTATCAGGATAATCCAACAACACGAACATCTGCATGTGACTAAGGAATCATATTAAGAGTGCAGAAAGGGTCAGGAGTGACCTTGTACTTGTTTTCAGCCTTACAGGCCACAATGTACTCTCTAACTCTCCAATGAATACACATAGTGCTTGTGTTGCGAATAACATTTCCTCTCTTGGGGTATGTTTTATAAAAACATAAAGAGATAACCATCATGCCTCCTCTAACTAAAGGGATTAGTTTGTAAATTTCGACTCAGGTTACTAATCTTGGCAGTGCTTTTGGCCATGCCCTATTCAAGTAGAACTAGTCCCAGATATGGTTTAGAAATGGTTTTTAGCTAAACAATTTTGATAGGTTGAGCCTTTATTATCTTGTGACCAGAGCAACGCATGCCCACACAATCTCAAGATTCGACTATCGTAATTCACTTTATTCTGGATTATCAGAGAGGCTGATCCACGATTTACGGCTTGTCCAGCATGCAGCAGCATGATTACTCATGGGTTTGGCTATCATAATCATAATCAATCTGCTGTGAATTCTTTACATTGGTTGCCTATTAGGTTGCGGACTTTATTTAAATTAGCCTTACTGGTTTGTAAAACCCTGAATAGACTGACCCTGGTTCTCTAAGACCTCCTCCTTCAGCCTCCACTTGATAGGTTCTTGCATTCACAAACTACCCTATACTGAAAGGCTCCACTAGTGTGCCTGATGTCAGCCACCAATCAAGAAACTTCTGTGGCAGCCCCAATGGCATGAAATCTTTTGAAACCTGGCTCATTCTCTCTTTCCTTACTTTAAAAAACACCTAAAAATGTATTATTTTCACAAAGATGTTTTTAAATTACTATCACTGTTCATTTTATTGAGCTTTTCTTACTGTCTTTTATTTGCCCATCTTGTTTGTAATTCTGTTGAGGCTTGGGTGTTCATTAGTTAATGAAAAATCTTTTTATTACTGTTGCTCACTACCATAAGTGGGTATATTATAAATTACTATTGGTAATATTACTAAAAACAAACTGATTCTTTAGCCCTACCAGGTTCACAGTTTCTCCACAGGACTACAGGGTTTCGCAATCATTCTATCCCTTTTACCACTCCAGGCTTAGTTTTATCTGCTTCATAGCATTGGATTCTGAAGTCAGGCCTCCTTTCCTCAGTGTACTGCCATCCATTTGCCTCCTCTGGAAATACACAGCCAGAGGAGATAGGGAACCTTCAACTCCTTCTTAAGCGATCTTCAGAGAGCTTTGAGGGCTCTGTTCTATGCCTCCTATATCTTTTGCTTCCCTACAGATTCTTCAGAATTTATATTTTCATTTAAACTTAATTTTGCTTCCAACTCTTTTGTCTACAATAAAAAAACCTTCCAGACATGTTTCAGTTTAGTGATATTTAGCCAAATCTGTAGACTGAAACTGTGTCTCACAGGAGTAAACTGTTCCCATTCTTCTCAGGGCTTGTCTTCACTGACAGCAGCAAATTCATTGCTGTCAGATTGATCTTCCTAAATGACTGAGTGGGTCTGTGAAAACCCAATCAGTTGATCGAGAAGCGGATCCCTGACGATCACTCCAGCAAGTAGCATAGCACTCAGTTGTCAGGAGGACATTTCTCATCGACTTAGTGCTCTGCAGACACTGTGATAAGTAGGTGGTAAGCAGTCAAAGAGAGATATGCAACTTATTATAAGTAACCTGCATATCTCCCTTCAACTGCCACTGAAATCCCCCCACCATGTAGACCAGGGCTCACTGGGGAGTCCACTCTGAAATATACATCAGACAATTTAGTTGTCAACATCACTGATTCTTTCACTGTTCTGCAAACACTTATTCCTGCCACTCCTTGGTCAATTTCCATATTAAGTAGGGAGAGAGAAGATCAAATTAAAACAAAACAAAATTTCTGCATAACACACCTAGTCTTACACTTTGTAAAACACCTTGCGATCTACAGAGGAAAACCACTATAAAAGGTGAGAATTATTTATCTGTATATAACAAAACAGTAAGACTAGTATCTGTGTTCTGTGTCAAGAGTACTAGACCATTATAACAGAAGTAACTCAACCAATCACTATCCTTACTTTGCAACTATTTTGCAATCAACTATTTACTGGTGGTAGTGAGCCAGTGATAGGAAGAAGACTGCACAAGTGGGGGATTATTTAGAGTAGTCTACAGTATAATTTGGTGGGCCCTGGAACCCTCCTAATCAGTGGGCCCCCTTCCCATACTGTCCAGGCCCCCTTCCCTCATATGTGGGCCCCAGCCCAAGAAGGATGAGGGCATGGGATGTGGAGGAATGGAGCAAGGGCAGGAAGTGGTGGTGCAGGAGGGGTGGCTGGAGGCAGGGGCAGGAGATGGGAGTAGAGAACGGGAGGGTGGGAGGCAGGAGGTAGCAGGGTGGTTAAGGAGGGCATGGGCAGGAGATGGGGCAGAGAGGAGGTAGGTGGTGGCAAGTAGGGGTGATGAATGGAACAAAGGCAGGAGATGGGAGCAGAGAAGGGGTGGGTGGTGGTAGGAGTAGTGAAGGGGCAGGGGCAGGAGATGGGGTGGTGAAGGGGACTAGGTCAGGAGATGGGGGCAGAGAAGGGGTGGATGGAGGCAGGCAGGTTGGAACAGGGGGGTTGGGGGACTGATGTTATGTGGGAAGGGGACACTGGGCTGCTCACCCAGCCAGCTCCCTTCTGCAGCCTTGGGGAGTTGGCAGACCCTGATCAGGGCTGGCCTCGTGGGAGAGAGTCTGCTTCACTGCTCCCTGCACCAGCCCCAGCCTTGGCACACTTTGCCACCCTGGGGCCTACTCTGTGGAGCCAGAACAGCCTCGGCTCTGCGCTCCTAGCTCCGGCCCACCTTGCCACCCTGGGGCCTGCGGAGCCGGAGCACCCTTGGCCCCATGCTCCTGGCTCCCGCTCCTCTTTTGGCCCAGGTCCGCTCCTGAGGCCTCTTACCTGGCGGCTGGAGAAGAACGGCACCCCACGGGCTGCCCCTCCCACCCTGAGCCGGCTCTGAGCATGCTTAGTCAAGATCATGCTCAGGGTGGGAGTTTTAAAAGCTCCCAGCCTGGGAGAAGCTCACTGCCATCTGGAAGACTGTGTCTTCCGGCTGGCAGGGAGCTTCCCCCTGGCTGGGAGCTTTTAAAACGTCGTAGGTGTAGTGAGATGAAGACACTGGAACGCTGCGTTCCAGCTGCTGATTCTATTTTTAGGGGCCCCAGAACACTGCATTCTGGTACATTCTTCTAGTTTTGGGGGCCCTGGAACACTGCCCCCCCAAAAATGGGTGGCCTGGAATGGCATTCTGGTGCGTTCTGCCTTACTTTAACCCCTGATAATTTAGTCCAGTGGTTCTCATACATTACGCAGGTCATGGCATGCTTGACATCATATTGCAACACTACAGGACACCCCAGGCCATCCCACACAGGCCACATCTAGCCATCTTCACGGCTCTCCATGGCACACTTACTGTTGTGTGGTCATACAGTAATGTGTCCCAACACAGTGGTTGAGAACCACTGATTTAGTCCAACTGTGTCATATCTTCAAAGGCTGATTTGTCACCTGTACAGCTCGGCATAACCACCTACATAACTCCACAAACAGCACACACAAAACCTCAAAACACACACAAAAACAGCAAGAGTCCTGTGGCACCTTAAAGAGTAACAGATTTCTTCAGGCATAAGCTTTGATGGGCTCCAACCCACTTCATCAGATGCACGAAGTGGAAACTACAGTTGAGAGGTATATATACACATGCCAGGTGTATATACGCCTCTCAACTGTAGTTTACACTTCATGCATCTGATGTAGTGGGTTGGAGCCCACAAAAGCTTATGCCTAAAGAAATCTGTTAGACTTTAAGGTACCACAGGACTCTCATTGTTTTTGCTGTACAAAGACTAACATGACTACCCCTCTGAAAAACAAACACACAGCTCCTCATAGCAGCACACTCCTTATTTGCCACCTACATTAATCAACAGACTTCCCACTCAACCCACCCAGACACAACTCAACACAAATCTCCTAGCATGAAACAAACACACACAAATCAACACAATCACCAATGCACCACCACAACTCCCATACACAATAACCCCAAACTAATGCAGCTGCTCACCACAACATATACCCCTCATTCAGCCTATACAACTCAAAACAAATGTCCCAGCACACCACGCACCCTTATCCACCCTCACTCATACTTACTATAAAGCTATAAACGTCAGTGACAAAACTGCAAGTTATCACTAGTTATTATTATGCTTGGAAAATTTTAGTTAGGAAGATATAACGTGTCTTACTCTAAGGAAGCATTTTTAGATTTATGAAAAACACATCCTCATTGATCAACTATTTTCCCTTAACCTTTTCCTTGGGCAACCTTTCAGTTAGTTTCTCCCCTTCAACAGTGACCACATTCTTCCTCATTCCTTCTTAAGTCACGGCTGCATTACACTTTTCAGATTTCTTCAAGGCAATCAGCTTACTATCATATTATACCCAAGAACAGATGCCTCTCCTCCCAGATAACTCTGCAAACTACCAAAATATCATTGGACACAAGACCTTAGACAAAGTTCACGACTGGACTGCATATGGATATGGCTGTTGTATAGGTATGCATATATATATATGGCAGTTATATTACACAGCTAAAAACATTAAGAAGTGATAAATCCTCATGCCTCAAGGCTTTAGCAAACCACAAAATAACACAAATAAGGAAGAAATTGCTCCCATGGGCCAATTCTTCTGTAATTATCCACTATAAGGTTTTTTTTTTTTACTTTCCTCTGAAGCATCTAGTATTAGTCACTGTGAGAAAAAGGATACTGAACTAGATGGACCACTGTTTCTCATCCCATATATTCCTTTGGTTTTCAGCAATTTTGTTTTCAGTTGTAATTGCTGCACTATGTAAAATTTGTAGCTTCTGGTTTTTCTGCACATCTTCATAACTTAAACATGTTTTTTGAAGGTCTATTTACAATAACTGTTTTTCAGTCCACTTTCATTACTTGTTGTCTATGTAAGCACCCCTAACTCCAGTGGGCTGTTTACCTTGTGTTTTCCCTTAATCGTCTCATTGTATGTTCATGGTCTTGGCTGGAGAAGTCAGGCTGATTCAGTTTCATCGTTTTTTTTAAAAAAGACAATTATTATTTTTTCTTGTTATTCCCTCTGAATTTTGTATAAGATAAGAAGTTTGACAGATTAAAGGCAACCTGTCACACACTGTTAATCATCTTAACAATAGAGACATCCAGCTACTCTGGGACTGTGGGTGGAACTTGGGTAACGGGTTGCTACCGTATTATCAACAGTTTGTTGCCTGGCAATACCCAAATTATTCTTGCTACAAGAATGCTACATAAAAGCTACATCCATGTGTGCACTGGCATATAATTAGTTAAGTGCCATCTGCTGGTACTTTATATATAGCATCATTCATAAGTTAGTAAATTTGGCATCAGAAATAAAGGAATGACTGCTTTGTTGTGTTTGATATTGTGCATGGATACAACTGCTTACAGCAACAAAACTGTTAAACCCAGCAACTGTGGAAAAGGTAATATAACAAATTAAACAACAGGGACAACAAAATCAGAGAGTCCTATGACATACACATCAAAAATGTCTTAAGTACAGAAAGGACAGACAGTAAATATACAAGCAGCACTGTGATAGAAATACAAGATGTATGGTAGGAGCTGTTCACTACATGTAAGGTCATACATCATACATTTACAATTTGTATTGTAGTTGGAGAAAGGAAAAGTTTGATTGTTATCTGAAGGAGAACTGGAAAAAACTGCATTGTAATTTACAAGATGTGTGTCTTTAGCAAGTTTTTGACTGCTGTTGCTGATAGTGATCTAGACCTGTTTGATCTGTTGTTGACTCTCCAAGTTTTCTATGCAGGGATAGTCTTCTGTTCTGTGCATGTACAGGAGAGCTGGGTCCTGGGTAGATTCTTTATGCACTACTGGAAAATAATAATAATCAACCATCAACATGACCAACAGAAACCTCAGATTCATAGGGCAGATCTATACTGCCTGCCATTTTTGGTGGCAGTCAAAGGGAGATATGTAAGTTATTTAAAATAACTTGCACATCTCCCTTCGACTCCATTATGCCCAGAATGTCCAGTGCACTGAGTTGAAGGAAGGGCCTCATCCTTCTTTTGGTTAGACTAAACAAGCCAAGCTCTTTAAGTCTTCTCTCATAAGGCAGATTTTCCATTCTGTGGATCATTCTTGGAGCCCTTTTCTGCACCTGTTCAGTTTGAATTATTTTTTTCTCAAACGTGGGGGAACAGAACTGCATACAATATGCCAGACGAGGTCTCTTCAGCACCTTATATAATGGTACTAACACTTCCCTATCTCTACGGGAAATAACTCATCTGATGCATCCTAGGGCATTAATTTTTTTCATGGCCAAATCAAACTGGCAGCTCATAGTCATCCTTTGACCAACCAGTACATCCAGTCCCTTCTCCTCTTCTGTCATTTCCAACTGATACATCTTCAATTTATAGGAAAAATTCTTATTAGTGTCTAAATGCATGACCTTGCACTTCCCACTATTAAATTTCATCCTATTCCTATTATTACAGTTTACAAGGTCATCCAGCTCTTCCTGTATGACATCCTGATCCTTCTTTGTTTTGGCAACACTTCCTAACTTTGTGTCATTCACTAACTTTATCAGTAAATTCCCACTTTTTGTGCCAAGGTCACTAATTAAAAGGTTAAATAAGAGTGGCCCAAAACTGATCCTGAGGAACTCCACTACTAGCCTCCTTCCAGCCTGACAGTTCACCCAACAGTTCACCTCCTTCCAGGCTGACAATTCACTGTAACAGTCTTCCCTTTCAACCAGTTCCTTATCCACCTTTCTATTTTCATATTAATCCCCAACTTTTCCAATTTAACAAATAGTTCCCTGCGTGGAACAGTATCAAATGCCTTACTGAAATTTAGGTAAATTAGAGCCACTGCATTCCCCTTCTCCAAAAAATCTGTTATCTTCTCAAAAGAAGAGATAAAGTTGGTCTAGTACGATCTACCTTTTGTAAAGCCATGTGGTATTTTCATGCCAATTACTGTTAACCTCGATATTCTTAACTACTTTCTCTTTCAATTTTTTTTTTCCCAAGACCTTGTGTACTACTAAGGTCAAACTAACAGGCCTATAGCTACTTGCATCACTTTTTTTTCCTTGACAATAGGAACTATGTTAGCAATTTTCCAGTCACACAGTGCCATCCCTGAGTTTACAGATTCATTAAAAATCCTTGCTAATGGGCTTGCAATTTCATGTGCCAGTTCCTTTAATGTTCTTGAATGGAGATCATATCCCCCCCCTCGATTTAGTCCCATTAAGCAGTTCAAGTTTGGCTTCTACATTGGATGTGGTAATTTCCGCCTCCAAATCCTCATTCCCATTAGCCTCCCTACCACTACCCTGAGTTCACCATTAACCTGATTAAAAAATGGAGGCAAATTATTTGTTTAGATATTCAGCCATGCCTACATTATCCTTAACTTCCACCCCATCCTCATTGTTCAGTAGTCCCACTTCTTCCTTATTTGTTTTATTCCTATTTATATGCTATAGAACCTTTCACTATTGGTTTTAATTCCCTTTACAAGGTCCAATTCTGCTTGGCTTTTGCCTTTCTGACTTTATCTCTACATGTTCTGAAGTCCAAAAGGTAGCTTTCCTTGGTGATCTCTCCCATCTTCCACTCCTAGTAGGCTTTCTGCTTTCCCTTAATCATCTGTCGGAGATGCTTACTCATCCAGCTTGATCTACAAGTCCTGCCTATGAACTTTTTTGCCTTTCCTTGGGATGCAGGCTTCAGATAGTTTCTGCAATTTTGACATGAAGTGATTCCAAGTCTCCTCTACCTTTAGATTCAGGAGTTCATCAGTCCAACCCACTTCCCCTACTAATTCCCTTTATTTTTTAGAGTTAGCCCTTTTGAAGTCAAAGACCTTAGTTACATGTTTATTTGTGTTTATCTTTGCATTTAGTTTGAACTGAATTAGCTCATGGTCACTCAGACCAAGGTCATCCCCTACAACCAGTTCTTCTATGTGGTCCTTACTACTCTACAATACCAAATCTAAGATGGCATCCCTTCTCATTGGTTCAGTAACTCTTTGGTGATGGAATTCATCAGCTATCACATCCAGGAAAATCTGGGCTCTTTTATTAGCACGAGCACATGTACTCCAGTTTGTACCTGGGAAGTTACAGTCTCCCATAATCACACAGTTCCCAGTAATATTTACTTTATTAAAGGCTTTAAGCAAGTCTCTCACCATATCCAAATCAGATCTCAGTGGTCTGTAGCGCAACCCAAGCGCTATCCCAGAAAAAACTTTTGTAGTTTCTTCCCCAATGTGTTTACCCAGACAGATTCTGTCTTATCAGTTCTATCACTTGTAATTTCTTTACAGTCTACCTTATCGATACAGAATGCCATTCTACCACCTTTGCCTGTATATCTTTGTTTCCTAAACAACACACAGCCTTCTATACTTGAACACAGTTGTGACTACTATTCCACTATGTTTCTGTTATCCCTATAATATCTGGGTTCACTTCCCCTACCAGTTGCTCTAGTTACTCTATTTTGTTACCCAGGTTCCTTGCACTGGTATAAACACATTTTAATTTTTGCTATTTGGCTTCACTCATGCTCCTCACCTAATTTGGCACAATCATTTTACTGCCAATATTGTCTGTTATACTGGTATTTACACTACCTTTCCTCTTAATGTCCATTCTGATCCCCACCTCTGTGGAGCTTTCTGTGCCGGCAGATTTTTCTGGCATCATCTGTGCCAGTTTGTTCTCCAGGACAAATCCACCCACTGGTCACACCCAGTGAGGTTGCAAGCCATTTACTGCAGGTAACAAAGCTTCCACTGCAGAAGTGATTTAAATGAAAAGTATATGATGAATAATGACAACTCCAGCATCAGAATGTGGGCAGGAATAAACCAGAGTCCACAGTCAAAATGCTAGATAAGGCCCTTAATACCATAAAACCAGGCACAATGATGTGTGTGGGGGGGAAGGGGGTTCCAGTAACATCTTGCTGGTACCTCTTAAGCTCTTGCTACCAAAAGCATTTCAGTGGCTCACGAAAAGTTACCGCCCACTTGGCATCAAGGAAATATTATTGTCCTTCTCAAGTTGGGCAAGGACCACCATAACATGGTGATTTATTGCCCAATATCCTTGCTGCCAGTGTGTTTTAAGTTATTTGAGTGCTTGATCCTACAACGAATCACTCTGGTGTTGGACAGCTTCCTGCAGGTAGAGCAGACAGAGAGGAACTGGTTGAGAATTTGAAAGTGGAAGGTACCTTAGGTGAAAGTGATCATGAAATGGTAGGAGAGAGAACACCAAAGTAAAGACAATGGATGTCAAGAAGTCAGACTTCAGTGCACTCACTGAGTTGGTAGGTAGGATACCATGGGAAGCATGTCTAAGTGGAAAAACAAATGAAGACAATTCACAGTTTTTCAGAGAGACAGTATTTAGGGCATAAGAACAAACTATTCCAGTGTGTGGGAAGGATAGGAAGTATGGCAAGAGACCACCCTGGCTTAACCAGGAGATTTTCAATCTTCTAAAAATAAAGAAAGAGTCCTACAAAAAATGGGAACTTGGAAAAATCACAAAGGATGACTATAAACAAATAATACAGTTATGTAAGGGAAAAATCAGAAAGATCAAGGCACAGACATCAAACTAGCTGAAGGCATAAAGGGTAACAAAAATTTTTTTTAAAATACATTAGAAATAAGAGAAAGACCAAGGGCACTGTAGGTCCATTACTCAACAAGAGGGAAAAACAATAACAGAAAATGTGGAAATGGTAGAGGAACTAAATGCTTTCTTCATTTCAGTCTTCACCAAGAAGACTGGTGGTGAGTGGATGCCTGCCATAGGGGAGGGCAGTAAAAACTGGACAGGATCAGAAGCTAAAATAGGGAAAGGACTAGTTAAAAATTACCTAGACAAGTTAGATGTCTTCAAGTCACCAGGGCCTGATAATATGCACCCTAGAATACGCAAGGGGCTGGCTCAGGAGATATCTGAGCCATTGGCTATTATCTTTGAAAAATCATGGAAGACCGGAGAGGTCCCAGGGGATGGGAAAAGAGCAAATATAGTGCCCATCTATAAAAAAAACAAAAAAAGGGGAAATAAAAACAACCCAGGGAATTACAGATCAATCAGTTTAACCTCTGTACCAGGAAAAATAATGGAACAAATAATTAAGGAATCCATTACCAAGCATCTAGAAGAGAATAAGGTGCTAAGTGACAGTCAGCACGGATTTGTCAAGAACAAATCATGTCAAACCAACCTGATAGCTTTCAACGATGGGGTAACAAGCCTTGTGAATAGAGGGGAAGGAATAGATGTGGTATATCTAGACTTTAGTAAGGCTTTTGATATGGTCTTGCATCATCTTCTCATTCACAAACTTGGGAAATACAGCTTGGATGGAACTACTATAAGATGGGTGAAAAACTGGTTGGATAACTGCTCCCAGAGAGTAGTTATCAACAGTTCACAGTCATGCTGGAAGGGCATAAGGAGCAGGGTGCCACAGGGATCAGTTCAGGGTCCAGTTCTGTTCAATATTTTCATCAATGAAAGATGATAGCATAGAGAGTACACTTATAAAGTTTACCCATGATACCAACCTGGGGGGGGGGAGGGTTGCAAGTACTTTGGAGGATAGGATCACAATTCAAAATGATTTGGACAAACTGGTGAAATGGTCTGAGGTAAACATAATGAAATTCAATAAAGACAAGTATAAAGTACTCCATTTAGGAAAGAACAATCTACTGCACATACGCAAAATGGGCAATGACTGTCTAGGAAGCAGTACTGCGGAAAGGGATCTGAGTGTCATAGTGAACCATAAGCTAAATATGAATCAACAGTGTAGCATTATTGCAAAAAAAAAAAAAAGCAAACACCACTCTGGGATGTAGTAACAGGAGTACTGTAAATAAGAAAAGAGAAGTAATTCTTCCACTCTACTCTACCCTGATTAGGCCTCAGTTAGAATACTGTGTCCAGTTCTGGGCACTGCATTTCAGGAAAGATGTGGACAAACTGGCGAAAGTCCAGAGAAGAGCAACAAAAATGATCAGAGGTCTGGAACAGCTGACTTATGAGGGAAGACGGAAAGGGCTGGGTTTGTTTAGCCTAGAAAAGAGGAGATTGACAGGGGACACGATAACAGTTTTCAAGTATCTAAGAGTTTGTCATGAGGAGGCGGGAGAAAAACTGTTCTCCTTAACTGCCGATGATAGGACAGGAGGCAATGGGCTTAAATTACGGCAAGGGAGGTCTAGGATGGACATTGGGAAAAAATTCCTAACTGTTACGGTGGTTAATCACTGGAATAAGTTGCTGAGGCAGGTTGTGGAATCTCCATCACTGAAAGTGTTTGAGAGCAGGTTAGACAAGCACCTGTCGAGGATAGTTTAAGAGGGTACTTGGTCCTGCCATGAGTGCAGGGGACTGGACTTGATGACCTCTCATGGTCCCTTCCATTTTCTATGATTCTATAGGAAAGGATGCAGCACAATCTAATCTAATTAGATCTGTGATCTAATCATGGCTTTACCACCTTCATAAAAAAATGGTTTACAACAAAATCTAAAGACAGGTGAAGTATTCCTTGACTTGATCTCCACTTACGACATGGTTGGCACACAGGCTTTCTGTGTAAACTCTCTCAAAGTGCCCCACATTGGGTGGTTGAAGTAATAGAGATCTTCCGCCAAAACAGGTATTTCAGAGTACACATGGGCAACCACTACAGTTCTTGGAAGTGTTAGATTAACAGTCAAGGTTCAGTTCTTCCAAAAATACTATTTAATGTATACCTTAACAACTTGCCAGCAATACAATCTCACAAGTTTATTTATGCTGACATCTGCTGGAGCTATCAAGTTCAGTCCTTCTTAGAAATTGACATGGTTCTGAATGATGATATGAAGCTCACAGAATACTACTATAGTCAACAGGGCCTACATCCAGCTTCCACAAAATGGTTTCTAACATTTTTCATCTGCATAATACAAACATTAACTATGAGTTAAATATTTTCTTAAGCAGCCACTGCAGGTAACACAAACCAAATCCAGTTTATTTTGGTGTGACACTGGATATGTTAGACATACCACAACCACTTGGAGAAGACAGTAGCCAAAATTAGCCCTCAAAACAAAATGCTCACAAAACTTAGAGGATCAAACCAGGGGCCAAACTGCTCATGTGCTCAGACATCAGCCTTTACCATCTGCTATTCAACAGCAGAGTTCAATGTTGCTTGTATCATACAAGGTAGGTCAATTTAAGAGTTTAACAAAGCTATAAGCATTGTTACCAGGACTTTATATGCAACTTTTTGTTGCCCAGGGTGCCAATAACATAGCAACACCCCATACTCACTGTGAGCGAGGCTCCATCATGCCACTGGTCAAAATCTGTGAGAACAGCGACTTGCCTCTGTACTTAGACCTCTTCAGTCAACCACCACTTTGCCCTTTTTTTTAGATGTCTTTTATGGTCACTTATGACACCACAAAGGTGACAGTGGAATCTGCTTAGCATAACAAATGGCCTACAACAACAGTTAATCATTTTCTCTTCACTGACCCAACCATCCTTCTGTTAGGTCTTGAGCCGCCAAGGTGTTTGTAGTCATCCCTGAACTGATTTCAAACAGGATAGGCAACTGTGCATCCAGCCCAGTCTCTACAAATTAGGGTTCTCTAACAACCCAAAATATAGATGCAGTCAACTTCAGACTATGTTGCAAATCCTTGACAAGTGCCTGCTGACTTAATTTAACAGTGGGCTACAGGCTTTTCACCTGGCTGATGATGATGTTATCAAATATGCTGAGAGAGATCTGTCAAGCTTCAAAACTGGAAAATTTTAGGAACCTAATCGTTGTGGACTGCAGAATCTTCTCACAGCTTAAGGGAAGAGGAATAGACCACTGGCCTAAACCATAAAACTCTAGACATTTTAATTTGGCTACACTCACAGGTTGCTAAAAATTTGTTTATCTAATCTCTGAATACCATTGTTTGCATCTAATCAAAACATTTGAACAAAACAAACACTTTTTGCAAATGACAAAGGTATTGAAGACTGGTCCAACAGAGCTGGACAGTTCAAAATGCCAATTCAGAAACAATGTAGGAACCAAAGAGGAAAAAGAACCCCCACTAAATCAATGTACCTATTGTTGGGAGCAATTGAACCTCTCAGAGCAAGTGCAGTTGCTATGCAAAAATATACAGCAGAGACTCATTTTTTTTAATCCGTCACTGGGAAATTATCCTTTCAAACATGTGAGTTAATTCATCTTCAGAGTGGTTTAGCCTTAGATATCCCTTTTGAGATAAGACCAGCACTCATATTGAATTATAATAAGCCAGTTCTGTGGCTTTATATTGAATGCTATTTGTCCACTGCACAAAACTCAAAAGTCTTAAAATTCATTTCACTTAAGACTTTGGCTTGGGTGTGCAATCCAAGGTGAAAGGTCAATGTTTCATTAACTCAGCCAACTCAATTACAATTGTAGTTTAATGAAAAAGTCAAGATGATCATAAAAAAACCCAGGTCATCCGGAGAAGATCACTAAAAATCTCAAACATCCTGTGCTTAATTGGCAGTAAATTTCTTGATCTGGCCTATTTGAGCAAGGCAAACCTGCTCCAAAACACAATAATGCTAATTCACAGATACGATAGACAGAACTCCATCAAAATAAGTTAAATAAACAAATGAGCTGCTCTCTAAAACACAAGTATATTTTTTTTCCTAGAGTAGAAAAGGAATTTTCATTCTGGTAGTTTAAAACGTTCTCCGCATTCATTCTAGTGTGTCAAAGTTGAGTATTATTAGGTTAAGGGAAAGATACAGGATAGCAGAAAATCTTTTAAGATTAGCTTTTTAACATGTAGCATTTAAAACACAATAGTTCTCAAACGTTTTCCAATGGAAACAAGGGCTATACAAAAAAACTGTCACTGTCAACAAAATTAGTGGTAAAACATGTTGATTTTTTTGAACTCTCAAAACATTTTGCAAAATCAGCTCCATTGTTTTTTGCTAGGTTCTTAAAAAATTAAGAAAATTTCCATAGGCCATTTTGCTGCAAACATGTTACTCTCTGATAAAATGATGATATTGTGCACCCATAGTGTGAAGTCATCATTTTTACAGTCCAAATTGCCACTCAGAAATATATTTTGAGCACTGGCAGTGTGTTCTCTGCTGTACAAAGGAAAGAGCAAATCCCTGTCCAATAGAATGTATGTTCTCAATTCTTAATCTTGCAATCAGCAGATTCTTGCTCTCATAAGGAACTCTAATGACTTCAACACATACAAGTCAAACTCATGTGCAGGTACAACGGTCCACCTCTATGCAGCCCATTGCAGTACCAAGCCCCAAAACAGAAAGATGTTCATGTCCGTAATACTGATGACCAAATTCATATTTTTATGGGATTTTACATGTCATATATATTTGTTTACAAACTATAAAACTCCAAACAAAATTATCTATATCACAATTTTTAGCAGTGAAATATGAATCTCAAAATCGGCAACTCACATAATCCTTAGCTAAAAACTGATGTGAGGAAAAAAGAGAAAAGGAAAGTGTCTGTGAGTTTATATGAAATACAACAAATATATTGTAGCCACACATAGCTGAGAATGTATTAGTCCAGATTTTCTACCTCTGATCCTTGGACTCAGAGGGTTTACAGACTATGTCTAAGATTTCCAAAGAAGTATGCACCTCCGTTTGAAATTTTTTTAGGGTTCACAAATGAAAAAAGGTTGAAAACCACTGCATTAGTCAATTGCTATAGAAATATAACTAAAATCCATTTATCAATGTAACATATTTAAAGAAATGCTGTTATGCAACATATTACACTAACAAGGTAGTTAACAGAAAGGTGGCCTGTGTATGCAAGTATCCACAAGAACTGCACATTTCTATCACAGGAAGCCCAATCATACGTAAGGCCACTAAATATTATTGTTGATAGGCATTCATCCCCTTGTGTTTATTTCCAGAGGGCTAGCTGTGTTAGTCTGTGTACAGCAAAAACAACAAAAAAATTCAGGAAAGATTCATGTGACTTATGAGCTACATTATCTACTTTTCTCCCACAGCTTTTTCCAGTATAATTAATTCTTAAAAAGTGCACACAACTTTACAAAGTAATACAACAAAACACTGATAATATGCTACTAACCGTTATGAATACAATTTTAAAAATCTGGTTTTACATTTATAAAACTGAATTTATAAAGCTCTATGGGAAATAAAATCCTGCATGGAGGAATGAAGAGGTTAGCAATACATAAGAGTTTTACAGAGCTGGTCTTTTGTTTCTGGAACACCAGTTCAAGATTAACATACAGCATGACTGAAATGAGTCTGGTGATTCTGCTTCAGTCCTACTAGGCAGTAGTCCACATTACAAGATAACCACACATACTGCACAGCTCAGAAGACTCTGCTCAGAGCAGGCCAGATGTTAACCAATGTGGAAACTAGATCACTTTCATTCCTAGAGAGAGTGGTTTCACCACGTAATGTTGATTTCATGAGTGCAAAATCTGTGAAAGCACATACCTTGGCTTCCTATACTATCTCTGGCTAGTGGATAAATAAAGGATCCTGGATTCCTAAGCTACAACTCTGTTAAGACCATTAAAAACCAGATACAATTTTAAAACATCATGGGATTCTAAAATACTGCAGTGTACAGCTGTGTCTTTTATTTAAGTATCAAACACTTATTTTGTAAGAGGATTTACACACACAGACAGATAAAATCAAACAAACCCCTGTAAGATCTGTGGTTCTCAAACTTATTTATAGTATAGACTGCATTGCACTAGAGAAACTGTCTTGTAAACTAGTTCCAAAGGGGCAGCCATGTTAATCTAGTTCAGTGGAATAAACAAGGAGTCCTGTGGCACTTAAAGATGGACAAAGTGTCATTTTCTCCCACAAAAGCTCATGCAATAAATAAATCTGTTAGGCTTTAAGTGCCACAGGACTCCTTGTTTGTCTTGCAAACATAGAATTATAGGTTTGGAAAGGACCTCATGAGGTCAACTTCTCTCTCAGTAATGATGTACAGATCTCTTCTCTTCCCAGTCAGAATGACACAACATCCTTATCACAATGATAACAATTGTTTATATCTGATCACCATTCAATGAGTTCTATTTTCCAAGTCATTTATGGAAAAGTTAAAAAAACTGATCCCAACAATGTGCTCTGTAGAACTTTCTCTTGCTATTCTTATTCAAAAGAAATAAATAAATTTGTCCTAACAACCAATCCTTGAGCTATATTTGCACACATGCCAATAACCTATGTTCCTATTTTCTTCACTGGTTGCCTGTGTGATACATTATGAATGGAGTTTTATATATATATGTGACACATTTACAAAAAAGCCAGTCTGTGCTGGTGAATGCCTAATATTAAAAGGGTAAGTTTCCAGCTTTTTACTGAAGTCACTACAGCCATGGAGGCTTAATTCAAACTAATTTTTTAGCTGTCTATCCAGGCTTTCCTTAGTTCAAACTAAGGAATGCTTAGTTCAAACTAATAACTACCAGTGCTTAGTTCAAACTAAGCATTTAGTTCAAGCATTAGTTTGAACTAAGTCCATGGGAGACCAGGACTAACCCTTAATTAGAACTAATAAGTTCAAACTAAGGGCAGTTAGTTCAAACTAACAAAGTGGACTAATTCAAACTAACGATAGTTCAAACTAGTCCACGTTGTTAATGTGAACTAATAAGTTCAAGGTTAGCTCGAACTAACTTCAAAATTACTAGTTCAAACTAACAAGTTCAAATTAACTGTTCCTGATTTAGACATAATCTACATTTCCAGCACAGGTACCATTTGGTTTTGACATTTTGCTGATACTATCTTTTTTCCAAGAAGCAATTAACACATTTTGCTACTCAGCACAAAAGAACAAAACAATCAGACAAAACAACATTCAGGCAATGTTACTGTAGAGAATTCAAAAACACCAAAAACAAAATGTTCAAAATTACGGTTCCCATACGAAGCACATATTTCGGTCTTCTTTTGCAAACTGTGTGTATGTTTATATAATTCTGTACCCTATTATTAGTTTCAATGTGGTCAAGTTACCGTTGTTGTAGGAAACAACTTAAAATGCACTATATGTGGGTTCAGAAGTCTAAAAAACCCAACTGCTTTAATATTCCTTATTAAGAAAAATGTTTTTAATAAAAAATAATTAAAAAAATAAAAATATGCCAGCTGTCACAAGCAAACCTATATGACAAATTGGTTTCCACATGCAATTGGATATGAAAATGACAAACTAACTCGTGGTTCAGATTTCCAAATGGGGAGTTATATGGTCCTAATTACTTCATGTAGACTGAAGCTGTGATACCATCTAGAAAGGAAGATGATTGGAACATTTTAACATGAAAGTAAGGTGCACAGTAAGGAAACAATAAACGAAAGAAAATTTAACCATGATGGAAAATACCTTGACTGTTTCCTTTCCAACATCAGTGCTTGTAAACTATACTTGTGAAGTATCTTTTAATATCAAATTTTATCTGAGCCTGTGCACTGTACAACTTTACTCATTAATCCTATCCATAATTTCTTTTAATGTATCTTCCTCTAAAGTCTTCCTGCCAACACTTCCAAATTCTAAGATATTAAATTTTAATTTTTTTATATTTTTATAAAATTAATTTACAAGTTGAATATGTAACAATTAGAATATCTCCGTCAGTCAAATTCATGCTTTCCACCCTCCCACATCCACTTCCTTACCATGTTTGATCAATTCTTGCTATGTTATGTCCAATTTAGGATCTGACCTGAAGCCCACTAAAGTAAATTGAAACACTGTCATGCACTGCAGTGCTCCTTGGATCAGGTACACAGACTGCAAACCTCCTTGAGCAGAAAATGGTCATTTTTACTTGTCTGTAAAAAAACTATGAACACAAATGGCACTGTGGAAATAAATAAATAAGGCCAAATAACAGAACTCAAATCTCCTAGCTATAAAGTGGCATTGATTCCAGACAATTTGCAAGGGTTGAAAGTAAAATTAATACAGCTTGAAATTGGGAGGGAGCTAGGTTATTCTCAGTGGTGACAGAAGACAGTACAAGGAGCAATGGTGTCAAATGGCAGCTAGGGAACTCTAGGTTGGATATTAGGAAAAACTTTCTCACTAGGAGGGTTGTGAAGCACTGGAAGGGGTTGCGTAGGGAGGTGGTGGAATCTCTTTGGAAACAATCATCTTTGAAACTTTGAGACCCGGTTAGATAAAATCTTGCTGTGATGATTTAGTGGGAATGGTCCTGCTGTTAGCAGGGGGTTGGACTAGATGACCTCATGAAGTCCCTTCCAACCCTAATAGTCTATGATTCTATAAAGCAAATTCTCTGTGCTGCAGGAAGGTAAGAGGCATGGGGAAGTAACAGTACAGGATCATACAATAGCACTACAGGCCTAATCCAAACTTTAATAGACTTTGGATTAAGCTCCAAAAGCACTCACAGAATAGACAGGATGCTGTTATATGTGTAAACTTGTCTAAAAACAACCTATGCAAGTGGACATGGTCAGGAGATAATAGTCTGGCTGTAACCTCCCCTTAACTGGTTAATATGTTATACTCAACAAGTGCTATGAAGCAGCAGGAATTTTTCTCTTGGTCAGATCAGCAGCTAAGTACACTTCACAGTATGCCTCCCTAGCTCATTTTGAAGAATCTTGTCCAAACCAGCAGAAGGACTTTTACAAAGACAGAATTTCTACATCACTTTGATGTGGCAAAGAACTTAAAAACTGTAAAGGAGAGAGATACAGACTGAATACACATTGATTTTTTTCCCCATCAAAATCCGTTCACAGAAAATATATTTCTCCCTTCGCACCCCCCACAAGTAACCAGAACAGCAGAAAAATACCAGTTGGCATGGATACACTGTCATTTTTATGTACATTAAGTTTGTTCAGTTTAAATACATTTCCTTAATTTATTTAGCCACTATTTTTAGCTTCTCATTTTTTCAAAAAAGAGAAGCTGCTCTACATTAAAACAACTGCTTAGTAGGATAACTGCATCTAAATTACATTTGAAGAATCAGTCTACATTAGTGTGCCTCAAGTAGCCAATCAAGATAAATTGTTTTATTCCTCATTCTGTTTAGTAGATTGTCTCTTCACTTCAGTCATCAATGAATATTTATTAAAAATGACTTGCAGAATAGATTTGTGACCTTATGGAGTTTTAAGATGTACAAAGAATGCCTGAAAAAAATTAATTCCTGCTTGTTTGTTGCATTAGAAACTCAGGTGTCAAGTAGCCTAGAAGACACTGTAATCACTGATGAACTTGTAAAAATAATGACATCCCAAGTGTCTAGAGAGTAAAAAAGTACAATAAGAAGAGACAAGATTTTTTGTCAGACTATGTCAAATACTTTAGAGGTTTTTGTTTGTTTTATCAATAGCTGTTTAACTTGAATATCTAATTAGCATTTGGGAAAAAAGGTCTCTTTGTTAAAGATTCAACATATTCACCAAGAGATCCGTCAGCAAAATCAGGAAAGATGAGACTTAATAAACTGACACATTTAGGGTAAAAAGATACAGTAAGAAGAAAGCTAGATTTCCACCCCACTCCACATTTAAAAAAAATACAAATATTTCAGGACCCCCTGTTTTACACTTCAAAAAGAAGCAAAGGAGGACACAAGCACATTTACAACACAAGTCACTTGCAGCACATCTTTAATTAAGACCATAGTAACTCTAGGCACAGTGAATCACAAACGTATTGTCTTTGGGGCTAGTTCTGAGACCTATAGTTTTTTCAGACTCTCAAGAAAGGAGTAAGATAAAAATAAGAGTAAAAAAGCCAAGGAGGGTGATTTTGGTTAACACTGAGTTACTAAGGAATTCATGATTTAAGTTCCATTCCAGCAAATATTTATGCACCGGTTACCTTACTAATGTGGAAAGGCCCACTCTCATAAGTGAAGTTACCGTAAACTGTATACTCATGTATAAGCCAAAATTTCTTCCTCGAAATCCCCTTTGAAAATGGCACTCAGCTTATGAACAGGTATATACAGTAGTTCGATCCTCCTCCCTTTCCAAGTATTAAGGGATCTTGATGCTCAGAGTGGGACCCCCAGCATGTGGCCTGGCTGCCGGAGAGGCCAGGTAAGGGGGCCCTGAGTAGGGGGGGGTTCAACCCAGGGCAACTTGGAGCAGTGCAGGAAGCTGGTGGCAGGGTGGGTGGGCTAGGGAAGGGGTCAAGGACTCGAGGGAAGCCAACGGCAAGGTGGGTAGGTTAGGGTGGGGCCTGGGGCAGCGCGGGGAACTTGTGGCATGGTGGGGGGCTTAGGAAAGGCCCCAGGGACTTGAGGGAGGCTGGCGACAGGATGGAGGGGTTAGGGAGGGGCCTGGGGGTAGCACAGAAAGCTAGTGGCAGGGTGGGGGTGTTAGGGAGGGGATTGAGGCAGCATGGGAAGCCAATGGCAGGTTGGGGGGGTAGGGAGGGGCCCAGCCCAGCGGGGAAGCCAGTGGCAGGGTGGGGGGGTAGGGAGGGGATTGGGGCAGTATGGGGAGCTGGCAGCAGGATAGGGAGGCAAGGGAGGAGGGTGAGTCAGTCCTGATTTTGAGCTTCTGCTTATATGCAGATTGGCTTATAGGCAAGTATATACGGTATTCACCTACATACTTGTTTGCAGTATCAGCCTCATTATTTTTTAAGATTAGTGATTTTTTTTATTATAGTACCTAGAAACAAATATGAGTTAGAATATATAACCAACAAGTGAACTGCTTTGGTAAACCTCAAAAATTCTGCAACATTAGCCAAGATTTCAGATGATAAATTATATCAGCTCAATCAGCTGAAGGCCTACATACATATTTGAGACTCTTAACCATTTCAGCAATATTTTTATCATCTTTTGTTTTGAATGAAAATCAGTCCAATGAAATTATACTCATCTAACTATTTTCTCTAAGTCCTCTATTTAGTAAATCATTTAAGCACATGCTTAGTGTTAAGCACTCATCTGCTTTTTTGACTCAGAGAGTAAGTGTATAAAATGTGAACAACAGATGTGCCTACATTAAACCCTGAATGTGGCATTAAATGGTTTAAGGATTCGTTATTTCTTTTAGCTCATTAAATATAAATCTGCACACAAGTATTTTCTATCCCTAACTGTCTCTAAAGAAAGTTTGGATACAATTAGCTTCTCCATAGGCAAGAGAGATTAAACAAAAACAAAAGCAACAAAAAAGAGCTAAATTACAGAGCAAATATAAATTGTTTTCAAAACAATGGCATGTCTCCAGATTATTTTATTCTACCCTAATTGAAAGGTTCTCTTTTATAGCACTTTCTTCCTTTCTGATTTCTGGTCTTTGTTCCTGACTTGCAGTTACTAGATTTAGGGCTCCGCTGTATAAAGGCCATTAAAACCAAGCTAATTTCAATTCTACATCTTTTTAATGTTCAAAAAGACAGGCAAGCATAGATTGTGTTATAATTAGAGCGGAACATATTTCAACACAATATGTATGTACGTTGTCTTTGGAGCGGTTTCTGAAATGACATGCTGTCTCTATGGTATAGATGTAGCACCTTTAAATAATCAATTTAATTCAAAGCAGTCAAAGGGAAGATTCATTCACTTACCAATATCCAGCTGTTGGCCTTCAATTCCACAGAGTTCTGTGGTTCACTGCTGTACAGACAACATAAGCAACACATTAAAGTCTTCTGGCTCTCATCTGAAGAAACAAAAGCAAATAAGGATACATTTAAAAAAATAAAATAAAAATATAGACAAAAATTATACACAGCAATCCTGTATCCATGTTAAAACAGCAAACTCAAGGCCCAAATGTCAATCTTAACTTTAAAGGCCTCTATTTCATCAGATTCCCATGTAATTCTTGTGTGTCCATTTCCCTCAATAGTAATTTAAAAAAAAAAAATCAAATGCAAGTGTAGAAGAACCAACACAATGAACTGCACAGATCGTATTAAAAATATTCAAATCTATATCAGCAGTTCTTAACCACCATGTCAGGACACATCATTGGGTCACCACATAGAGGTAAGCATGTCATGGAGAGCTGGGAAGATGGCTGGATTTGGCCTGGGTGGAGTGGGCTGGTGTGTCCTGTTGGGTCACAACAAGCCATTAAGTGTGTCACAACCTCAAAAAGCTTAAGAACCACTGCTCTAATTTACTGAAGTGATGAACCACACAGGAATTAATCAAAGTGAAAGAAATTTTCTGCATTTTAACATTTTTAGTGAACTTTGTGGTTTTTTAAAGAGTTTTTTTTATAAGTCCCCATTTTAATTGCATTTGAAGGGGGAATTAGTGCTGCAAATCCACAAAGCTAAAAACCTGGAATGCAGAATTTTATCTCTTCTTGCAAGTTTGTGTTTCATAACTCTTCTTCTAAAATACTTCAAACAGGTTTTAACTACATAAGAAATTTCATTTAGTAATGGCTGCATTCAAACGTTCACTCTTTTAATTCAGCTAAAATCAGGATGACCAGATGTCCTGATTTTTATCGGGACAGTCCTTATATTCAGGCTCCTATATAAGAAAAAGCCCTATTAATCTCCATGCCCTGTCCTGATTTTTCACATTTGCTGTCTGGTCACTTTAGCTAAAATCCTCCAGCTTGGATAGCTTGGGTACCTTGGGTACCTTACAAGGGTTTGCATGGAATGAGAGCTTCAGTATTACTGAAGCAACCTGGTTTCATAGTGACCTACAAGCCAAAACTCCACAGTATGTTCTAGTCTTATTAATTTGTTAGTCTATTCCTCCCCCACAGGTGACTCTAATTCTACTTGTCTTTTACATAACACTTAGAAAGTGGACCCTTGTGTTGTCAGATTTCATCACTGATGTCACATGAACGACTCAATTGTGAAATCAGCACCAAGTCTTCTTTTGCCTCATTCCTTGCAGTGCAGGGTCTTGAATGGGAGGTAGTGAATGTCCTAAACTACCATTGACTTTAAAACGAGTACCTCTCAGGATCAGACTACACATGATTTGTAAATAATCCCTGAGTGCGCATTACTTGTGTTGCACGGTGTACTGACAAGTCTGGATACGTTAGAGTTGCAGTTCTCAATCACTGTGTCGGGACACATTACTGTGTCAACACACTGCAGAAAGCGTGTCACAGAGAGCCGGGGAAATGACTGGATTTGGCCTAGGGGGATGTGGGGGTCTAGAGAGTCCTGTAAGGTTGCAAAATGCTGCCAAGTATGTTGCGAGCTGCAAAAGTTTGAGAACCACTGGCCTATATAATATTCAGATCTTTAAAATCATGCATAGCACAGTGAGTCTTTTAAAATACTAATTAGTTACTGTGCAGTCACTGTTTAGTTAAATGTCCATCTTTGTATTTTTCTTTAATATCATTAGATATAACAACAAGCCACTGTTAGATGAGGTTTATAACTATTTTATTATGCCCTTATATACATACACACAAGTAAGTGAACTTTAACTCTGCAAATATCAATTACTGATTTGTAAAAGTTATTCACAACAGGGGTGCAAATTTTGGGGATCCGCAGACATGTGTATTAGACACCATATGCTCTGGGAAAGTAACATTTCTGCTGTACAGTGAAGCGATGCAACAGGGCACATACATAGGAAGACTCTGTGAACCCAACATAATGCACAACCAAGCTCCATTGAGGCTTTCTGTTCAGAGGGGTAGACTGGATGATTGGATCGAAGGAAATGCATCGATGTACCAGTAGGTTCATGCACTACTAAATTCTACTAACCCACAATCCTATGTGTGTAAGAAACAGGCCATATCAGGTACTCCAGTCCACCATACATTACAGTAGAGCCTCTGCTCATGTAAACGCAAGTTATTACAAAGCTGGAGCTGAGGATTCTGATTCTCATGTCTTTTGAACAAGTGTATGTGCCTATATAGCCAGTTTACTCAAGCTTGTGGACTCTTTTCCACAATTCAGTTATTAATATCTGTGCATATATATAATTAATTTTTTTTAAATTGTTTTTTAGCAGTGGGTAAACTTTTATATCAAATTTTAGCCCAGAGTAAAATTTTATAGTTGTACTGTAATATCCACAAAACTTGGTTTAATGGTCAAGAAGTTGATAAAACATTTGCTTATTAAGTGCCATTACCCTTAATTATAATATAAAAGAGCATTACTTAAAGGGTTTTAGAACTGGTGAGAGAAGAAAACATACAAATAAAATGATCCCCTACAATGATTTATGCTGATTGCAATAGACTTGTCATCCAGGATGTAATAAACAGTATCATTTAGAACTTTGTTGGCAAAGCCAGGAGAAAAAAAATACAAGTCTATTAACTTCTGTATTTTCACCAGGTGATCAAAGATGTTAACATTGATTTAAACCAGTGTCCTTCAATAAATGCCCAAAAAGCCTGTAGGTCATCACTGGCCTCCCACTGACTAACAATCTCTGCACAGAAATGGTTATCAAACATACACATTTAACTAACTAGTTTTGTTGTTGTGTTTATTGGGATCTTTTTAATATATGTTTTTATGAGCTTACATAATTTCCTAGTTTGTTTAAGATGAGTGTAATAGAGTATTTTATGTACTATTCACTAGAAGTTCTAAAGGTCCTGGTTCTGGTTTGTGTTTCAAAAGTTCACTCAATATGGACAATTAGCATGTCGTTGTTTGCACACTTAGCTTTTTAACAATTAGAGGTCATTTTATCTCCTTCAAAAGCACCATTTCAATTTAAAAAAATTCCTGGCATAAAATTAATTATGAGAGAAATTAAACAATTATTTCTTTGTCCAGTCAACCCTGAAACAATCCTGTGCTTTGGGGAGTGAATCATTTCAAATATTATTAAAAACACCACTGTTATAAGATATGATTAAAATTATCTCAGAACTGCTACACTGCCAATGAAAAAAATATTTATGCAACAAACAGAATCTGGTTCAAGTATTTTCAACCCTGTTTCTGTCTTACCATGTCTGCACATAAATATTTACAGTAGGTCATGCAGAAGTTCTTAATAAGAATAATTCACACAATCAAAACTGTGGTTGGAGAGGAGAAGAAAAAGCAGAAAGGGTAGGGGCAAAAGATTACACTGCAGTATAACAGCTTAATCAGGGACTTACACACTATAAAGGTTGCTTACCTTACAGTAACTGTAGCTCTTCAAGATGTTATAGTCATCTTGAATCCACCATAGATATATGTGCATCTTATGTGAGACTGGATTTTCCATGTGCACTGGGATCATGCATATGCACTTTGCCTCCTTATGCTCCCAATATGAGAGCATGATGGGGAGGATGTCTACAACCTTTCCTCAGGTCCCTTGCAATTCAAAGCCTGTGTTGCTGAAGACTTCAAAATCAGGAACAGAAGGTGGGTCATAGACTTCATACCAATCACACTATCTCAAGAGCCACAATTCCTGTAGGGTAGATAACTATTCTTTCTTTGACCATGCGTCAGTGTGGATCCACTCCAAGTGACCAGCAAGTAGCATCCTCTGTGATCAGTCGAAATGAAAACTTTTAGCAGTGTCAGTCCTATACTCTTCTCCTGACTCTGTCATCCAACCTAGCTACCATTTCAAAGGAATAACGTTTAATAAAAATGAGTGTTGCTTTTCATGACTTTCCTACAGATCTCAGAGACTGACATGTATCTGAAGCAGACAGAAGATTCTGCCTGTGTCCAGTGACCTCTCAGAGAAAAGGATGAAATACATGTGACCCATCATGAAATTTTCCCCAAAAGATGGCTCGATCTTTTGATGATCTGATATGTGCATGGAGCAGCAGGAAGAGAGAGCTTGAATGACTTAGGCCTGTTAAGGTAGTAAAGCAAAGCACTGCAAACATCCAAATATGAGGTTTATTTTTTCTTAGTGAAGAGTGGGGCTCCAGGAGGAAGACTGGTAAAGTGACCAATGATTCAAGTGGAATTCTGTTGCCATTCCAGGGATGAACTTAGGAAAAGGTCTCCTTCATCAACTTGTCCATCTGAAAGGATGTATACAGTAGTCCTGTCATAAGGGTTTGAAGCTCACAGAATGCATGCTAAAATACTCATCATGGAAAAGTATTTTAATGATGAGCACTGCAAAAATAGTTTGAATGGATGCTCCATGAGTTGTAGGACGACTGCATTGAGGATCTACACAGGAGTCAAGTTTTGGATAGGAGGGTAGGTGTAAAGGAGGTCTTTGAGGATTCTCTACTATGCTATAGGATATCAGAAAACTGAATGTAACTGTACCAGAGTGTGACCTACATAGCTGCCAGGTAGACTTTGAGACAGCTAAATGCCAGCCCTGCCTGTTTTAGAGGTCAAATGTAATCTAGAATCTTCATTATCAGGGCTTCTACTGGGTTTACCTTGTTAAGGACTTCCCAATGGAACATCTTCTCCACATGGAGAAGTAAGTCTTCCTGGTGGAAGATCTTCTGCTTTGCAGAAGAATCTTCAGAAACTGTAGAGTAGAATCTCTGCACTTTCTGCTCAGTTAGACAACTTCAAGGCCATCAGGTTTCTTGACTTGTGGATTGGAGTGTAGTATGGTTCAAACTCTGCAGAAGTGCCTCAGCCAGTTTGAGACAATCAAAAAGACTCTAGCTCAGGGGTGTCAAACTGATTGAATGTGGGTGGGCCACACTGGAAGGCAAGACACCTGTCGTGGGCCACATGGCTGCACAGGTTCCCCAGCACTTTCCCCCTCCATGTTCAGAGTGGCCTGGGCTCCTCTTTCCCTCCCCAACCCTGCAAGCTCTCTGACACCTTCCCTTTACCCTGCTCTGTGGGCTCCCCTTCCCCATGCTGGTTCCCAGACACACCTCCCTTCCCCTTCCCCTATGTCCTAGTAAGTAGTAGGCAAAAGAATCAGTCTTAGTCATGGGCATCCGGGCAGGGCTCCTGCCTCTCCCCCTTCCAGCTCACTCACTGTCAATCATTCGGAATGCTGGCATTTAGTTGGCTTAGTCCCAGCTGGCCTTTGATTGGCTTATTCCCACATGGGCCCCGGCCACTTTTTCCTTTTTTATTGGTGATTCATGCAATGTGCTGTCAATCAAATTAGCGTGCTATCTGACTGACAGTGACCAGTTGGGGTGGAGGCAGTGCAGTGACTCTCCAGAACCACTCTAGCCTGCTGTGACTGAGACTCTGATTGGTTGGCAGACCACAGCAGACCTGAGCCAAGATTGGCTGGAGCACTTCCTTTATTCCCCTGGGCTAAGTGTTGGATCATGTGAGTGAATCAGAAGCAGCCTAACCCTGCTGGGCCAAGCCTATCTTTGCAGTTTGCTGTTGCAGAGAGTTTCCAGGCACAACCCAGGCAGCAGCTCCGCGGGCTGGATTCAGCCAACGAGCCGTAAGTTTGACACGCCTGCTCTAGCTTTATACTTGGATATTTTCCTAGGAGCAAAGGAAATTGATGGGACATATAGAAGTATTTGATGTCATTAAAGGAGAAAAGAAGCCTTCATCCTATCACTAGAAGTTGCTGCCCTCTGAATTGTCTGCCACAATGAAAAGACCTACAGGGCAATGTCCCACAGTCAGACTATTAGGCATAGGATGTATTTTCACAATGGCCAATTGTTGCCTCTCAGAAGGTCCAAAACCCATTGCTAACTCCCTGGAAGGTGAAGAGCTACCAGAGGCACTCTGTGCTGATGACACTATTCCAGAACTCAATTGCTTCAAGACAGTGAGGGGATAAACAAACACCTCCATGTTTGTTTATACCAAAAATTGTTGACATGTTCTCAGTCAGGAGCTCTACTGTGGGGTTTTACAAAACAGGTAGGAAAGCTATGCAAGCTAATTTGATTGCCTGAGTTTCAAGATGATCATATGTAGCTTCAGACTATTTCTACACCCCTCATCTTCCATTTGGAAGTGATTCAGATGGGTAACCCATCTGGCCAATCACATAGTAGAACTAGCATCATTGTCAGATAGGGGCATTAAAGGGTATGCCCTTCTTCACATTCAATGAAACTAGCAACCATTTGATTTCTGGAAAAGCTGTGGGAAGACAACTACTCATTTGCTCAAATGAGTCATGGATGGGGAGTAGAAAGTTCTCAGTGACCATTGTGGTGCCCACAGGCGAAGCCTGACAAGCAGCAACATGTATGCACTCATAAACTTATTGTCTTGGCACTCCAGGCATGTATGCTCCATTGATATTGGTTTGACCATAAGTCATGCATCAATGACTGAAAGGACAAGAACCTAAGCACTGGCAAATAAGCTTTTGATGGTTTATAGTCAATCACTGCTCTTATGAACCCTGTCATCTGTGAAGGTGTAGGGAATAATTTCTCATAGTTCAGCATAAGGCCCAAATGAGAGAATAAAAGATGTGATCTATGGTTGTTTCAGTGTCCTCTTGAGACCTGCCTCCAATCAGTCAGTTATCCTAGTATGGGTAGATATAGATACCATGTCCTTAGATGTGCCACCACACAGCCAAGTGCTTGAAAAACACACTCAAGGATGTGGCGAGTCAGAAGAGTAGAAACCTGTATTGCTAATGATTGAGCCTCACAGCAAATATTAAGCAATTCCTCTGGGTCAGATGCGTAGCTAAGTGGAAGCATTTCATCCTGAAAATTAAGAGCTATGAACCAGACTTGAGCTTGGAACAATGGACGCAAGTGACATCATCGCAAACAGGAGTCGGCATATATATTTATTGAATTTTCTCAGAAAGTCATCATTATATCCTTGCCCTTTCTTTTTCAAAATGAAAAAGTAGCAGAAGTAGAAACACCTGTATTCTAGAGAAAATTCTTCTATGGATCACAGATGAAGTGATGAAGCCACTTCTTGTAATAGGCTCATGCGAGAAGGGTTCTAAAAGACCAATAGTGAAGGGAAGCACGTATGGTGTAAAATGTAGAATTGGATGGGCAAGTCATAGGCACTAATTTCTAGCACTCATCTGTCTCATGTCACAACAGACCTGACCTTGTGGAACAGGAAAAGAAGCCTTCTGAAGGTGCTCTGCAGACTAGTTCTGGTGCAGCTCTCAACCATGCCATCAAATTTGCTGGCGTTAATATGACAAGAGCAAAGCAGCTGTTATCACTGTCTATTTTACAGCAGAAGCATTTTAGCACTGTCTTCTGTCAGTCTATAAGACTATGTGGCCTGTGTCTGTTGATGAGACAGTTGGTGTCTAGTACTGTGGAAGGATGGAGATCCCTTGAGAATGTAAGGTCATTTCTGAATCTACCACACTGTCAGTCTTCATTAAACACTTCCAAGCCCTCAAAGATCAAGTCCTCGGTGTTGGCTTGTATTGCTCAGAGAACGCCTGAGGCCTGGAGCCATAATGCCCTCTACATGGTCACCTCCATGACCATAGACCAGGCTGCCATATGCAGCATCTGTTACTGCCTGTAGGGTATGGCCAGAAATTGGCCTTTCTTTGTTATATTCCTGTGGCCATAACTCATGTAAAAAAATCTGTCCCAGGTTATGAAATCTGATTTGGCCAGCAAAATCTGGCAGTTGGCCACCCTCAGTAGAAGCTAAACCCATATATGTGGCCTTATCACAAACCAATCTAAATTTCTGGTGTCCTTATCTTTCATCATAGTTTTGGCTGATCTTGACTTCTCTTGGATAGCTAAAACAGCCAGGAATTCTGGTGGGTGTGGCTCTAAAAATATTCACATTGTAAGGGGATACTCAGGACCACTTCTCAGCTGTTTTGCTCTAGTAGTCAGCATGCGTCATGGCGCCTTAGCTGGATCTAGAAACCCCTTGTTAATAGGGAAGGCAATCCTGGCAGGCCCAGTAGCTGACAAAAATACTGACCAATCATGCAATGATTTCTTACTGGCACTGGTGACAGAGCACCGGTGGTTGAGAACTGGAAAGGTATCCTCAACAGTCCCTTAGTGACATCTCACGTGCCTATAGGTGGCCAGTTAGTAGTTGTCTGGACAATGTCAGTTTTGATGGACTGATGACTGAGCTATACAGAAGACCTCAGGCTTTTCAGAGTGATCTAGAAAAAACTATTTTCTGCTGCATACCAGGAAAAGCTGTGCCCTGGAGAAGGCAAAGGTGAATATATCACTTCCATAGATGATGATGATTGGTAGGTGTGACATTCCTCTCCTGCACTCTGGACTGGCAGGCACCTATGCCATCCAAATTCTTCACTCCAGAGCCCTGACTCACCTCACCTTGCTGTGTGAACCCCACTCCTGGGTCAGCTCACACCCAGCCTCCTGCACGTAATCAGTCCCTCACCCAGTGCAGCACTCCCACTAGCCACTCATTGGATAGATCCCCAGCAAAAACGCCCAGTCCCAGATGCAAACCTGGGAACTACCATCTTGCAGGGTTCAGTGCTACCCACTGTACCCTGTAAGCTCATTTACGCTCGTCCATCAATTTATCAAAGAAATTGATATGCATCAGCTTTGTCACTCTCAGTGAGGTCTTTCTGCACACTCAGTTTCAATGCACTGCTTCAGATAAAACAAATAAGTTTATTGACTACAGTCAGATTTTAAATGCTTATGAGTCAGAATATTATAGAACCTGAAGATTAACAATAAACACAATCAAATAAAAGAAAACACAATTCTAAACTGTGGCCACTGTTCCAGTCTAATTCTCAGCTTAGGACATAGGTCAAGCAACGTGTTTTGCAGCTCAAACCCACCCCGGCCAAACTACCCCTTTTCTGTTGCTAGGTATTTGGTCCTTCGTACTGCATAGAAGATGGTTTCCAGGGAGAGAGCCCCATGCCAGATTTGAAATGTCAACTTCTTTGTTTTAACAAGATTCCTTGACACCTCTGGGATCAAGTGATCATCTATGTCCAGCCATGGACACGATGTTCCCCCTTAAGCCAAGGTGCTTTAGGCCAGTCTATCGTTCCTATATGCATGCCTCTGTGGGCCACAAAGCCACAGGTATGTGATTGTCTCCATCCATCCAAGCCATATGAGGTAGTCATTTGGGGATATGACATAACATAGATGCATAATGTTGCAGGAAACATGCTTCCATAACAGTAATGTTCAGTATGTGATGAGCATTCCAAAAATACCTGAAACGACATATTATGCATCAGACCATACACAACTGCACTGTCAGGGTGAATATGAATGATACACAGATCACATCAAAAATCAGTATGTGGGGTACAGCACATTACAGCAGGACACTATTGGTGTCAATTAATGTTAGTACAGGACATGCTACAATGCCAGCAGTGGCTCTGGTTCAATCTCAACCTGTGCTTTTAGGGCCAGAGTCTATAGGGGCATCTTTGGAGCCCAGTAGCAATGGAGTCTGCTCTCTCTCATCAGTCTGTAATAATATGCAGAGTTTGACATTTTCCTGTGCCTCTTTTAAGGGAGGTCACCAAGATCCTTCCTGAGCTCCTAGCACAGTGCTTAGGGGCATCTGCTGGCAGTCTCTTTGGACATCTGAAATGTCAACTTTAGAAAAAAGCTTTGGTGCCAGGCTATTGTCAGTATTGACACTGCTACCAGATCCTGTCTCAGTGCTGCCTTGCCCACCAAAGTCTTTGCAGTTGCTTGCATGCTTGATCAAGCACTGAACAATGAGAGCTTGAGCACAACAGGTGGTTGATGAGAAGAGTGGGTCTTCAAACTTTGTTCTTCTGGGTATGATGCAGCTTTCATAGACTGCTCCAGGAGGAGGACCTTCAGCTTCATATCTTCCAACTTTTGAGTCCTGGCAGAGAAAGACAGGCAGACTA
Organism: Podocnemis expansa; assembly: GCA_007922195.1. NCBI lineage: Eukaryota > Metazoa > Chordata > Testudines > Podocnemididae > Podocnemis > Podocnemis expansa. Next base: position 26,601,671 of record ML681982.1, read on the forward strand.
AGCACCATAACACTATGCAAGACTGTAGTGAAGGGGGCATGGCCTACCTTGGAGATGAACAGGGAGGGACAGCCCTGGAAGGGTGAAGTTGGAGTCATTCCTTCCGTTCCACCAGAAGTCAGGGCAGAGCAGGCAGTACAAAGGGAGATCCCTGGAGCTCAGTCTAGGCCAAGCTATTGAAGGGGAGGGTTGCTTTTTATCTTCTTCAGGTACCTCCCATTTCCCTGCTGAGGAGCTGCCCACCGCTGCTGGCATAAAGGAACTGCCTGTGGCCTTGAGGAGCCACAGCAGCTCTCCACCACAGAAAAGCCAGAGACACTGCCTGCTGCTGGTGACCCGAAGGAGTTGCCAGAAGCCGACGACTGGGAGGAGACCCTGCCCTGGGGTGACCTGGAAGAGCTGTTGTCCACTGACAGCCCCAAGGAGTTTCCAGACCTACTACTGACTAACGAGGTTGAGAAGCTATGTAACCTGCCCCTGACCTACTCTCCCCACCCTGCCCAAGGGCTGGCAACATCAGATGGCATGTTCACCCTATCTGAGCCAGAGACTCTACATCCCAGTGACCTGTGGAAAGGACCCATTCCATGGCCCCAACATTAATTCCCCTTTGTTAAATCCACAGCCATTGGAGTGCAGGAGTGAGGGGGCACTGCCACTCTCCCAGAAGGACAGAGAGGGATGGCCCGATACCCTACAAAGACAAAAAAACCAACAACTATGGAAAAGCATAGAAAACTTTCTTATTCTTTTGACTGAGGTGATCACTACCCACAAACTGCCATCAGTTTAAGGACTGAAGGCTTCACTGCTCCTTCAATCTGAGAAAGAACCAGATTCAGACACCCAGGCAGCATGGGGAGGTAACTGAATGAGGTAGACTGATCATCCACTTCAAGAACATTTGCACTGGAGAAGGAATTTCATTTTCTCTACCAGACACTTTGGAGCTTAGCACTGAGGCCTGAACTAAGAGCTAGGGCTCTAATGAAAAAATTCTGTAGATAACTTAGGATAGCTGAGATTCTGCGTAGAAAATACACCATTGTGACGCTCTGCGCCCCATGTACACCCTTATGGCGTGATTGTGCATCATTCAGGTTCACCCTTATAGTGTAACTGCATATTGTTTAATGCAAAGCATGCCATGTAAAGTGGTTTTGGAACACTCGTGACATATTGAACATTATTATTATGACAGTATGTTTCTTGCAATGGCTCATGCATCATTATGAATCTCTGCTATTAATATTCCAGAACATGTTTCTCATATTGCTTGAAGCAAACCCAAAACAAATATTAAAAGCAGGGGTAATTCACACCTTGCTGAGACATGTATAAAACAATTCAGTTCTTCCAAGAACAATGACTAGCACTAGTATAAGCATCTGATAAGGTGATGCTCACTGGACTCAAGTGGAGGAAACCATGCCGGACACTGCCGGACACAAGACTGTAGGGGGTGGCAAGAGAATAAAAGAAGAGGCATTTTGGTCTCTGGAGCTCTCTTGCACTCCATCTACAAGACAATATCAAAACAGACTGCACATAAGAGGAAGCCATAGAAGGCTATCCAACCAGCCTTTGGTGAGAACCATCTAAAGATTGTAAGGCTACTCAAGTATTTAGTTTAGGATACAGTTTGCTTTCATTTCTTCCTGATCCAATCTGATTTATACTGCTTTCATTTCTTCCTGAACAAATCTGATTTATATTCCTCTGGTCTATAATCCTCTTTTAAAGTTCCAGGATTTTTTAAATTCCACTTTCTGCTTTGTTGGAGTGGAGAGCTCACATCTTATCTTCCCAGCTAACCATGGTGGCTCCACACACCAAATGCTTTCCCACTTACAGCACACTGCAGCATCTGGATCTGACTGACCTTTGGTGAGAGGAGATCATGTAGTCCTAGCATCTTTGCAGCTGAAGGAACTGTTCTATCCTACAGTCCAATTCCTCAATTAATGACAGAGAAGGACTATGAACAGGGCATGCTGCAGTGCAATGCAAAAATCAAGGAGCTGTGACGGGGTAGCAGAAGGCTACGGAGTCAAACTGCTGCGCTGGCACACAGCCAAAGATCTGTTCCTTCTATAAAGAACTGGAAGCCATCCTACCTCCATGTTGTGGATAAATCCAAAGGCCCAAGGGCAGTGAACAGTAGACACAACCCCAATGAAAAAATCGTGGATGAGGAGGTTGAGTTCGAGGATGAGGCAGAGCAGAAGACCAGGTCATTTGCTAACACAGGAAATCAGGACCCTTCCTCAAGGCCTCGTTTATTTGAATAGTCTCTGCCAATGAAACTTTCTAATGGCTCCAACATCTGGTGATTGATATTCAGCACAAAGCAACCCACCTCCATGTTCCACCTGGGAGGAACTTTTCACCTTTAGCTTCATAGAGCACACGGCGGGTAGCTATAACCGTGAGAATATTTTCCTCCTTTCGATATATCCTGTCATAAAGGCATTGCCAACAGTTATTTGGCACCTGCTTAACCTGTTATTGAAGCACTCTTTGCTGCTATCCAGGGTGCCCATATAAGGCTTTGTGAGTCATGACAGTAAGGATCACTATGGGGATTTCAAAATCCCCCACTGGACTCTTTCGGTCTCAAAAGGAAGTTCCTGCTTGCAGCTCTCTGTGCAGGCCAGTATTCCTGAAGACACATGCTTCGTACACCTACCCTGACCAACCCATACTGAAAACCTACAGTGAAATGACCACAGTGATACACAAATGCCTGCAGTACCACTAATTGCAAGGTGGTCCTTAGGCAAAATTGGGGTATGCATGCTATCTATCATCCTGCCACAGATAAGCAATCCCACCACGTGAAGCCATCCACTAGTTCACACACATTTCCAACACTTGCAATCTTTTGTAGCAGAATGTGATTTGTGGCCCTGCACACTTGCAGTAACAGCACCTACCATTGATTTCCCAGCTCCAAACTGGTTAGCAACAGACCACTAGCAGTCTGGAGTTGACAACTTCCACATGGTGACCACCACACATTTCTCCACCAAGCTCTCATTCAGGTGTCCTCACACCACAGGGCAGGAGCAAGTTCTGTACAGAATTCCATGAAGGTGGCTTTGTGTATTTGAAAGCTCTGCAGCTGCTGCTCATCACCCCAGACCTGCAGAAAATGCAATCCCACTACATAGTGCTTGTCTGACACATCCAAAGTGGTAGTGTACATGTGGAGATTGTCTGTGAATGCAAATAGTAATTTGGCATTGGTCATTTGCAAGGCACGCAGCCGGTCATAAGCGTCCAATTAGAAGCTCATAATATACTGCATGACCAGCCACGATTTGATTGTGACACTGACAACAACAGTGGAGAACAATGCAGGATCCATCCTTTTAGACAGAGATAGCAGGCACTCAGAAACTGATGCCACTGAGAAATGTCACAAATTGCATTTAGAAACCCATAGAGTAATGGAATGGAAATCACTGCATCATGGGATGTTGTACCCATATCCACGATGCACTGCAATTCTCTTCACCACCTTTTGCTGCAGACATGTGGGGAGGTAAGTTGCACAGTGGGATAGCTGTCCACAATGCTCTGCTCTCATAAATATCAGTGCTAGGACACCTAATGTGGATACACTTCGGCAACGCAATGAATGTTGTTTGGACAGGCATTTTAATTACAGCACTTTTTGATTATTGCTGTGACTTGCATCAACAAAACTTCCTTGTGTAGACAAGGCCTTTGTCCTTCTCACCAAAAGAAGTTAGCCCAAGAAAAGATATTACCTCAGCCACCTTGTATATAATTGTCTTGGTACACACACAGTTCTTGAGCATATTCAGTAGTGACACAGGGAATCTCTACAATTTGCTTATCTGAAAGTCACACAAGGAGAGAATTCTGCGAGAGACATGCCTAAGCAAGTATTCCCAATCATTTAGTACAGAGGTCCCCAAAATATAGGGTGTGCCCCCCATGGGGCTGTGGAGGAATGTTATGGGGAGTGACAGCAAGAACTGGGCCAGCCCACACAGAGATGGGGAGAAAGCACCTACTAACCCTGCTCTGCTCAGAGCTCTGCTCCAGTCCTACCTCTCAAGCCATGGCTCCAGCCTCAGCTCTCAGCCTGGCCTTAGCTCCCTATCCCCCAGCCTTGGTCTGTTTCCCAGCCCAGCCCCTCCACTACAGCCCCTGCCTCAGTCACAGGTCCTGGCCTTGACATCTGGCCACAGCACAGGCTTTGATCCCTGGCTCCTAACTCCCAGCTTCAGCCAACACAGCCCCCAGGGACCCTTGGCTGTGATAGCACCCAGCCTGGACAGCTTCCATGCAGGGTCTCTGCCCCCAGCCAAGATAACAGCCTTGGTCCTCAGCAACTGGCCCATCTGAGAGCCCCAGCAGCCAGGCCTGGTCCCCCTCCCCACCCCTACTCCCAGCTTCAGCCCCAGTCTCAACCCTTGACTGCACCCCACTCCCAGCCCCAGCTGCGTAGAGGTGGGGTACATAGACAACAATAAGAAGGGGCATAATGTAAGAACTTTGGGGACCACTGCTTTAGTGGTATTTGAAGCAAAGAACACCTTTCTTTCCTCTGAATTGTAATCTACTGTAGTGATCATGAAAGCTAAAGAGAGTAGTGCCAACAACATGGATATCTTTTTGCAAAGAAGTAGTTTTGCATTTTCTCAAACAAGTCCCTGGGAATAGTGGAAGTTGTCTGAGAGTCAAGCCTTCAGAAACCCTACAAAGGATTTTTAAACAACTGCTGTGGGGAGAGGTTAGCTTCTTGGTAACATTTTACAACCAGGATTGATTCATTCAAATACTTTGAGGAAGGTTCTAGGAAAAAAGAAGCAAGTGATAACTGAGCTGTCTTATCTTTCAGATATCTTAAAGAACCTCTTACTTATTCAAGTGAAGGATGGATTTTAGAACAGAAGTAGGATCATGGAACAAGTACTATAGTAATTCTGAGTAATGATAACATAATTCAAAACATTACTATTGTATTATTATGTTTTTTCTGAAAAATCAAACATTATACCTAGAATTATTTTAAAAATGGAAGGAAAATTCTAGAAGATCTTGAAGAAAGTTTCAGGTTCTTACCGTATCCTATAACAAAAGGATTCCAACAAAGTCTTCCTAGTAATTGACCAATTAAAGGGAATCTCTGAATTGCAATAGTGGTGTTCTGTAAACAAAAGCATAAGTACTGACCATCAATAATACTTAGACAACTGTAAATTACATTAACTGTTTTGCTAAAGGTACACGTTGGGGAGCAGAAATCCTTCCGGTATTTAATAAAAGTAAAGCTTTCAGGCCACAGCTGTAACTTAATACTTCATCCAGGTCAGCTAAAGCTCAGCTGTATTTCCCTTAGGGTAATGTTTAATTGTGTTGGAAAATTAACTTCATTTTCCTCATGTGGAGTAGTCAGGAAGACTATATTATTTGTAAATAACACAAATTTCCTGATAGTAAAATACAATTAAACTATGTCTGTTGATCCCTCCACTTTTCTTGCATTATGCCATAGAGTTTGTGAAGAAACTAATAAAAGTTATGGAATGAAGGTAAGTGTCTACTTATTATTACTCCTTCTTACTGCATGGCAAATAACATCATAACTAGTCAGTCACAACATAAAATTAAAACAGATCTACCAAAAACTCAAAGAACATTTAACCAAAGAGAAGCAGCTTCATCAGAGAAAGTAGTGGACAGCAGGGTTTATATATACTCTTATGAAATCAGGCTTATTTTTAAGTATTTGTAGCTTTACTGTCTAATAAATAAAGGCCTTTAAAATGTTAATATGCTGAGATAATGCACAAGTAGCAGAAACAATAATGATCGCCTGCTACTGCAATAAATTCCTCAGATTCATCTCACTTTAAGACTGGTCCTAGACTTTCTGGGGCCAAATATAAGAGGGTCTATTTAAGGACAAACCACAGGAATTACTCACCAAAGCAGCAACATTTAAAATTAGATTTCATTTTTATTCTCATCTAAAATATATCTTTCCTTAATATAAATACACACAGACACACATTCTCATCACTATCTTAAATGCTCCAAAAAATTATTTGAAAACTGCGCTTTAATGTCAGAGAAAAAGATCAATACACTTATTTTCTGGTAATCTTGCCATGGCGTAAAGAGCATCTTAAGCTTGCAGCTTGATACTGTATTACTGAGAATTGTTAGGATCATTCAATCCACATGAAAGTCACAAGAAAAAACAACAACAACACTTCAAGCTTACATGACTTCATAAACAAAAACAAAGACTAAAAAGGAATATATATGTATAACACTCAAGTTACTAACCAGAATAGTAACATTAGCCAGTGATCTAGCTGAAGTGCTGGAAATCACTATATATGCCACAGCAGTGGGTTTAGCATGTCAACAGACTCTTTAGGATTTAAGAGATCAGTTACAATTTTGCATGTAAAGGCCTTTAAATAATCCAATTTATGACCTGACAACAAGAATCAAATTTGTGTTTATTTTAAATAGTTTTTAAAAGAGACTATTCAATTGGCTAGGAAATCTCATATGACAACATAATCAACCAAGAAGAAAAAGCTCCTTTCACAATAAATCAGGGACACAGGAAACATTCTTGTTTGCATTACCTGTGGCTGTTTCCCCAATTTGCCTCTCTGATCCAGCACTACATTAGGTCAATACCACAAGCCTCTCTGCTATCATTCACTTTCTGGTTTTGTCGAAACATGGGGTGAAGATTGTTTGAGACAGTCTTCAAACCAATTCGTTCTTCCAGTTAAATTACTTACCATATGTTTCAAGGATTCATAAATCTGCTGTAGAAACTCCTGTAATTTAGGCAAGTGAAGGCAGACATCTTGCTGGGATTCCAGAGTGGTGGTCTGACCCCACTGAACAGCCTTATCCAGCCAATACTGAAAGCTCAGTTTAGGGACTGCAGTATCTTGAGCCATCCTCTTCCCCTAAAAAGATTAGGACTCTAATCAGATATATCTAAATATACAAAGTGAAGGGGGAAAAAAGTAAGGTAATGGCTAGCTGCAAGAGCAAGCAGCTGTTCCAGTGACTGACAGGGCGGTAACAACACTAACCTATGTCAGAGTAAAACTGATAGTGAAAAATTTTAGACAATAATAAATAAATGAATAGATACATTATAAAATAATAAACAACAAAGTACAGTATGTTACAGAACTTTGGATCCCACCCAATAAGAAAACATTTTAATAAATAAGGTAGACCAGTTGGGTGGCTAGTGTTCAAAGAATGCTTGTTTTAAAAAGTGATCAAAGGAAATGTAAACAAAGCCCACATCTTTTTCATTTGTTACTAAACTCTTCATTATTTTTTATTAATGGATGGGCAACCATGGCTGGTCCTTCCAGCACCAAGATGTCCACCATGGGATTGGCCTCGGCTACCACCTCCTCTGTGGGAAGCCCTAGGTTGCACTCTATGTGCCTGAGGAGCTCCTGGTGGCACAAACTCTCTTCTAAGATGGTGGCAGAGGTAGGTCGTCTGACATGGTGGCTACGGTAGCTCCTGCCACTGCTTCATCAGAGAGTGTGGGGGGAGAAGAATCTCCCTGGGCCTTGTCTGGGACCTGAAGGTCTGGCAGATGAGAGTCCCCTGACATGCTCGCACCTCCCTGTCTGGGAGCGTCCGTGCCCACAGATTCCAAGTTGGACTCGCCACCTAAGTCCGGAGGGGCACTTGCTGTTTGAGACGGCTGGGCCACAGGTCCCACAGAGAAGTAGGGGCGGCTTGTCATTGAGCCTTCAGTCTGGTGGTAGACCTAAGGAGTCCAAAAGGGCCATTGAGGTGGTATCTGCCACTGAGACCAAGGAGGCTGATAAGATGGAAGGCTCTCCTTCCTACATTTACTGCCTCTGCTGACTCAAGAGACCATGGAACCCTCATATAAACCCGAAGAAAAGTGGCTACGAAGCGACCAAAGGGGAGCGGTGCTATGCAGTACCGATGACCTGTGCTGTCCATCATTTGTTTGCATGGGGGACAGTGCCGATGACCTGTAGTGCTAGTGTATGTCAGACAGCGCAGTACCCAGAGAGTGCTACTGAGGCACCCCTGCCGCTGCCACTATCATGGGTGGTACCAGAAAGCGATGCCAAGATGCAGTACCAGACAGCGGTACCGACTGTGATTGCAGTGGGGAGTGCAATCTACGCATCTATGCTGGCAGAGCTGTGTAGCTGTGCCAAGGAGGAGGAGATCTCTTAGGTGTTGGCTTGCCTTTTGACTACATAGTTGGTGCGGGTGCCAGCGCGTGTTCATGGGTCGATGAAGCTGTCTGTTCTATCAGCTGCCTGGCTGCCTCAAATGTCTCTGGGATGGAAGGGAGCTGCAAATACTCCTCCAAAATGCCCTGGGTTGGAGAGGGGTCAGAGACTGGACTCAACCAACTTTCAGCAGGGCCCAGAGTTGACAGTTCCAAAGAGCGTTGTGCTGGGGTTGAGTGGCTCAACTCAGGTCCACTTTTGACCTGTCCTCGACTGGCTTGGCAGTGGGGGAGCGCCCCGCCTCCCCATCCTTTTTTGCCGGTGCCGGGGAATGGGACCAGTACTGCCAGTGCTGGTGAGGGAAGGCAGTGCCATGGCTCTTTACCAGAATCTTTGGTTTTGATCACCACCACTGTGGACCGATGTGCCTCTGCTGGGACTAGAGTTCCAAGCTCCTGCCAGGTGGCAGGCCTCTTCCATCATAAGGCACTTAAGCCTCTGCTCCTTGTCCTTCTGGGTGTGAAGCTTAAAGCTCCTACAGATCTTACACTTATCTCCTAAGTGCGACTCACCCAGGCACCATAAATTGTTTCTAGGAATAAACTTCTTGCAGGAGTGGCAGGCTTTAAAGCCAGGCATGCCCTGGCCTCAGGCCCAGAGCAGCAGGCAGACTCCTGCTGATCAGAGCATGGCTATTGCTGAACCTAACTACAGCTATTAAGAAGTATTAAAAACTATTAAGACTGTTAACACTAACTAAACTAACAACTCTAAACTGAACTAAGGTAAGGTAATGGCTAGCTGCAAGAGCAAGCAGCTGTTCCAGTGACTGACAGGGCGGTAAGAAGAAACTGAGGAAGGAAAGGGTCAGCTGAGCTATCTATAGAGAGGTGGGGTAGCACCCCTGCTGGCTGCAGATGGACTTGGGGAAAAGTTTCCAGTGATCCGTGCAAGCAGTGTGCGTACACCTGAGCTGGAAATGACACAAGCAATCACTCAAAGAACACAAGATCACAGTAGTTCTCTTAAAACTGGAATGGATTCTGCTTGTTGTAGCTATCTCCTCTCAGCAATCCAAACGAAAGGAAACAACACCCCTTACAATACACTGTATGAACATTATTCCCCTAAAGTGGGTGTAGATCTGTATCATTGAGAAGCACATATATTGGGATGGAACCATCTTAGCAACAGGGACTATTGAGCTTACAAATTCCTCCCATCAATTCCAAATACTGTAGTACAGACCAGTAGTTTTTGTGCCATGAGAAATGTCCAAGTGTGCTGTGAAATTCTGTACAAGGGTAATGAAAATCAATGTAAAACAAACATTGTTTCAACTTAAACAATATTGTATCAAACCAAAATTACAACTCATAAGACTTGTGAAAATTAGGCATCAAATTAAAAGTGAGGTATCAGTCTAAAATGTGAGCATTATAAACACACATGGACAAAGGGCAAAATTGAGAAAACTTTTTTTTTTGGTGGATTTGAAACATTAATGGATTTGATCCTTCTTTAGCTTGTTGTATAAACTATGTGGCAAACTTATCTAGTAAGACTGTAACCATAGTAAATTTAAGTAAATGTGACGTTTGCGAGTAGTCAATTCACCTGAAAAAAGTGAGTGCACCTTTGAATTGTTTGTCTCACTGAATGTTGCCGTGCTATGGAAAAGGTTGGGAACCACTAGTGTAAACACTGTACGACTGAAGGATGACATAACCTGTTTACTTGCTCTATCAGTTAAAATAGCTGTGTAGCATTTAACCAGGATTTCTGTCATGGCCATTTCTATGATGGCACTTTCATAGCTCCCACTATCTTCAAATCTGTCTTCCACTGGATACTGAGGAAGTGGTTACTAAAAGACTTTAAAACAACATTCCTGAAGATGAGCTAAGATACCATACAGCAGCAAATTCAAATTGCTTTTTTTAAATGTAACCCTTCTGCCAGGGCGGGCTGGCAGAACAAGCGGCAGGTTCTATATCTAGGGGTTTCCCAACAGTGTAACACCACCAGCCTGCTCGAGCCCCCACCCAGATTTCTGGGGAATTCTGCACTGTTCCCTGGGCACCCCAAAGGGGTAAGGCTTCCCTACTCACAAGCACGAGACTGAGTGTAGTAAACAGAGCTTTTAGTAGTAGTAAAACAAAAATGCAAAAGGCCAAATAACAGAGATCAGCACTAATTTAGAAAAATTAGCATAGAGCAAAGTTCCCACCAACCCACACCGCACAACAGAACATACAGACTTAATGGCAAAACTGGCACTGATCTGGAAAATCAGTGCTTATTAGGATCCCAGCCAACGCTAGGGTACAGAGGGAGTGTCTCTCATGCCAGCTGTCCACCAACGCCATCTACTGGTCACCCACTCTCCATCCTCTAGAACTGTTCCCTGGCTCCACCCACTGTCCGCTGGCTCTGCCCTCTGGTCACTCGCACCACCCAGCTCACAGCTGGACACTCTCACCATCTGCTGGCTCCACCCTCCTGTCGCTCATGTCACCCAGCTCGCTGCTGACTGCTGTCACCATTCGCTGGCTCCACCCATCTCAGCTCAAAGAGAGAAATTTTTCTCTAGTAATTTTTTGGTCAGAGTTTGTTCTTTTCCCTGGTGATTCCAGCTCTTAAGTAGGTGTAAACAGCTATCTCTATCTAAATGACAAAAGCCTCACAAAAGGCCTCACCATAAGACAGGGGAAGCAATAGGAGGAGAAACCAGAATAGTCTCAAACCCCCGGCCCTCTCTCTTTCAAATTGTTTCAGGCTGAAATATGCAGTTGCCCTTCCTACAAGCCTCTTTTTAACTAAGGGTAGTTTTTACCCTTTAACTAAATCAGACAGATTTGCAACAAACATAACGTAGCAATTCACAAGACAGTATTTCATTTTTCCCCTTAGTAGAATTACAGATATTGATAGATTTGAGAGCAGACTATCCCCAAATACCATTACCCACTATGTCCTGCACCCACTATGCTAATCATCTAATTGTGCTCTTTGTAGCCATGCTAATACAGGACCCATGCATATTAGTTGCCTCCCCCTTCGAAGCTATTAAGCACAGCTTTTAAGCCTGCCTTACATCAAAAAGCAATTTCCTTTTAAAAGTTGAAGCTATGTTTATAAATAGGATATCTCTGAGATTCTATTACAGCATCAGGGGGTTACAGATAAATTAGGTGAAACCATATTGTTAAAAATCCAACAAAATCTTTATTGTAATCTCTCCTCATACCAGTCTCTCCTCCAGCAGTGAGAAGTAGCTCTAAACTCCAAAAGAATACTTGATTTACTTTCCATTACCCCAGCCTTTCACAAACTGTACCTAACTATTGGGAAGCAATGCCCGTCACAGTATTTATATTACAGAGGTGTCCAGAGAGCTCAAATAGGCTCAAGTCCCCATTGAGCTAGCTGAATATATAAAGACAGCCTTATTCCAAACAGAGGTGTATCTTCAAAATCTGGAAAATGGTAACTTTATTTATATTTTGTTACTACTCTGATGGGTATTAAAGGATTGCTAACAGTATGAAGTTTCATATTATTTTTATATATATATATATATCATTTTATAACTGCACAATATCATATTAGCCCCTTGTACCACACTCCAGCTGAGGATGATTTTACAGCCATAATAATCACATTAATTTAAAACAGCCGGAGACTATATGACCCTGAAAATCACAAGAAGATAGTGATTTTTAATAAGATCAGGTCACAAACTTAATGTCTTACAGATGACAAATGATTTTTAGCTAACACCAGAACAAAAAAATTATGAGCACAAAATATGCACAGTCTGCTCATTGTATCATTTCTGTGTACCATACAATGTATATCTCCTTGATTGCCATAGTTTTTCCTGAAAAAAGTTTTTTTTCTCTTCACTATGACAATTTTCCTCCCAGGTTTTATCAGAAGCATAACATATCATTAGCTAAGAGCTATATTTCAGCTATTCTTAATTCCAGTGTTTAAACTATTTATTATTTATATTATGGTAGAACTTAGATTCCTAGTTTTTAAGGCTAGAAGGAACCATTGTGATTTTTTTGTATAAACACAGGTCTTCTGTACAACACAGGCCATAAAACATCTGCAAAATAATTCCTAGAGCAATCTTGACTTAAAAATTGCCAGTGATGAAGAATTCACCACGAGCTGTTGTAAACTATTCCAATAGTTAATTACCTCTAGAGTTAAAAATGTATGCCCTATTTCCAGTCTGACTTTTTCATGCTCCAACTTCCAGTCATTTGATCATGTAATTCTAGACTCAAGAGGACATTATCAAGTATTTGCTCCCCATGTAGGCATTTACAGACTGCAATGAAGTTGCCCCTTAGCTTTCTCTTTGTTACACAGACTGAGCTCCCTGAGTGTGTATCCTTCACTCATTTACATGGTTCTTCTCTGAAGCCTCTCCAATTCATCAACATCCTTCTTGACTTGTGGACTCCAAAACTGCAGTCAATATGCCAGCAGCAACTGCATCAGTGCCAAAAACTAAGGTAAAATAAACTCTCTGTTCTTACTTGAGATTTGCCTGCTTATGTATCCAAGGATCAGATGAGCCCTTTGGACAAAAACATTGCTCTGAGAGCTCAGGTTCAGCTGATTACCATGATTCCCAAAGAGTTGCTGCTTCCTAGGATAGGGTCCCCCAACCTGTAAGTATAGTCTGTATTCTTTGCTCCTACATTTCCCATGCTAAAATACATAGTTTGCTTGCACCCAACTTACCAAGAAATCCAGAATGCTCTGTATCAGTGACCAGTCCTCTTTACCACCACTCTGCAATTTTTGGCTGGGTCTGCATCTCCAGTTTTAGTTCAGACTTGCTAGTCTGACCTAAGCAAGCCTGAGGTTAGTCCAAACTAACCTTGGGCTTGTTTGAACTGCTGCTTTTTTGTTCAAACTAGCCGCATGTTCTAGTTCAAGCTAAAGTTCTAGTTCGAGCTCAAATGCACAGCTAGTTTAAACTAACCGTCAGTTTGGGTCTTGCCCACTCTTAGTTCAAACTAAGGCAGCAAGTCCAAACTAACTAAGGGTACTAACTAGTTTGGTCTAAGCTTTGTCTAGTCCCAACTAAGAAATTTCTTAGTTGAGACTAGACAAAGCCTAGTGTAGCCAAGGGTGAAATTAGTGTGGACTAAGTTTGCTTAGTCCAGACTAATTTGGCAGTGTAGATATAGGTTTGTGTCTGCAGACTTTTATCAGTGATGATTTTATGTTTCCATCCAGGCCACTGATTAAAATGTTAAACACCACAGGGCTAAGAACTAACTACTCCAGAACTCCACTAGAAACACATTCACTTTATGATGATTTCCCTTTTACAAATCTATTTTGAGACCTATCCATTACCCAGTTTTTAATCCATTTAATGTGTCATATTCATTTTATATCACTTGAGATTTTAATCAGAATTGTGTGTGGTACCAAGTCAGATGCCTTCTAGACATCTGTTACATCCACACTATCACCCTTATGAACCAAGCTTGTAACCTCAATAAATAAAACAGAGAGAGACAGAGGGGGAGAGAGAGAGTTTGATGCCATCTATTTTACTATAAATCCATGTTGTTGGCATTAGTTTTATTATCCTTCTTAAATTCTTTATTAATTTTACTCCTGTATTAGTCATAGAATCATAGGGTTGGAAGGAATGATCACATCCCTTGATCTGCTGGTAATACTTCTTTTGATGCAGCCCAGTATGCCATTGGCCTTTTTGGCAGCAAGAGCACACTGCTGACTCATATCTAGCTTCCCATCCACCATGACCCCCAGGTCCTTTTCTACACTGCTGCTACTTAGCTGAATGTTTCCCAGCCTGTAGCGGTGCATGGGGTTTTTTCGTCCCACATGCAGGATTTTACACTTGTCCTTATTGAAGCTCATAAGATTTCTATTGGCCCACTGTTCCAATTTATCTAGGTCTCCCTGAATCCTGTCCTTGCCCTCTAACATGTCTACTGGTCCACCCAGCTTGGTGTCATCCGCAAACTTACTGAGGATGCAGTCTATTCCATCATCCAGATCATTGATGAAAATGTTGAACAGAACCGGCCCCAGGACCGACCGCTGGGGCACACCACTCGTGACTGGCTGCCAGCTAGACATGGAACCATTGATTCCTACACGCTGAAACCGTTGATCTAGCCAGTTTTCTATCCACCTTATAGTCCACCTATCCAACCCATACTTCCTTAATTTGCCAATGAGAATGCTGTGGGAAACTGTATCAAAAGCCTTGCTAAAATCAAGGTATAGCACATCAACGGTTCTTCCTGCATCCAGAAAACCAGTCATCTGATCATAGAAGGAGATGAGATTGGTCAGGCATGATTTACCCTTGGTAAATCCATGCTGACTGTTCCTGATCACTTTATTTTCCTCTAAGTGTTTGAGGATGGATTCTTTCAGAATCTGCTCCATAATTTTTCCAGGGATTGAGGTGAGGCTGACTGGTCTATAATTCCCCGGATCCTCCTTTTTCCCTTTCTTGAAAATAGGCACTTCATTTGCTTTTTTCCAATCCTCTGGCACCTCCCCCGTTCTCCATGAGTTTTGAAAGATAACGGCCAGCGGTGCTGCTATCTCATCAGCCAATTCCCTTAGTACTCTTGGATGCAGTTCGTCCGGCCCCATGGACTTGTGCACATCCAGCTTCTTCAAGCAGTCCCTAACCTGACCTTCCATCACCAAGGGCCTCTCTTCTTCTCTCCCATCTGCCACACCCATGGTAGTGGGCTGGGAGCTGACCGTGCTTGTGAAAACTGAAGCAAAAAAAGCATTGAGCACTTCAGCTTTTTCCTCATCCTCTGTCACAAGGATGCCTCCCTATTCAGCAAGGGGCCTACACCATCCCTGATCCTCTTCTTGTTATTAACATACTTGTAGAACCCCTTCTTGTTATCCTTTACATCCCTCGCTAGCCACAACTCCATTTGTCCTTTGGCCTTTCTGATTTTATCCCTGCAGTCCCGAGCAATATCTTTATATTCCTCCTTGGTCATCTGACCAAGCTTCCACTTCCTGTAAGCTTCCTTTTTATGTTTAAGCTCAGAGCAGAGTTCCCTGCTAAGCCATTCTGGCTGCCTCACATGTTTGTTCTTTCTCCTAATTGGAATGGCAACTTCCTGTGCCCTTAGCAGGGTTTCTTTAAAATATAACCAACTCTCTTGGACTCCTTTCCCCTTCAGATTAGCTTCCCAAGGGATCCTGCCCATCAGTTCCCTGAGGGAGCCAAAATCTGCTTTTTTGAAGTCCAGGGTTTTTGTTTTGCTTCTTTCCTTCCTTCCTTTAATCAGGATCCTGAACTCAACCATGTCATGGTCACTACTGCCTAGCTTGCCATTTACCTCTATGTCCCTGATCAATTCTTCCCTGTTTGTGAGCAGCAGGTCGAGCGGTGCAAGGTCCCTAGTTGGTTCCTCTAGCATTTGTACTAGAAAGTTGTCCCCAACACACTCTAAAAACTTCCTGGATTGCCCATGCACTGCTGTATTGGCCTCCCAGCAGATGTCAGGGTAATTGAAGTCCCCCATGAGCACCAGGGCCTGTGATCTAGAAGCTTCTGCTAGTTGTCCATAGAACACCTCATCCACCTGCTGCTTCTGGTCTGGTGGTCTATAGCACACACCCACCACAACATTCCCCTTGTTGCTTTTCCCTCTCAATGTAACCCACAGACTTTCTACAGGCACACTTCCACTTCCATAATGGAGCTCTGAGCAGTCATAGAGCTCTTTTACATATAGTGCTACTCCTCCCCCTCTTCTTCCCTGCCTGTCCTTCCTGAACAGTTTATACCCATCCATGGCAGAGCTCCAGTCGTGCAGACTATCCCATCATGTCTCCGTTATTCCTATAATATCATAGTTCCTTGTCTGCGCTAGTATTACCAATTCTTCTGGCTTATTTCCCAGGTTCCTTGCATTAGTGTATAGGCACCTAAGATACCCGGCCGATTGCCCTACTTTGTCAGGTTGATTTCCAATTCTATTACATAAACCTCCTTGTATTTTTTCTTGGAGTTCTCCTCCCCTACTCTCCTCACATATTGGGGCTTCAGTAGAGCATGTAAGACATTTATCTGATCCCCCCACCATGTTCCAACTACCTTCTCTTTTATTGCTGTTGATACAGTCCCAGCCCCCGCCAAGTTCCATCCCTTCCCCCAAATCACCCACATTGTTACTTACCTGTGGGCTTTGGTCTCCTTCCCCCGTTGAACCTAGTTTAAAGCCCTCCTCACTAGGCCAGCCAGTCTGTGTCCAAATATGCTCTTCCCCTTCCTGGACAGGTGAAGGCCATCTCTGCCTATCAATCCTCTGTCCTGAAACAGGACTCCATGGTCAAGGAAGCCAAATCCCTCCTGACCACACCATCCTCACAGCCAGGCATTCACCTCTAGGATGCATCTGTCTCTCCTGAGGCCTCTAGCCTTGACTGGAAGGATCAAGGAGAACACCACCTGTGCTCCAAACTCCTTCACCCTCACTCCCAGAGCCCTGAAGTCACCTTTGATGTGCTGAGGATCACCTCTCGCAGTATCATTGGTACCCACATGGATAAGAAGCATGGGGTAGTAGTCTGAGGGGCAGATGATTTTAGACAATCCCACAGGCACCTGGCAGGCAGCATACCTCTCTAGAGGCCTTGTCAGGGCAACAGATGGGAGCCTCCATTCCTCTCAGGAGTGAGTCCCCAATCACCACTACCCTACGTTTCCTCTTATGTTGCTTAACACTGATGTCAGACAGAGATGCCTCACATATCCAGATCATTCTGTTTACCCTTTAAATCTGGCACAACATTAACTTTCTGCCAGCCTTCTGGAACATGCCTGGTGTTATTGAAAATCTGCATTAAGAGTCTAGGGAGCTCCTCAACCAACTCTTTTAAAATTCCTGGATGCAAGTTATCTGATCTGTTGAACTAAAAACGTCTAACTTTGATAACTGCTGTTGAAGATCCTTATTGGAATGGAAAGAGAATTGTTATGTGGTATGATTGAATCATTTATTCTTTCCCCAAATACAGAACAGAAAATTTTTAATTAATGTTTATTGCCTTTCTGCATTATTATTAATAATTCTACTACTCCCAACTATTAATGGATGAATACCATTGTTAAAACTTTTTGTTCCTAATATACTTTTAAAATGTCTTATTGTCATTAACAATATTCATTACTGTCATTATTTCTTATTTTCTTTAACTCTGCTGCTCACAGATTTTTCCTTTTGTCCCTTTGCTTCCCCTCCAAATCAGGTCATTCTTTGTTTTAAACACCACAGTTTTCTTTTTCAGTTGTAGCATTTGGGGCAGTAGGTAAAGTGTTCTTAAACAGTTCCCCATTATCAATCACATTTTTCTGATTAATTTCTTCCTTCCAGCTGATTTGGCTAATAACTGTTTTCACTTTGTGAAACTTTTAAAGCTTTTAAAACATCAGGTTTGTGTGTGTGTGTGTGTGTGTGTGTGTCTCTCTCTCTCTCTCTCTCTCTCTCTATATATATATATATGTATATCTCACTGGTCTGAACTTTATTCTGATTGCACATTACAAATGTAATCCAGTCCTCATCACTTGTATCTGGGCTACCATTAATTTTTAGCTCTGTGATCAGTTCCTCTTTATCTGTCAAGAAGGGGTCTAATATAAATCCCCCCATGATGCATGAAATACTTTCTCAGTTAAGAAACTGTCATCTATAAACTTTTGAAATTTCAAGGATGTTTTCAAACTGTCACCTCCAGCATACTTCACTCCAACTGAAGTCCCACATGATCATATTGCTTTTTTTTCCACCTAGACATTAAGATAGATGTATAAGGGCACCTTAATGTTACCTAGTGTTTTCGGCAATCTGTAGCAGACATCAGCTAATACTCAACCATGTGTTTATCTGTGAGGACACTGATCCTTAAGTTTCAGGATCATTTTTTTTCCAAGTTATCAGTAACTTGGAAACAATTAGTGCCATTTTTAACACACTGTGCCACTCCACTTCCCGTTCTGCCTACTCCACCCTTCCTAGATAGGTTATAACCATTGGTTTTAACCAGAGCCCCTAGTAACAAGTCAGGACCATTGTGCTAGGCACTGTAAAAGCACAGAACAAAAATAAAATACTGCCCCTGCTTCGAGGAGCTGGCAATTTAAGTATAAGAGACAACAAAGAGACAGGCACAGGAATATGAGGCTACAAGGAGACAACAATGGTCAGTTTGATAAGTGGTCATGTCACACCAATTACACTGGCAAAGGAGTTTTGAAGTGGAATTTGAGGAGGTGGGCAATGAGTGAGCTCTGCAGACATTTATGGGCAGTGCTCCCAAGCTTTTAGAGCAGCATGACAGAAAGTACAAAGTGTGTGACTGAAAACTTAATAAATAGGGAACAGACACTGGCATCCTGGCCTGACTGCACATGTGCATTAACAGCTAAAAGCAAATGAAGGACAACAGGTAGGGTGGGGATCAACTTTGAAAGGCCATCAAAATGAATACAAGCATTTTATGTTTGATGCAATAGTAAAGATGGAGCCAGTGGAAAGGTTTAAAGAAAAGGGAGATATGGTCAAACTGATAGGCTAGTAAAATTATCTTTGCAGCAGCATATGAATGGACATGAGTGAAGCAAGACTGCATCTATTAAGGCCAAAGAGAAGGATGTAGGCAGAAAAAACACAGGAATTGAGATACAAGACGTTGAGAGCTTAAACAAGAGTTTTAATTGTGTAAATGGTCATGAAAAGCCATTTTTTAGAGATTTCAACTAGCCTGGATGTGAGGCTCTAGAGAGGTCCGACAAAGATGGTGTGTCCCAGTTACAAGTCTGAGTGATAGGCAAGATAGGGGTGTTGTCTACAGTAACAGAGAAAGGACTGAAGGGAAGAGCTTGAGGGAAAAAAATAAATAGCTCTGTTTTAGTCATGTTTAGCTTGAGCTGAAAGCTAGTCATCCACAGGATATTTCAGAGAGATGAGCCAAGATTTTTTTTTGAACAAAAAGAGAGAGGTCTAGAATGGAGCCGTAATCTGTGAGTCACAGAATAGAGAGGATAGCTGAATTTGTGTTTGCAAAGGAGGCTGCAGATATAAGGTGTAGAAGGATAAAACAAAAAAGAGGAACCAAGGACAGATTCTTCAGAAAGTTGGAGGATGACAAGTATTCTCCAACAGACATGGAAGGAATGATTAGAGAAGTAAAAGGCAAACCTGTATAGGACAGAATCACAAAAAACAAGATTTCGAGAACGGCATGGTTTAATGTGTTGAAGGTGGCTAACATGTCAAGGAGGAGGAAATGAAGTGCTGGTCCTGAACTTTAGCTAGGAAGAAGTAGACACTTTGACAAGAGTAGTTTCAGAGGAATACAAAAGAAGGAAGCCAGACTGGAGAGGAATTAGAACAAAACTGGAGGAGACAAAATCCTGAAAGCACTTGTAGACAGTGCATTCAATGGTTTTAGAGATCAAAGGGAAAAGAAAGATAGGGTAATATTTGGGTGAGGTTTTCTTTCTGAGATGGGAAAGACAAGAGAATACTTGTATTGTGAGGGGGAAAGAGCCAAAGGAGACAGGCACTAGGGAGCAGAATAAAGGAGGAGTTGAGAATGCACAAAAGGGAGATCAGGAAATGGGACAGGGTCATTGAGACAAGTGCAAGGGTTAAAGGAGGAAAGTAAACAAGAGTCTATGCATCTATGACTGGGGAGGAGGCAAGAGTTACGGGAGGAAAGAAATCCAGCTGACAGAAGGTTGAATTTTGCATCATATTCTATCAGTTTTCTCCTCAAAGAAATCAGTGACAGAGAGATGTGGAGGTAGGAGGAATCAATGGTAGCAAAAGGGCAGCTGGGACTCTGACCATGAGATTCAATTAAATTGGGAAGTAGAGTGGTTAACTAGGAAGATGGCAGAACTGAAATACAAGAAAACAAATATGTGGTGAAGGAAGTCAGCCTGAACACAGGATTTCCATGAGAGTCACTCCACAATGTAAGAGCAGGAGAAAGGAAGCAGATGTTGGGGATGAACCAGGGCTAGTGGTTGTCAGGGAGGATTTTAAAATGGGAGAGTGACAAAATGGAAGACAGCAAGGGATGGAGAAAGTCAACCATTATATCAGTGATAGAAAGAAGAGTTACACAGGAATAGCAGAGCATATGAAGTTCTTCAGAGAAATAGTTTCAGAAAAAAAAATTAGTTTAGGGAAAGAGAATGAGTAATTTTAGTAAACCTCAAAAAATGGGAATAAAGTTTAAGTGGTATGAGGTGGTTTACAAAAGGTATTAATTAGAAACAAAAAGCAGGACTCCTGGAAAGAAATCTGCAAATGGAGACAGAGCACAAGGGAAATGAAGTCAAACGTGAAGCAAAATAGGAAAATTTACTGACGGTTAACTGAAAATTTCCTGTCACCATAGAATCATAGGGTTGGAAGGGACCTCATAAGTCATCTAGTCCAACCCCCTGCCAGAGGCAGGACCACTCCCACTAAACCATCCCAATCATGGTTTTGTCCAGCTGGGCCTTAAACACCTCCAAAGATGGAGACTCCACCACCTCCCAAGGCAGCTCATTCCAATGCTTCACCACTCGCCTAGTACAAAAGTTTTTTCTAAGTAATAAGTTCACAGATCTGTTACAATTTATGCTTGTAGCTCAGATACAGAATTAGAACATACTATGAGGACTTAACTTTTTTGTTTGTATACAGCAAAGTCCTTCTGGACTATGACAAGCCATGGCTATAATTTACTTATTTAATAAAGTAGTTAAACTATGAACTTTGGGCCATCCAGTAGAATAAGTTCTAATAATTTATTGATTAATTTTTGGGGTTACACAAGACCTTCCAAATATTCATTTTGGAATATTCACATCTTACAAATATTCATGTTAAACCTATCTGTCCCCAAGTGGAGGTCTTGTTGTGCAACAGCAGGCCTCCTCTGTGAGACAGAGGTATCTAAATTTCCAATAAGTTAATCAAGTCAGAGAGCCACATCAGCATATTACTGCAATTCTCTCATTCATATCTTCTTTTTTTCTCTGGGACGCAATGATAAGATGGGAAGACTTATAGCAGGGCACCCTTCCCAACTTTATACAATATTGCTTACCACCTCACATCCAAAGCCCTGATGTAGAGGCACTTTATTTACAATTTCCAGATGCAAAAAAGTTGATCACCAACCCAATAAATTGCTTCATAATAAGCATAAGACTACTTCTATTATTTTCCAGGAACTCTGGGACTTATGAGGCAGAGCTGGAGTAACAGTTGTCAGCCCAGGGCTACCCCACAACTGATTGGCCAGCCAAGTCCCTGAGAGCTGCCACCATGCAGCTGATCAGCCAGTCAGTCCTGGAAAAGTAAGTGTTGCTGTTCTCCACCCTGGCACACAATGTACGTAGAGATGAAAAACTTCATTAGGCTCAGGACAAGAAAATTTCTGGGACAAGGCTAATAGAATTTTCATAATAACTACAAAGAACACAGACACTATATTGTCATCAACAGAACAGGTCTGTTTTCATGGAAGGAAATACTCTGACACCTCACTAAATGATTGTGTTCCATGTAGTGGCTGTTATGCTCTCTTTCAGGTACCCAATCTATAAAGTGAATCAATGTGGGGCACAGAGAGATAATGTATTACATTTACCTTTAAAGTGTATGTTAGTTAATGTTGTGTATATGTCCTTCAGTGTCATAAGTAAAATAATTCTGTAACCCTTTGTAATAGACGTTATAACCAAAGTCCAACAAGACTCCATATTGTCAGTTTGGAACTCCTACTTAAATGTTGAACTCCATTTTGTATACTTGATGAAACCTGGTTTAGGCATATGCTGTATATGTTCTTTTAAATATGTGAACAAGGTGTGTGAAGGGTGTGTGTGTGAAGGGGCCAGTCTCAACTGCCAGCCTATCCTGATGAAGCACAAGTACCATCTAACTGGCTGTACGATGCAGACATCTCTGATTAAAGCAAACAGAAGGAGCCACCCTAGAAAGAAAAGAACAAAATACAATCAAGCCTGCAAGTGAACGGTAACCAATGATCTCACAGGAACACTGAGGCTACATGACACAGCAAATCCCATAGACTTACATGAGAGACAGAAAGTATAAAAGATGGGTGAGAACATGGGAACTTTGGGTCTCATTCTGCAACTGTCATCTTGGAGCACTGGATCACGAATGAAAGAGGCCTGGCTCCTTCCTTGTGCCCAACCTAGTTGGCCACTAGGTTGGCTCAAGCAACGCATGAAAGGACTGGTAAGTATATCATACCAGGTTGCAGAACTTAGTCCATGTGTGGGTGCGTGCGTGACTGCTTTTTGCTATCCTTACTTATTTAAAATAAATGTGGCATATTATCTTGTCCCCCTGAATAAGATCCTGCTAGTCTTTTTTTTTTATTGGGGGGGGGGGCGGTGCTCTCCTGGGTGCCCTTTTTGGTATAACATCAGGAAAACTCCTTAAAAAAAAAAGTTTCCTTAAAAACTGCATTAGACTACAATTCACAAGCGGCTCCAACAAAGAGCAGATTTTTGTTTCCATGACACCACTTAATTTCCATTATGGCAATGTTCATTTTCTGTTAACATTCTTTCAACATGAGACTCTGTACCTTGCATTCATTCTCAGCCCAGACTTATTATTGAGTTTCCTGGTATCATGTGCCCGTTTGTCTTGAATCTAAGATATTCCACAAATCATTATCACTCTATGTTTGTTTCAGTTTTATAACTGTACAGAACCCTAATGAGAAAAACTGTCTACAAAAAGATAAATGAATTGCCTTCTTCAGTAAAGACAATATTATCACCAGTATGTAAACATTGGTATGATCACATGATCATGATGGAAGTTGGAAAAGAAAAAAAGCCTGCCATCTATCTGCAAAACATAAGAACTCACTGAGGATGGTAAAATGGGAATCTTTCGAAGATAAGCCTCCATTAGGAACTTATTTAGATAACCACAGTCACTGATTCTCTGAGGTTAGCGTTGCACTGCAAGCCACACCCTGTTCACCTGATCCACATGATGCTGTGCAATTTTCAGGAGCTGCTGACTGGGAAAGGGACAAAGCTAAAATTCTTGCTTACCACCATAGAGGATCCCTTCTGGTCAATGTCCAATAATCTAGTTAACCAAAGATATAGGTAGCCATTTTTGCTTTCTATTTGAAAGTCTGGCTCCACATCAGCATCTCACTCTAGGCACTGTTGCCGTTAGCTCTGAGGCAAGACAATGCAACTACTGACCTAGAACTCATTCTAACTACCACTAGTAAACTGGCATTTTCCCCTGCTGTAATTCATAGATTTCTTCAACTTGCCATATGATCTGCATTAATTTCTATGGTGTCTGGCAGCAGTCAAGATTATAAATTGACTTTTCTAATGATTCTGAATAACTTCAGCTTTCCATAAAGACTCCCAGTGCATAACTAAGTGGGATCTGAACTGTCAGAGCATCTGAACCCAAGGACCAAAGTTCAGGAAAGCCAGCTTTATTTTTCTTCCCAGGGACAACCATTTAAGCTGTGTGGCACCTGAATGGAACCTGGAGGAATGAACACAATTTGCAGGAAAGAAGACTAGAGGAGGTAGAAGGGGGAACTCAATCAGGCTGCACATGATTCAATTGCAGTTGCAGCAGCTCTGTAACTGGCTCTCTTAATAAGGAGCCAGTTTAGTTTTACAAGCATGGAGTAGTCTGGAGTGAGACTTACAGCAAAGTGATTAACATAAGAAACAAAGCACTACCTAGAACCAGAGCAAACAGGCAGGGCAGAGGACTCAGACTACTGGAATACTGGATTTCCAGACAAAAAAATCTTTCAAAAGTACAAAAGCAGTAAATGAGATTGTACACAGAACTGACCACAATGGGGGGGGAGGGGGGGGAGATGAGAAAATGAAGGTAAAGCTTTTAAACTACCTCACTGTAGGAAAAATCACGAGTTGTAACACTATTACCAGGAATAATGCCCAAAACATTGAAAAGTTAATAAAGATATTTGATGAGTACATTGAGCCCATACAGAATGATACTGTACAGTAGAGAGACTGATTTGGCTTTTGTTTGCTTTTACCGTAACTCAAGATGCAGAAGAGAAAACAGATACAATCTTTTTATCTCCTCATTTTCTCTTCCAGGACATACAGTTCTTCAGAAAGAACTATTTGAGTATAGATAGAGGGAGGGTAGGAGGGTGTGTGTGTGTGTGTTGGGGGGGGCAGAGAAGGGAGGAAGGGAGTGTGTATTGAGGCTTTTTGCAAAGCACTTGATTAGAATAAAGTGAAATTACTTACCAGTAATTTGGGAGGTTTTTGGAGGTAGAATTTAACTGGAGTGGGTCTCAAGCTCCCATCACGAGACTGGAGTGGGTAAGAGAGAGACAAATCTTGCTTGATTTTCAGCACTTCAAATCACCAGTAACAGTGCTTGGGCACCAGTCTCCAGCTAAGAGAAAGCAAGCAACTCTAGCTCACAAGCATAAATTAAACTGTAATATAAATGATAAATAAAGCTTAACCTTAATGAAGATGGGCAAGTATAAAACCAGACTCTGTAGAATTACAGATAAGTAGTTTTTCTTTAACAGATATGATGTTGACTGAACATCCTACCTTTTGGTATTAAACCAGGGTGAATTGAGTTAAATAAGACTATTTAAATCCGCTATTTAACTACCCAAGTGGAAAGCCTTAGTTTAAATTGATTTTAATCAATTTTTCCATTTGTACTTAGTAATTTTCTAAAGAAGGGTGCATGTTCATTGATTGATATAACCAACTAAATACAGACATACATTTATTTAAGCAATTACATAGCTTCATATTTTCAAATTTTTATTAATTATACATTTTAGTACGCTAGACCTAGTAAATGATATATTCCTTATTTGCTGCACAATTAACTTTTTGCTAATTATTTGTGTCAAGCTGCATTAGGATGGTAAATAGAATTTACTTAAACCCACAAAACAGTAAATACAATTTACTTTTATTAAACAAAACAAGTCCTTCATGCAGTACATGAACTATTTTGCCATTTTAAAAAGTTTGATCTCAGAAATAAAAATCTTTTTTAATCTAGAAAACCAGCCTTAACTCAAAGATTTTATTAAAAACTCATGAATTCAAAATATTTATTTTTTTAAGTTTTAAGACATTATAATATACTTGGGCCTTAACATATTTTATATTAAAGTCATATTTCATTTTAAAACGGTTTATTTTTAAAAAGAATATTATAACAAGTAATAAACTCAAAAAAATTATCTATTTCTATTCACCTTGGCAGATAAGCTCCACAAAAACATGTTTTCTTCAATTCATGAAGGGGCCAAAGCCATCTGAGGTTGCTGCTTCTGTCCTGGAGAATTAAAACTTCCTCCAACTCCTGACACCAATAAAGTGATGGAAAAATTGGTAAAAAAACACACACCAATATGACAATATTGACAACACACGATACGGCAATATTGTCCCTGACATCAGACTAATGCATGACCTCCACTTTTGCAAGAAAAATGAAAATGGCACTCAGTCCCTTGCATTAGTATAAAGTCAACAAGTTACGCTCATTAATAAATTGTAAACGTTAAAATCAGTGGGAAAGGATGAGTTTAAAAGAGTACAAGAATATTCTCTCTAAAACTAGATAAGAAGGTTATAATTTTGATCTCCATCTACCAAGTTCAACAGCATGGATCAGCTTGACCAATGTTTCAAGCTTAGAAACAATCTTCTACACTCTGTGAATAGAAAGAATATAAGCCCTATCCTCAGAAAGGAAGGCTGTTAAGAAATCAGTCAACTTACGTGATTAATTTATTTTGAGTAAACAATTTAAAAAAATAATTGCAACTAATCACAGGTTTAATTTCACTGTAAAACAATAACAGAATACCAACCTAAATTTATTTTAAATATTTTTGGATTTTTACATTTTCAAAAATATTGATTTCAATCACAACATGAAACACACAATGTAGAGTGCTCTCTTTTTTATTACAAATATTTGAACTGTAATCTGCTCACCTCATACAAGTACTGCAAGCAGTGTAGGACGATCTCAATCCTGAAAATGCTCCTTTCAAATGTAGATTTTTTTTGTTACATAATTACACTCAAAACCAAAACAAAGTAAATCTTTAGAGACTACAAGTCCACTCAGTCCTTCTTGTGCAGCCAATCGCTAAAACAAATTTGTTTACATTTTACTGAGATAACGCTGCCCACTTCATGTTTATAGTGTCACTTGAAAGGCGTTCGCACGGCACTGTCCTAGCCAACATTGCAAAATCTGTGGTGACAGATATGCTACACATTCATATGCCCCTTCATGCTTCAGCCACCGTTCCAGAGGATTTGCTTCTATGTTAATAACGCTCGCTAAAAAAAGGTGTTAATAAAATCTGTGACTGAACACCTTGGAGAACTGTATATCCCCTACCCTGTGGTTTTACCCATATTCTCCAACATATTTTGTATAATGGCAATCTCTGATGACAACCCAGCATATGTTATTCAATTGAAGAACATTTTCAATGAAGATTTGATAAAACATAAAGAAGGTACTAATGTGAGATTTCTAAAGGCAGCTACAAAACCTGACCTAAGGTTTTAGAATCTGAAGTGCCTTTCAAAATCTTAGACAGCCAAAGTGTGAAACATGCTGTCAGAAGTCTTAAAAGAACAACACTCCAATGCAGAAATTACAGAACCCAAACCTCTATAAAAGAAAATCAGCCTTCAGTTGGTGGCAGATGAAAATGAATATGCATCAGTCCATACTGCTTTAGATTGTTATTGAACAGAACCTGTCATCAACAGGGAAGCATGTCCTCTGGAATGGTGTCTGAACCATAAAGGGGCACACAAATGTTTAGCATATCTGGTACCTAAATACTTTGCAAAACTGATTACAAAAGAGTTATACAAACACCTGTTCTCACTTTCAGGTGACACTAAACAAAAATTGAGCAGCATTATCTCCCATAAATGTAAACAAATATGTTCGTCATAGCAATTAGTTGAAGAATTAATACTACTAAGTGGACTTGCAAGCTCTAAAGGTTTACACTGTTATATTTTTTACTAGTTTTTTTCTACTTAATTCTACATTTGTAAGTTCAACTTTCATGATATATTGCACTATAATACTTGCATGAGGTGCACTGAAATACTATTTTGTTTCTTTCTTACAATGCAAATGTCATCAAAAATAAATAGTAACTGAGCACTGTAGTTTGTATTGTTTTGTAACTGAAATCAATATTTTTGAAAATGAGAAAACATCAAAAAATTTTAAATAAATGGCACTCCCTTATTCAACAGCATGATTAATTTTTTTTATTTGCATGATTAATCAAAAAAATTTTTTGCTTGACTGCCCTACTAAAAAATTAGAACACTGGGCCTTTTCTTCTCAGTTACGTTATTTTTACATCCATGTAACTCTACTGACCTCATCTGAGTCAAGCCTGATTTGCACTAATATAAGAAAGATAAGAATCATGGCCCAGATTTTTCAGTATTAATATATTATATGAACATAAGATAAGTAGCTGTCTATTGATAACTAACTATATACTCATCACAGAATACCACCCACTGGCCTTCCTGCTTATACAAAGTCATTTCATTCTCTCTGGAAATCAGCTCCACTCTGAAAAGATGTGTAATCAAGATTTTAATTTTTTTATATACTCAGATATTAATAATAATATCTGGCCCTTATACAAGTGCTTTTCATTAGTAGATCTCAAAATGCTTTACACAGGAGATACTTATCATTATTGCCATACCAATGAGGAAACTGAGGCACGGGGAAATGAAATCACTTGCCCACAGTCATGCAGAGCTGGGACTAGAACCCCTGTTCCCAGAGTCCCAGTCTAGCCACTAGGCCACAGTGCTTCCCATGGACTTGTTCAAGTAACTCAAACTTGATACAGAAGACTGCTTGTAATGGTGAAGGGCAACATGCCAAACTATGGACTTATAGCAATATAGAACAGCGGGTCCCAACCTCTTCCTTTTTGTGGACCACTACACTGTCCTCAAAAGCTTTTGGGGAACACAAGTTAAGCAAGCCATTTTAAACTTTTTTAATGTAGCCTATGGCTGAAAGGAGTCAAAGTTGTATATTGAGGAGTATTAAAAATGCAGCTATTTCTAATAATTTAGTATGCTCACTCACAAACATATTATATTCATCACAGTACATTTACCTGCAGTCCTCCCCACGGCCCACCTGTAGTGCCCTCACGGATCACCAGTGGTCCACAGACCACAGGTTGGGAACCACTGATACAGGAAATCATAGTATGGTAGACGAGAAGAGAAAAATCCTTTTACAGAAATTCCAGAAACAGTGCAGAAACTCAGTCACAATGGCTCTCTCTATACTTCTCAAACTTGGGTCAAATCTGTTAATTCGAACTAATAAGTTTGAATGTAGGTCGGACTAGATTTTAACTTATTGGTTCAAATTAATGTGGACTATGTCAAATTCCTGTTAATTCGATTTAACCCTTCTTGTTAATTCGAACTAACTGCCCTTAGTTTTGAACTAATAAAGTGGACTTAAATGTCCACACTGTACCAAGTTTGAAATAAGGATTGAACTAAGGGCTTAGTTCAACCTAAAAGGCAGTCTCGCTAGTTTGAATTAAGGTTTCATTACTTTGAATTAAGGAATTAGAATAGAACAGAATCATAGGATTGGAAGGGACCTCATGAGATCATCAAGTCCAAGCCCCTGGGGCTTGAACCCAGGACTTCCTGCATACTAAGCAGATGTGCTAGACACTTAATTTGAACTAATGAAAGCTTAGTGTAGACAGCAACTAAGTTTGGTTTGAATTAAGCCTCCTTAACTCAAACTATCTTGCAAGTGTAGACATAGCCAATGAGTCTAGCTGAAAAGGAGTATATTTGTGCCAATGTCTCTACTGGTTACTAGAATACTGTGAAAAACTGGGATGAATTAATGTGATCAATATACGATGTGAGCACATTGTCCAATGAGATCACACAGAGCTGGATCAAGCTCAGCCGCTGCTGGGGGCAGGGTCGGCCGCTCAGGAGCCCTGGCTGGCACTGCTGTGGGGTGGCTGGGGGGAAGGACTGCAGGCTGGGTGCCTGTACTGAGAGGCTGGGGCTGAGGGCGAGCCATTACACTCCCACATACTGCAGGTGCTGGCCTGCACTGTGCTGTGTGTCGTTGATGCCCAGCCTCCTTTGCCACCCTCTGCCAAGTCTGCCCCTCAGAACGCAGATCCGCCCCAATCCAGACTTGACCTACAGCCAACCTAGCTTGTGCCTCAGCCCGGAGGGGAGACCAGCCAGCAGTGCAGCACAGTGCTTTATGAGCAGCTGTGGCAGGGACTCCCACCTGATCCCCCCGCTGGGGGCACTCAACCTGTGTCGAACCTGGCATTAGGGTAGGGTCAGGACCAGTGGGCATGGCCAGGACTGAGCCAAATGGACAGGCCAGGGATGAGGGATGCGGAGAATACCATTGTGCATGCAGTGCTTCTAGGCTGGCCAGGGCACAGCACTGCACGGGCAGGGACTCCCCACTCCTCCTGGGAGTTCTGTGGCCCAGCCACTGGGTGCATGTGTTGATGAAGGCGGGGCAGCTTGTTGCCAGCACTGGCGTCTGGCCAGCGGCAAGCTTGGCAGTACAGCAGACCAGCAGTCAGGATTGAACCAGGGCCAGACTATTGTGGGGGCCCCTTTAGCCAAGGGGCATAAGCCCCTAAAGCACCTGTGATAATCTGGCCCTATCCGCTAGCAGCACACTGCTAAAAGAGAATCTTGCAAAGGAGTCTTTTTTCCTCTTCCCCAATCTACACGCATTCGCAGAATAAGATCTTCTTAGTAAAGGATTCATTTAGCACATTAAATCCACTAGCAGGACAAGGTCATCATTGCCATAAAATAAAAAGCATTTCTTTTTTTTAAGTTTAGAACATTATGTGTTTGTTTACAAAATTTAGTACTATTCCCTGGTAATTTGTAACAGACCATTATCTTTTTTTAAATTAAGGCAATATGTGTTTTCTTTGAGTTTCTTAAAAGAGTACCTTCTACAATGAAAGATTCCAGTCATTTACTCAGTCTGTACCAGGGGCAGCCAAACTGATGGAACTCAAGAGCTACACAAGTTGATTATTAAACCTTTGAGAGCCGCACTGAGGCATACAGCCATCTACTTTTACCTACTCCAAAATTACTAAGTTTAAAATTCATTGCAAACTTTAATTTTATGGTAAAAAGAGGACAAATACTGATCCTACTAATGTCAGATTCTAATAATCACTTAAGGTTACCATGAAAACTAGGCCTATACAGTAAAAACCTAGCTGCTGCTCGATGTAGAAGACTGCGGGCTAGCGGCGAGGTTTTTAAAATCCCGACCATGCTGCACTTCCCCCCACCATACCGACCCCCTTCTGAACTCCTAGACTGGGGCTGCTTTCCTAAATTAATTTGCTGACATTCTTCCGGGGGCCACAATTTTTCATTCGAGAGCCACATGTGGCTCCCAAGCTACAGTTTGGCCACACCTGGTCTATACTATACCACTATAATTAAATTTGGAGAAGCTTTTTTACTCAGTAAGACTGGGTGCTTATAAAGAAAATATTCAAATTCATGTGTTATTGAATTTAGGAACTTTAAATTAGTTAATTACATCCATATATTCTCTTTATTTGTCCATACTTTTAAACATACTACAATTTGTACTGGTTGTTCTTGATAAGATTATTTTCCCACTCTTCTGATCCTCCTAAATTACAGATGCTGAATTTTTATCCTTTTTAATTTTAGACAATTTTCCTGTCATAAAGGTTGCTTATATATACTTTTGCATCACCATATGCTAAAGAAAATTTGTATTCATAATAAAGCATTGGACCTTTCCACATTCTCCTTACTTACTCTCACTACTATTGGAGTGATGCCTAAAACTATGTAGTTCTCATAATCTAGTGGAAGGAAATGCCTCATAAATTTAAGGCAGCTGATGACAGATGAGAACTTTTGATATACACTATTCAAAGAAAGTATTTGCTAGTGGCATGTCTCTTGCACCAGTTTTCTTGGTGCCCCTAATATGTCAATTTAGCTGTATAATATGATAAATGTATTACAGGGTTTGGAATATTTCAATACAGTCACATAATTAATCTAGATTTGTAAAATAAACCTGTCTAGTAGGTCTTAAAGTAGTGAAAAAGGATAGTTTTGCTGTTAAGATAGAAGTCTGAAAATCAGGAGACTTGAGTAGGATTCCCAGCTCTGACACAGATCTCCTGAGTGACGCTGGAAAAATTATGTAATCTTTCTGTATCTGATTTTCACCCCAACTATAAAATTAGAACACTCCATGTTAGTTTCACAAGGATTTTAAGAAATTAAATGTATCAATGTCTATAAAGAGCTTTGACATCTTCAGCCAAAAAACACCAAAGAAATGCAAAGGATGACTGTTATTTCTGCACATAACCCAATCATTTGTGTTCATGAAGCAAATAATAATAAAGTTCTTTGCAGCAGGGACCGTCCTTTCATTCTGACTGTACTGCACTTGGCACAATCAGATCCTAGTCTTTCACTGGGACTGCTTACTGCTATAGTAACACGTAACTACAAAGCAATGCACATAGAGGTATATAAGTTACTTTTAGCAATTAAAAATGGCATTTCAGAGCTCTATGTTCATCACAGCTCAGTGTCATCATATCAAATTTGTTATCTTTGCATGTCAAAACTTCCAGACTGTTTGGATTGACCTGGTGAATAACCCTTCCCTGCATGCATATGTATATCTAACATGCTGCGGTCTCCATTTCATGCAACTGATGAGGTTATACCCATGAACACTCATGCGATAAATTAATTTGCTAGTCTTTAAAAATGCCAGGAGAATCCTTGTTTGTTTTGAGAGTCCTGTGGCACCTTAGTATAGACTAACAGATTTCTTCAAGCATAAGCTTTCGTGGGCTACAAACCGCTTTGTCACAAAAGCTTATGCTCAAAGAATTCTGTTGGTCTATACTCTGTTAGGTGCCACAGGACTCTCACTGCTTTTGCTATACACAGACTAACAAGGCTAGCCCCCTGGAGAGACGACTTAAAGAGCTTGGTTTGTTTAGTCTTACCAAAAGAAGGCTGAGAGGAGATATGACTGCTCTTTATAAATACATGAGAGGGAGAGGAATTATTTGAATACAGCACCAATGTGGACACAAGAACAAACGGATACAAGCTGTCCTTCAGAAAATTTAGGCTTGAAATTAGACACAGATTCCTAACCATCAGACGAGTATAAAGTTCTGGAATAGTCTACCAAGGGAAGTGGTGGGGGCAAAAAACTTAGGTGCCTTCAAAACCGAGCTTGATAAGTTTATGGAGGGAATGATATGATGTACAATGTAGCTTGCCCGTTGTCTGTCTTTTACTGCTGGTGATGGGTATGATAGTGATCTGGGAATGGGCATTAGATGGAGTGGGTTCTGAGTTATTACAGAGAAGTTCTTCTTGACCTGGCTGTTGTGGACTTGCCCTCATGCTCAGGGTTTAACTGATCACCATATTTGGGGAACGGGAGGAATCTTCCCTCAGGGTAGATTGGCTTGGGCGCTGGGGGTTTTTTGCCTTCCTCTGTAGCATTGAGCATGGCTCACTTGCTGGTTGATTCTCTGTATTAAAGTCTTTAAATCATGATTTGAGGACTTTAATAGCTCAGTTATGGGTTAGAGGTTCATTGTAGAAGTGGGTCGGTGAGGTTTTATAGCCTGCAGTGTGCAGGAGGTCAGACTAGATGATCATATTGGTCCCTTCTGACCTTAATGTCTATGAGTCTAATTCTTGTGTGTTTTGCAGAAATAGACTAACAGGACAACCCTTCTGGAGCTTACAGTCTAGATCAGTGATTTTCAAACTTAGGGTCATGACCCAGTACTGGGTCGCAGGCACTAAGGTACTGGGTCGTGGCATCCACTGTTGCTGCCACTGAAAGACTGGACTGCATTTTTCAAAGATGTAATTGTTGGGTCATGGACATTAACCATTTTTTTCAACCAGGCCCTGAGGAAAAGAGTTTGAAAACCACTGGTCTAGATGGAGCTGCTATAAGGTAGGTGCATAAATGGGTTGGAAAACATTGCCAAGTGAGTAATAATTTATCAGTGGTTCACAGTCAAATTGAAAGGACAGGTCAGGTGCGGTCCTGTAACAATCAATTCCAGATATGATTGTGCTGCTGGTGGCCTTGCGGTGGTTCAGGTGGAAGAGGGAGAGGCAGCAGCACTCTTCTTCTCTAATGCCACCATCTCTCGCTCTTCCCTGCCTCCCCCAGAGCTGCCAAATGAATCTCCAACAGCAGCTTTTTTTGGTGACAAGGAGGGAGGGTTTCTTTCCATGGCAAGCTCCTCCCCTGCTGCTGAAGCAAGCTGCTGCCGGTAGCTCTTTAGGCTGCGCTGGGGGGGACAGATGCAGGGGAGCAACCATGAGCTTCCCTGCAACCGTGTGGCACCCTTCCCCCCATGCCACTGAAGGAACCATCAGCAGCAGCTTTTTGCAGTGGGGGGTGTGGTGTTTTGGACTACCTAGGGTCATTGGGGTTGTCATAATGATAAATGGGAGGGTCATTTAGGTGCAAGGGAAACCTGTCGGTTGGGTCCTCTCTCTCTCAGTTCTCTTTCAATAAAGACTCCTTACACAGCTCTGAATATGCTGCCTCTCCTTATTGGATTATAATTTCCCCTAAAACTCTACATCTGGCAACGAGGATAGGATTTGTGATGGCGTTGACTATCCTCAACAATCCTGGCAACTTTGGAAAACCAGAATGCAATGTAAGAAGCAAAACTTTACTTTACTGCTTGCACGGGGGTTGGGTTGTAGCTGTGAAAGCTGATCTGTTTGCCTAAGGGCTAGCTGGCTATTCTGAAAGCTGATCTGCCTTTTGTTAAGTGAAGAGACAAACAATAACCACAAGAGGGCATCATGGCTCTACTTACTGCAACCTTTGAAGCATATGATCATTCGGCAGATTCCTGGCAGACATATACAGCCCGATTTCAAAATTTTATAATAGCAAACAACATAACTAATAAGAAGAAGGTACCAGTTTTTCTAACAGTCATTGGAGTTAAGACTTATAATTTGCTATGTGATTTGCTATATCCGGAGAAGCCGGAGCAGAAAACTTACGGGGACCTAGTGGAAGTTCTGGGAGCACATTTTTCTCCAAAGACACTAGTAATTGCAGAGAGGTATAGGTTCTACCAAAGGAACCAAGAGGAAGGTGAATCAGTTGTACAATTTGTATCAGCTCTGCGGAAGCTGGCAGCACACTGCGACTTCAAGAACATGTTAGAGGAAATGCTGCGTGACAGGCTGGTGTGTGGCCTGCACAGTGAATCAACACGAAAATGCCTACTGACTGAAGGTGAACTCACCTTGCAGAAGGCTGTGGAAATTGCAGTCTCCATGGAACGCGTCACCCAAGACATGCAACAGAGCGGGGTCAGTGTCCGTAAAGTATCTCTACAACCTGCCCCCAGGACACTGGGGAGACAGGAATGTTACCAGTGTGGGAAGCAGGACCACCTCGCATAAGAGTGCCGGTTTAAAGAACTACTGTGTTGACAATGTGGTAAGAGAGGGCACATTGAACATGCCTGCAAACAAAAGAAGGGTGAGCCAAACAGAAGAGGCAGACCTGAGAAAAATGGGCCATTGGTTTGGCGGACTAAGAGGGAAATTCTGCAAGCAGTACAGCAGAATACAGGTGATCATAGCAACACTCAGTCAGAAGATGAAGATTCCCTCCATGTTTTGTCTATAACAGCTGGCCCACGTAAATTCTGGGTAACACCTGTGTTGGAAGGCAAACCTATACGCATGGAACTGGACACTGGCGCAGCAGTTTCATTAGTTTCTAACATTGTGTATGAGAAGGACTTTAGACATCTGCCACTTAAGCCGACAGTAGTCGTTTTAAAGACATATACTGGAGAGACTGTTCCCCTGTTGGGTACTATTGATGTGAAAGTAGAACTCAATGGACAGACCACAAAGCTACCATTGTTTGTGGTGAAGGGGAATTACCCAGCCCTAATGGGATGATCTTGGATCAGGGTTGGGGGGGGAGAGGGGAGTTTCTTTCAGAGGCGCACTAAAGAACCCTCTCCCACACCACCAAAAAGAAAGCCACTGATGACTGCTCTTTCAGCAGTGCTGGGGGGTGGTTGGCGGCAGCTGGGAAGAGACAGCAGCAACTGCAAGGGAGAGATGGTGGCACTCTTCCCCTGCAGTGCTGCCAAAAAAGCTTCCAGCAGTGACTTTTTTCTGGCACGGGGGGGGGGGGGGGGGTTGGGGGGTTTGCCCTTTGCCTGACACCTAGGGACGCCGAAGTTTTTGGCCTGGCCCCTACGTGTCCAGCAGATTTGTCGAGGCCTGGGTTATATTCTCCTGCTGTCAGGTACTTTGCTTCTATCATCACCAACGACTTGACAAATATGGCAAGAAATTCTTTCAGCAGACTAAATAACTGACATCCTATTTTGTGGATCCTCCATTTGCAATGCTCATTTTGTCACAGATAGGGATTGTTTAGTCTAAAAACAGGCTGTAAGATTTCATTTGTGTAGAAATCAGCAAATGTCTAATACAATCATGACTTTTAATGCTCAGTTCTGCAGCTTGTTTTTGGCACAGTGATGGCATCCAGTGTCTGTTTAATTGCTTTGTCATGTTTGGCAT
The DNA here is from genome assembly GCA_007922195.1 of Podocnemis expansa. Lineage (NCBI taxonomy): Eukaryota > Metazoa > Chordata > Testudines > Podocnemididae > Podocnemis > Podocnemis expansa. The sequence goes on from ML681982.1 coordinate 26,637,782, forward strand.
TAGCAACCTGATCTCTATGTTTGCAGTCACAAAGTTTTTTGGATAATCTTTGTTTTGCTGAACTGCCCAGCTTCAACTCTCACAACAGGCTGAAGGTCACTGCTACTCCAGGTTCAGTTTTGGTTGTTGCTAATATAGCTGACTTCTGTTCTGCAAGGCCCACCTTGACTTTCACTGGCTTGTCACTTATACTCTGGTCTTGCTGGCTTCTTGCCTTAGCACAAGATTGAGCAGCATCTGTGTCAGTTCTAGGTTGCTACAAAGGAAGCCTACTGTAGCCTGATAATCATAGCTTTGCACCTGGTGTCCCAAAAATGAATCTGGCTGCCTCAGTACAGAAGAACATGGCCAGTAATTACCACTGTGGGGTAAGTGGAGTCAGATACAGGAAAAGCAACAGCCAGCACTTGCTTGCAGGATTCAATGTCTTATAGATTCACACATTTACACTTCACACAACTTTTGACACACGATGGCCTCCTGGAGATGCTCTGTACTGAACAGAAGATGTCAGTTAAGAATTCATCTACGGTGATGGCAAGACACGTAAGATGTCACTCAGCCACAATGTGCACAAGATGACATAGGTAACTCAAGACAAACAGTTCCAAAGGGATAGCCGTGTTAGTCTAATTCAACAAAACAAGCAAGGAGTCCTCTGAAACTTAAAGACACAATTTTATTTATCACAGACACTTTGAAGATGGGGGATTGTCTGACACAGTGGGATTTTCTCCCTAGAAAGCTCATGCAATAAACAAACTGGTTAGTCTTTAATTGCCACAGACTCCTTGCTTTTTATTCAAGAAAAACAGATGGACGCTGTTCTTGAACAAATGGAGCAATACGCTTATGCAAACCCATCATGTGAGAAGCACCATCATTTTCAAAAGCCAAAAACTTAGACAATAGGATTTTCTGGCCTCCACATTTGAACTGAGAAGCCAAACAATTTTATATCCATTAGCATTTTTCTACAGTAGTTGAGACTGACAACAATAAGGTGATCACTTTAATTTTGCATTTGTCAGTACGTTGCACAGTCATCAGGAACATCTTGCTGGTACCTTCATTGCTCTCAGTGGCTAAAGTAAATGATGAATGCCATACACTTTCTGCTTGATGGTTCACACTATCAATTGCCAGTTCTACGACACTGGGTGTTGTATTTGTGAAAGTACGCATGTATTTACTGCCAATTTCTCAATCAGGAAAAGCAGTTACAGAAGCTTCATGATATGAGTGCTTACTGCAATTGACAATTTACACTCAGTGATCAACCAGTTCCTAATACTTTGGCATGAATCATAGTATAGTCAATGCCTGCAGTGAAGAACTGCTTTATTTGCATGCTGCCACTTGCCTTCTTGGCCTTGGCCCCAGAGGGTAAGGTGGGGAAGCATGTTGCGGTCTTTTCTGTCTCAGGGTAGCAGGGGGAAGGGGTGTCACACCCAGTCTGTCTAGCCTTTGGCTGGGCTCAGTACAATGAGGCATCAGTAGCTGCACATGGCACTAGAGAAGAATGTCTTATGGGGCCAGATGTGGTTCCCTGATGTGCCTCAGATCTGGAAGCAGCCAGTATTAGCAGCTGTGCTGGGAAGGCGGCACAAGGAGCCAGCACATCATCCCCACTGCATCCTGCTGGAATTCTTGACCCAGCTGTCTGTGCCGTGAAGCAGCAGTGCAGCAACCAGCCATGTGTTTAGGCCCCATACTGGCCTGGAACAGGCTCCCCCTGCAACAGATCTCACCAATGCAACCAAGCCCTGCAAATTTCTCCCAGGCTGTCCAGTAAGATGGTATGCACTGTGCACAGTGTGGATATGGCCAAGCTCTGGGTGCTCTGCACAAAGGGGACTGCAGTGGAAAAGAATAACTACTCAACCCCAGTACTGTGTTGGGTCAGACTCATGCTCCTTATCCTTCCTGTTTTTAAATATAATAGAAAAATATGAAGATCTAAGCCTCATTTAATAATTTCACAATTACTTTTTAAAAATAGGGAGGGCTGGCATTTCTGTTTTTATTGGGCCACTTTTCAAAGTAGAACCATGCTTCACAGTTATAGGAGGAGCCTCAACTCAAACACCTGACATCAGAAGGTTTAAATCTTAAGCAGTGCTGAATTAATATAGATTTCTCTCCCTATCCCAACTATTCCACAGTATATTTATATATTACCTATACTGCTAAGGATCTCTATTCCTGGGGATGAGGGCACATCACTGGAGCCCAGTAATGAAAAACCTCATTTTTTTCCATTCACCAGCCATATTACCTCATTACAAATACAAAATGCAAATAATATTCCCACCTATATTAAACATTCCTCTGAAGAGTCACTTAAAAATATTTGGCAGATAAAAAAGTGCTATATAATTATTATTTCAGTATTAGGGGCAGAACATTAAACTCAAAGTGGAATCATCTACAGATTGTTGCTCATAAATATTATCATTGTTAATAATTTAAAACTATGTAAACTTTCCTTTAAAAAGAGCATCTTATCAATATTTTAAAATTTTCTGTAATGTACACAATGTGACTGTAGGAATGAAATTTAGCAACACATGTATTTTCAACATCGACCAACAGTCAAAAATGCTATGCACTCCTATAAGTCAAAAACAGATTAACCAGAAATCTTTATTCCAAAACTAAGAGTGAACGAAAATACTGATTTTGAACGAGACATTATCACCATCTTTACTATAGAAACATTATTAATACATTTACAATAACACGTATACTGGAAATGTTTTACTGGGAAAAACAGGTCTAGGAATACCCTCTTCAGTAAAATGTAAACTGTTTAATCTGAGATTTTGCTTGATTTATTGCAGCTGCTCTACTGTTTATAAAATGTAACAAGGTCTTTATTATTTGGCATTCCTTTACACATTTTAAAAATCAGGTTGGTATAAAATGGGTTGTACTGACTAACAAGAATTTGTCTCCTATCTTTACACAATTACAAGTTTTCTAAAGTTAAAGGCTTTAGTTTTGGATCAGAAACAAGTTTAAGGGTAATTTTGATGTATGTATAGTCATTTTCAAGAGACTGGGACACAGAACAAATTTAAGGGATGATTCAGTGTAAGAAAAACTGTTGCTAGTGCTACCAATCATGCCATCCCTTAAAATGAGTATTTTGCCATAAACATAGCAGCTCCATAACTGTACATAAATACTAAAAACACAACACTCAGGAAAGAAAAAATTATATGTAATAAGAGACAATAGATGATGTGAGAATGATGAAAGAATACAGAAGGAAAAGAGATGAAACCCAAAGAACAATAAGGTATAACAATCAGTGACCACGTCACATAGAGGTAAAACATGTATGTGCAACACAGGGAATAGAAATCTCATGTTTTTCCCAAGCTCACTAGACTTTGAGAGGGATAGCCATGTTAGTCTGTATATAGCAGGCACAGCCAAACTGTGGCTCAGGAGCTGCATCCGGCTCTTGAATGAAAAAGTGCAGCTTGCGGAAGAACATCAGCAAATTAATTTCTCTAATTGATTTAAATTGATTGCCCAAGTGCAAAAGTCTGCCAAGGCTTTGTTTTCGATTAATATAAAGATTATTTTTTCACCCCTAATTGGAACTGTTTGTCGGTTGTCAATGATGTGAATACCGTAAACTTTCTAAAGATGAATAGATGCTGAGCCTCAATACAGGGCAGTGTCATGAAAGAGTAGTGCAAATGGAAGCACGAGTTTCTATTGGAAATTTTATGGTATTCTTGGATCGAAGTTCTTTGCTCTGGTCTGCTGAAACCAGCCAATGAGATTCATATTATTCAAAAACTCTCACTCTCACCCCATTGGAGATTTAAGTCTAGAACTCTAGTTGGCGCAACCGGCCCTTAGTGAAGATTGCAGACTTATTGTCTGTTCTTTGTTAGGCTCTAATGCAGTTTACTTGTTGTTAAAATAAAATCATGTTTTACAAGTCCTTCTAAACGTCAAATAATAAGAAATGAAAATACAAAGAATAGATCATTTAAAACTGAATGGGAAGAAGACTTGCATTCACCAATGACAACAGCGAGCCTCAATGCCTTGTCTGTAACACAACGCTCACTCATTACAAAGCAAATAACTTAAAACACCATTATGAAACAAATCATGCCAGCTTTCCATCTCAGTATCCACTGAAATCTGACTTAAAAAGAAAAAAGCTTACTGCTTTGAAATCTGCTAAACACAGTCAGCAGACACTGCTTTCATCATTCAGCAAGGAAGCAAATGCTGTGACCAAAGCCGGTTTTGTTATCAGCTGGAATGCTGCGCGTGCTAAACTTCCGTGCTCTGATGGAGAATTTGTTAGGAACATTTCTGAGGTTGTTGCTACTGTAGATCCAAACAATTCAAAACTTAAGCAACTGATAACACAAATTCCAATGTCGCATCACACTACAGAGAGGCATATTTCTCAGATTAGTGCTGAAATTTGTGAAACTGACACATCTTGCAATACTTACAGATCAGCACCTAAGAGAGCTTTTATGTACCGCACTGACGAGTTACAACCCAGATTTTAAAAAACTTGCCACTAGCCTGCAGTGTTCTACATCGAGTGACAGCTAAGTTTTTACTGCATAGGCCTAGTTTTCATGGTAACCTCAACTAATTATTAAAATCTGACATTAGTAGGATCAATATTTGTCCTATTTTTACAATAAAATTAAAGTGTGCAATGAATTTTAAACTTAGTAATTTTGGAAGAGGTAAAAGTATATGGGCTATACACCTCAGCACAGCTCTCAAAGGTTTAATAACCAACTTGTGTAGCTCTTGAGTTCCATAAGTTTGGCTACCCCTGGTAAATAGTAATAAACAACAAAAGTCCTGTAGCACACTAAAGACTAATAAATTTCTTCGAGAATAAGCTTTCATAGGTTGCAACCCACTTCATCAGATGCATGATCACAAGACTTTGTCACTAGGAAAATCTCTACTTGCAGTAGATATTTTTAGTGTTTATATCCACTTTACAAATGCACCACTAAAGGACAAGAATTTAGGAGGTCTGTTTCTAGCCAAAAGATGGTAAGGAGAATAAATATGAGCCCATACTTTATAGAAAGCCAGAGAAGGAGAAATGAGACAGTAGGAAGAGGGGAAAAAATAACCAAAAAGATAAGCTGAAAGACAGGAGCAGAGAAGAAAGCTTGTTGTCATTCCAAAACTTATAAGACATCAATATTTTTCACAGGCCTGTCACTAGCTTTAAAGTAACCCAAATTTACCTGAAACAGGATGGTTCATGATAATGTGATAAAAACAGTGTCATCCTACAAAGATAAAAAAGTAGCAACCCTAACCCAAAGGAAGCAAAATGAGGGTAAAAAGTACATAGAAAGTTGCTCCTATGTAAAACTATATCTTATTAGTCACAGGTAGGAAAGCTTTACCTTCAGAAAAATAATTCAGGCATTTTTGAAGTGGCTTGGATTCAGTGGTTAAAGCATAATTTGACAGGCCTCAGAACCCTCCATGCCCCCTTCATGCATGTGCAGGCCCCAGCCCAGGTAGGCATTTTTGAGCTCCACCAGCTCTTTCTTCACCCATGAAACACAGCCTCAAACCCACATCATCACCCCAACTTTGCCCAGTAGTGCCCACATCAGACCCCTCTTTCCTCATGTCCTCAACCCCATCCCCATTCCCTAAGGTCCCTGCCCCCAAGCCCCCACTCCAGCCCTCCTAACCCCCCACTTCCCCAATCTTCACTCCACTCCTCTTCAGCCCCCTTGCCCCCATTCACCCACTCGACTCCCCTTCAGACTCCCAACCCCCTCCACCCTTAGCTCTCACTCCAGCCCCCAACCTCCTCCAGCCCCCACCCAGTCCTCACTCTAGCCCTTCAGTCTCCTCCACCACTACCCAGTCACCAGCAGCCCCTACCCAGTCTCCTCGTCCCCATGCCCCCCTCCACCCATCTTCAGCCCCTCTAACTCCCTACATCCCTCTCCAGCCCCCCATCCTGACTCCTTCCCTAGCCCAGCCACCAGCCTCCCTGGTCTCTTGGCCCTGATCCGACCTCTTCTCTAACCCCATGCCCAGTCACCAGCTTCCCCCGGTCCACATCCTAACCTGCCCTGCCACCGGCTTCCCCAGTGTCTTAGCCCCAATCTGAATCCCTCCCTAACCTGCCCACTGGCTCCCCACCACTGCGGGCCTTCCCTGCCAACCCCTGTGCCCTTTCCCTGCCAGCTGCCTGTACGTGAGACCCTCTCAGGGCTGCCCCATCCCCCTTACCTGGCTGCTGGAGCTGCTGCTACCTTGCTGGCCACATGCTCAGGGCGGGAGATTTAAAAACTCCTAGCCTGGCTCAGCTGAGTCAGCTCCCTGCCAGCCAGAAGACTGTGTCTTCCAACCAGGTAGGGGCCATGACTGCCGGTAAGGGGGAACACACTGGAACACTGTGTTCCACCCCATTATTCTGTTTTTAGGGGCATGCTGGCCCCTAAAATTAGGGGCCCTGGAATGACAGTCTGGTGCATGCCCCCTTACCTTAACCCCTGCTGGGAGTAATACAGAAAGTCTGAATAATCACCAGTAGAGAAAGAGGGAATATCATATTTCTCTACTATCTATTTTTCAAGTTGTCTGGAACATGGATTTTTGAAATCCCACCTATGTTTGTGAATAAAAATTTCAAACAAACTTGGCTGTTTCTTTTGACACTTCTTTTTCTTTCATTTGTATCCTTCTACTGCAGGGGTCAGCAATCTTTGCCACCATCCCCTGCCCAGCAGGTGCCTGGGGTGGGGACAGGCAGGAGCTGTGGCAGGCCATGGTGTCACAAGATCGGGAACCCTGCATGCCACTGTGAATGGGCACATGTGCCAGCTTTACCACATGCACCAGAGGTTGCTGACCCTTTCTCTACTGGCTCCTCCTTTTCTATGCTTGGTGTAGTAAACTGCTTGCATTCACTCTCAATGCCCTTCTCAGCCAATCCTCACTCTACCAATCATCTTTCATTTGCTAATGAGCTGCCAACACTCACCTTTCCTCAGCTCAGGGGTCTCAAACTCAAATCACCATGAGGGCTGCATGAGGATTTAGTACTGGGCCTCATGAGGACTAGTATGTTAGCTCCAGGGCTGCACCACTGAAATCTTTTCATACAACACTATTGCAAATATCGGTAACAATAGTCTTGTTGCGGGCCACAGGAAATAGCTTTAGGGGCTGTGTGTTTGAGACCCCTGCCTTCACTCACGATGCTAGCCCACTTTGCTTTCCTCAGTGCTATCCTTTACACTGGAGAAGGGAATCACCATAAATATCTGCAAATCCGCCTCATTATTCACTTTCAAATCCCTCCGCAAAACTCTCCTTTGCCATGATGCCAGCAATTCCCTTGGCAGCAGTTAGCCTGCTGGTTGATTATGACCACCGCTTGTTATGCTAATCAACATTAATGGATTATTGTTTCCTTGTACTCTGTGGCCTGCCTATTGTCTTATACTTAAGATTGTAAGCTCATTGGGACAGGCACCATTTTTTGCTTTCCTGTGCCTAACACAGTGGAGTCCTAGTCAATGACTAGGGCTCCTCCTAGGAACAACGGTAATATAAATAACAATTTCAGTTTGAAAGACTAGATACTCTGTGGCAATAGGTGCATAAAGACAGTTTTTGCACTAGAGTACAGAGGTCTCAAAATGTTTGCTGAGAGTGTGCCGAACCCAGCATAACGAAGTTACAAGTTTTCTGTTCTACCTTCCCTCAGTGAATCTGTTGGATGAGCACCTGTACGCTAAAATTGTACACTGTTGATACGAGACCTAAAGCCATGCTCTAGAAACTGTAAAGTGACTCCTCAAAGGGACACCAGGTGGTTAAGACCATTTTAAAGATACAGATACTTTCATCAGTGTATTGTCAACGCAAATCCAGCCTTTGTTAGTACTGACAGAAACAGACAACTTGTCTTCTGACTGTTGTAATCTATACAAAATGAATGTTTACATACATTGTCTCCTTGTAATTCCTAGCAAATATATAACAGGACCACAAAAATCACCTCCATATTTGTCAATAAATGACAACCTTGTTGGCTTTCTCAAAAAAGTTCACGAATAACCAGGACAAGGTGAAAATTATCTTCTCTAGCTACACAACAAGGATGAAAGACAACAGGAGGGTAGCACAAGAGAAGCTAGGAATACTGTATGGCAAACGACATGCATTAATGAATATGAATTTATAGAGAAGCAATGTGAGAAACATCACAGTATAAACGTTTTCCATAGGAGTCATACCAAACATTACAAATAGAGCCAAATACATCCCTGCCTTTGCTCTACTGACCTAAACAGTAAAGAGAAATTCATTCAGTCTCTGTCTTCCCTACTTACAGGCAAAAATTCACTAATGCTTACAAACACCTTTGCTATGTATGGTCAGGCAGAAGAGACTCAAGATATGCACATTATTATTACCGGGGAACTAAGTAAATCGTCTAAAGGTGTAGACGTGTTAGTCTTGTTCAGCAAAACAAGAAGTCTTGTGGCACTTTTAAAGACTAACAAATTTATATATTGCATGAGCTTTTGTGGGAGCTTCTAATGAAGCTCCCACAAAAGCTCATGGCATAAATCAGGGGTAGGCAATTCCCGGCATGTGTGCTGACAGTGGCATGAGAGCCCATTTCAAGCGGCATGCAGCACCCTCTGCAATGCCACAGAAATTATGGTGCCTGCCACTGAAAGCCACTCTGGGCAGCTGGGGTGTGGAGGTCCCCACCATGCTCATGTTCCAGGTATGGTGCGGAAACAAGATGCCTGAAACAGCTTCTGTCCATGGTTTGCAGCTGCCAAGGAGCCACTCTGGGTAGCTTCTTTCCTCAGCATGCCTGGGGACCCCCGAAGAGGAGCTGCTCCAGCCAGCTTCTTTCCATGCATCCCTAGAGACCCCTGCCCCCAGGCATGCTGCCAAGGGGAGCCACTGCAGGCAGCTTCTTCCCACAACTGTCTCTTTTTAGCAGCATGCCAGAGAAGCACCCCCACCTGCCCCCCAACTTCTAGCTCAGGGGTCTCAAACATACAACCTATGGGCCGCATCCCCTCAAGCTATTTCCTGCAGCCTGCAACGACACTATTGTTACTAGTAACAAGTTTTATCAATACAAAATGTAGTTCTAAATTCACATCAAGCTTTGTTGAACATTGGTTACAATGTCTATTAAACTGAGTTAGTTATTTCAGTTATGATATTAAAGAACAGATAGTGTTGCCAAACAGACGCTTTAAAGGTACATTCAATTCATTTAATCTATCTGCATCCCTACATTGTGGCTACAGAAGCCTGGCCCTACACTAGCAGGAAGAATACAGTCAGGGAACAGAATTCCTTGAGTTAAGTATAAGGTATTACCTTATACAGTATTGCCAGTTTCAAGCTATCAAAAATCACAAGAATGGCAAAAATAAGGCTTTTTTTTTTTTTGGCCAAAGATTATACTGTGTTTTTAAACTAATCTCTTGATGTTTGAATTCCCCCTGCTCCTCCCAGTGTAAGTAGGTGACAATTAGTGCTCCCTGCCCATTCTCCCACAGATACTGAGTAAGTCTTCATCTTTTTACCCATCTTTTATATTTGCTGATTTTCAAGTAAATCTACGGAACTTCCTGTGCCTTGCTTTCTCAGTGCTCCTGTGGGATCATTGTAAATGGCTGGTGATCAGACATGATTTTCATCCTGTATTTTGTTCTTTTCTTCCCCCCTCCTGCCCCGCCAGGGGTGGACCCTTCTTGCTTTTCCCATCCTGAGTGAAATGGACTTGTTTGCTTCATGGGTCCCCTATCTTCCCCCACCTGGTTGGCATGCACCTGTAAGCTGGGACCAGGCCAGAGCTTTTCTAAATTTCCTGCCCTGCAGCATGCCCAGGCATTTGGCCTAAGGCAGGAACAGCATAGGAAATTGTAGATGCTGCCTTCCCTAGTGCCTGCAACCCAGCTGCACTTCTCCACTTGTTCTCCTGACACCCCACTCTACCCTCCCCTACTGCCCCCTCTCTTGCTGTCACTCAGAAGGGGAAGGCAAGCATCACAGCAAAGTTCGTGGGAGGGGTGGGATCTATTTAAAAATCTTGAGAACCACAGCAGTAGATGTATCTGATGTGGGTTGGCAGGATGGCATCTCACAGCTGGGCATGGAGCCATGTGCCTGCTGCACACCCAGATGCCATCAACATCCCTAGTGCATGGGGAACCTATGCAAGTTGGCTGGAAGTCCCAGGGACAGTATGATCCATCCCCCTCCCTCCTACTCCTATTTGCGGAGCTTCTTGGCTCCTGATATTCAGCAACAGGAACCTGGAGGAGGTTAGGGCAGCGTTTCTCAACCAGTGTGCCACAGCACACACATGTGCCTTCAGGCGTGAGCAGGTGTGCCACAAAATTTTTTCAGTTTCAAAAGGGATAGCCATGTTAGTCTAGTCCAGTAAAAAAAGAACACGGAGTTGTGTGGCACTTTAAGACTAACAGATTTATTTTTTGCATGAGCTTTGGTGGGAGAAGATCCCACTTCCTCAGATGCTTCGAAGATGGGTTAACTTACAGAAAGGAATGAAACTAAATGCAAGGGGGTGTAAAACATAGGATCAGGTCATAAAGCAACAGCAAATCAGAGCAGTTTTCAGTTTCGAACCCTGGGAAGCCTGTAGTCAAATTACCTTTTGTAATGGGAAGAGAACCTGACCCGAACCTATGTTTTACACCCCCTTGCATTTAATTTCATTCCTTTCTGTAAGTTCACCCATCTTCAAAGCATCTGAGGAAGTGAGATCTTCTCCCACCAAAGCTCATGCAAAAAATAAATCTGTTAGTCTTAAAGTGCCACACAACTCCTTGCTCTTTTTTTACAAAATTTTTTTGAAAAACTACTCAAAGAGCTCTGGATTGACTCATGAATATTCATTTCAACACTATAGTGGTGTGCCTCAAATTAATTAAAGGTAGCAAGGTGTGGCCCAACAGAGAAAAAGTTGGGAACCACTGGGATAGGGCATGATGTGCTTTGCCAGACACTCCCTTAGGCTGGCTGGCCCCACCCGCAGCGCCGGGGGCCACAGAGGATGATTTGCTAGGCCCCGCACCCCCTAGGGACAGCCCTGCCCACGCTCACTTTTTCCCGGAGCTGCGGGGGTCACAGACAGGGCTGCTGCGACCAGTGAGGCACCAGCTGGCCGCCCTGCAACAATCCGAAAGGCCGCATAGCGCAGTCACCACCTGCCCCCTTTGCAGCGCGGGAGAAGCCGCGCCAGGCTGCAGGGCGGCTGCGGCGCGCGCAGCTCCCGGGCTCAGCGCGAGCCCGGCATGGGGCGCCGACCAGGCCGGATTGGGCGCTGCGCTCGCGCCGGCCGCCTCGCTGCCAGGCAACGGTGGAACCCCCGCAGCGCCCTGGCGGAAGGGACCCACCGGCCCCGCAGGGGGGGGCTCAGGCGGAAGGGGAGGACACGGGCACCGCACGCGCTGCCCCCGCTAGTAGAACAAATACGGCCCCCCGCGACCCTCCCCTAGAAGCCCCGCCCCCTCACCTTACCCCCCGCCGTGAGCGCTAGGGGCTCGCTGTGGAAATTTCGCGCCTCCTGCGACGCCTGCGCAGCGCCTCTCCCTTAGCGCGCCTGCGCCAACGCCGCCCGACTGGCCGCGCGCCCCAGCGGAGTGGGCGGGGCTTCGTGACGTCAGCTGCCGGGCGGGGCGGGGCTGCGTGGGAGCGGGCCGCACGTGGAGGCGCGCCGGGTAGGACTGGCTGCGGGCGGCTGGAGGGGCGGGGGTCGGGCTGCTTTAGGGAAAACATCCCCGGTCCTTTGAGTTGACCCCAGGGTTTGAGTCGGGTCTAGGCTGCTCCGCTTTTTCTGGCTTGATCAATGGAGCTAGAGTTCACGGGTCTCTCGGCAGCCGGGCTGCAGCGCTCACACCAAGTCTTTGCAAAGCCCATAAAACCTGGGAGCTGGGCTGCTCAGGCTGGGCTAGGGTTACCGGACACCAAAGCAAGGAAGAGGGGAGAGGAAAGCATGAAAGGGAGGACACTTGGAGAAAATGTAGCAGTCACGGAATGTTTTTCTGAGTTTAGGGGGCCCTGGAACCCTTCCCCCTAAAAACAGGGTGTTCTGTTGCCTTCCAGCACACTTCAACCCCTGTGAGTAAAAAGCCAGACAAAATCCTGTATTTGTAAAATGCCTGCCAGATGAGGGACATGAAGGTAAAAAGGACGATGTGTCCTTATGCGGTAACACTTTAGGGCAGTGGTTCCCAACCTGTGGTCCGGGGCTCCACAGACATGTTGTACGGGGGTCCATGGAGCCTCTCCCTACTGGGGCTGGGATCCAGCTACAGCCCCGATGCACCCCACCAGGGCTGCCTTTCCCCTCCCATGGCCGGATCCTGGTAGGGGGATAGGGCTGTGGGTGCTCCCTGGCAGCAGCAAGGGCAAGGAGCCATAGCTGCTACGGCCCCAGTGGCGCGGGCCATGGTGGTAGCAGTGCTGCTCACTGGCTGTCCTAATGGCACGCACTACCAGAGTGATGCGGGCCAGTCTGCCCACATGGGCCAGATTACATAGTCAGCCAGAGGGGCCGCACAATTTGTTTTTTGTTAAAAAGTGGTCCCCAGGCTGAAAAAGTTTGGGAACCATGCTGTAGGGGCTACACCAAGATGCTTTTGTGTGGAAATCAATGAGTCTGTCAAAGCTTTACACTGTTGATAAATTTCATAACACAAGTTCCAAACAGGTAGCTGTGTTTGTCTAGTCCAGCAAACAAACGAGTCTGGTGGAATTTCTAAAGACTAACAAATTTATTTACTGCATGAGCTTTTGTGGGAGAAAATCCCACTTAGTCTTTAAAAGTGCCACCGAACTCCTTGTTTATTTCATAAAGTAGCTCTTTTAGGTGCTTGCACAGTGACAAGGATCAGAAAGTGTTGCCCTGGAGCAGCAGCATCTTTAGGACGCTAGTAAAATTTTTCCCCCTCATGAGAGGTGGCTTTTGGGGTAAGCAAATCAGGCAGTTGCCTAGGGCCCTGAAAAGTAAGGAGGCCCCACAGTGGTCATCTGCTTCAGCTACCCTTATGCCCTTGGGGTGGTAGGGGAGTGTAGGGGCTGAAGACTGCCAGGGCTAGAGGCTGTACCGCCCACCTGCCATCTCTGCAGCATGGGGTAGAGCAGTGCTCCCCACGTACACCCAGATGATTGCACCTACCCAGGGGGTGGGAGGAGAGCGGCCTGCACGGCATACTGTGGCTTGCTGGGAGTGGGGTCCCCTGGAGTGGCCTGCTCTGAAGACTTCAGGCCGCTTCACCTCTGGCCCTCCCAGGACTGATCGGGCCCAACAGAGGGCTGGGGGTGAAGCGGCCTCTCTTCAGACATGGGGTGGCCAAGGGGTGAAGCAGTTCGAACTCTTCAGAACAGGCTGCTCTGGGGGGCCCCACTCCCCGCAAGCAACAGCAGCTGGTCTTCTCCCCCTGGGAAAGCATGGCTGGCTGGATGTATGCAGGGAGCACTGCTCCGCCCCCTGGCAGTTCACAGCCACCCAATTCCCCCCCACCGCTGGGAGGTGGGATGTGGGGCAGTGAGGGCAGCATTGAGGACCTATGGGGGGGGGCCATAAAGGACCTTCTCCTAGGGCCTCCAATTGCCCAAGGGAATTAAACAGGTGAGTAAAACAAAATTGGGGCTCTGAATCGAAAACTGAGGAGAAAGGTTACAATGGGTTAGTACTGTTAAGCTAGTTCAACAAAACCAACAATGTCTTGTGGTACTTTTAAAGCAGGGGTAAGCAACCCCTGGCACATGTGCCAACATTGGCATGAGAGCCCATTTGGAGTGGCACACAGTACCCTCTGCAGTGCCACAGAAATTGTGGCACCTGCTACTGAAAGCCACTCCAGGCAGCTTCTTTCAAAGGCAGCTGGTGCATGGAGGGTCCCCACTATCAGGGCTGTCCTTAGGGTAGGGCGACCGGGACCCTGCAGGGCCACACCACTGCCCCCCCTTCCATGCTGGGGACCAGGCGAGCCAGCCAAAAGGGTGGCCTGGTTCAGCGCTGCCAGTCCGGCCATCCCCTCCCTGCCATGCACTCTGCTCTGGGCTCAGTGCTGGAGCAGCGGGGAGGGGGTGGGAGACAGCATGGAGCCACTATCACTGCCCACCCCACCCCAGCTGCACTGCCTCCCACCTTCTCTCCACTGCTCTGCCACAGAGCCCTGCCCCCAGTGCCAAGGGGGCTGTGGGGGGGGGCCTGCAGAGGGTGATTTGCCTGGGGCCTGGCACCCCCCTCGGGGTGGCCCTGCTCACTATGCTTGTGATGGAGAAAGATGCCTGGAACAGCTTCTCTCCATGATGTGCAGTCACCAAGGAGCCACTCTGGGTAGCTTCTTTCCTCAGCATGTGTGGGGACCCCCCCCCCCCCCAAAAGAAGCCACTCCAGGTAGCTTCTTTCTGAAAGTGGTCCTTTCAGGGGCATGCCAAGAAAGCGCCCCCTCCCTGCTCCCCAACCTCCAGCCATGACTGCCACCAAATTTTCAGTCAGCCGCTACTTTTATTTCTGTGGAGCAAGGCAGTGGCACTGGCTGACAGGCAAGGTGGAGGGGCTGGCACAGGGGTCAGCAAAGATTGCTGACCTCTGTTTTAAAGACTAACAAATGCAGGGGTTAAAGTATAATTTGGTGGGCCCCAGAATCCTCTTGTGTGGGTGAGCCCCCACTCAGGCACAGGCTGCCCCCCCATACCCATCCCCAGACACACACACAGCCAGACACACACACAACCCCCAGCAGCCCCCACCCTTCCAAGCCCTTACAAGGGCAGTTTGCAGACTGGCTGAGCTGCTCTGCCCTGCAGGGGGGAGATTCACAAACTCCTTCCACAGCTCACTGCTGGCTGGGCTTAAGGTGGAACAGGACTTAAGGTGGAGCCATGGCAATGCTGCGTTCTGGTGGCTTGTGCTATTTTTAGCGGGGCCCCAGAATGCAGTGTTCCTCTATTTTTAGGGGCCCCTGAACACTGCCAGCCAAACAATAGGGGGCCCCGGAACTGCAATCCAGTGCGTTCCCCCTTACTGTAACCCCTGAACAAATGTATTTATTGCATAAGCTTCCATGGGAGATAAATTCCACTTCATCAGAGAGGCTAATTCTCATGACGTTGTCAAGGGGATAAGGAAACATCTTCAGTTTGGCCCAGTGTGATAGCGAAGGTGATGATGTGCTTATGGTTGTTCAGGAATCTGTGCAACACCTAGTTCATCTATAGAACTTCCCATCGTTAGACCTCACAGTCTTCCATTTTTCTCACAATACTCCTGGGAGACAGGGAATGCTATTATTCCCATTTTACAGATGATAAACTAAAGCACAGAGAGGCTAATTAAGGTGTCTAGGTCACACACACAGAGCCTGTGGCACGGTAGACTTCTAGGCTCATCTCCTAACCACTGAATCATTCTTGGTACTTTTAGTCCACTTCCTAAGAAGCAGGTGACCCTGTCATGATGCCACAAACACTTTTCCTACTCTCCAGTTACTATGTGAAATTGATTCTAAACCAACCTTTTTCTGCCTTTTTGATGAAGATTAAGTTAATGTTACTTCACATACAAAATCTATGTTGTGTTTTAAAAAGACAACAGGCCTTTTTTCCATCCCACCTAAGCCACCCAGAAATGCAAAAACTGGGGGGTTTTATTTTAACATTTTCAGTTTCGATTGTACAGAGTAAGAGTACCTTTTCCCTTTGAAGATAGAAAATTTTATTTGTACTCAAATAAGAGAATATACACTAGGACTGGCTGCTGCCCCTGCTAGCTTTTTACACATACAAATATCAAGTCAAACTTGCTATAGAATGAATTAATTATGAAGGGCCAGATTCTCCCTCCCCCCTATTGTTTCATTGAGTGGTACTTTGAGTCTCACATAATCCCATTGAAAGCTTTGTGCACAAGTTTATATTTCAGAGTTCAGCCCCCTTCATCCTTTCCTGTACTATTCATATACTCAGACTTCTTTTCACTATTGTATTCATTCTCCTAATTTCAGTCTAGTTATTCTCACTCTTTCTTCTTAATTCTTCCTCTTCCTCACAGTATCCCTCACCAGCATTCTGTTCATCCTCTTCCAGTGCCCTCCTCTTAACTAGTCTCCCTTTATCTTAGTCCTGGTGGAATTCTGCACTAAAAGTTAAAAATTCTGCATATTTAATTTCTCACAATAGCATTATAATCATGCCAGTTTCATATTTTTTTAAACTTATTTCAAAGTACCTATCAGGTATTTAACAATACAGACAACAAAATAGATTCAGGGAATGATTTTTTTGTTTGGTGGATTGTTTTGGTTTGGTTTGGGTTTTTTTTTGTTTTTTTTTAAACAAATAGATTCCTTAGTGGGCATACTAATACAGAACTTTGAGTAATAATTCCTTTAAAGAACAGTACAGAAATGCAAAGACTTGGGAGAGTTGAATAAAGGAGTTGCTGAGGGACAGGTAATTAATTGCTGAGAAAACAAACAAGGAGTCCTGTGGTACTTAGAGACTAACAAATTTATTTATCACATGAACTTTTGTGGGAAGAAAATAAATGCAGGGAAGTGTAAGTCATAGGATCAGGTCGTACTGTAACAGCAAATCAAAGTAGTTGTTAAGATTCAAACACTGGGGAACAGTGTGTAGAAGAAGATGAAGTCAAATCACGCGTTGTAATGAAAGAAAAATCCAAAGTCCTCCTTTAGCCCTGAAGAATCGCTGGGAAAGAGCCAGGGAGTAAACCTGGAGGGTTGTTGGGTGTGAGTGGGAGAAGCATGGAACTAGTTTTTTAAGGGAGAAGGACAGTTAGGGAGTTGGGGAGCCATCCCAGTGCAGACCGTGGCTGGCCCCCCAGTGTCTCCCATTCAGTCAGGTACACCGGCCTGTCCACAAGTGTTCCTGCACCTTCTCTCTCCATCCCCAGTTCTCCCTACACTTCCACTCAGCCACCTGTCTACCCCATCCCCATGTGGCCCAGCACCTTACAGCCTCTCTCCCCATGTGGCCCTGCACCCCCACCTCCACTCAGCCTGCCCTCTAATCTACCTACTCCCCAGACTAGCCCTTCTGTATTCCAGTCTTTGTGACTCCCCCAGCAGCCCTGTGTGCATTGCTCTAACTTTCCCCTCTATCCTGTGAGTCCTCCCCAACCCTAACCCCTACCCCATCCCTATCTACAGCTGGCTACTATGGCCAGCTGCTCTCTCTTTCCTCTGCAGCATCTGGTGCACAAAATGCAACACTGCAGTGCCTCTCTGGCAGAATGTGTTTTCCACAGAGACAGTCTTCAGGGGACATGAATTCTGTGCACATGCACTGACACAGAATTCCCTCAAGAGTAATCTATTATTCACATCCTAGTCTGTGTTTCCTCACACCCATTGCTCTCCACTCCTTCCCAGATTCATCCACTAATACACCTGCTCAGATTCCTCTATCTGTCCAGTCACATCCTTGTTTCTAGCCCCATCTCAGTCAAGGATGTGGGAACTCTGCACTTTTATCACCTTCACTCTCTAAAATTTTCCTTCCCCATCTCCCATGGGGGGGGGGTGGACTATACCAATCATATCCCACTGTCTCTCCTTTCTCATCCTTAGCAGAATAGAAGTCCTGTTCTATTTTGACATTCCACATACAGAAAAAACCAAGCATACTATTGCTTAAAAGTTCCCAGTTCATTACAGGAATTCCTTTCCTATATCTTTCTATTTATTTGTTCTAAAGGAGCTATCATTAAATATGCCTGATCCAAAAATCAGTTGAAATCAGTGGAAATACTCCAAATGCCTTCAATGGGCATTGTATTAGGCCCTGAGTTTTTTAACTTGGATTTGTATCAGATATTTAAGATGGCTCTACTGTCAGTAATTGTAAGAATATCACAGAATATTAGAGCTGGAAGGTATCCCATGAGATCATCTAGTCCAACCCCCTGCTAAAAGCAGGACCACTCCCACTAAATCATCCCAGCCAGGGTTTTGTCAAACAGAGCCTTAAATGTTTCCAAAGATGGAGATTCCACCACCTCCTGAGGTAACCTATTCCAATGCTTCGTCACCCTTCCAGTGAGAAAGTTTTTCCTAATATCCAACTTTGATGTCCCCAGCTGCAGCTTGAAACCATTGCTCCTTGTTCTGTCCTCTGTCACCACTGAGAATAGCCTAGCTCCCTCTTCTTGGGGCACCCCTTCAAGTAGTTGAAGGTTGCTATCAAAGCCCCCCTCAGGCTTCCCTTCTCCAGACCAAATAAGCCTAGTTCCTTCAGTTGCTCCTTATAAGTTGTGTGCCCCAACCCCTTAATCATTTTTATTGCCCTCCACTGGAGTCCTTCTAGTTTGTCCACATCCCTTCTGTAGTGGGGAGTTCAAAACTGGACACAATATTCCAGATGTGGCCTCACCAACACCAAACAGAGGGGAATAATCACACCCCGCACTCTGCTGTTGATGCTCCTTTTAGTGCAGCCCAATATGCCTTTGGCCTTTTTGGCAACAAGGGCATACTGTTGACTTGTATCCATCTTCCTGTCCACTATAACCCTCAGGTCTTTTTCTACAGCGCTGCTACTTAGCCAATCAGTTCCCCAGCCTGTAGCAGTACATGGGATTTTTACATCCTAAACACAAGACTTTGCACTTGTCCTTTTTGAACCCCATGAAGTTTCATTTAGCCCACTGATCCAATTTGTCTAGGTCTCCCTGAATCCTATCCCTACCCTCCAGCATATCTACCATTCCCTTGCGTTCCCTGTATCAGTGGTTCTCAACCACTGTGTCAGGACACATAACTGTCACTGCATGTTGGTAAGTGTGTCGTATGGAGCCAGAGAGATGGCTGGATTTGGCCTGGTGGGGAGGAGGACTAGTGTGTCTAGTAGGGTCACGACACACCACCAAGTGTGTCATGACCCACAAAAAGTTGAGAACCACTGTCCTATATCACTTGGCAACTAATAAAAATATCAGTTACATCTTTCTCCCCTCTGAGTTTAACTACTGCTTATACTACTATCTCTACATTTTAATATTTCTTGAACTGTTTTTATATTTTTGCCATATTATCAAATCAGTATTGCCAGAGAACTTAAAAGGGCTTGATTTTGGAAATTTTCAGGTACTCTTCTGGGTAGCAGCAAATTGCTTTTCAAACAAAATTATTTTCTTAACTCACTAATACTAACTGGCTAAGATATTTCCTACACATCCAGCACATTTGGAAAAGGCAACACTGAACTTCGGGTGCAACGCCCACATTTATACTGTGACTCCAATTCATCATTTATGTCTGTTTCACTCCTTCCCTTTCTTGACAAATCAAAGAGAAAGAGAATTTATATTTATTTTCTAGCCAAGTTCCAAAGGGGCAGCCATGTTAGTCTAGTAAAGCAAAAAAAGCAAGGAGTCTTGTGGCACTTAAAAGACAGATAAATAAATCTGTTAGTCTTTAAGTGCCACAAGACTCCTTGCTTTATTTATTTTCTATCATCAATTGTGTTAACTCTTACTTAAAATGTCAACATATTATGTTCCAGAGGGGTAGCTGTGTTAATCTAGTAGACTAGTTCAACAAGGAGTCCTGTGCTGCTTACAGACTAACAAATTTATTTATTGCATGAGCTTTCATGGCAGAAAATCCCACTTCATCAAATGCTTATTAACTCTTCCACTGATGATTGATTTAGCGGATGCATCCAGCTATTCTGGTACTGTGGAGAAAGGTTGAGTAGGACGCCATAACATTTTTTCCATTTTGACCTTGTTATATCGTTGGTCTGATCTAAACTTTTATCCTGTGTTTCTGCAGAGTGTAGCAAAAAGCTGACTTTATACATCAGTACATCCTCAGTATAATCAATCTTCTCTATGTATGCCAGTAATTTTAGTTTGACTCATGTTAAAACAGACACATAGCCAAAGATCATTACAACAGAACAGAAGTTGTTAAATACACAAAGGAGTATGGGGAGAAGAAAATCACATATGAGAGCACTCATGGGAATAGTTATGTTTGAGGTAGGTAGAAAATAGAATAAAGTATTGAAGGGATAAATGATCATCTAGGGCAAAAAATGGCAAATATGAAGCAGAATGACTAGAGTGCATCTTTGTATTCAAAATGTGCCATCTTAGTGAAAGGGAAAATACAGAAAGGTTACCTGGTAGTGTGATTTTATTTTATTAATATTCTTTCAGGATGGCAATATTATAAATTATAATGTTATGAATAAATTATGTATGCCATGTCAAGTGAATGCCAACAGAACTTTTATACCACATTATCATATAATCTCTATGCAGTTTGCTAGTATTTTACAGAAAAAACAAAAATTTGCGTGTTTCCAAAGGTATTATTGGTAAAATTGTTCATATCCCTGTGCCTGTAACATCAGGAACCTTACTTACACCAATTCCAGCTGTCCAGGTCTTAAAGAGAAAATATAACCAATAAATCATAGAAACTTCTAAAAATTACTTAAAATAAGTCACGTCTATAAGAAAGCATTACTGTAAGGTCTGCTATCTCAGGATAGGATCTTCCAGTACTGGAAACCTGGAAATCTTCCCTTTGCAAAGGTTTAAAAGCTCCCATTCCTAGCCCTTCAAGTTTGTGAGCTATATCATTCCTTTGACTTTTCTTTGGTGTAGGGCTAAATGTTCCCATCTCTGTCTTTGGGCCAGTGTAATTTGATGGGGGAAAATTCTCTAGTTAAGGAGAAAAAAGGAAACCTCTCTTTGGCAGGTTTTGGAAAAATATCACAGCTGTTTGAAGCTGCTCAGAGGTTTGGAATGTTAGAATAAATACAGTGGGAGTTAGATTAATGGGCCGAAGTGCAGGTGAGGCACTCACAGGTGCATGGCAAATTCAGTTTATCGATGCATATCACCAACACACATGGTACACTTCATACACATTGCAATCACCAGCTAAATAAAACAGGCAACATAAAAGAGTCCAAGACCTTGGACTTAACTGTAACCCTTCTGCCAGGGCAGGCTAGCACAACAAGGGTCGGGTTCTATATCTAGGGGTTTCCAACTAATGTTAAAGCACCAATCGGGTCAAGCCCCCATCCAGTCTTCTAGGAGATCATGCAGCCCGAAAAGGTAATGCTTCCCTGCTCACAAGCACGAGTCTGAGTGTAGCATACAGAACTTTTAATAGTAGCAAAAACAGAATGTAAAAGGCCAAATAACAGAAATCTGCAGTGATCTAGAAAATCAGTACATAGTAAGGTTCCCAAGAACCCACACCACAAAACGGAATATATAGGACTTAACGGCAAAGCCCGCACTGATCTGGGGAATCAGTGCTAATCAGGCTTCCAAAATGATCCCACATATCATAACAGCAAATGTAGACTCACTAGCAAAATCAGCAGTGATCTGGAGAATCAGTGCTAACTTGGCTCCCACCCAACCCTAGAGTACATAGGGTATATATCAATGTTCCCTGTAAGCTGTGCTGGCGCGCTGCAGCGCAGCCCGCCGCAGCCGCCAGCGCAGAGAAGGCGGCCAGCAGCGCACGGCCGGCAGCCAGAGTCCTTCAACAGAGCTCCTGTGGAGCAGGGAGTTTTGAAAACTCCCGCCCAGAGAAGCTCTAATGGAGCATGCCCAGAAAATCTGAGCATGCTCCATAGAGCTTGTCTGGCCCAGGAGTTATGGCTGGGCCCTGTCACTCCAGTCCAGCCCCAAGGTAAGTTTGTGGGGGCTGGGGGGGCCGCCGGGAGCGGGGGGGGTGATGCCAGGAGCGGGGGGGAGGGAGCGCAGCAAGCAACAGGAATTGCTCAGCTGCCCTCTCCCCTTAGAGGGAACACTGGATACATCTGGTCTTTCACACCAGCTGTCCACCGTCACCAACCACTGGTCACTCACTCCATCCACAAGCACCATCTCTTGGCTCCACCCACTAGTCACTTGCACCACCCAGCTCACTCAATCTGCTGCTCCTCCTCAGTGAGTTCAGCTGAGAGAGAGAGAGAGAGAGAGAGAGAGTTTACCTCTCAGTGATTTCAGCTCTTGAGCCTCAAGTAGCTGCAAACAGCCACTGCCGTTAAAATAACAAAGAAAGGCCTCAAAAGAAGCCAAGCCAGCTCTATCATTTGACAGTGGAGCCGGGGGGGGGGGGGGGGTGAGGCAAATGCCTCAAGCAAAGCTCCAGAAGTAGCTATACAAACCCTACCCCTGTCTCTCTTTTTCAGGCTGAAACAGGCAGTGGCGTCTCTTACAAGTCTCTTTTTAGCTAAGGGTAGCTTTTACCCTTTAACTAACCCAAACAGATTTGGAACAATCAGAGTATCATATCACCAAATACAGTATTTCATATTTCCCTTCAGCAGAATTACAGATATTGACAGATTTGTGATCAGATCAACCCCAATACAATTACCCGTATTGCCCTGCACCCATAGTATATTTATGCTAATGTATTCTTTGTGCTCATACAAATACTAAACCCATGCAGATTAGTTGCTCCACCTCAGAAGCTGTTAGGCGCAGCTTCTAAGCCTGCCTTACATCACAAAACTAAAAAAACCACCACAGACATATGTCACATAAAGTAAAGGAAACAAGGAGTCTGGTGGCACTTTTAAAGACTAACAAGTTTATTTATCACATGAGCTTTCATGGGAGAAAATCCCATTTCGTCAGATGCTTGAAGATGGGCAAAGTGCCACCAGAGTCCTTGTTTGTTTTGTTGAACTAAACTAACATGACTACCCCTTTGGAATTTGTCATAAACTAAGAGACTCTTCTTTAGATCATGTGATACAGATCTGTGGCTTCTTAGGACAGTGGCTACAAGGCAGTATAATCTCAAACATTTGAAAAGTCTGATTCTAGACAGAGAGGACAATACTACCCTTGCTATGACTAAAACAAAGGAGGAGGCTGGTGGCACTTAAAAGACAATTTATTTATTGCATGAGCTTTCTTGTGAAGTGGGAATTTCTCCCATGAAAGTTAATGTGATAAATAAATTCTTAGTCTTTAAGTGCCAGTGGACTCCGTTTTTATTTTGCTGAACTAGCCTAACACGGCTGCCCCTCTGGAACTGTATATTGACCAGTATATTAGTCCACTGATGTTTAAGCATCATTCAGTGATGATTTGCAAGATTATGCCATTTCTAACAGCCATTTATGCCTTTGGAGATTTTCCACTTTATATAATGTATTTCTAGGGATGTATCAACACAGTATCTAAGCACCTTTTTCTTCTTGGAATTAATAACTTCAGATAAGGTGCACTCTACAACTCCTCTCTCTGCAAGCATCATGGCTACTTAGTGTCTAAGCCCCTGACTCTTATGAAGCATTCACGATTTATTTTTCTGTGGTTTATGTGCATTTATTTTTCCTGAATCACCTATACTTTATTCCTGTAATTCCTATATAAATCAAAAATCCCCCATCAACAGAGAGAAGTGATTTTTTTTCTCTCTCTACACAAGGTTCTCTTGATTTGTCTGCATGTCTCTGAAATGGGAGAAGTCACAAGCAACCTTTTCTCAAAATCTTGATGTTGCTGCTGAAAATCCTATTTCTACACTTTTTGTTTATTTTCAAATTTCAGGCTTTTCTCCATGCTCTGCTAGTTCTGCCCAAGGAAGCTAGGGACACTACAGTGTGCTCTGTAGCCAAGAGGAAAAAACTAAACTTTTTGTCTAAACAGCAGAGCTGCTGGACTATGAAGATTAGTGTGTGCATGCCTATTTATCATTACTGCATATAGAGAAAGCACTTTGTCTGAAAAACTTACAGCAGTGGCTCAAGCCAAACATAAAAAAATAACATAGTTATGACTGTCTGCTCAGGACTGAATTTGCTGGAGTATGTTGGATTTTGCTCTGATCATGCCATGGACTGGAATGTTATTTTCAGACAACTAGACGCTGGCCACAAGATCCTCAGCTGGAGTAAATCAGTGCAGCTCCATTGACTTCAATGGCTATTTCTCAACAAATAAACATTACTCTGCAGTATTTAAAACCCAAATATTTCAGCCTCAAGTGCCAGAAAATGAAAAATATTATAAATATAAGTGAACTTAAATGTATAAATTTTCCATACTTATGCTGAAATATACATAAATAAATAGCATGAAGAAAAGTAACTTGTAATATTAAAGTGAAAGAATGTTAAAAATCTAAGGTATTATTAGTTTTAAGGTAGGTTAAGAAATTTATTTACATCATATTAGTTGATATTTAGTCCTTCATGTCTAAAAGGTGCAACACAAAACTCACAGTGGTTGGGGGTGGGGAGAGCATTAGTTTTGGTAGCTTCTCCATGCTGATCTATGAGTTGCTGCACTGCCTGGAATCACTGTAGTGCTTTCCCCTACCCCTGACATGCGCCTTCCATCCTTGGCATGCCTTCTATGCCAGGCCTTGCAAGGGACTGCATGAGAGCAGACATACAGTTGTCTTCCACTATGCCTGCATTAGAGAAATCCTCCCCTGACACATAAAGAGGTTTTTAGGGCTCCTTTATGCCACTGCAGCTCTTTTGCCAGGTACAAAAGGGCCAGAGCAGGGGCCTAATTTTTAAATCAACAATGTCCCTTCACACAATTGTTTAATAATGTTGTATAGTAATTTAAACAAGCTGTCTTGAAGAATTAGTTTAGGACTATATTCTTGTAGTATCTTCTCTAGTGATTTCTATTTTCTGCTTCCCTTTCTTTCCCCTGCTTCTTACTGTTTGTTTACCTTTCCAGAGGTGTTCTTGTAACACAGACATATGCACGTTGATAATCTTTTTATGCTGTGTAAGTGTTACTGCAAACAACTTGTAGTCATTCCATTGTTTGAGCTATGGCCATCTCCTGTGTTATTCAGGTATTTAGACATCAGTTTTTATGATTCCAAAATTTGTTTTGTACATTTGAACATTTTTACTAGACTTAGACATATTTATACATTTCATTTTTGGAGCAAAAGTTTGTATAGTAAAACCATCCCGTGTGGGAAAACTTAAGGGGACTGGAAACTCCTGGCCAGATTTTCAACTGATCTGAATGGTTTAGTAACACTGAAATCAGAGCTATACTGATTTACACCAAATATGGATCTGGCTTTCATTCTCACTTTCCTTGAGGCCTTCCACTGAGAGGGCATGATTTTCTACTCTTCCATCCCTCCTATGGAACTAAAAAGGGCCAAAAAGAATCAGGAAGTCAATGCTTTGCCTCTTTGCTACTGAAAACCCCATCTCCGGGGAGTGACTAATTGTATAGTGGGGGGACGCTGCACAAAATAAGTTTTGTGCAGTTATTCTTTGTGATTCAAGGGACAGTGGACTTTCCTCCCACTGAGCTCAGTAAGTGCACATCTCTGACAGTGAGGTTTCTGTGGGGTTTGGAAGACCTTGGCTTGCAGTATTCTGGAAGTATTTGGTGTCCACTACAACAGATTTCAATAGTTCTCCTACCTTTTATTCAAACTGTGCCCACAATGTTTTGCAGTCCTTTACATAAGGTTATCTTTAGTAAATGAATAATTTACTTGTCAACTGCATGCCAGGTCTTCATTTTCATGCCAGGCCTGTCTTTTTAATTTACAGCAGTTGTTCCATATCTGTGAGCCAGAGGCCCAAAGTGGCCCTTGGCTCCCTTCCTGCCGGCTGCAGAATGGAGTTACTGCCTAAGCACCATGGTGGAGTGCATTTCCACAGGACTAAAAGACCAACACAGGCGCCTTTCTGCAGTCAAAGGGATAGGAGATTAGTGTTTCTGGCGCCCCTGGGGCTGTAGCAGAGAGCACTATAAAGCGCTCCACCTAGGTCCGTAGGCACTAGGGTCCTTGCTGGAGGGCAGAGAGGGGAGCGCTGGTTCTGTCTGCAGAAGGCAGCCACTGCCTTGGGACCCACATAGAGTGCACTTTGCTACAGAATGCATGTGGTTTCCCTGCTGCAACAGGGGAGACAAACAATCAGCAAGCAAGGAGGCAAACTTTTTTTTTCTTCAAGGCATCTGACAAAGTGGGATTTTCTCCCATGAAAGCTCATGCAAAAATTAAATCTGTTAGTCTTTAAGTGCCACATGACTCCTTGGGTTTTTTTTGGAGGGGCCTGCTGGCAGAGGCTGTTGGTGCTCCAGTACTGTAAAAATGATATCTGTGGTCCTCAAACCAAAAAGGCTGGGAACCACTGATTTACAGTATGAACTGTGAGAAGAGCTGAAATATTTAGTTTAAATACTGATTATATTTCTATCATCACAGATTTCCTTGTGTAATCATACTTTGAAAATACTTCCTGTTTCTGTACCTGCAGGTGCTACATGAATGAAGTCAGTCACTCCCAGGACAGTGAGGAAAGCAAAAAGACATTTAAAAACTTTAACTCCCTGTTGCTGTTGCGGGATGGTAGAACACTTGATCAACGTCTGACCATTTTTGTTGCCTGATGCACAGGAACTGAGCGTGGCACAAGATGCAGAAAGCCATCTCTGTATGACATGCCTTTCTGCTCCAGTGGGAGAAGATTCTATGAATTGTATAGAAAGGACACAGGTATGGAAACCTACTGTCTTTGCCTTAATTTGCTCTCTCATTGTCAGCTTCTAGCAATGTGAGATGGTTGAATAAGAGGAATATCGGTTACATATATATGAATACCATCTTCATTATACACATAAAGCTACAGTGCATATTTATCTGTTTAAGAACTGGAAAATCTTTAACATCATTCAAAATTTTAAAAAAAAGGGAAATTGATTTAATATGTAGGAAGCAGAAATCCAAATGACAAATCTGTACAGGAACAGGAAGTATTTTTGCATTATAATTACATAAGGGAGTTTGTGATAGTAGAAATATAATCATTATTTAAACTAAATAAAAAGGGGTAAAATTATGTTAGAGCCAATTTGCAGTGGTTTTTGTGATGTGGACAATTGTCTACTAGGAACTAGAATGTAATTACAAAACTCACATTCACTCATGGCCTAAATTGTTATTTGATCACTTGTCTCTAGATATGATGTGACAGTGCATTAAAACTGAAGAATGCTAAGTTAGTCTTTTTTATTACAAAAATGAAATGACTAACAAATAAAATATTGTGCTTAAAGACGGCATGATTCCACTTTTTAGCTACCACACTTGACACAGGAAGTCCTAATTCAAATACCCATTTTTACTTTGAGATCTTTATTTTCAAGTGCTAACACTGTTAGTCTGAATTGAAATTTCAGTATGTTCCTGAGGATCATTTAATACTTTCTAGGATAATTTTGTATGGTTTTTTTTCTATTAGGGCATTACAGGTTGGTTGGAACCAAAACATGATTTATGATGCAAACAAATTATAACAATTTGCAACATCTTTTTCTTGTAACCCCTTACTCTGTCACAAAAAGACATTTTGAAAAAGTTGCCAAAGCTATCAATTTGGTGTTCTGAAATAAAAAAAGCAAATTGTGTGATCTCATACTGCTTTACATCAGCTAACTGATGAACATCCCAGAATGATGCTGCTGCACAGGCAGATGAGAAAGCAAAATCCACCCGTGTTGCCTACTGCAGCACTGGAAATGCAGCAAAGTGCAATGGCTGTTCAATAGATTAGAGGACAACATAGAGAACGGGGGAGGAAGGGGTGGAGGAAATTGTAAGAAACATGAAGAAGATCAGTTTCTCTTATATGCATAGGTTAACATTTGGGTCATCTGCTATACTGAACATTAAGGAAATTCAACCACAACAGTGAAACAATAGCACGATCCCATCTCCCACCTCTGCAGGTGCCCAGAATCTTTCCCCCACCCTTAGTTTGAGACCTCAAATCCTAACAGGGATGCCCATAATAAAGCTGAGATGTACTAACCTGGTCCTTGACTCCTAAGCTTGCACCTGCGCTCAGGTCTCCTGTGAATTTAAGCCCACAATGCTCACTAGAAGTCCCAGTCTAGTAGTATTTTCAGGACCTTTCCCTAGCCACATGCTCGCCCATATCAAAAACAGCAGAGTCCTTCCTTTCATAATGGGCTTCCCCCCCGCCCTTCACACACAGCTCTCAGGTGGTCCTTGGTCTTCAGCTCCTCCCACCTTCTGTGCAGTCCTCCAGCTTCTTGCCCCCTCGAGGCCATTAATCCACAAGGACTTTTGTTCACTTGCAGTTAGGTACTGGCTTATTACAATACAATTTAAACATTTTCCATATTTTTTTTGGCACCTACAAATTGATTTGATACAACAAAGAATTCTAGTTGCCAAAAGTAGTATACATCTGAAAAAGAAGAGCAAGATATTTACACAATGTTTGGATTCCCACATATTAAGCACCGAACTCAACACACTGATTTTTATGGCACTTGTAAGTTAGTAAGACCTATTAATATGTATTAAGTTAGTCTGAAAATATTAGACTTCTTCCTTTTAATGATATAGCCAGACAAGTGCTGAGACCTTTTTAGGGGTTCTTACAATTGAGGTGTTGACCTCTGTGGTTTAGAGAATAGAACCAGCAGAAGGTCTGCATGCAAGTTCTTTGTTCTATGTGACCAACCTAGTTTAATTTTTAAATAGGTAAACGCATAATACTACTGAAGGTAAACATTTAAGTCTAATACCTTCTAAATTTTCAGCTAAAGAGTTCTTACATGAATGGTATGCAGTTATTACACTGCAATGTGCCCACAAAGTACATTATTGTCTAGCTATAAGAAGGAATTGGGCTTTTCAGAGCATCCTTCATGTAACTGGTTCTTAATATAGGAGGAGTGGCCAAACTTATGGAACTCAAGAGCCACACAAGTTAATTATTAAACCATCAAGAGCCTCACCGAGGCATATAACCACATACTTTTACCTACTCCAAAATTACTAAGCTTAAAATTCATCGGACACTTCAATTTTATTGTTAAAACAGGGCAAATATTGATCCTACTAATGTCAGATTCTAATTATAACTTCATGTCACCATGAAAACTAGGCCTATACAGTAAAAACTTAGCTGTCCCTGGATGCAGAACACTACAGGCAAGTGGCAATTTTTTAAAAATCTGGGCAGTAACTTGTCAATGCAGTACATAAAAGCTCTCTCAGGTGCTGATCTCTAAGTATTGCACAGTGTTTTGATTTAACAAATTTCATTGTGGAATACAATGCTTCACAGCAGTAATTGTGCCAAAAATTGAAAGTAATCTACATTCAGTTTTAAACTTTTCTCCTCTGTAGTTTTGTGTATTATTCCACATCATGTTTAGGACTTGTAAAACACGATTTTATTTTAACAAGGGGTAAACTGCATTAGGGCCTATGAGAAAATCTAAACATGCCATGGCTTCCCCAACCATGCCATGCTTCTTCCCCCACTCCTCAGTTGCGGCTTCCCTGCCCTCTCAGCATGCTGCTGCTTCTCTGCTTTCCCTGACCATGCTGCACTTCTGCCCCTCGCCCCTCTCCCTGACCATGCTGCCGCTTCCCTGCCGGCTCCAACCACGCTGCCACTTCCCTGCCGGCTCCGACCATGCCGCCACTTCCCTGCCATGCTCTTCTGCAAGCCGCACTTTTTCTTTTAAGAGCTGCATGCGGCTCACAAGCTGCAGTTTGGCCATACCTATAATATACTATGAATGGAATTTACTGGTCTCTGCACAAAACCTTAGTAAATAGGCTTTACAGTAAATTCTTCATGGAAGAAAGGACTTAAAATTCACTTCACAATCTGTAGGCAGGTTGTAAGATGCAACACAGTCCACCTCCAAATATTCTTCCAATATAGAACATAGGGTACTCCTTTAATATACTCCATACATGGGAGGAAGGAGGCTTTGATTCACAGGATCTGCATAAGCACAGATATCTTAGACCATGCCTCTTAGCACTGGGTATACTGCTCTGTTCACAGACAGTGAGGACAAAAAGTGTTACCAAAATTATTTAAATTAGAATTCAGTAGGAAATGCCCAGGTAAGGGGCTCATTTACTATGATGCAGATCATGATGTAAGAACTGAAACAAAAGCATTTCCCAATTTTAGCACTTCTTGTATGTGTCAACTAACTGCCACATATTGCTCAAAAAGCAAACACTATAACTACCTATTATGGCACCTGGGCAAGCATCCCCAAAGGCGCCCTCCCCCAATCAAGTCCAAGGTCCGATCCATACCCACCTGCTGCCAAAAGGCAGCGGGGGGCTGGATCCAGTGCCAGCTGTGTTCCGGTAGTGGCTGGAGATGGATCTGGCTTCCTGCCACTGCTGAGGCAGTAGGGAACCAGATTTGTTCTCAGCCGCCACTGGAAGGCGGCAGTGAGCCCCAGAAAGAGCCAGAAGCCGTGGCAGCGCCCGAAGCTGCCTGCACCAAATTTTAGAGGGTGCTGGGAACTGATCCAGCTCCCTCACAGTGACTGGGGCAGCGGGGAACCGGATGTCCTCAGCCACCACCAGAAGGTGGCAACAAGCCCCAGGGAGAGCTGGAAGCTATAGCTTCCAGTGCCAAATTTTAGAGAGCACAGGAGGGTGAGCCCCACACCGAGCCAGAAGCCACAGCAATTTTAGATGGTGCAAGGGACGGATCTGGTTCCTCGTGGTGGCTGGAGACAGATCCAGCTCCTCTGGGGCAGTGACAAGCCAGATCCGTCGCCAGGCATTGTGGGAAGCTGGATTCATCCCCTGCATCCTCTAAAATTTGGTGCCTGGGGCTTTGCCCCCTCACCCCGGCCTAGTTATGGTCCTGTCAAAAAGGTCCTGCAATTACATGGCATGCAGCCCCAGTAATATGGCATTTTAAAGCAATACTCATAGGCTATGTCTGCATCAGCCACAGTTAGTTTGGACTTGTTAGTCCAAACTAAGAAGTTCAAGGCTAGTTCGAACTAACCTCAAGTTAGCTTGAGCTAATCGTAAACTTCTTAGTTTGAACTAGAATGTGCGGTTAGTTTTAACTAACCAGCTTAGTTTGAACTAAGCCTTAGTCTGGGTCTTGGCTGGACTTAGTTTGAATTAACATTCAAACGAAAGCAGTTAGCCTGAGCTAAGTGCCAATACTAACTAGTTCAAACTAAGAAATTTCTAAGTTTGAACTAGGGAAAGCCTAGTGTGGCCATGAGCTAAGTTAAAAGCCTCCTTAGTCTGGACTAATTTGCCAGTACAGACATAACCTTAGAGAACAAGAGATGCTATTAGTGAGCAACCACATTTTCTCCCAAAAACAAGGAATCTAGTGGCACTTCTAAAGACTTATTTATCACATGAGCTTTCATGGGAAAAAATCCCATTTCAGATGCCTGAAGATGGGGAACTTACAAAATGGGAGCAAAATAAATATAGAGGAGTGCAAGTCATAGGATCAGGTCAGACTTACAGCAGATCAAAGCAGTTACTTGGATCCAGTGAATTACAGCAATTAGTGGCAGTGGAGAGGGAGGTAGGGGGAAGAAAAGCAAAATTACCAGTTGTAATGGTGGGAGAAAAAACCCTCCATTATTTTGCTCCCATCATGTAAGTTCCCCATCTTCAAGAGTCTTACAAAGTGGGATTTTCTCCATCAAAAGCTCATGTAATAAATTGGTTAGCAGGGCTGTAACTAGGGGAGAAGGGATCCCCCCAGCCACCTCTGGCCGCAGCAGGCAAGCGATCCCCCCTGCTGCCTCTGGCTGCAGTAGGAGGAAGGTATCCCTCTTGCTGACTCTAGCTGCGGCAGGGAAGCAATCCACCCCTGCTTGCTCTGGCCATGGTGGGGGATTGCTTCCCCACTGCAGCCAAATCTGGCAACGGGGGTCCCTACCTTGCCGCGACGGGGAGAAGAGACCCCCTGCTGCTGTCTCTGGCCACATCAGGGAAGCGATCCCCTCTGCCAGCTCCGGTCACGGTGGGGGATTACTTCCCCCTGCCACAACTAGAACCAGCAGAGGCGATCACTTCCCCCCACTGCAGCCAGAGCCGGCAGGGACGATCATTTCCCCTTGCTGCAGCCAGAGGCAGCAGAGGCGATGGCTTCCCCACGCACCCTTTTAAATTGGTGCCTGGGCCAAAGCCCCATTCATCCTGCCGTAGTTACAGCCCTGTTGGTTAGTCTTTATAAGTGCCACCAGACTCCTTGTTTGTTTTGCTGAACTAGATGAACACAGCTACTCCTTTGGAACATTTTCTTCCACTTTCTCTATGTTAGCCATAAACCCATTGCCATTCATTTTATGTCTTCTTTTTACTTCCCCTTCCTTTTCTTAGCTTATAGAGCAGTTCAATATGATGTTTCTTTGACCTCCAAGAGGAAATACTACCCCAATATTCCAGTACCTTCAGTGTTTAAAGAAACAGTTTATCATCTGCACTTCTTTGCCAGCAATATCCAAAGTTGCAAATCTCTGGAATGCACTCTTTCATAAATCTTTTCTCAGTTGTTTTAGCAATCCTTCTTCCTTTATTGGTGTTAACCTTTCTTTAACCTTGTCTGTCTTCAGATTTAGTTCTTTCTTTGTGACATCTCAGGCAAAATATTAATTTGTTTTGTTATCTTTCTCTCATTAAAAGTGTTTTCTAGTTTTCTAAAGTTTTTGCTGCTTCTACTGAATATTTACATTGGATGACCCTAAATTGTTCCATATTCATCACAGAGTACATTTGACTCACAATTAATAACAAGCTCCAGGGGGGTAACTTTGTTAGGCTGGTTTAGTGAAATAAACAAAGGAGTCCTGTGGCACTTGTAAAGACTAAGATTTATTTATTGCATGAGCTTTCATGCTTGAAGCATCTGATGAAGTAAGATTTTTCTCCCATGAAAGCTCATGTGATAAATAAATGTGTTAGTCTTTAAAAGTGCCACAGGAGTCCCTGTTAATTAAATAACCACTTACATTTATATAATCTATATAGTACCTTATATTCCAAAGGAGTTTATAAACTAGACTTTACATAGTTTATAAAGCTCTTTGGGGGATAAAAGGCATGATTTAAGTGCAAGCTATTATTAGACAGATATACTTTATATTTACATAATAATGTAGTATTATAGATAAACATATTCCAAGACCAAAAATTATGTTAAAATGGAGTTAAGGTTGAGAATACATATCAGTAACATAAGGGAAAAAGAAATATCACAGGTATGTTGTCATTATCCTAAATCTATGTATTACAAAACCAGGAGATCCAGCATTAAGATTAAAAATTAAATACATCCAAATATATATGCCTTCAAACATAAAACACCAAAAAAAAAACCCAAAAAACCCCAAAAACCCTTAACTCTGACCTGTAATGATGCCATGCAATAATCACAGGATTATGATAATATCATTTTTATGGTTTGTCATTCCTGATTAAGTTAGAAACTGAGTTTTCAAATATTAGGTTCCCCCTCCTCCATTGCCCCCAACTCCCCTTAGAGTCTTGCCACAGAACAGCCTTAAGATCGTTCAGGTGCCTTTACTGTGTACTTCCATTCATTACCTCCCCCCCCCCCATTTCTTTAAATTTCATAGGATTTCTTTAAAGTGTAACCT
Source organism: Podocnemis expansa (assembly GCA_007922195.1). Taxonomy (NCBI): domain Eukaryota; kingdom Metazoa; phylum Chordata; order Testudines; family Podocnemididae; genus Podocnemis; species Podocnemis expansa. The sequence continues at coordinate 26,671,293 of ML681982.1, forward strand.
TAACACTAATATTCTGGATTTGTTATGCTTGGTTTGGAGAATTATAACATCATTGCAGTTTTTTTTCCCCTTAAGTTGCTGAAATGTATCTTCAATGTTAACTTCACCTTGATGCATTTTTTTTTAATCTTGGAATCTTCTTGTTGTCTAAAAAAAATTAATTTAAAGCATCATACATGAATGCTAAACAAGAACCCAAAGAGACCATTACCTTCGGGTATTTATAATGACTTGGAGAGGTAAACTAGCAGCTTAAAAAAAAAAACATTTTAAAAACAAACAAAAACTTTCAAGTACAAATTCAGCAGTATAGTGGAGCAATGCAAAGCAACCAAAGTATAGTGGTCAGTCAAACTAGGTCTACAGCTGCTTTTTATCACCAGAACAGTACAAAACAGCTGATGTTCTGATGAATCTGGCCTTTTATTTACAGCTGATGTATTGGTTTAGATAAGAGGGTCATTTTCAGAAAACTGGTGCTATGTGACAGGAGGGGTGTGGGAAGGCCTGTTCATCTTCCTGTTTCAGTTCCTCTGCTCAGTGCATAGTGAAACCAGGGTAGTAGGGCTGGGCAATAAAGAGCTTTTCCAGCACTGTTGCCAACATTAAAGGACAGCCAGAACCTGCAAAGAGCAGTGAGAGTGGGCTACCTGATTCTCCATCTATGAACAAGAATGCTTAATTAGATATACAATGCTTCTTTCCCTTGAAGTGTCTATTATGAGAGACAGCTGCAGTCAGACAAACTGACTTGATGGATTAATGGTCTGACCCGCTATGGTCACTTTGTTCTTGCTAAAATTTAGCTCATGCACACAAGAGTGAACAAACTTACTACTATTTTCAAACCTGATGCTTCAGAAACATTGTTCATCTCTAATTTACTGGATATGAAAAACTTATGAACTGATCCATACCTCAAATGATCAAATGTTGCAGATTTGCTAAACAGTTGAGCAAAATTGTGGGTGACTCAGAGTGAAAAGCATCCAGTCTAACCCAATCAGCAAGCAACATTAGTGTGCTGCTAAGGCAAATTAGCAATTTTAGTTCTGTGTAGATTTTATTTTTCTTCAGTGCAACGAATAAAATAATCACAATGCATTACATGCAGCCACACCTGCAAGCTAAAAAGTATGTGATGGTAGGGTCTCATTAAAGACAAGGTGGTCTAGATCCCTGGGGAATACACAGAAATAAAAATTCAGCTGCTTTTGGAGAGACACATTCTGTGCCCTCCATGTTTGGAGAGGGCTCTGCCCGACAGCCCTAGAGGTGGAGGACCTCACACTCCCTAGCAGCCCAGGATGGAGAAGCTGTCATCTCCACTGTAGCTCAGGGTCAGAGGAGCTCGCTTTCTTCACCCCATGGAAGTTCTGCACCCTGCCAATGGGGGAAGAGAGAGGCAGGTGAGCATGCCTCTGTTCACCCTCTGCCCCTGCACATACCCTTGCTAAGCTCAGTTTCTCAAAAAAAATGACATGACAGTGTTGAACAGCAGCACCTAATTTGTAAGTGCATAGAAAAATAAAGGACAGCACTTTAATCCACGTAGCCTGAGTAAGCTCCCTGTACAGTAAATGGTGAGAGGGAGAGAGAAGTCTTAGAATGTGATGCACAAAAGCCAGCACATTAGATGGGAAGCCAGCTAAACTAGCCAAAGAGGGATGTTGATCACAGGGGTATGTACCAAACTACACCCCTCTCACAAAGACAGGTACCTGTCTTTTCTTAGCAAACCACAAACAGGAACTTCACTCTGAGAGTCAGGCAGCTTAGGAGCCTAAGTAATTTGTTGAGGGGAAATGAGTTAGGATCTGGCTTCTTCTGCACAAAAAACCTACCAGAGGAAGTTCTCACTTTATAACAAGTCATTAGAGCACACACCTATGATGTAGAAGACCCAGGTGTAATTCTTCCCTCTTCCACCCACCTGCTGGAGTGGGAGAAAGGATTTGAACGGGGCCCTCTGTCTCTCAGGAGAGTGCTTTAACCACTAGGATAGAGGATATTCTGATGTCAGCCTCCTGTTGAAGCTGTTCCCTAGATTAAATAATTGAAGAGAAGTGGTGCAGGAGAACTGGAGCTGGGCCTCTCACTTCACAGGGGAGTGCCCTTTTATCATCAGCGTATAGGTTTTCTCACTCACTTGCTGTCTGTTCCACTGTGGATAAATACTTAAATAGTTGTTAGGCTAGAGAAAGAGAGTGACTGCAGTCTAGTGATGAAGGCTCCCACCTAGGAGACCCAGGTCCAGTCCCTCTGCTCCAATCCCTTTTTAATTGTTTATCCACAGTGGAACAGCATCACAAGGAGAGATGGAGGGAACACCAACATTAGAATAGCTTAGTGTTTTAGAGCCCTGTTCAAATTCCTTCTCTTCCTCAGGCAGAAGGAAGTACTTAACCTGGGTCTCCTACATCCAAGGCAAGTGCTCTCAGCTCTGGGCTAAAAATTAAAAAGTGGTCACATCCAGCTGTGACAGCTGGGTGTTGAATGGGATCCAAATTTGGAAAGGCAGTTTAAACAACCTTACTGGTTGGGCCTCTTGCACAAAATAGGTGTTCATCCACCTGTCCCCTGAATTTGTGGATCACTCTGGGGCTTAGGCAGGAGAGTGGCATCTGGATGCCTAGAGCAAAGTAGCAGTTCACATGCTCAGAAACAGGAATATAGGCACCTGGGAAACTTTTATCCTGAAAAGTTAGGTATTAAACGAGTTTAGGTGCTTATAGGGTTCAGGGGAAATTTTGTGGATCACATTAGAGCCCTTAGGTGCTGGGGGTTTAGACACCTAAATGCCTTTGTGAATTGGGACTCTTGGTGTTTGAAATGGAGGACTTGGAGTCCAGAGACATCATTTCTGTTCCTGATTCAGCGATTAACTTTCTATGTGACCTTGAGGAAGTTCCTTAGGTTTCCTGCTTCTTGATTCCCATTGGTATAACCAATCACAATGCTTGCTACTTATGTATTTACCTCTGAGCGCTTCGTATTAAGAGTACTATAAATAGGTGCAAAATATGATGAAAAAGGCATTTGCCTATTGCTGCCTTGGGAAGAAGGACCTTTGAATGATTTCCCAAATGTTAAGCACATGTACTGAAAACATGTAAGATATAGTGATGAAATGCTTTAAATGATTTGTGGTGTTACATAAAGTAGTGTTCAAAATGTTACGAACAACTATATAATACATCACAAATTAAGTTCTCTTTACTGTTTCCCCATGAGTCAGTAGCCAGCACAAATGTAGGCTAAGTATAGGATATAACATTATTTTTGACCAGAAAATCCACTGCATGGCACATGAGCAAAAGCCAAGCTGTGGATAAGAACAGATGGCTGAAAGAACTAAGAAACTGAACCCCATCTGGATTTTTTCTCATGCTATTACAAGGGTAAAGTAAATATTCTGAAAGGTTTGGGGGCCTTCATTGTCAGAGCTGTCACTGCAATAACATTGACATCTCCAGGATTCATGGTTTGCAAGGCATGCTGTTTGATAATGGAAGTTCTGTGCCATAGAAAGAAATTATAAATGGAACTCTAATAAATGGTGCTCTTAGCTCTGCCCGTACATTAATGGAGATGTGAAAAACATGTTAAATCTGATCTGTAACTGGGTAATGTTATGATTAGTGTTTGTGATGTAATAAAGAAAACCTAATTAAGAAACTGCAGGGGGAAAATACAAGAGGCCTGTTCTTTTAACAAAATCTGCCACCATTGGAAAGAGATTTTAAAATGTCATTTAGTTAGCTTTAGCAGCACTCCAGTTAAAATTATAGTAAAACCTATTTCTTGTTCAGAGAATGTGTAGCTCAATTGGTCTCGTAAGATTTACTATCTCTAGTTACAGAAAATTTTATAGAGAAACTGCTATGAACATTTTATGTGATTTTCACAAAGTCCATACTATTTTGTTAATGTTGTGATAAAGCCTCATCTATGTAAGATTTTAAAATGTTTGTAATCTCTTTTTTGTAGAAAATGTTTATAGGCCATCAGCTTGATTTAACATGTGATCTAAAATTTAATCATTGGTAGCGCTGATGTACATGAAGCTAGAAAATGCATATTGCAGGAATTAGGGGTACTCTGAAATTTCATACATATTTACCATGCTCTTTCCACATAGCTTTTTGTTCATTACAGTAATAAAAACACCTTCACAAAAACATAATCATGGTCCAGTTTCAAAGGAGGGTTTAGTGGTGCGAGCGTAAAGTTCATGATCCTGCACAGCTTAAATCATTGGGAGTTTTAAAAGTGACATCAGCTGCTGCAGAATCAGATGGAAGGTGTTCAGTCCACTATCAGAAGGGGATATGTGCTATGTGTACTATTACGAATAATAATACCCAGAAGCAATCAGTAGGTGGTGCTGGGACAGCTAATGTGTGTCCCAGTTCTGGCATACATGTTGGGCATAAAGACTACTTCCTTGTGTCCAGCCTGCTTTAAAGCCCCCATTCATGTGAGCAAAGTGCTGCTTCTCTTGCTTTTTCCATATAGGACCTATAGTGTGTAATTCTCAGAGAATCTTTGGGAGAAAAGGTACTTTACAAAATTAACAATAATCATATTTATTATACAAAGAGCTATTTACACTCTACTTTGTCTTTCAGTTAAGCAATAACAATCAAGGAACAGAGCATTTCCTGGGGATTAATGACTGTCTGGGAGGAGTTTAAGGGCCAAGGTACAGCCAAAGGCCATTAACTCCAGCTGGTCATTAAAAATCCTTAGGAAATACCTTGTGCCAAGGTCATTATTACCCTTATAACAAATGTAGGCACAGGGATTTTTTTCTTCAGGCTGTGTTTCATTTGATATGCACTGGAGGCTTTACACCTTCTTAGTATTAGCCAGTTCAGTTGCTTGAGTCACATCTCAGCATTTCATTTCTCATGTAGTTTTAGTTAAATGTATTGTGAAAAAAAGAAACAGAACACTTGTACATGTTCCAAACCAACAAACCTGATCAGAATTTCAGATTTCTTGGCAGATATAGGATGTCTTTCACCTTTTACCAAACAAAAGAATGCCACAGAGAAATTTCTCTGAGAGGAGAAATAATTTTATAGAGTGGATTCTCTTGTGAAGATCCAGTCCCCTTCATGGCACAGGTTAACTAGCCCAAGAATCAAGGAACTGTAACCTGCTGTGCTCACCTTTGAGCTTTGTTTAGCATGTTGAGAATCCAACTGTAGGTATGTTCATCAGAAAATATGGCAAATCCTTTTCATTCTGTAGTATGTACTGTATACACAAAGATATAATCTTTCTCAGTGCACCAGCAAGGCAGCTGATCAAATGGAAATTTAACTTTGGTGAGATTTATATAGGTTATAGGAAGTTAGAAAAGCCTGTAAAATCAGTAAATAATTACATTTAAAATGTCTTCTAGGGTTGAAGCAGGGTAGTGGAAGCAGAAGTCAAAATCTATTTGGAATGAATTTTGGTAGAATTAAATAGGTTACACTACTTTCAGTCAGCTGGTGTTTGTGCTCACAGTAATGTCAGGCAGTATCATAAGAAGGAACAGGAACTAATTCAGATAAAATAAAAACTGATTTAAATGTTCACCAAGACTCCCAAATAAATCTAAATCTGAGGATTACAAGAGGTTGGTTAGCTTTCAGAACATTAGTCAACATGTACTTTTGTGATATTTTGATGCTAGCCAAAATTAGGATGCCACCAAAATATTGCAAAAACCCTTTATCCTTGGCTTGCATGTTGCCAAGATCCAAAGGGTCAGCCGTGTTAGTCTTGTTCATTAAAACAAACAAGGAGTCCTATGGCACTTAAAGACCGACAAATTTATTTATTGCATGAGCATCTGACCAAGTGGGATTTTCTCCCATGAAAGCTCATGCAATAAATATATTAGTTAGTCTTTAAGTGCCACAGGACTCCTCGTAAGTTTTTCCTTGTATTTCTGTCACTGCTGAAATGAAGGAAGTTCTGGGAGACTCACAAAAAAGCTTTAACTTTGACTGTCAGATATGTTTGTACAGTGTCTGGCACAATAGATTCCTGACTTAGACAAGGCCTCCAAAAACCACTGCAATTTAGGATTAAATGATAATTATTGTCTTGCACAATCTCCAGTCTGATTTTTTGACCAAAATATGGACTACTTGTATGAAACTTTTGGTGATGGTCAGCTAGCAATGGTAAGAACACAGCTCTCAAACTAACATTTCTTTTAAAAAATGTAAAAAATTCAGATATTTAATTAATAGTCCCCCTCCCATTGAATTTCCAAGGTGATCACCTGATGATAGGACTGGCTGGCCATCAGAACTCATCCTTCACTATGATGAAGAGAACTATCAACATAGTCCCTTTTACCATAACTATAAGCAGAAGTGTTTCTAAAATCAGCACTTACTTGATCAAAACTGGGCTCTTGTTGTGACACCTATTTTCTTCTATGCAGAGACTCTGCCCAGGCCCCTACGTACCACTTCAAGTATTTCACACAGAATTTAAGTGGGACCTTAAATCGTATCTAGGACATGGGGTGTGCACAGAAATTTAAACTCCAACCCTTTTATGGGGGAGGGGGGGTACGTTTTATGCACTTTCCCTACCCTGGAAGGCAGGGACTTGGAGATGCACATGCTGTCCCTGCCAGAGCCCCAAGAGCTCTGTGTCTCCAAGTTGATTAGTGTGGGGGTGCCCCTGCTTGTCCCATTTGTGCATGTTCTTTCATAGGACAATGCATAAGCCTTCCTCTCTGGGGTGACTTTCATCCTTAAAGAGCAAGGGATAATCCAAGTGTTTTGGTTAGCATGTCCTCTTATATGAAAAACCCTTATATTTTTCTCCTCCTTTTTCACAACATGTATATATAACTATTCTGCTTTCCTTACATCTGCATATACTGAAAGCTACTTCATCCTGTTTTAAGATTATTTCCACTGGCATCTGTATAATTTTTGTTTCTCCATCCCAGATGACTAGAAGAAGGCAAAACTAGTGTCTGTTTTCTAAAAGGGGAACAAAAAAGACCTAGGGAATTATAGACAGTAAGCCTAGTTCAATATGTGGAAGGATACTGGATCAAATTATTAAACAATGACCAGGGACAGTCTTAGAGATTTCAGGGCCCAGAGCAAAAGTTGAGAATGCCCCCCCCCAACTTTTGACACCCCTCCCAGCCTCAGCAGGGTTCCTGCCAACCCCCTAGGCCCTCTGATAGCCCCCAACCTTGCCACCAACCAGTCCCTCTGACAGCCTTGCTGGGACCCAGGTGCCCCCCTCACCAGCCTTACCTGAACCTCCCTGGTCCTACCACAAGTCTCACTGAGGGGCCCCCCCGATCACTGGCCCTGCCAGGGTATTTAAAACAGCAGGCCCTCCTACCCATGGGGCCCTGGGCAAATGCCAAGCCTATCCCAGCTAAGACCACCAATGATAATAACCTTGTAATCACCTACAGAATAATAGGGTTATACGTTACAGCCAACATAAATTTGTCAAGAACAAATCATGCCAAATCAACCTAATTGCCTTCTTTGACATAAGCAGACTAAGGAAATTCAGGCTATATTTCCATGATTAAATCAATACCTTTGTTTTTAAAATACCAAACCACCCATATTTATTTATTTATTTATTTACTTGCTTACTTACATAGACTCCAAGCCAGCTCCCATTGATTTTAATAGGAGTTGAATCAGGTCCTGATCCTGAAAACATTTATTCACACACTTAACTTTGCACACTTTTGTGAGTTAATTACTTGCATAAATGTTTCTGGGGTCAGTGCTTAAGTCTTCAAAATGGAATAGCTTATAAATTATTATTGTTCATGTATGAGTTTTCCCATTAAGTTCTTTCATGTCTGTAAATTATCTGTTCAGAAGCAATGTGCCCCATTTTGTCTCCTGGTTATAGTGTTTGTTATTGGGCCCTTTGGTTTTGTGTGTGCGCGTGCGCGTGTTGAGGGGGTAGGAGTATTCAAGGCTACGTTCATAAATAAAATAAAACTAACACCAGAGTTGTGTTTGTTCATCAAACTTCAGTTTTTGGGGGGCTCCCAGCATGGGTTAAAGTATAATTTGGCATACCCCAGAACCCCATGGCACGTCCAGGCCCCCCTCCTGCACCCCATCTCGCATTTTGTCCATACCCCACTCCAGCTCCTCCTCCCATCCTTTAAGCAAAGCAGAGCTGGAGACAGCTGAGCAGTGAATCCTGGCTTTCACAGTAAGTTGAGAACTGTAACAAATTCAAGTCACCTTAATAAATAAGGGTTCCTTGTCATTTTTAGGTTCCAGTGGTTCCAAATGCTGCTTCTGGCTGTGTGTGAGAGTTATTGGCTTTCATACAATGTTTAGAAATTCGGTGCTTTTAGTGTAAAAGACCAACTGTGTAGGACCAAATTCTTCTCTTCTCAAAAATCTTTCGAGATGAAACATCCACCCCTACAACATTAACAGGACAAGTTGCAGCAGTTAGAGTGAAAGGATGCCAAGTCTAAACTATTTACTTTAAATGATTCCAATTTTTCTCAGCAACAAATGGTTTAGGTCTCTCAACCAGACAATTAATAAAAAGCCACTGTCCAAAATTACAGCGATAAAGTTAGCGTAGCAGTACCTGACTGTTTAGCATAAGGCCCATTTCTTTGTAACCAAAATTTTTCACCAAAATGGATTCAGAGAAATGGCTCTATAACGCCTTAGGCTACATTAAAAAACAGTATTAGGTACTGGCAAAATCTTAAATTATCTCCAGGTTTCAAACAGCCTATCTGACTGTGAACAGTAGAAAATGTAGAAAATTCTTCTGTTTTCTTTGGGGGTCTTCCAAGAATGGAAACGCTTTCTCCATATTAAACATTGTTTGCACTGACCCATTCTTTTCTGCTAAGGATAGTTGCATATCACTCTCTCCAGATCCTGTCAGCACTGATCCCACATTGGCTAAAGGAGTCACTAGAGAACAAACCCAGTCATTTCTTCCATGAGGAGAGTGTGCTGCCAACTTCCAAGAACTGTATTACAGTAAGAGAGTGCCTTGCTACATGGAGACTCTACTAAAGACAAGGTGATACATTTTTAGGATGTGTCTTGCCTGCAGAGTTATCCTGGGTGAGCAGCATCATGATTATACGAGCCTGTGTGTTAGCAGCCACACTGTAACGCCATACTAGACTTGGGCCTTGTACACACTAGAACGTTTTGTCAAAAAAAAAAAATCACCTTTTGTTGACAAACTCGTGTACACACTAGAACGACCATTTTATCAACAAAATGGCCATTTTGTTGATAAAATACCACCACCTATGTAAGAGGCACAGAGCTCTTTTTCACCACTGTTTTGTCACAAAAGAGTCAGTGTGGACACTGGTGCATGTTTCCATCATGTTACACAGCCTCTGGAAATGTTCCACAATGCCTGTCCTGACCACTCTAGTCTTCCACTTGCACTCTGTTGCTTTGCAGCAACCAGCCCCACCCTCTTTAAAGTTGCAAGGATTTTGAAAAATTTTTCATTCCACTTCCTGTGTGGTGAATGTGGAGAGCTTGCATCTGATCTTTCCAGGTGACCATGGCAGCTCCACACAACACTCTTCTCCCTGAGAAAGAGCCTGAGTTTATTCTGCACAGAAGACATACCCTAACAAACAGTTTGAGAGTCCCAAAATTAAATGCTGAAGTAGTCCCAGGGTTCCATATGTCAATGTAAGAGATGTGACCATTGTGGAAATGCAGAGATCATGAACTCTAGCAAGCCAGCTCAGGCATTTGGAAATGTAAATTAATAAAACAGGTGAATTTCCAAACACCCATTATAATTTACATTACAAATTCAGGTGTGCATCTGTCATGGTCCATGACCATGACAAGATGTTACCACAGTACTCATATGAATGGTAATAAACCCTAAGTGTAGATTATGTTAGACAGCCCAATTCTTCAAGGTGCTGGGCTTGTACCCTCAATATCCTCGGAAGGGAATAGGAGGCCTGCAGCACACCACAGGAAATATGCACAATCTCAAAGGAGGAGGAGGCACCAAATCAGGGCCATCCTTACGGTAGGGTGAGAGGGGCAGCTGCCCAGGGCCCCATGCTTTGGGAGGGCCCCGTGGGACCAGCTGGAAGAAGGATCAGGGCTGGCGAGGCAGGATGGGGCCCAGCACCACGTGGGATGTCATGCCCGCAGGATTGGCCCTGCGCTGCAGCTGGAGGGAGGAGAGGAACAGCAACATGCATCCCCCAGCCACGCGTGCTGCTTTCAGCTCTGTGCTGGAGCAGTGGGGAGGTGGTAGGAGGCAGTGTGGGGCCCGTATTGCTACCCCCCCAGCCATGCAACCTCCCATCCCCTCCCCACTGCTCAGGCACAATGCCAAAAGCAGCACGCGTAGTGGAGGGAGAGGTGCCAACCGGCAGCACTGAATTGGGCTGCTGCTTTTTGCTGGCTTGTCTGGTCCCTGGCATGAGATGGCCAGCGCAGGAGCCTGCCCCTCCCCTGAGCCAGCTGGCCCCACTGCCCAATGCCAGGGGGATTTAGTGGGGACCCCACAGAGGGCAATTTGCCCGGGACCCTGCACCCCCCTAGGGAAGGCCCTGCACCAAATGAACTGATTTCAGCCTCAGGATCTTTCCCATAACTAGTCTTTAATTCTTTTCTCTTGATGACTAATTTCTGTTGTGACCATTCTTGGGGTACTCGACCCAAGATTGTGTGTCACCTTGTTACCCCTTGCCTCTGGTGTTAGGGAGTCTTGTTTGCAGTAAGGAGATGTTAGCTCCCTAGTACCACTCAAGCACTGTCCTCTAGGCTACACCAGCCCTGTGCGTGCCTTGCAGATTAACAATAGGCACCTCGGAGTCCCGTTGAATTATTCTTCTGAGATATCTAGCCCATGACACTGGTTACTCACTGACATTCAAGATTCTCTGCCCTTAGAAAAGCAATGTAGCTCAGTTTACCAGTTTTACATTAAACCACTGCTTCTTGTATAACACACACAGCATTTGTAATGAAACAAGTGTATTTAAGAAAGAATAGAGATTCCACAGGTAACAAATAGTTATGATACAAACCAAATCATAAAATGCAAACTGGGGTTTACCGTTTAGTAATAGATACCTTTTGTGTATAATAAAGTCAATTTTCCCTCCAAAATTTAGTCTGTGGCGGAGCTAGCTAGCTTCTCAGGAACCAGGATCCAATCTTTCATGAAAGCCATTCCCACTCAATAACATGTGCTCTGTATCAGTAAATACAGAGTGCTCCTCTCCATTGTGTTATCATGAAACAGTCTTTTGTCTAAATAGTCTCTATTCATAGATAGAGTGACTTCCTGTCTGTTGGAATATTCCTTTTTTTAACCTGAACATCATGTTGATTGTTGACTGTTTTCTCTGATGGTTTTTCCTTTGACAATCTGTGAGTGAAGCAAGGCTAAACAACTGAATTTGCATTACATCACTTGAGATAACCAGAACAGGTGAGAACTTCATCCTTTGAAATGACAGTAATTTCAAAATTATTTGTTCTAGCTAGAATAAAACATTTGCAAAATAAATAATTCTGAAAGATTTCAAATTGTAATAAGCCAAGGAACAGTATGTTCAGTGGGAGAGTTCAGGAAACAGATGCTTCATGGGGACAAGAGAGTGGCTTAGCTGAGGTTTCTGAAACAGAGAATTACCTGCAATTAGTCACCATTTCTGTTAATGGAAATATGACTGTGTTCATTCCGTAAATAAACAAATGACATGAGAAAATACCTGCACTTTGTCCAACCAGTTTCTCAGGGGAAAATGACCTGCTGCAAAGGCCTAAGCCTGGTAACACCTGGCTAAGAGGGCCAGTAGTAACACACTTACAGCTAGATTAAGCTAGGTTAAGCTGTCATTTTATTCTGCTGTTTGTAGGGATTGAACATTGGAAAAGACCAAACTGTAAACCACAACATCTACCTGAACTTTCATGGTTAACACTCTATTTTATTGTTACAATTTGGCAGTCAGAATCCATTATATATTGGTAGGTACTATAGGTATCTATACTGTTGTGCAAAGAAATAATTTTGGATAGTCAAAAGGCCACTAGGATAGAGAAACAATGATGCAAGGCAGGCATTGGTTATAGCAAAGCAAGTTCTGAAGATACAAGAATGGAAATACAGTAACAGCACACATACCTTAAGAGAAACAGGAATTTTTAAAAGTTTGAAATGTTAGTATAAAGACAAACTTGAAATATCAGCATGATACATAAAGACTGCTCCCCAGCTTTTGGTAATATGTAGCTGGAGGGTCAATTTATTTTTCTTATATATAGCAATACATTCACCTGCTCTTCAATGAAACTAGCAGCGGATGATAACTATAGGGTTGTAGTTAAATGCTCAAAAATGACCGGCATTTAACCCACGATATACCACTGTGAATTCGTTTCCAGAATCCATTTCTTTTGGAACAAAGTATAGCTAAAAATATGCTTTGACAGTTCTTCCTTACGTATGAGGATAGAATGAAAAAGCCAGCATCCTCTGAAATAATCAGAAACAAAATGAAAGCTAGTTGTTCAGCATTTTTAAAATTAGGCCACTTGTTTAGGTGCCTAAATATGGATTTATGACTAACTTTAGGCTCTTATGTCCGAAATGTTACCCAACAAGGAACTATTCCATGGAATGCATAGAATTCTAATCTGTTTTGCTTGTAACCTCAACAGTTTTACCATGGCCTGCAGAAATGAAAGACTAGATAATTTACTTGTGGAGTACTAGAAACTTGAATTTTATTCAGTTTCTGTACTACCATGCATAATACACAGATCAGAAACCTTGGCACTTTCTAAGAAAGTGGAGCAGAAGCCAAGTGATAACTACTGAAGCACAGAGAAATCATAAGCAATATTGAATGTCTCAAATTAAGAACAGCTAAATGTATTACAGGGCAGATAGTCTAACAGGTTGTACAGGCTTTGTTTTGTAACCTGTAAAGTCAGCCTCACACAGGTAGCAATAATAAGGCAGGCTTTCATATTTGTTTAATCATTCTTGCAGAGGATGAATAGAAAACTGTTAAAAAATACATGCGACAAAAACAGAGACAAAAGAAGTAAAAGGGGTTTGGGAAGGCAGAATTCCAAATCTTCTCGTCAGAGGATTAGGTTGTTGCCCAGTTGGTTTGTTTTCTACCTATGTTTCTATAAAGTTTCAAGAGTGAAACCTTGAAGATGATAACTTGGTGACCAAAGGTGTCATTTTACTAGATGGTAGGTAGCTATGCATTTGCAAAAATGGAACTCCTAAAATTAAACAGACTCCTTCATTTACTGGATATTTATGGCAGAGGCATGCTATTGTTGACAGCCAGTCATAAAGCCTCATCTGCATTCTAAGACCATATTTATAAAAAAATTACAACTGGGAATTTGAATTTTAAAAACTCATCTCCTTGTAGTGACCACAATAAAGTCCCTTTGAGTAGGTCAAATTTAAAAATAGAGCTGTTTACACAACACTTGAGTGATTCAACCTAAGGCTTCCCTTAGTTCGAATCCAAGAGAGGTCCCTTTGAAGTTACAAAACTTCCTGTAACTTTGAAGGGATCGTCAATTTGAACGGTAAAGTTCGAATTGATGCTGTGTAGACATATGAATTCGAACTAAAGTTAGTTTGACAGCCCCGCGGGGGACTGACAGAGCGAGGGTAGGAGAAAGGATTCCCCCAGCCAGGCGCTGACAGTGCAGGGGCTGTGTGTGTGGAGAGCCCTGGCTCCAGGGAGCCCTGCCAGGGGACAACATCCTCTGCCAAGCTCCTGTCTTCTGAGCCACAGCTGGGGGAAAGTGTCCCCTGCCCCGCTGTGGCTGCAGGGTGCCTAGAGCTGGGCCGGGGATGATTTTCCCTGTGCTGGGCTGCCTGGCAGGGGATTTTCCCTGTGCTGGAGCCTGGCAGGGGATTGGGCGGCAACATGGCTCTGCCAGGGGCCCATGATGCCCCTCTTCCACATCGAACTAGCAAGCCCTGTCTATAGACATGCTAGTTTGAATTGGTTTTCCTACTCTGGACATATTAGTTCAATCATAATTAGGTTGACTTGATTAGTTCGAATTGAGTCAATTCGAACTAACAGTCTAAGTGTAGACATACCCTATAATACTTGCATTTTTCTCGAAGGGTATGTCTCCACCTACAATTTAATTCCAATGAAGGAGGCTTAATTCAAACTAAATTAGTACATGTCAACACTTGCTTTCATTAGTTCAAACTAAGGAGTTCCCTGAGTTCAAACTAAGGAAAGCCTAGTTCGAATCTATGAAACCTCCCTTAAATTTGAATTGAGGTTAATTTGAATTAGTTCGAATTAATGCAATGTAGCTGTGTTAATTCAAACTGTTAGTTCGAATTAACCACAGCTTGATTTTCCCTATGCAATAGCGCCCCCTACCTGATTCAAACTAGCAAGTCCTGTGGATGGGCATACTAGTTCAAAGTAGGGTTTCTAGGGTGGCTGTGTTAATTCGAATTAACTTAATTCGAACTAATAATTATTAGTTTGAGTTAATTCGAACTAACCTAAGTGTAGACATAGCCTAAGTGACTCCTTACTGGATCTGAGAATTTTGAAAGAAAACTAGGATGATGACTCCTCTTAATAGAACATTGTTGCTTATTGTAAAGTTTTGATGAATCCAAGGCAACACAAGCTGTCAAATAAGCAGCACTGAAAACGTGGGTGCAGATCTTTAATCCCCCCATCCAAAAGGAAATGGTGATATTGGGGGAGAAAGAGAGTGACTCATTTTGACACCTCACATGTGTCTCCAAACCAAAGCCTTCCTCCCCTATTATATTTGCATTTAATAGATTAGCAGTCAGCAACCTTTGTTGACCCCTGTGCTGGCCCCTCCTCCTCAACTGTCTGCCAGTGCCAGTGGCTTTCTCCACAGAAATAAATTGGTGAGTCCCCAGGGATGCAATGGAAAGAAGCTGCCTGGAGCAGCTCCTCTTGGGGGGTCCCAGGCATGCTAAGTAAAGCAGCTACCCAGAGACGCCGTTCCAGGCATCTTCTTTCCACATCATGCCTGGAACATGGACATGGTGGGGACCCTCTGTGCCCCAGCTGCCCCGAAAGAAGGTTGCTGGAGTAGCCTTCAGTGGCAGAAGCCACAATTTCTGTGGATTGCAGAAGTTGCTGTGTGCCGCTCCGAATGCGCTCTCATGCCACTGTCAGCACACATGCCGGGGGTTGCCTACCCCTGTAATAGATCTTAGAAAACTAAACTATGGTATATTCTTTCATATGAGGCAAACTGCTTCAAATTTGTACAGTTCTCTCTCCAGAAGCACAATAATATCAAAATAATTGAGGACAGGGGAAAGTGATCCATGGGTTGTGGGAGCCCCTAAAAGGGTCCACGGGAACAGATTCTCCTCAATAGGAGCTGAGCAGACAATCTTAAAAGCCAACAAAAATGCCACTGTTTTGTAGGTGCTCCCCCAGTCTCTCTCACCAGGTCTGCCACCAGCCAAACAAAAATGATGAGGAAATAAAATATTAAATGAAGGGCATAAAAAAATTCTGAAACACCAGGTGCACCTTCCCATATTTCAGAAGACTTTAAAAACATTTTAAAACAAAAAATGTATGCAAAAAGTAAGCCTACCTGGTATTTACCTTGGATTCTGTGCTAGAATAACTTGCCAGTAGCAAATTCCACACATTGGAACCACAGTTCCTTCTACACACTCACATTTCCCATCTCTCGCTCTCTCCCTCAGTCTCTCTCTCTCACACACAAAACTAAAAAGCCAGTATGAACATTATTTCAAAAAAAAAAAACAACCCCAAAGCAGGTCATCGCCTCTTCTGTATGTTGAAACATAGGACTCTTATGCCAACCATCCATTCACTGTCATGTCTCCCAAGTTCCTCCCTTGTCCTACAGAATTACATCCTTGGTGATCTTTTATATAGGCATTCAAAAGTGTATTTTCAATAACACTTTGGTGTTTAAACACACATTATTTATTTTTAATTTGTCTCTCATTTTGTATTATGTCTTGCTTTCTGATTTACTTCCTTCTTCTGTCTGCTGCATACTTGCCTGTTACTTTTTACTTCAGCGAGCCAAGATGGGTGAGTTTACATTTTTTATTAGATGTACTTCTGTTGGTGAAAGAGACAAGCTCCACAGAACGTTTCTTTAGGTGACACCTGAATGCTTGTGTCTCTCACCAGCAGAAGTTGGTCCGTAAAAGATATTATGTTCCCCATTTTGAGTCTTTCATAATCTCATACAGACACAGCTACCACTCTTTTAGTTCTTCTCTTCCTCTGTCTGTGCTATGCTCTTGACTCCCAGCTCTTTCCCGACACCAATTTCTTTCTCCCTGCTCCTTCTTTTACCTTTTACCTCTCTACTTATTCACTTGCTGTTGTCCCAGTCTTTTTCACTCACAATTTTTTTTTTTTCAGTCTCCCTATGTAACATTATGTAAATTACAATCTGGGCCAATGGACAGCTGTGTCTTCTGAGTTCTCCATCCTGTAATGTCTTTTATGCTACTTTGCTGTGAGAGCTACCACTCATGGTCTGTTCATACACAACCTCCAGCATGTAAATTATTCCCAGTTATATGGTATGAGTGTGATGGCCAGTCACTCATCAATTATGTGGCATAACACCACCAGCAAATTCCTAGTCCCAGTTTTCCCCCAGAAATGTATGTTTGGTACTTACTATTCAACTCTCTTCTGGACAAGATGGCTATGCCTACATTAGGGAGCATTTTTTGAAAAAAGGAATTTTGAAAAAATTATTTTGAAATACATTCAAAATAATTATCTCGAAATAACTTTTTTCAAAAATGCTATTTCAGGAGAACGGTCCCAGGATTGCTTGTTATCCTGAAATACCATGGCTACACCAGACTTTCTTTTTCGAAAAGAAGCAAGGCAATGGAAAAGATAGGCAGGCTTTTTTAAAAAAAGACTTTGCCACACCTGGCGATGGCTTTTTTCAAAAAAGCTATCTTGAAAAAAGCTTTTTCTTGGAAAAAAATGAGGTTTAGGATTCCTGAAAAAGTACAACGGTATTTCAAGATACCGGCTCACTTTTTTTTTTTTTTTAATTAAAAAGCCTTTTTCTGAGATGGCTTTTTTCAAAAATAGCCATCACTGGACGCAGCAAAAGCTTTTTTCAAAAAAGCCCTGCCTATCTTTTCCATTGCTTTTTTTTAAAAAAGAAAGTCCATTGTAGACTTTCTTCTTCAGAAAAAAAAGCCACAGTATTTCAGGATAATGGGCAGTCCCCAGACTGTTCTCCTGAAATAGCATTTTTGAAAAAAGGTATTTTGAAATAATTTTTTTGAAATTACTTTTTTTCCAAAAATGGTCCCTAATGTCCACATACCCAATAAGTTCATGTAAAGTCTGTCTTTTTATTAATAGAAAATTACGTTCACAAATCCTTTTATCTCAAATGGAGTTTCCAAAATACTTCAATCTTAATGAACTGGTTTAGATAAAATAAGTTTAGTAACTATAGAAGGAGTGACAAATAAGGAGGCATAATAGGTCAGAATTGCTTATAAGAAAATAAAACACAACTAATGCCTAACTTAACAAGTTAAAGGAATTCCCAAGTTAAAGGAATTCAAGGCAAAGTTCTCTCACTGTATGTTCCAGCAGTCTTACTAGATGAATTTTTTTTCAGTCAGAACCCCCCCCATCCAATAGTGTTTCATTGTTCTTCAGATGTTGTTGATACTATGAATAGGGAGAAAGGGAGAGATCATATGGTCTTCTTTCCTTTCTTAGTTCTTCTCTTCTATGAGAATTATATCTCCAGCTGAAATTCAAGAGACAGAAAGTCGGTGTGGACTGGAACCATGTTTCTTTGTTAAGATATAAATTTTTCACCCATACTTTCATTTCTGCCTAAGAATGACTGACCACTTAATTAGCTGATAGTCCCTTTGATTTTCCTGGCTCAGGCACTGGCTAAGTTTTTGTCTCTGGAAAACTGGTTAAGACTATGCTCCAGACATGGAACATGTCTTAATAATATTATACAGCAGAACCTTATCATCATGTTGCCACACGTATTCTACCAGGACAATTATGATCAGCAAACTATGAGTTTTCAAATATCTTGCAAGG
Organism: Podocnemis expansa; assembly: GCA_007922195.1. NCBI lineage: Eukaryota > Metazoa > Chordata > Testudines > Podocnemididae > Podocnemis > Podocnemis expansa. The sequence continues at coordinate 26,689,447 of ML681982.1, forward strand.
CATTCTTTCTACAAAATTTATCATAATCTTGTAAAAAGAGTAAACATGAACTCTCATCCTCCCCCCACCCCCTTTTTGAGCTTTCCAAGTCTCTATCCATTCTGGATCTGTTGCTACATCATTCCATCTCTATCCATGAGGTTTCCAGTGTGTATCCTTCCTTAACGTATAAGCTGACCTCAGGATATTGGGGCGAGACAGTGAGATGTTGCTGTGAACCTAGCCAGTGAATCTGACTCTTTTAAAAATGAAAGCATTGATAGGTGAGGGGAGAGGCAGGTGGAGATCTTTAACTCACCACCAGTTTTCTGGAATAAAGGAGGTGGAGTGTAACTGTCATTGCTTGGTTCAGTCCTTAGTTTTAAATACAGCTGGTAAAAAAAGGGCAGTGATATTTTAAATATTTTTTAAAATTTCAGATAATTTTTATGCTGCAAGTTGCATAAATTATTTTGAGATTTTTCACTATTTTGGTTTATAATTTGCACCTTCATTTTTCACAAAGAAGTTCTATTCTGAAACAAATCTATTTTCTGTTAAATTAAAAAATAAATCCATTCAGAAAACTTCAGGTCACTCTAGTGAACAAGTAACAATGGTTCAATAGAGGTGTCTCTAAGTTGGCAATGACGTGGACCATGGGGCCCCCATCCACATTGGGGTTGCTCTGTAGGAGTGACGCCTAAATAATTTTCTTGTCTTGGATATTTAAATTCCCCACCATTACTTAACAGGAAAGAACACTTTATATTAGGTGCATTTTCTGCAACTAAAGTAGTTGTTTATGCTTCTAATGTAACTCATGCAAAACTGGAATCACAAAGTTGTATGGAAAATATATTCAGGGATGCCAATAATTGGGAAATTTGAGAGCATTAACAGAAAATGTAATAAAACATACTGGCACAAATTGTCCCCTTCCCTGGAACTCCCCTAAGAGGGCTCATGTGGAGAGGAAATTTCTGTGAGGATCTTCCCATACTATAAGGATCCCCCCTAAAACTGGCACTTCCAGGGACCTCAGGAGACCTTGTGTTTCTACAGTAATTCTAGCTACTGACTCTTTGGCAATACACCATGACTGGCAATAGGTGCCATGGGTGTCCCCTGGCAGGGCCTGCTTTCAGGACCCTAGTCACCATGGAAGAACAATGCTTAGATAATATCAAAGCTGAATTATCTCTTTTTGACTAATCTCTGTTTGGCCAGTGGTGAGGTCAATGTAAATCCACCCTAACCCTTTCCCCTCACACACATTCTCTAAAGAGCCCAGGCTACATGGTGAGGTCTCCACAGTGGCTGGAGGCAAGCTGCAAGCCCTGTAAATAGTGTAGTGGTTAGCACCTCTGCTTCATATACAGAAGGGCTTGGGTTCAAGCCCTAGGGGGTTGGACTCACTGATCTCATGAGGTCCCTTCTAACCCTATGATTTGATTGATTGAGATCAATATTGCAGAAGTAGCTGAGTCTCACTTCTGTGAAGAAAAGAGAAGATCCCTATGCAGAGGGTCCATTTCCTGCACAGAAATACAGGACACAATCTGGGTCATAAGAGTTAAAATATACCATTTTTATTAAGTTGTTGGCTCTACAAGACTTCAAAGAATTGGAAACAGACAACCAGTGCTAGCAATGCAATACAGAAAATTTTGATTTAATATACATGCAGTGAAATTATGTAGTACTAAACAAAACTGAAGAAATAGTAAACAACTTTTGAATGAATTGTTGGCATGGAATTTTTCATTGGATACAAGTGTGGTTCTCTTGGACACCTCTCTTCAGGGTGACCTGACTCCTTCTCATAAACATGAGAACCAATTGCTACATATTGGTTTTCTTTTTGCCATTTTATGTCTTACATGACACTGGAAATCAGAAAGGCCATCAGTGACATATGACTGTATTTGAGAAGTTTCACAGGGTATTACCAGTGAAAAACTGGTTTACAGTCTGAAAAATTAGACTATTGAAAAAAAAATGAAGCCTTTAGCTGGACACAATGTTGTAAAAAACACTGTCCCTTTCATTATACGCAATTGACTGAATCATGCACATAAGTAACTTTATTTATATCAGCAGTCCCACTGATGTCAGTAGGATTACTCACTTGGTTAAAGTTAGGCATGTGCTTAAATACCTTCATCACAGCCTTAACATCTAGGTACCATTACATTTAGCAAGAATCTTCATGATACTCCTTGTATGCTCATTTCAATAAAGGTTTGGGTTTTTTTAATAGAAAGAGTCCTTAATAGTTCCTAAGGAACCATAAGTGACTAATGTGTAAATCCTCCTTATTTCATGGACTACTGATTCAATGGACTGTAATGGTTACTTTGGACCATTAAAATCTCTTAGGTCAGAGAACATATGCAGAAGCTGTGTTAAAATTATTTTGGAATTCATTTTCTAAAATAGTCTAACATTTTCACTGACAAATGTGTTTGTTTGTTTTTTTTTAACTACCCTCTCATGTCAACATGGGTAGTTTTCCCCCAAATTACTCTGAAGTGCTTTGCCATAGCATGGAGAAACAGTTTAAAAAATTAAATTGATACAATGGAACAATGTTAAAGTTACTGATGTTTAAATAAAAGTCAGACACTACTACTATTAGTTTGTTTCCCATTCCTGAAACTTTAAAAGGTCTGAATTATTTTTAATGGATCTGCTGCACAACCTCTTTATTCAATAAAATTGACTAAGTTCTACACCAACTGTGCTAGGATTATACCAGGGATAAGCTCAACTTGTTCACTCAGTTTCAATACCACCAGCATTTTTCAATATTTCACTATGACTTTCACAGGTTAACAGTGGCTAACTAGAGCAAAGATAACTTTGCAGTATGCCTGATCAGAAAGCTGTATATTCTTGTTCAAAATGACAATTGTTACCACTATTTAGTTTGCTGCCTTATAACTAAAGATAAGTACAACACTCTAAGGTATGTGACCAGGTGTGTTATAAATACTCTAGTTAGTTAAATATGAAATATTGGTAGTTCATTGTGTTAGAATTAGAATTTTCTATAATTTTACAGGCAGGTCTTAAAAACTGGCACAGAAGCAAATATTTTAAGCTAAAATGGAAGTGCTCTATTACTGTGATGTATATTAGTAGCAAACAGAGATAATTCATTGTCACTTTTGTTCATCAAAGGATTTTTAGATTACATCAATTTGTTATTCAGGGCCAGATGCTGAGGCATTTACTCACATTGGTAAACTGTTATTTACATGAGTTGTTCTACTGAAGCAAGGAGCCTAGGTCCAAGCTTTGATGACTGATAAGCAATCTATGTTTCACATTACTTGAGGGAGTTAACTGCTTGCCTTGCAAAGGTAAGTTGTGTTTGTAATCATGAATAATGGATAAGGATAATTGGATAATTTCACATCTAGATTTTTAGATTAAATTCAGCCCATCTTGGTGAGGACTAAAGGTCATTTGTCAACTGATGTATATTTGGTGAATTGATTGATGCTCTCAGTAAACAACAATTGCTGTAGGAGAAATATCTGTGAAGGGATGGAGGCTTCCTAAAGACCTGATCCAAAGTTCATTCAAGCAATGGGAACCTAGCACCCAACTTACCCCAGAATTTTTCAACTCCTGTGTACAAAGAGCTAAGAACATGCACTCTAGATACAAGGGGGAGAAACTTCCACATGTAAAATTGACCTGGGCTAAAATGGGTCATGTAACAACCTTCATTTTTCTATTCCTTTCTGCATATTGCATGCTTTCTTTCCTGTTTTTCTCTCCTCTTTTCTTAGAGGGCTGCCCAGATACTTTCTCTTTACAAGCCTTATGTTTCCAAAAACTCAAAAGTTTGAGGGCAAAATCCCAGGGTTGTTTATGGCTAACTCTTTGAGTAAAAAAAAACCCTTGTTTTCACCAGTGTTTTAAAACACAGTTTAAATATACTGGTTTACCTGATGGTGAATCTACACACCTGTTGCTTGTGGAGAGTCCTTCTAGTTGCTTGGTTTCAAAGCTGCCTTGTACAACTTTGTGGTGGCTTGGGAAGGATATTCTGGGAAATGTGTTCCATTGAATGCAGACCCATGGGAAATAGGTAGTGTGGAATTCTGGGAAACTGGCTCCTTACAAGAGGCAGGCAGGGTGCTGAAGTGGGCAGTTATTGCCTGTGTGGTACATTTTGCCCTTTTATTTTGCTCATATTCTATGTCTCAAGCTCTGACTCTTCATGCTATTTGTTGTAATAATAAAACATGACTGGCACATTATGGTCTGGTGGCATTTTCTTCATGACTGGGTACAGTGTCTTATCTATTATATTTAACATTTAGTTAATGGCCTTTCTTGGCACTGGTCCAGATCCTCATAGAAATTTAGACACCTAACAAGGCATTAGAGAGCTAAATATCACTGAGGATTAGGGCTGGTGTTACAACAGAGGCAACAGACTGAATGAGCCAGTAGCTTCAGAACCGTCTTCAAAAAATAGTTCTGAATTAGCATGTTTCTACACTAGCCTTTCTGGGGAGTCTACGGTTGCCTCACTTTGACCAGCGGAGCAGTACCAGTGGCAGCAGGGGTAGAAAGCACTACAGGGCTCAAGGGTTTTTAGCATGCATCATCTAAATCTACAACAAGAAGCCAAGATCCAAAGGGGCAGCTGTGTTAGTCTAGTTCAGTAAAACAAACAAGGAGTCCTGTGGCACTTAAAGACTAACATATTTATTGCATGAGTTTTCGTGGTAGAAAATCCCACTTCACCAGACGCTTTGATGATGGGGGAACTTACAGAATGGGAGGAAAGAAATGTAAGTTCCCCCATCATCTAAGCATCTGATGAAGTGGGATTTTCTCCCACAAAAGCTCATGCAATAAATATATTTGTTAATCTTTAAGTGCCACAGGACTCCTTGTTTGTTTTACAATAGGTAGTTTCAGCTGACACAATGATCAAAATGCCCATGCTATGTATACTTAAGTTCCCACTGATGAAGTTGCAGTAATGGTAGGAAAACCATGTGAGATTTCCACAAAGAAGTTACTGTTCTACACTACGCCCTGATTTGAATGCTGCGGTTGACAGAGGAAAGGCGTGAGGGGCAAGCTTTCTTAACTTGTGCTATCCCCCCCACAGATTTATTGCATTTTGACTTGTCCAGATATGAAAGTATCCCTCCAACTTTCTGGATTAAAAGTCTGAGAGTACACACTCCCTCTCATTTCATTTTTATTAGCTAAAATTGACCATGCAAAGTTAAATGAGAAAGTATTTTTAAGCCACTTAATGCTGGGTACTTCAGTTTCTTGGCATGCATCCTGGGCCAATAAGGGGTCCACCATGACTGCAACAAATAAGATAGAAATAATTAAATGGATTAGGGAACTAGTAATTGTTCTCATTACTTATGTCAGTCTTTAAAAGTAATTAAAAGTTGGCAAAGGTGATTTTCAGATATAAGCAGCCGGTGTCTCAGATTCTCATTAGGGAGGGAAGTTACCAGAAATGAAACACCTGTTTATACATCAATACTAGTGCAGTTTAGCAGCATGCAACATTCCTGGAACTGTTAAATATATGCATTATGCCAACAAAAATTCAACCATGTGTTTACTTAAGCCCTGGATAAATATGGCAGATTTCTGACAAAAATCTAAGTGAAGTTTTACTTTAGGTTATAAAGACTGAAAGTAAGAAAATATGTCATTTATAAGAAATATAACCATGAAGAGTAATACAAGGTAAATAGTTATATTTTTTTATGCAAAATGAGATTTTAAAAGAAAAATCCTCCATTCTGACTGGAACAAACTGTCAGCATATTAATATTTTTCCAGGCAGATGAACTGAATGATTCTCATGAATCACTGGAACTGAAAAAGCCAAGTTAATATTACCACCTAATCAGAATGCATGATTTTACTTACCATTGGCCATATATGGGTTATTAATATGGCAGGATAAATAAGGGTTTTTTTGTTCAGTGGTTGAACTGAAAAATTGAAAAATATTCACTTTGGGTCAAATCCAAATGAACGTTTTGTTTTTGTTTTTCTTACTGAAATAAATAACAGAATTTGTTTTTGTTGAAACAAAATATTTTGTTCAATACAAAATGAGTTTTATCATTTTTTAAAAACGTTAAATATATTATAACCGGAGCTAAGAGATGTTTTTGTGTGTAAATAGCTTTTCTTACTGAAAATGCAGATTCAGGTTTTAACTGAAACTAAATGAGTTCAGGTCAAACTTGGTGAATATTTTCAACCAGTGCTTTGGCTTATAATTTCAAAAAAGACATTTTATTTCAGAAGGGATTGTTGGCTCTGTGGCACTTTGATAGAAAGCATATTTGAATGTTACCAGTCAAGCAGGGATTCCTGAAGTGACTGAGAGTGAATGTGGACCTAGTCAATACCTGTATGAGTTTTCTCCAAAGCCTAACAATACTTTCCCTTTCTAAATGGATAGATGGGATGATTTGGGAAGCAGCATTCTGGAAGCCAGGCATTGGTGTTGCTGGTGTTGAGCATAGAGGGCATGAGCCCCCAGTCCCAGTGCCTCAAGTTTGAGGCCCAACCCTTGCCAGGGACATCAGGCTGGGCCACAATGGCTGCAGGAGCAGCCCCATCTGGCCCTGACCATGGCTGGGGACACAGGGCTGAGCCACTGCAGTGGTAGCAGCCCAGTCTGGCTCTGGCCCCACCTGGATACCTGGGGTCAGATCAGGAGCCAGAAGCAGCCTCAGTCCCTAACCAGCAAGCTGGGGTCAGGGTTCTGAGAGTTTTTTGGGGCCAGAGACACCTCTGCATTGACAGAACTTCTGCAAAACTAGTACTAGCACAGGTGCCAGGAAGCAAGAGACCCTGACCCCTTGTGCCGCTCCTGAGAGCCATGAATTTCAAGACTCAAACTCCGCTGACTGTTCCAAAGAGTGAATAAAATTGGCCCTTTCTCTTTCCTATGCTTCAGGGAACAACAAGCTATATGAAGGCCAAATATATAGCTTCCAGGCTTCTATATAGAAATGACCTATATTGAAGACTATATGACGCCAATGTTTTTAAACATTTATGTAAAATCATGTCATGGTTGAAAAATACACAATTAATAATCCACAGTATCACAAGGCACTAGACTAATTTTGTCTAATAATGATTACATATACAAAGGGAGGTAGGAGTAAACAGAGACGAGACCAAACCAAAACCTGACCTGCCATAAGATTGAGGTTTATAATGTGAACCTACCTCGACAATGGGCCAAATCGGAAGACAGATTCTAAATATTTTGAACTCTGGGAGGATCCCAGTTTCCAATCTCAAGTTTGGGAGATTCCAGATCTTGGCTTTGATTTGGCCAGTTACAGAGATCTAATATTAAGAAGCAGGATTCAGTTCATGTGTGTCTCATTCACAAATCTGGTAGTAGAACTAAGAACTGGAGCAGGAATACAACAGCCTTTGACAAAACCCTGACTGGGATGGTTTAAGTGGGAGTGGTCCTGCCTCTGGCAGGGGGTTGGACTAGATGACCTATGAGGTCCCTTCCAACCCTAGGATTCTATGATTCTTATGACTGCAGTATCTAGTAAGTTTGCCAGTCGTATAAGGTATACTTCCATGGATGATTGCTGCTTTTCTGTAATGAAGCTTATGGCTACTATATAAAAAGCATTCTACAAACAACCAAATACATAACCAATAAGTTATAATATTTTTATTCATGTTAGAATTTCTATCAGTGTTTGAACATTAATATCTCTTTAGAGAGTTTGTACAATTTCCACTCCAGGTTTAAAATGAAAACCACGCTAGGTCACAAATCGTAACTAAAACATAATTCAAAATTGCATGGATATTCACACTCTCTTTCTTTCTCAACACTGTTAAACACTTTTTTTTCCGCAACAGGGTTTAAAATGAAAAGTGTGCACTGTAATCATGTCTCAGCAATGCTCCAAAACATAATGGTATCATCATTACATATAAACTCTTTAAAAATATACTTCTGTCAAAAGACTTGATGACTATTATGTACACTACAAAAATAAATTTTCATATAAATAAATTATATGGCATACTTTTATCTTTGTAACTGAAATGACACAAACCCACTCCTACCATAATAGGCAGGCAATGAGACCAAGTTTGAATAATTTTTTTCCTTTTAAACTCCTTACACTAAAAGCTACAATGAGTCCTTAATGTAAATGTTATATACTCTTTCCTATTTAACATTAGTAAGCACTCTATACAAATAAAAAATTCCATTAAAAGTAAAAACATAGCTGTAATAGTGTTTCCAATAGAAATAAAATCCCTGCATTTTGTTTGTTATAAACTGGCATGACAAATACTGTAAGAAAACATTCTTATGATACAAAAATATAAATATCACCAACGATTAAAAAAGTTAAAAAACAAACCATAAACACAAAGTTGCCAGCCACTGAGTTCTCCTGTTGCCAATGTGACTATAGGAGAAAAGATCTACATTGTGCAGAAAGCAGACGGCTCACCCACACACATATCCACACAAAACAAGGACTTGAGGGAAGTGGGGGGAGGACAGATGAGACATTAAAACTCCTCCTTGCTCCCTCCCTCCCACTAGCTACCCCCCACCCCCAAAAAGGTGAGGGAGTGACTGACTGATAGATACCAAAGCAATATCAGTGGGAAGCCAGAGTGACCTCTGACATGGTAACATGTACGCTTGGCAGTTGAAGGTAGCTTCTAATTAGTCTCATACAGTTTTGTTACAGAGTTTTTATGATCTGAGGTCACTAAACTGCTAGTGCTAAGTTGGGGCCTGTTGTCTTTTTGTCATTAAGAGTTTTCATGTTAGACAGTGAGCCGCATCAGTAGGCAGTTAGAGGATTAACCCTTAGTGTGTATCTAACCAGTAGCTTATGTACCATTGGGAACTTGCCAGGCTAATCAGCTGTTCTTTTAAGTATTCACATTGGATACCAGTAAACAAGTGCCTCATGGCAGTGTTTTCAAGAGACCAAAAAAACGCATGACAATTTGTGCATGATAGTCATACTCCCCCACTCTGTTGGCCCACTGGAGAAGGCAGGAAGGCCTTGCAGTCATTGGAGAAGCATAAATTCTGATCGAACAATGGCTGGCCTGGAGTGGCCAATCATATTATAAATACAGATCTTGTGTAATATGCATCCACCCACTCTGAAAAACAGTTCAGAGAAAGGCAATGAAAAATTAGGAAGGGAAAGGAATGAAACCTTTTTTACTGTTTTAAATTAATGTTCTCTTTATATAGGATTTGGGTCCATGTAGGAGCCTAAAGCATGCAGCATTTCCCCCAGCCTTTCATATGCTGCAATTCAATTTTGCAAAGAAAAGAAAAGAGAAAAAAAAAAAAAAACAAAGAAAAAGAAAAAGGAGCTAAATTAGATTCATGAAGGATTCCCAGTTCCATTTAGCTATTTTAATTAAAAATATTAATGTGGTAAGAGTTACCTGGGAAGATAGGAGAAATCTCTCCAGGCCTTAAGTGTCAGTCATTATGGTCCTGGATCCAGCAGAAGATCAATTAAATAAGAAGTGAAAATAGAACCCTTTTTAATTATTTTTGCCATCTATCTAAGTTTCATCACTTTGTATCAACTTGTTTCCTGCCATGTGAATAAAGTGATGAGGGATGCCAGATTGCTTTGAACTGTGCAGGTATAGAAACTGCATAATTTGGTTGTTCAATATCACAATCTATTCAGTTTCCAATACCACTCTAGTTTTGCAACATCTATATCAAAATATGACACTGGTACAAACAAAGCCACATGCTGACTGGATTTCAACAACTTTCAATATCTAGCACTCTTCGCAGTTAAAGAAAATGACTATAATGTTTTCCACTCACATGGCACCTTTCATGAAGGATATCAAAGCACCTTCCAAACAGCAATTAAGCCTCACAACACCCCTGGGAGGTAGGTAAATGTTGTTATATCCATTTTATAGATGCAGAAACTGAGAAATGGGGTGGTTAAGTGACTTGCCCAAAGTCACACACAGCAGGTCAGTTGAAGATTCAGTAATAGAATCCAAGTGCCCTGACCTCCTGTCTTCTCTTCTGTTGGCTTTTTTTTGATGGTAGCAGTCCGTAGATTCTGCTGTTATGTGGCAGCTCACTTTTCATTAGCACTTAACACGAAGGAAATCCTGACTCTGCCAGCATCAGTAGGTTAATAAGCCCACCAAGGGTTACCATACAGTAAAAAGAAATATACTACAGTACGCTGGGAATACAGACACACACACACACGCACACAGCAAAACAAAACCTGCACACAGCTAAACCTACTTAAGCCACCAAGATTAACGTGCTTTTCTTCATATCTGCTCATTTTAAAAAAATTATCACGCATAGCGTGTTTGAAAGTTAACAGTAACATTTCATACTACCACAGGGTTGTGAAATGCACATTTTAAAATATTTTAAACACATAAATTTACAAAAAATCCTATTACATAAGCAATATTTGCATAGAATTATACAAGTAAATTATACAATATTTAAGCAGCAGCAACATATGCTGAAATTTAGAACTAGATTAAGCTTAGTTGTGGCACAGAGATCAATGTACAATAAGTACAGAGCACAAACAATATTGTCCCCACTCTATTAACAAGAGTTAACTCCAGATTATACTACTTTACATTGTTCCTCTGTATATTACATATGTGTACACCTTTTAAATATTTATAGAAATATTTAACAAAATAATACAATAGGTTACAGTAACAGTGAACTGTTGTCCTGATGCAGCATGTCCTTTTCCATAACTTCAAGCAGGTCTCTACAAGCAGTTCTGGAAAGAGGAGATTTCCCCATCTTTGGCCTCTTCTATGCTTCAGTTGTTACCTTTTAAAAAAGACAGAAAATACAACTGTTCACCTAAAGCTCAAGAAAAATAAATAATACTAACCCAACTCAAAACACACTTGATGGTTCTTGCAGTTAAGGTACAGAACTCTGAGTTAGGAAATCTGGACTCTATTCCCATCTCTACCAGATTTCATGTTTAAAATACCCAATAATGCTGAATGTCTCCATTTGTTCGTACTCAACTCCAATTAATCAATGGAAACTGCAGGAGAATCAGGCTGTAGGTATCTCAAGTTGGACATCCACAGCTGAGGAACCTGAATCAGTGCCCACTTTTGGAAAACTTGAGCCTGACCTCTTTGTCTTAGCATCCACTTCCTTGGGATTCCACCACTTACCATCTTCCCCATAGTGTGGTGAGGATACATTCATTTAGGACTATAAAAATTCTTTGAAATCTCTGGACAGCAGCTTTAGAAGTGCAAAATATTTTAATTAGAACCATGCAGAAATTCCACCCCAGGAATCTTTAATAGAAAATCTCTTTTCAACCAAATGAAAATTTTCATTTTGTTCTAATTGTTCTGCATGGTGATGAAACACTCTGAAATGTTTCAAAAAAAATGTATTTGTTTCTGCGGGAAAAACACACATTTCTTTTCTCCTTTGGAAAGAGTTGTAAAAGAGCATCAGTGAGAAAGTGATTTCCTCCCAAACTATTTATTGTTGTCTTGCAGGCTGGTGAAATCACAAAACTATTCATAGAAAACTTGTAATGACATGAAATATGTTAATTTCTTTCAAAATGTTTTCTGAAATACACGTATAGAATCATAGAATCCTAGGGTTGGAAGGGACCTCATACATCATCTAGTCCAACCCCCTGCCAGAGGCAGGACCACTCCCACTAAACCATCCCAGTCATGGTTTTATCCAGCCGGGCCTTAAACACCTCCAAAGATGGAGACTCCACCACCTCCCTTGGCAGCTCATTCCAATGTTTCACCATTCGCCTAGTAAAAAAGTTTTTTCTAATATCCAGCCTTGACCTCCCTAACCGCAACTTGAGACCATTGCTCCTCGTCCTGTCCTCCTTTACTACCGAGAATAGTCGAGCTCCATCTTCCTTGGAGCACCCCTTCAAGTAGTTGAAGGTTGCTATCAAATCCCCCCTCAATCTTCTCTTCTGCAGACTAAATAAGCCTAATGCTTTCAGTCTTTCCTCATAGGGCTTGTGCTCCAGCCCTTTAATCATTTCTGAACTCTCTCTAGCATGTCCCTGTCCTTTTTGTAGTGGGGAGCCCAAAACTGAACACAGTATTCTAGATGTGGCCTCACCAGTGCAGAATAGAGGGGAATGATCACATCCCTTGATCTGCTGGTAATACTTCTTTTGATGCAGCCCAGTATGCCATTGGCCTTTTTGGCAGCAAGAGCACACTGCTGACTCATATCTAGTTTCCCATCCACCATGACCCCCAGGTCCTTTTCTATGCTGCTGCTACTCAGCTGAATGTTTCCCAGCCTGTAGCAGTGCATGGGGTTTTTCCGTCCCACATGCAGGCCTTGACACTTGTCCTTATTGAACTTCATAAGATTTTTATTGGCCCACTCTTCCAATTTATCTAGGTCTCCCTGAATCCTGTCCTTGCCCTCCAACGTGTCTACTGTTCCCCCTAGCTTGGTGTCATCCGCAAGTATAGTTTGACAGCTCATTTTTACATCTCTGTTATCACCTCCTAGGCACATAGTGATTCATGTTTCAAGTTGCACAAATTATGGAAGGATCCACCATAGTGTCATTTCCTTCACAAAAGCCATCGTCGAGGGGAGGGGAGCATTGGCGGGGTGGGGAAGAGCTTATCTTCATTTTTCTTTTTAGGTCAAATCCTCTAGGGTCATGAATTATCCTTCACAAACCTAAGGAGCACCCACAGAGCTCAATGATGGCTACTGCTGCTCAAAGGCTGTAATGGTGAGAACTGCATTTCACCCATAGAAGGTGATTTGCTCAGTGAATCCTCATATCTGGGAAATCCACTAGGCAAATCCCAATCATGAGAGTTTGGACTGAGCCCACTTAAAGCAGCACTCTCCAGGAGTGTGTGTGTAATCTCCACACAAACACTTCCTTCAGCCTGCCTTGCACTGGTGCAGCAGAACCATGGACGTTCTGCTGCACCAGGATTTGAATAAGTAGTTTATAGTCTCTTACTACCTTGTATTGAGAGGTTGTTTTCTTTTGAATGTAAATAACGGATAGTTTTACTCCCTCCTAACAAAGGTCATATTTGAAATTTTAGGAGGCAGCCTATTTTAATGATTTGAGCATAGGACTGGGTACCAGGAATTCCAGGTTCTGACTTCTGTTCCCTGACCCTGGACAAGTCACACAGTGGGTATGTCTATGCTGCACTTGGGAGGTAGATTGCAGCATGTGTAGGCATAGCTAAGCTAGCGTTGAACTAATCAGATCACAAAAATTAGCAGAGCAGCTGCAGTGCTGGCATGGGCTAGTTCCCCACAAATACACAGCCAACATGCTGGGTGGGACTGAATTTGGATGGCTAGCTTATGGTGCTGCCTGTGCTACTGTGGCTACATTGCTATTTTTAGCAAACTGGCTTGATCAGGGCTAGTGCAAGCATGCCTACATGCACTCCAACCACACTTCCCGATAGCACTGTGGACACACCCAGTTCTTCTGCTTCAGTTTCCCCACCTGAGACATTGGGATAGTCAGAAGAGTTGCTACCGCTGGATCCATGGGGCTTCAGCCCCACCCATCTCTGGCCCTGCCCCAGCAGCAGCTGCGGTCAGATCAGGCCCGAGTTGCCTGCTGCTGGACGACAGTGGCAGCAGCAGGGCCAGATCCGTGCTGGGGCCACCCGCCATGGTGCTGCTGGCCAGCAGTGGTAGCAGCTGGATCTGGGCCACAGCTGCCAGTAAGAGGAGCTGAATCCAGCTCTTGGATTGGGGGAGAGGGGCAGGTCAGGCCCACGGGTGGGACCCAATCCTTTTCTTAGTGCCACGATAGCTCTGGGGATAATAATACTTACTTTTAACCTTTTTACAGATAGTGGAAGAAGTCAAGGGCTACATATTTGTTTCATCCAAGCTAATATGCAAGGTGGTAAATCCCAGTCATTGATGCTCTCAGAGGATAAAGAAGCTGGGAGGAAAGGTACCTTAGGAAATGCTTGGCTTTTTCTTTTTACCCCACACCACTGACTGGGAAGGACAAAAACATACCTTAATCTGAGTTGTTGCCATTTGTCCTTTCTTCACATTCAACATCTTGCAGTTCTATTACTTCTACTTTAGAGTTTCTCCTCTCACAACGTACATTAAAAGGCACATGGGGGTCCTCAAATAGTCCATGGTCAGTTTCGTGGTATCCCTCGTAAGATGGAACACCTCCTCCATGAGAATTATGACTGTGCACAGCAGGGTGCACGGCAACGGTAACTGAAGCCGAGGCAGTCACAGTAGTGATAGGCTGGCAGTATGCTGGCACTGAAGTGCCCATGGTAGTGAATGCTGGGTTTCTAATGTTTTGAGAACGAGCCCTATGGCTCGAGCGGTCCCTATTGCTAGGTCCAGAATGCCCTTCAGTAGAAATTTCAAAAGCGTCCCTGCGTGGCTTGTAAGGAGGTGGTCGCAGTCCTTCCCTCAGTTCTCGTCTAGGTTGTCGGTTATGATGCCACGTCTGCTGGGACCCAGCTTCTGGGTTAGATGGTAATTTTAGACTTGGCTGATGGTATCTTGTCTCTGGCTGAACCACCTGGAAATGGGTTTGAAATATGTGGTTAAATCTCTGACTCAAAGCATGCAAACAAAAGCTACACATGCTATAGAAGTATCTTCCTGGTACAGCACTGGTACAGTATTCTTCTGTCTTAACTCTAGAAGAGAAGCATTTTGGAGTGTTATTTATGCCTTTTTCAGATAGTTCACTCCTAAAATTGTTATAAGCTGGGAAGTATAACTTTGCAGATGAACACAGAACTGTCACTGAAAGCATTATGTATACCTCCCACATACTGCTCAGTCTTTAGAAAGGGACGGATAGCAAGCACTACAGTTTAAGTGGTTCAATAACCAAAATGGCTGGGCTTTGGCAAAGGCTCTCTCCCAGCTGGGGTACACACACAGGATATTAGTGGGATGACTGGATAGATTGCAGGAATCTGGTTTCTGGATCTCTGTAAAAAGCGTGAAGCACAGCAGCCACATCAGTCAATAAACCGTGACCAACTTCAAATGTGGCTCTGCTTGTACCTATTTTTAGGCCTCTGCTGAACAAAAACAGATCTGCACAGCAGCTCAGCATGCAGCATCCTGGGGGGTAGGAGAGGGAACTTTTTAGTTTGTCTTTGAAATGAAAGTTATGCTGGCCCAGCAGCTTAGGGCTTGTGCACTGTGGTGATGCACAGAAAGGTTCGGAGAAACCTTGAGATGCTCTTTCCCTGGCCTACCCCAGTCTTTATCCCCTATCATGTATTACTGGTAGTGAATTATGGTATGAAGAGAGTTCACATGGTTCTGAGTGTCTCTGGTTCACATGGCTCTGGGTGGAGCCACATTAATTCCAGAGTCCCTCCCCTCCTCTTTCATAGAGGTTATCCAGAACAGTTGCCAAAGAAACCTACCAATCCTGCTCTTCCAGGTGGAGCCAGTATGCTGCAAAAGCAGTTACACATGAATATGTGCTGTGCTTTGATACCACCATTTTATTCTAATTTCCCTCCTAAATGAAGGAGTGAGAAAACCCTGGCTATGTTCACATGTAAACTGTTATTTCGAAATGAGTTATTTCAAAATAAAGTCGTTATTTCAAAATAAGTTAATTCAAATTAAGAAAATGTTAATTCAAATTAAGGGAAAGCCTGCTATCGAAATGGCTGTTATTTCGAAATGGTTATTTCGAAATAAGGCCATTTGGACATGTTGTTTCGAAACAGTTGTTTTGAAACAGTGGTGTTGTTTTGAAACAACGTGTCTGAACGCCATTGTTTCGAAACAGCTGTTTCAAAACAATGGCTATTTCGATTTCAAGCGAGATTTTACTGTTTCGAAATAACGGCCGTTATTTTGAAACAACGGGTTCCATTGTTTCAAAATAACAGAACGTCATGTGGACATAAGAAATTTTATTTCAAAACAACAGCTGTTGTTTCGAAATAAAACTCTCGTCTGAACACAGCCCCTGAGTGTCCTTCATCTGGAAGTGCTCTAAAATAGTGGTTCTCAATCAGTGTGTAGGGACACATTACTGTGTCGCCACAGAGTGGTGAGGTTGTCATGCAGTGCCAGGGAGATGACTGGATTTGGCCTGGGGTGGGCAGGCTGGTGTGCCCTATAGAGCCATAATATACTGCCAATTGTGTCACAACCTGCAGAAGGTTGAACACCACTACTCGAAAGTATGAGCCAATTTCAGCCATAAGTACAAAGGAAAAGTAAGTCAGAAATATAAACATTGCTATACAAACTGAAAAAGACAAATTTTTCCAAAAAGCCCTAACAAAATAATTTCCTCTTCTTTTTCCCCAAGCCAGTATGTGAGCTACTTACAGTGGATCTGGCAAAGACAGGATTCTCAGTTGCCTCCACTATTACTTGATGGCCTGGTACACCAGAGCTCTGTGTACTCTCATACTGATGGAGTTCCTCACTGATTCCTGACACTGTGGTCTGAGAACTGTACTCAGAATCAGATGAATCTGATCCATTATTTGTGTGTCCAGGTGGCAGTGCAAATCTCACAATGCTAGGGGCAGGCTCAGGAGATGGAGTAGGCAATCTGTTCTGTCCATTGGCTGGAGAAACCTAATAATGACAATAAAAACATCTTATATACTAACATTCAGCAAAAATGTTCTTCTACATCTGCTCTTATTAAAACCATTTTGTTATTTATTATTTGCTACTCTCCACTTTGCGCAAAGTGCTGTACCAAAAAGAAAGATTTGATCACTATCTATCTGTGCATAGTGACATTTCTGTCAATGTACGGGTGTGTAAGTGTGTGTACTGTATATATTTCTTGGTTTTTTCCCTCTGGTCTGTCATTACAAAAAATTCCATGGCTTTTTATGATGTCCATCCATTTATCTGTCTGTTTAAAATTATGGTTCTGTGTATGTACACAGACAAATGGGCATACACAATAGCAAGTATTGTGTGTGTTACATATAGACATACACTCCTCTATAATTATCTCTCTACTCACACTATATACACATCCATAAAGTTACTGTCTTTTGATAACACTAAAGAAAATCCATTGATCATGCCATATAGGGGTAAACATGAAGTAGTCAATGAGATATCAAGCAGAAGCTTAAGGGCTACAAATGCTCTTTTGCTGATTTTGTACTAGACTGTTTAAGGCCCTGATCCTGTGAAAAGATAGACTGTGTGGACCCTTACAGCATTGCAGAATCTCTTTAAAGTCAATAGGATATCATGCGAGTGTACTTGTGGAAAAGGGAGGATCCTTTTATAGGCTTGTGGCAGTGGTTCTTAAGCTGTGGTCTGTGGACCACCACCAGTGTGTCGAGCCCTTCCTGGTGGTCTACTGAGTTAAATATTTTGAGAATGAAGCAATGAAGGAGGACACATGGGTCTACAAAAGGAGCTCTCTTTCAGAAAATGGCCTGTAGAATGAACAGGTTGAAGAAATCCCTATTCCTCAGGCATACCTAATACATGAAATTCTGCTTTAAAAAGTTAATTAAATAATGTATTTGTATCTAAATCAAATAGATGACAACTTCCAATCCACCAATTATTATAAAAGCCACCTTCTGATTACTAAACATGAATATCAAATTAGCAATAGAAACCACATTAAGTATTTTCTTGGAATAAAACAAAAGAAGAACAAAAAAAAACCCAAAATCCTAAATAAAAATCAGAATTACAAAGGGAATAATAGGTTTCTAGGAAAGAAAGAGAAAAAGGACACATTCATTTCTTCTGCTCATAAATATACTGACCTCAGGATATGGTCCAAAGAATGAAAGAAGAACTGGAAGCAGCACCAACCCATTCAGAACTCCCAGAATGGTTAAAATTGCCAAAACAGCAAAAAAATACCTGAAGTAATATTTAAAATAGGCAGAAAAGGGCCATGAATAACATGAGAAATACAGAAGATCACATACTACTCCCAAAAATGTTTAACTTTTAAAAATAAGATGTTAATACAAATCACAGACATTTTACAAATATTGTACAAAATCATGACTTGATTTATTCATTTTATTTTTTACCTTTTAGATTAGAGAAGCTACTTTCCACAACCCAAATGTTAGTTGATGAAAGGAAAGAAAAAATGCGTTTGTTAATTTACCAAAATCTTGTGGCATGTAATGTTATTTATAAATGTGTTACACAAACACAAAAATATGGAATGTGAACTGAATAGCTGAATGGACTGAAAGCACAAACACAAAGAAAAGGGGCCCCCATTAGTGAAAACCCAGCAGAAGCAAACAAATGAAGTGAAGGGTGTAGAATTTAAACAATTTAGCCTAAAAGGAAAAGAAGCCTACTTCTCTCAGCAGCTAATCCACTGTGAAATGCTTCTGCATCTTACAACAGAATCTCTAATTACAGCACAGCCTCAGAGTTACGAACACCAGAGTTACGAACTGACTGGTCAGCCACACGCCTCATTTGGTACTAGAAGTATGCAATCAGACAGAAGAGATGAAAAAAGGCACATACAATACAGTACTGTGTTAAATGTAAACTACAAAAAAAAGGGAATGTATTAAAAAAGATTTGACAGGGCAAGGAAACTGTTTTTGTGCTTGTTTCATTTAAATTAAGATGGTTAAAGGCAGCATTCTTCTTCTGTGCAGTAGTGTTTCAAAGATGTATTAAATCAACGTTCAGTTGCAAACTTTTGAAAGAACAACGTTTTGTTCAGAGAGACAAACACTGCAGAGTTATAAGCAACCTCCACTGCCAGGGTTCAAGGTTGGGGGGGGGGCATATCTCTGAGGTTGCACTGTAAATCTCTAGTGTACCGAGTAAGGTTCCCTCGCCATTCATTAATCACAACTTTCTGCCTAGAATTCTGAGAGTTCCAGTTTTACCAAACAGCTCAAATTGCCACCTTTTTGAGAAAACAGGAACCAGCTCTCTGCAAAGAAAATGCTGCCCATTCTGTAGTAAGCTTCAGCATTGTACTGAGTAAGAGCACTCCACAATAGCAGAGCTGCATTGCAGGCTAATCTTTTGTTGAACAATTTAGCATCTCCTGAATACTCTTGTTTTGCATCAGCCAATTCAAACGTAAAGGCTGAAGTACTATGGAGGATGAGGAAAGTGCACAAGTGGTTGTCCTTTCCCACCATTGAGGGCTAAGGTCTGCGATCCTTCATGAATACCAAGGTAAGCTGTCAGTAAAAGGGAAGCCTTACTAGACACAGCTGGAATTCAGACTAAACTCTAGGGCCTCTAGGCTGTGTCGTAACTAATGATTTCAAGGGCTCACTCTTGGGCAAACTTTCGGAGGGTAAAGAGACAGGGGAAAAGTGGGAGTCGAGTTTCCTAATATTAGCCCTGTTGATCACATTGTTTATCTGGCAACAAACTTTACTGCCTATCTGTTATTTCCACATCTGATCAAGTATATCAGATTCTCGTCAAACTACAAATATCTGACTATTGTAAACATTTTGGAATTTTTCATCTACATTAGCAAAATCAACTAACATCTCCTTCACTAATATAAACTACCAGAACTTCATGCTGGGACATATATCAACAACAGGCATTAAAAACACATTTGCATCTCATCCATCTAAGACTAGAATAAACACGCTGATTATAAGTCTGGCCATTTAGAGTATACAACGTCTGTTAATTTACTTAATCTTCCTAAACACGTTGTTAGGCTAAAAGATCCCTTTCCGGAAGTTTGGAGCCCTCTTCCCCCACTGTAACAATGCTTTCTCATTTATTTTACTTATGATTTAGAAAGAAAACAAGGGGAACTGAAGCCAGATTGCACTAAAAACAACCCAAACAACAACTGATGAGCAAAGACAAAGTTAAACAACAAAAATTTAAAATGTGGATAGCTCTTTGTATTTGTTAAATATCTAATCCAGATGTGGAATCAAACAAGACTATGTGCTGCCATTTGCTATGTCATTAAAATGTGCATACTGTCTGCTTATGTATGCAATATATAAAGTATTACTCTAGACACCCCTACTGTAAATTTCATTTAATCTGTAGAAAAAGCCCAACCCTGCAAAGTGCTCAGCATGTTAGAGGAACAGACCCCAACTAAATAGTGCTGCCTCATTCCCTCACCACCAATACAAACAGAGACAGATGTCTTGGTGGAAGTTGCACATAAGGGTACGTAAGTTGTAGTTATGAGATCATGAAGCTATGATGCATGCAATTCTTGTTAGGCAAGGAAATACTCTTTTTTTCCCACCCTCACTCTTTCTTTCACACATATGCTCTCTGAGTTATACCCTTGATGTGTTTTTGTTTTTTATGGGGTTGGGGGTGGGGCTGGGGTTTTTGTTAAATAGCTGACTTGAATTAGTTTATTTTTATCTAGTTTACTTCAGTCTGATCAGTCCAGTCACCTACCAGACCATGAATGTTTGGTTCAGCCATCAGCATTACCTCAGTCCTTTCTTTCTTTCTGGCATGCTATACTCTGCCACAAAGAACCAGTGTTACTTCTAAGATTAGCCATTTTGCAGAGCTCCACAGGTTGTTTGGAGTAGAATAGGATCCATTTCATTGCACTTCTCAAATTCCCTTCAAAAGAAAAACTTGCTCTCCTCTCATACTTGACAAATTCACATTCTTAATCCACAAGGAACAGGCTGCCTTTTGCTGTAAGCAGGACCTTCAGGCTTTGCTTTACAAATTTTAATACAAACATATGTGTTCACGCTTATAGTTTTCTACATCAGAAACAAGATTTCAATTTTCTTGTTCTTTAAAACCTGCTGTAAACTTCACATAGGGATGATGGGGGAAGGGGAGAGTGTCGTTTTCAGGATGTTTATAGTTCCTCCTGTCCCTTCCACACAAATGCTGTGCATATGAATAGTCTGGAAGACCCATAGGTTAAAGGTCAAAGCCAGCTAACCACTGGACAATACTAGCTATTTGGAGCTAACTATTTCAGAACTGAGCAAACGAGACAACAGAGGACCCCTTTTGTTTAATTTTAGGCTGGGAATATAATTTTCCTGGAACTTAATCCAATGCCAACAAAGAGAACACTATTACAACTAACAAGTAAGAAGGAGTTAATAAAGCAGAGGTAAAGCAGATCTGTGATGTAAGCATGCTTGAGCCATGGTACACAGTAGTGAGACAGCAGACACACTGAAATGACCACACATCAAGAGCGCACACATTTAAAAAACCAAAAAAGTCAAGACACACAAAGATGATTTACCTGACAATAAAATCAAACTCAGACCCTGCAAGCATTAACACGCCAAGCAGAGTAGACACAGCTCCATCCAATACTGGTGCAAACATGTGTTCCAGTGCAAGGACAGCCCTGCGGTTCTTGTCTCCAATGGCAGTTAAAAATGCCTATTAAAAAAAATAAAACTCCATGTCATCTTTTTTTTTACACAGCGTTTCTAAACATTCAGTCTCTCCCACATCACGCACGTTTTCCCCTACTAATTACTCCAATTTACAGTTTATTAAAATATCTTTGTGGCTGCCTAGAGTTCAAGACAAGGTCTGATTCAGCAGTCATTGTATACAGCTGCTACTGAAGTCATGGGAGTGGAGTGAGGATTGATTGCAGGGTCAGGGCCACAGCAATAATTTTCTGAAACAACCCTTGCCCCAACTCATAAGGATTTTCGTTTGTTGCTGTGTTTGCCTGTTCCCACCCACAAAGAGTTCATTTCATTTAGAAAGCACTTCTGGTGTAAAATTTATAGGACTACTCTTGCAGTCCTTACCTGGGCTAAACTCCCACTGATGTTATGAGAATTATGTGTTAGCAGGGACCACACGACTTAAATTATTATTTGTTGTGGACTTGGATCTGATCCTGCAACCTTTACTTGCATGCACATTGACACTGAGCTCACCATCCTATCCACAGACCACCTATTTCTGACACCTTTTGAATAGATTCTCCACTGATGTCAGTGGATCTCTCCACACAAGCACAGGGCCCCATACCAGCAGATCTTTATACACGATTAGGCCCTAACTGAACAAGATGAGCAGGATTTGACCCAAAGTATTCAGTGAGTTTAGTCATACAAATAAGCACCGCAGAACTGTGCTTATCTTATTCTTTACATTTATGTCCCATTGCATGCAAAAATATTTACAATTTTTACTACCTCAAAACCAAACTATACATCTGTCTTAGGGTTTTCCTGCCACTCATCACTATAGTATCTGAGCACTGGAAATAATTTATAGAGACTCTGTCCCCCTCTCCATGACTCCTGAGTAAACAACTCACAGCATATAACATAGTTCAGTACTCAAGATTTATAAGAATAACAGTGAACCATGGAAAACTAATGTATCCAGCATTAGTACATTTTATATATACAGATTCAGCTATGGATAACAAATACATTTCCATATACAGTACAGGATATGAGCCGATGTGTATTGGATGACTCACGTGAGTCAGAGCTATGGGATCAAAACCATAACATAGTAACAAAATATATGCACCGCACACGCATATATGTATATTTAAAGGATACATAATACAATGAGTGCAGTGTTATGCAGAGTTTATTTGGAGGAATTTTAAAAAAATGAGCTCACAGCTCACAATTGGCAGAGAAAAACTAAGCCACGAGTGGATTGTGAATTTGTCTTAAACAAGTGCAATTAAGTCCTGTATCAACACTATAAGCATTACGTATTTCGTTTATACAACACTAGTGTGGTTATTTATTTTCAGTTAGATCTATGAATCCATTGGCCAGCGGTGCTGCTACAATTTAACATCTATTAGGCATTTTCATTGTAAAACCCATTTTTGAAGGGTTTGTTTTGAATGTCAATGTGGGGGGGGGAAAGAGTTTTAAGTTTGCTGGGGACTGAAACTTAACCCACATGTGATTTTTATTTATGTAAAAATTTGATATAAATTAGTTTGGTTTCTCTCTGGTTAGAAGTGACAGCCAAGTGTTTTATAATTTTGTGTTCCTATATTTATTTATTTAGAATTTGTCACTTCTTTTCCCATAATGTGCACCAGGCTTCTGAAACACTTAATGTACGCCTTAGCAGGCTGGTTTATCTCAGCAAGCTGGAAAATACATCCAGTTGCCTGTTCCTCTCTCCTCGTATCCACAACTCCCTCTTCCACCCACTTGAAAGTGAGGGCACCCCGTAGGTTGCGTCACTCTGCTGCACTTCTATTATGTTTCTGAGTTTCCAACCCTTGACAGGGTCATCGGGGGGGGGGGAAGGGCAGAGCAAGTGAGGCAACCGCCTGGGCCCCATGGTTCCCCAGCTGCCCCACCTCTAGCAGGCCAGAGTGGTGCCCATGCTGCCTGCTCCCCTACCCTGCTGCCTTTGGCAGCAAACTGAAAGCAAGGGGCAGAGTGGGAGCATGGAGCTCGGTTTCTGGGCCAGCCTGCCCCCCCCCCCCACCAGCACAGAGAGGGGGAACAGGGGCCACTTTGCTCTGGGTCCCTCTCCCGCCTCTGGACAGCCCTCCCCTCAAAAATCCCCTTCAGTCCCTGCCACCTCCTGACTCCCTCAGCAATCCTCTCAGCACTCCACATCTCTCCAGTCCAAGGTTCTCTTCTCTAGTCTTGGGCCACATCTAATCCCCACCTTCTCTATCCAGTCTACATCTCCTCCCCCTCTCGTTCTCTTAGCCTAGTGGACTCTGAAAAACAGAGAATAGCAATGAATTGGTGTAACCCTTCCGAAAGTTATTAAACTGGCTTGTCCAGACTGATCTCGTTCTATTCTCTATAGCAGGGGTGGCCAAATATGGCTCAGGACCTGCCTGTGGCTCATGTACACTTAAAATGAGGCACAAGGAACACCTTATCTCTCCCCATCTGTTTTGATTTTCTGCCTGGGGTGGGGCGCCCAAAGCTTCTGCCCTGTGACAGGATGGTGGGGCTAGAGGGTTCTGCTCAGTGAGGAGAGGTTTTTTTTTTAATTGGGGGTGGAGGGGGGAATATGTGTGTGTGTGTCTATCAGTTTGACCACTCCTGCGCTATAGTATTACTCCACTCCTTATGGCTGAACAATTCTGAAAAATCTCCTGAACAGCATATAGGAATAAACTTGGGCTGAGTATGTGAAGATTCCCCTCTGTCTGTTAACTCTGGGAGTTGTGAAAACTTACCCCGGTTGAGATCATCATCAAACATTGTGAATTAATTTTAAAGGATGTGTAACTTTGGATTAAGTAGCATATAAACTACTTTAAATCCTGCATTTTCCAAATTCTAAGAAAAAATTCTTGTATATTTTCAGCAGCCCAATTTGCAAACAAGTTGTTTAATCAAAAGTTAGGGGTGTGTGTATGCAGAAAATAAGGCTTAGAATAGAAATCTTGATGCAGCGTTAGCAATAGAATTATCAACATGTCCAAAACAAACTGGAAGATTCAAACTTGGATACCCAAAATTAGGCACTTTATTCCACAGTTAGCCACTTAAGTAAATGAGCTGAATTTCAACGGTGCCATCAGGCCACCACTGTAAGTGATTAAATTTAGGCATCTAAGTTTGAAAACATTACCATTGGTGTTAATACATTCTTTCTCTCTGATTTTTTTTATTTCTTTTTCAGTCACTGTTTACTTACAGACTGCAGGATTGCGACCATTAATAGCTAATGTGTTCTGAAAGAAAGACACCAAATGTGAGATTTTTCTAAGGTACATGCCCAATTCCCATTGAACATTTATGGGAATGGGCACTTACATGCCATATGAGTCTATGAAAGTTTCCCTGGAAGGATTAAATTTGCCATAGCAGGCAGCATCTAGACACAACAAAGAGTGTATAATTATGTACTATTATAAGAGCCCACTGCAGCATCTAGGGACAGAAGAGAGGCCCAAGATAGTTGTAGTATCAGCTAGATGCTTAGAGTGTAATGGTCTTAATAGACTTTAAACAGCTCTATTTTAGTACATATATTGATACAGATCAAAGAAATACCTACCACATATTAGCTGGAGAGCTGTAAAGTCATATATAAAAGCACTTAAGAGTGCTTTGTTGATTCAGAATATTTATTCCTATCTTATTTCATGCATCATTGACTTAACACATGGTAATTATTCTTGCAAACCAATTATGGTCTGTAGGCAACGGTCTTAGGCACACTAACCCTTCTGTACTGTTTGAACTTGTTTGTCTTTTGACGATCAGGTTACAAATCTAGATGCCTAATTATGAACTCAGGAGCCCAACTTCAGGTCCCCCTTTTTAAAAATCCTGGCCAGATTTTCTAAACACTTATGCTTTAAAAATGCTGCCTAGTTTTACATACCAAAGCAACATGAACAGTGAATTCCACTCCTATGCCAACAGAAGCAATCAGGATGACCACAGGCACTGCACTCAGCTTTATTCCAATTAGACCCATCATGCCAAACAGCTCCACAGTCATCAAAGCCAGCACCACCACCTAAATGATTTCAAACATTTGTTAGTAACTTCTCACACTTTACACAAATGAAAGAGAGGATATTTCAAAACAATGTGGGACTACAAAATGTATCCCTCCCAGTCCTCTTTCTCACACCTCCCTAGTCTCCTGATTTCATTGAATTCAATAGCAATGACCTAAAAAGAGTCAGTTTATATTATTTCCCCAAGAACGGGGGGGGGGGGGGGGGAGCAGCCATCTATTTTCTATTGGTTATATCTTGTTTAATACTGTCTGAATCATAATTTATTATTCCTCCTTACCCCATCCGTTAGAATATAACTTCTGCTTTTAACCCATTTCTCCAATAATGTCCTAAAATTGAAAGGAAGGCAGCAGTAGAAAGCCAACTTTTAAAGAGCATGTTTGGGTTCTCTCTGCAGAGCTCATGGAATAAATGAAGATGACTCAAGGGCAAGTTTAAAGACTAGAAGAAAATGAATGCCATAATCAGCTGATGAGTTTCAGGTTACAGAAGGTCTCTTAGCTTTGAAGAAACTTGGATGGATTGGCATGGACAAGGCAGGGAAAGCTTTTAGTTTCTTTCATCTATCTTGTAAAAAAAAAAAATTAGAAAGGTGGGGGAAATCTGTGAAGTAGACTTAAAAGTTTCTGGAGCCAAGGGAAAAAAAAAATACACATTTTAAAAAAAGTTGGAGGACTTTTTAAATAAACCCCTTTTCCAAGGGAAAAAAAATGTTAAGTGCTACAACAAATGATTTTATAAGCTAATGAATCATGAATAACATAAATTGTTTGATTGAGTGCTATGAAAAAATATTCTAGACTAAACATTTACCTTTTAACATACCTGTTGCACAAATGTACAGTGCAAAAACTAGTGACTGCTCTCTGCTCTTCTACGTTTGGCATTTTATAAGCTATACAATAGTTTATGGAATTTAAACACAGGAACATCATCATTCAGTTTAATGTGAATGTTTATTACAAGGCTTACAGAATTCATGAAGGGGTAGTCAATATAATTTATAATTTTACTGCTCTTTCTCCTTAAAGACAAACTTACACTCCTTTCTTAGTGTATACTGTACAACTGTTCACCTAGCGGTACTTCTTTCTTATCCTCAAGATTCACATCCACAAGTCAGTACAGCAATTTACTGTTTATGGGCAAGATATAGAAATAAGAAGCTGCCATGAAAAATAATCTTTGATTAAAAATAACTGGGTAAAAATGTAGAATTTGTAATAGCTACTTAAAATTCCAAATTTTCATCTGTGCATTATTTTTCATGTTAATGAATATCTGAGAAGGGGCAAAAGTTTAGTTATATTCATAAGAAAGCTTTAAAGCTCATAGTGTGGTCAAAAGATTATGATTATTAAGGGTATACCTTTACCATGAACCCTACCCCCTCAAGTTGAATAAATATATCATGAATGATGCAATATACATACTCCACCAGAGGCCCAGACATAAACAAAACCTTCCCGACTACAGCAAAAGCTAGGCTGAAAGGAATTTGCCTTTAACAAAGACCCTTATAATAAACTTACAATGATCCCAGCCGTCCAAGGGTTCAGAAGAAAGAGGGCACACACCAGAAACGTGCAAGCCAGAACCACGCTAATAGACAACAGAAGCCAGTGACGAAGTCCAATGTACTGTTCCCAAAAAAGAAAAGGGTATCCGTTTGGGTAGCTGGAGACCCCAAGGCTGGTGTAGTTGTTACAGATAGCTCTCACTTTCTCAATAGCTTCCACAAAGTCAGAAGTTTCACGTAATCCATTGAGGTAGAAAGGAAACTGAGCATATTCAATGGGCTCAGCTGCTGGAACTAGGAGAAAAATTATAATATTTAAATATGGATTGTGGAGGAAGAAAAACAATATGCAGAGAAATAAACATGATTAAAGCTCTCTGTTTTCTATGGCAAGCTGTTAAATTTGAGTAGAAAGTAATTATCTTGTTCAACTCCAGAGCTTTTGTGGAAACTTTAAAAATTCCAAACACAGCACATGACTATAATTTACACTTTGCAGTGTAATGGAGTGATTACACTATACATTGTGCTCAAGATCAGCTTGATATTATTCAATGTAAATAGGTATCTAATATTTATACATATATTTATATATATGCATACATTAATGAAGCACCTATCACCTGTATTATCTGGCAATGGTGCTCTGTATGTAGAGTAAAATACATAATAGTGCAAACTTCTCAAACACTTCTCCTTGTATCTTGAATATTTTGCTGTAAACAAATTTCAAATAAAACTGTTACTTCAGTTTTATGCTGTGGTAACTTCTGTGAAGTCAACATATATTTATCTAAAAAATCAGTGGAATTAAATTGGTACTAAACTATATTCATACTGTGGTGAATCAGGCCTTTCTATTTTGTAAAACTTTAGTTGACTATTTTGAAAGCCAAAGATTGGAAATCCATCTTTTTACGTTATCCACACCAAATAGATAGATAGATAGATAGATAAAAAGTATGTAACAGTCATGGGTTATTGAGAAAATATGTAACTTTTTATCCTTTAATGATCTGACATACTTAAATTTTACATGCTTCTTTTTGAACGTGATACTAAGTCTACTGTAGCACCAAAAGAAAAAAAGAACCTTCCACAACAAGCATTTAGTTACTGCCGCTGTGTGTTCCAGACCCTGCAGGGTCATTCAGTTGACTTGCTAAACATGATTTGCCCTATTATAATCTCAACTATAAATTTTCATTAAGACAAGACTTGGCTGACTGCCACAAAGCTGTAGGGTTTGGATACAGTGAAGCACAACTTGCTTGTTATCCAATCACATTCCCAAAAGAAGCCATCCTTTCCTTCTCCCTCTATCCCTCAGTAACTAACTAGCAATCAACCAAAGAAATCCAATGTAAAAACAAAGAAAATCAACTTGGTATTACCATTCAGAATATAAAAAGGTGAATGAAAGCATGTGGAAAAGGAGGAGGAAACTCTCTTAGACTGACCTCTCCTCTTCCTAAAAAGCTATACCACTATACCGGTGTGGGTGGCTTATTAATTACATAAGTTGCCAAAAATCTCTTCCATGAGAGGGGGACAAATTTAGGATAAACATGACATAATTTTCAATGACAAAGCTCTGGAATGGCAAAGGTGGACTGTCAGGCATTCTGAAGATTTCCCTTTAACAAGAAATCTTAAAAAAAATGTTTAATGCAAGTTTTAGAGCTTTGATACAAACTGTTATACAACTAATTATTCAAGATGATAAAGTCCTGCAGTGGTACCACATAATACTAATTACACAACTTCATCCGTCTCCTGAGGTTTTAAAATAACACAATATATTGTTCCATTTATGCTTCTGAGACCTGTACAGTGTCAAGCAACTAGAGAATTACTGGTCCTTTAAGGAAGGGGTGAGGCACTTATATAAACTATAAGACATTAAGATTAAATGTTTCTTACTTCTCAGCCTTGTTTCTGGCATATAGTCTGCTTTGTCATGGACCCATTCTGGACGGTGAGGCCGGATGTTGGCTTGTGAGGCAGCATAGGCCACAGGGTCATTGCTAACCCAGGCTGTCAGGTAGATGTAGAAAGCATTTGGGTTAATGATTCCATCTGCATCCAC
Organism: Podocnemis expansa; assembly: GCA_007922195.1. Classification (NCBI taxonomy): domain Eukaryota; kingdom Metazoa; phylum Chordata; order Testudines; family Podocnemididae; genus Podocnemis; species Podocnemis expansa. The sequence goes on from ML681982.1 coordinate 26,718,566, forward strand.
CAGACGCTGTTTAGTCAACTGCAAAATGAAAAGATTAGAAGCCTTTCAGAAAGGAGTTTTGCTTTCAGAGCTCTTGCTGAAAAGCTTTAAACAAAAAGACTGGAATATGCAACACACACAGAGAATCATTTTTTGTATGTGACTTCACATTAAGTGCCTAAACAGAAAGACTATTGTTTGACTATGAGCAAATATCTAAATATCTGTATTGATTTTTAGAAGCATTTTGTTTTATTTTGTGAAAAGCATATATTTATTATAAACATTTAACCAGCAGATGGTTTCAGAATAGACTGAACCAATTAAACCTGAATTCTAAGAGACTGTCTACAGCCAAGGGGGGAAAATGACCAAGTTGGAGAAACATATTTAAAGGGCGGGGGGGAGGAATCTGGCAAGAATCCCTATACACGTCTGTGTGCAGTTAACCTCTGTTGTTAACACTGAAGGAAATGCCACCCAGTAAATGGAGGAGAGCTATAAAAATAAAACAACATCTGTATAAATTTTGCTAACACTTGCCTCCTATGACCTACGTATTCAGAAAATGCCCAGCACCAAGAAAGCAGATGAGTGCACTGTGCTTCTTGGGTCACTGTGGGCAAATATATTTGTGGGGTAACCAGCAGTGGTATATTTCTTGGGTTTTGTAGCCAAATACTACCCAGCCTGAGCCAAGCCTGAGGACTTGGTGGATGAAAAGTATCTTTTTTTGTTTTGTTTTGTTTTGTTTAGTTTCTGGCCTGAATCCAGTTTCAGGTCTTTTTAAAGAAATGAAAAACAACAGTGACAGCAGTTAAAAAAAAAAAAAAAAAAGCTGGATTCCAAGGATCTGGATTCAATTAATCCACAGGATATGCAACAACTATATGTCTTCAAGCTGTCTTTGGAATTGCACAGTACAGCTCACAGCCCCTGTGGGTGCACCACACTTTTCTCCCTCCCAGGCACAGGAAATTATATCAGCTGCTATGGTCCAATCACATTTGGTCCACAGTCTACCTGGAACATACTACCAAACAAAACTATTTGGGCATCTCACTTAAGTTTCCTCTTCAATTCCCCTCTTTTGCTTAATTCCTAACGCAAACTCCTGTCAGAATTGACAGCATGTTGCTGCAAAGCACTGTGTTTTATACACCATAGTAACTTTGAACAATGTACTCCGTAAATCTGTCACCTTTAATGCCAACAAAAGAAAAAAAAAAAAAAAAAGGGAAGACAATAAACAGAGCTGCCGGTAAGATCATTATAGTGACTATTTTCTGCCTGAAAGTACAGAAAGTCAGCTACAGTTCTGAGAGAAGAAAACCTAGGCTACTACCGTATTTTTTTCTGAACAGCCTTTTAAAAGTCTAATTTTTGTATAAACAATCAAAACCACTGTGCTTTTTCTTCCAAATCTGATTGTAATAAAAATCTGCAAATACAACTGGATGCTATTATTTACCAAATAAAAAGGAACTCTGCGTATTGAAGTGGCTTAATGAACTGACAGTCTAATTCTAGTACTGCCTTGATGTTTATGGCACATTTTCATTTGAATTCAGAGTTGTAATTCTCAGCTCATGTAGATGTACCCATGCTAGCTCTGCTCAAGCCAGTACACTAAAAATAGCATATTTTTATGTTTCCAGGCTAGCACAAATAGCAGCTTGGGTCACCCAACTGTGTAACCAGGGAGTCACAGTGGGTATGTACTTCAGTGACTAGCCCAGGCTGCCGCTCACGTTATCCTGGCAACCTGCTATATTTGGCATCCTAGCTTGAGGACAGCTTGGATGGTATGTCTACACAAGCTGAGAATCACACTTCCCAGGTCAAATGTGAATGGACCCTTCACATGATATAATCTTTAATTGAAGATTAATATTAGTTTTTAATTCCTGGAAACTCCAGGACAATCCTGGGGGTTAGCAACCCTAAATATAGTATATGATTGCTCCAATAGCCTTTTTACACACACCTCTACAAAAAAAGTCTCTTAAAAACATGCTTTTCCATTCCAATTATTAAGAGCAAACTGAGTAGCTGGGACTTAAGATTTCTATTCACGGGGGAGGAGGGAGGGACACAGAGCGAGACCCAGCCTGTAAGACTGATTCTTCACATTCATTGGTATAAGCCAGTTGCAAGTCCGTGCAAGTCAATGGAATTCATACTGGTGTAGAGCTGAAGAATCAGGCTCTGAGAAGCTCAGCCCTGTCTTCAAACACCAGGATGCATCTCCTATGACTTTAATGGGAACTGAGCACCTGCATTTGAGAAAAGAAACTGGGCTAAAGAAGTAAGTATGCACCACCGATTATTTCATAATGACAGACATTTGTAATGGTATCTTCCAAATATTACAGACTGCAGGCTCAATCCTGCAGCCTTACTCCCATGAGTAAGCCCACTGAATCAAGCAATCCCACTGAAGCAAGTAATCCCACTATTCATGTGTCTGAGAGCTGCAGGATTGGTTTTGTAAATTCAAGAGCTACTAAAAAGGCCAATGAAGTATTCCTGTTCTTTCTACAGCTCCTGCTAGTTTGTGCATTTCCCCCATAAATAACTATGATCACAGTACCTGACTGATGTCAATGGGCTTATCATAGTTGCCTGTTTGCACCAGGAGTTTGTAGGCCAGAACAGCATCATCAGATCCATTTTTATAATTGTTGTATGTAATTTTCCCAGTTTCCCAGTCGCTGTCAAACGCATCCTGAAGTCCTAAAATGAGTTGACAAATGGGTGGGGAAGATAAAACATGTAGATAAGAAACCAACCTTTAGATAAATTATAGCTGGGAGAAACAAAAGTAACTACTCTTTTTACATATATACCTATTTTGGGATAGACTGTAGCCTCACCTAATGCAGCTGCAGGATGATGTAAACCTATCCCCACTCTCATGCTCATCATATGGCTGTGTCAGGGCTCCCCATATCACCTCTGGAATGTGGATGAACAGAGTATAGGCTGTGGTCTGCAACTCCTGTACCCCAGTGGTTTTTACACTTTTTTTCTGGGGATCCAGTTGAGAAAAAAATCACGTAGGCCCATAACCCAACAATTACATCTTTGAGCAATGCATTCCAATCTTTTGGAGGTGGCAGCAAAGGGTGCCGTCAGGGCCGTAACTAGGCCAGGGCAACCGGGGCAGAGCCCAAGGTGCCGAACTTTAGAGGGCACCAGCCAATGTTCCCTGCAGACTGTGCAGGCTGTCGCTCACTCGTGCAGCAAAACCTGGCCCCTATCCGGCCAGACGACACAGTCTTCTGACTGGCAGGGAGTTTTAAAAACTCCTGCCCTGAGCATGCGGGGGGGGGGGGGGCCCGCCCGGGGGGTGGCCTCTCCAGTGGCCAGGCAAGGGGACACCCAGTGGGGGGGATTGGGGATGGGCAGCTGCTGGGGACAGGGCACAGGGGGGGAGGGTCAGCCTGGAGGAGCATGAAGAACTGGCAGCATGGTGGAGGGGATTAGGGAAGGGCCTGGGGCAGCACGGGGAGCTGACGGAAGGGTGGGGGATGTAGGGAAAGGCCCTGGGCAGTGCAGAGAGCTGGCAGCAGGGTGGGGGTACAGGGAAGGGCCCAGGGCAGTGCGGGGAGCTGGCGGCAGGGTGGGGGTACAGGGAAGGGCCCAGGGCAGTGCGGGGAGCTGGCGGCAGGGTGGGAGGGTTAAGGAAGGGGTCAGGGATTCAGGGAAAGCTGGTGGCTGGGCAGGGGGTGGGAACTGGATCCGTCTAGTGGCAGGGATCCGGAGCCCTCCCTAGCCGCCATGGGAAGGCAGCTGGGGATGGATCCGGCTCCGTGACTGCGGATGGATCAGGCCCTTGGCTAGGGAAGGGTGTTTTACGGGGTGCTTGCCTTGGGTACCAAAATCTGCAATAATGGCCCAGGTCACTGTGACCCAGTTCCTGAAGATCTGTGAAACAGTACTGGGTCCCAACCTGTAGTTTGAAAACCACTGCTCTACCCCGTTCCACAAGAAAGGGCTGGTGAGGAGGTAAGTTACAGGCATTCAGAATGGAGCTGCAGTAACCCACTGCCCATAAGAGTGAATGCGGAACGAGAAAGGGATTATGACTCTGACTAACAATTCCTTCTCCTGATGGCACAGCTCCACGTTGGACCATTCACAGAGCTACAAGTTAGTAGGTCACAACCTGGGTACACTCAGTATGTAAATCCAAAAGAGGAGGTTTCCCACGGGTCTTTTAAAATAAACTATGGCTGTGCAGTGCTAATTTTTAATGTTTATCTCCTCCCTCTGCAACCTTTCTGTTGCCAAGTGTTACTGAAATCTCACCCTAGCCTGAATGGTGCCAAAACCAAAAGGACCAAAATTCATCCCTGATTTTACTCCATTGACTATCATGGAGTTACATCAGTAAGAAATTTAATCCATTATCTAAAAAGAAAAGCACTCCCCATATCGGCACCCTCCCCCCCAGTGGCTGGCCAAGTGCCATGTGCTACTGCAGGGCGCTAAAGCAATAGGTTCTCTGATATAACCAGAAATTCCACTGCAAGGGGGAAAATAAAACCACACTCAAACTTTCAACTTCAAACAGCAACTCAGCTGCTTCTTTAGCACAGCGTGAGTGAACACGATTTTGTCAATTTGTTCCATCTGTTCAACTTGTGTAGCTAATACAAGTCGTGGGATCTGCTGCCAGCACGTGTAAAGATCACAGCCAACACCTATTCACTCTCAACTGTTATTTTCCTCTTTGCCACCCTTTCAGGTGGGGGGTGGGGGAGGGAGGGAGGAATACCTCACAGCACAAATTTGGCTCAGATTTAGAACAGGAAGCCACAACGCAGTACAAGGAGACGCTTTGAGAACAGATGACAAACCGCATGTCCAGGGAAGGGAAGGAAAAGGCGGAGGGAGGAGGGGAAAAGCACCGACCACCTCACAGCTGTACTGAGAGGCTGTAATCAAAACCATCATTACAGATCTGATAGGTTAGCTACAGCTGGAAAGAGATAAGAGGCTGGAAGAGAAAGCATGGCCTAAATGACACAGCCTTAGGGCCTGAGTGCTCATTCACCTTTACAAATGCTTACCCTTCCTTCTGGAAAGTGGCCTCCCAAGCAGACCACTCTTCTCATAGCCCTCCTAAAGCTAATAGATTCAGAACAAAGCAATAAAGCGAGCCTGCAAAACCCTGCTCAGACAGTACTCCAGCCCCTTGCCTGAAACAAGGGCTAACTATTTAACAATTAATTGTCTCCCACGAAAGCTCATGCAATAAATACATTTGTTAGTCTTTAGAAGTGCCATAGGACTCCTTGTTTGTTTTATTTAACACTAGACATTCTATTTAACATAATCTAAATTACTGCAAAGCATGCAATATGAAAGCTCTGCTTCTTAGAGCACTTGAAGTAAGATATAACTTAGAAAGTGGAAAACTACAATTCTCTCTTTCCTGAATACAGTTTTATTCCTTTAAAACCTTTTATGAAATAGCTATAAGCATGGGCTATGTTATCAGAACAGGAATGTCAAAGAGCACTTTGGGAGTTCAAACAAGATCTGTTCATGCAGAACATGAGAGACAAGGAGAGACCACCAAGGAAAAGACTGATTTTTAAGTTACAATAAACATGATTTTTTTTGGTTAACTGAGCACTAGATGCTATGCTAGGCAGCCAATATTGAGGCCAGACTTTTCAGATTAATATACAGTCTGCTTCATACAAAGTGGACAATTAGACACACAAATAATCAGAATTTGCCATTTGAATTCAAAATTACCCAATTTGTGCTTTCAAATTCAGCGTACAATTGTGCATACATTTTACATAACTAACTTGTGTGAAAAACTGGTCAGCTGTTCTTTTCATACTAAAACTTTTTTTTAAAAAGAGAAAACAGATCTTCCCCACAAAACTCCTACTCCTTTTGGAATATTTTATGACTTAAGATGGCTTATTCCCTTTACATTGTTGCTAGAATGGGCATGACTACCAGCACCAGTTTCTTATTGAACTGGTACATTGCAGCTCAGACCTATAGATATCAGAAAAAGTATCCAGTGATTAAAGTATAATTTGACAGGCCACAAACCCTCCTAATCTCCGGGCCCCCTTCCCATATTGTCTGGGCTCCCTTCATGCATTTGCGGGCCCCAGGCCAGGTAGGCATTTTTGAGCGCCACCAGCTCTTTCCTCACCCATGAATCATCACCCACCTTATCCAGTAGTGCCCACATCAGACCCCTCTTTCCCCATGTACTCCTCAGCCCCCAACCCATTCCCTAAGCTCCCTGTCCCCAAATCCCCCCCTCCTGCCCTCCTAACCCCCCACCTCCCCTGTCTTCACTCCACCCCAACCCCCTCCACACCTCCCCAGCCCCCTTCAGTCCCCTTGTCCCCATTCCCCCACTCCATGTCCCTTCAGCCAGGGGCACTGCTGCCCCAAATACCATTCGGGGTACACTGCCCCCCCATAGCGTTCCCCCTCCATCTCCACCCCTTAGCAGCCCCGGGCCCAATCTGGCCTCAGACCTGATCTGGCCACGGGCCTCACCATCAACCAAGCCTTGCACCAGGCCATGCCACTGGCCGAGCCCCGCCCCAGGCCAAGTTGCAGGCCGAGCCCCGAGCTGGGCCTAAAAGCCATGGGTCCCGCCAGCTCCCCCAATGCCAGCCCTGGGTCGTGCTGAACCCCAAGCTGGCCTGACTGTTCCCAAGCTCTCCCCTCCCCGGGGCCCCCTTACCTGGCTGCCAGAGCAGGGTGGCCAGGCCACTGCCTGCTCCTCCTGCCCTGAGCATGCTCTGACTGAGCATGCTCCATCAGAGCATGCTCAGGGCAGGAGTTTTAAAAATCACCCAGCATGGGGGAAGCTCTCTACTGGTCAGAAGACACAGTCTTCTGGCGGCAGGGAGCTTCCCCAAGGTTGGGAGCTTTAGAAACATGCCATAATGCAGCATTCCACCTCAGTTTTCTATTTTTAGGGGCCCTGGAATACTGGCCCCAGAACAGTGTTCCAGCACATTCCGGCTTACTTTAACCTCTGAGAGTATCTAGGAAATCACCCTTAAGGTGTATAACTTCCTAATGATTTCAAAATCTGTACAATTTACAGACAACAATGAATACCATGACACTTTTAAATAAATACAAATTGTGTATAAAAGGAAAAGTATCTTCTGTCTGAGCAAGTCACACCAATACCTGTAAAGTTATCCATTTAAAAAAATACAAACCAAAGCCCAGTATGTCTTAAAAATAATTGTGATCAGCAAAATCTTTCTGAACAGAAAGATAAAGTAACTTGGTAGCAACTTCCTTTTGCAAAGCTGTACAAATGAAGATAAGTTTTAAAATGGTATATGCAGGAACACAGGAATGTAAAATTTGTCACATAAAGCGATGACCTACTGAAAATGTGAATTGTGTATATAAGTGACCAGATGTAAATAAAGGAGCATATTCTCCAATGACATACAATCACACTTGTTTTCCAAAGGGTAATCACACCTGAGGCTTCATAGCGCAACAGTTCAGGTGGGACAGAAAAGGAATTCACTCCCTCATCCCCAACATCTCAATATGGCAAAATTGGCCAGACTGCACTCTGAGGGATTTTCACTTTTCTTTTTTAAAGCAATGAAGGTGAAGCAAGGTAGGTCATTTCTTCAACATGGAAGGTGTAAATTCCCCAGAGCGCATCGGGCCAAATTTGCCATATTGAGATGTTGTGGTTGGGGATGAGAGAATGAATTCCTTTTCTGACCACGTGAACAGCTGACACTATGAAGCCTGAGATATGATTAACCTTTGGAAAACAAGTGTAATTATAAGTCATCAGGGAATATGCTGACTTTTTTACATCTGGTCACTTATATACACAAAGCTCACATTTCCAGTTTTAAATGAACTTCTAAAAAGGCTAAGTCTTTTCATTGATATTTTCAGATAACAGAGAATGTGCAAAGATTATTGAAAATCAATGAGCAAGGCACTGTTTTTAAAAGATTTTGTGGAAGACCAAAGCCATATAACTCACTGTAAAAATAAATCAGTGGGAGTCCTGTATGGCTAACATTAAACATAATACTCTGATAAAAAAATGCTGCTGTTCTCATACTATTGGTTCCTACCAAATCCACCAAGCAACCAGTTGGACAAATACCTAGGTGCCTAAAAGTCATCTTCAGCCTGAATTCTGTGCATTGACTTCCCAGTGAAGACAATCATTGCCATTAGAAAAATCATATCATGTTCCCTAACATATAATCATATCATTCTTATTTTCATACAACTCCACTGGCTTTCCAGTCATTCCAGGATCCAGCTTAAAACTGTCCCTCTTTCTTGCTTTAAAAATCTGCAAGAACTTGTTCCAGCTAGCTGCACTGGTCTTTGCCCTCTTTCTACTCTCTTTCCATTCCAGTCACCTAGCGTTGGATATAGCTAGCACAGTGTAAGAGCTAGGTACTGCTATTATTATTATCTGAAGCTTCACACTATCACATTACTATAGATGTGAGAGCCTTCTCTGTTACAGTTCTTAGATCCCGCTCCTTCACCAACATTCCATATCTTAAAAAATATCCCTTGCCTGTATTTCTTAATGCTTTTCTCCTATTTTAATCTAAACAATATCATTGTTTTATGCTAATTGTACAGTTCTTCCTTTTAAATGGCAAATGATAGTCATATCTATGACTCAAAAGAACAGGAGCGTATCAGCACTCAGGTTTTCGTCAAATCACAGGTTTGGGGAGCCTAGTTATTTCACTCAGATGTATCTTTTCTTTTTTACTCCTTTAAATAGGTGTCATTCAAGCTACATCTATCATCTCAAAAGTGTGTGAGTTACAGACACATCCACTGCTTCTAAACATCTGGCTTACAATTGCAAGGGTGAATAAGGTAGTATACAAGGCATGCTCAGTTTTGGGGGAATCATAGACATGTCTTTGCAAAAAGGTGATGTGATCTAGGTCAAATCTCTTGCTCTGTATTACTGCTGGAGGAGATAGAGTGAAAAAAGGAAGCAAAACTAAACCATTCTGGAACATGGAACCACAGCAGTTATTGGTGCCAGTGTGTGGTCTTTGGGAAACTCTGAATCCCTATGGGATGCAGCAGTGATTCTGTGAGAGTCAATTGTCCTATTGATGTCAGATTCACAATAAGAATAGAGTAGAAGCTGTATGTATTAAGATATGGAGTGTGTACTGTTCTTGTATAAATGTGGAGAGACTGATCTGTGTCTAGAAGCATCAGGCACCTGTAATGGGCATGATGATTGCTTAACTTACTAACTCAACGAAAGACAAAGTGAGTGAGGTAATATCTTTTACTGGACCAACAGCACCAGCTGGTGAAAGAGACAACTTTCAAATACAGAGGACTCTTCTTCACACCTAAGCTATGCCTACACTTAGCTTGTTAAAATCAATTTAACTTAGATCGAACTAATTGTATCAAACTAATAATTATTATTAAAGTGATTTAAGTTAAATTAATTTAACACGGCTCCTCTACAAACCCAGACAGAACTTGCATGTCCATGGACAAGACTTGATAGCTCGATTTAATAGAGGGGCACCATGGGAGATGTGGCAACATGGCACCCAAGATGGGCTATGCCACCACCCAATCCCCTGCCAGGCTCTAGACCAGGAAGCCGGGGGGGAGGGGGGAGCATCCCCCACCTGGCCCTGGGCTCCCTGGACCCAAAAGGGGAGAAGGCATCCCTCACCTGGCTGAACCCCTGCATGCTCAGCCAGGCGGTGGGGAAGGGACCTCTGTGCTTGGCTTGAGCTGGGCTGGCCAGGCGGCGGGGGCGGCATCTCTGTGCCTGGCTTTCATTGCGCAGGCCAGGCACCAAGGATGGTATCCCTGTGCCTGGCTCCAGCAGCGCTAGCTAGGCAGTGGGGAGAAGAAACGCTGGTGCCCGACTTTAGGCATGCTGGCCAGGCAGCGGTGAGAAGGAACCCCGTTCCCAGGGACCCTTCTCCCCACCGCCCGGCCAGTGTGCCAGGAGTGGGGGTCCCTTCTCCCTGCTGCCCAGCTGAGCGCCAGGGGCCAGGCATGGTGGTCCCTTCCCTGCTGCCCTGCTGAGCGCTTGGGGAGCCAGGCACAGGGGTGTCTTCTCCCTGCTGCCCAGCCAGCAAGCCAGGAGCTAGGCACGGGGGTCCCTTCTTCCCGCCACTTGGCCAGCGTGCTGGGAGCGGGGGTCCCTTCTTCCCACTGCCCGGCTGAGAGCTCAGGGAGCTGGGCATGGGGGTGTCTTTTCCCCCCACCCGGCAAGCACTGGGGCAGCCAGGCACAGGAGTGTCTTCAAACCAACCCTCCCCCCCAGCTCACTGGCTGGGCACAGGGGTCCCTTCCCCGACAGCTGGCCAGTGCTGACAAAGCTAAGTGTGGGGGTCCCTTCCGCAGGCCAGGCTGAGCGTGCGGGGCTCCAGTCAGGTGGGATGATGCCTTCTCCCCCACTCTGCCAGCGCACCCAGAGCTGGGTGCAGGATCCCCACCCCCCACCTCGCCAGGGGACTGGGGCCTAATCAGCCCTGGCCAGATCTGGGCTAGGGATGGGGTGGGGAGGCTTTGGGGCTGCTTGTCCCAGGTGCTGGAAGGCAGCCGCTTCCTTCCAAGGTACCATGCACCCTGGGAGGAAGAAGGTCAAACCTCCTTTAAAACTGAAATAATGGTAAAGTAAAAATAACGTGGCTACACTGCGTTATTTTGAAATAATCATTTTGATTTAACAGTCATTTTGATGTAAAACGAGGTTTTATTATATTGAAATGACTGTTCCTTATTTTTAAATGAAGGAGTTCCTCATTTCAAGATAAAGAAAGCTAGTGTAGACATGCACTTCTTTAAACCAAAATAATCATCATTATTTTGATTTAAAGTGCAAGTCTAGACATACTCCTAGTGTTTACCACAACACTTCCAGCAGCATGAAGGATCCAGTCTGACCATCTTTCAGGCTCACCACCAGCACTACATGCTGACATCAGCAGGAACATAAAGACACAGAAATCATTTCTAAAATAAACACCCTCTCCTCAAGATAACTACCCATTCTACATCTCTTTATTCTGTATACAGAGAGCTATTTGTACGTCTGTATCATTAGAAACATGCAAAAAAGGGGACATCCCACAACCACCTGTATTTTTTGCTTTTGGTACCTAAAAATTGATTTAAAAACATAGTAGAAGAAACAATTCTCAGCTGAATATCACCATATTTGGAGAAGTATATTAAAAGGACTGACTTTTCTTCTCCTGCAACTAAATATGCTTCTGAGCAAAATATTCCAAGCAAAACTTTCCATAAATTAATGTAATGGAAGATTGTGAAGAATGGAGATCAGACATTAAAAAAGAAAACTAGAGTTTCTCTGAACGTCAACATATATAAACTATAACAGGAAGACTGATTGTTTTGTATTGCATGCTACTTAGTGATTTCACTTTTATCATGCTGTCCAACATTCTAAGAAGGAAAACCAAAATGAAACAAAAAATACTGCCACTTTTATGCACATGTTTTCTAGGAATTATTGGCTACTTCAGTAGTCTGCAAACAGTTATGGGAAAATTCAGACGGTCTCTGTAGGTCAGCACCATTTATTTTTCAATTACTAATGCTTCCTAAAAGTCCTTCCAACATAAAGATGGGAGAGAGACAAATTCATTTTTAGGCTTAATTTGATTCTTTATAATATGAAATGTTAAATCTGATGATATGTTACTGTTTGTTTTCACTACTAAATAATTAGTTGCTTCAGAATGAATTACTATAATAATTCTATGTACTTGGCCTTGATTCAGCAAAGCACTTAGCACATGCCTAACTTTAAGCATGTGAATGGTCTCAACTGAAGCCAATGGGACTGCTCACGTACTTGACGTTAAGTCTGAGTTAAAGACACAGGAACAAAGAGACACCAAATCCCTCTATTAGCCATACAACAACTTTCTTACCTTGCAGCCAGTCTCGAAAATAGTGCAACCACATTTTGGGAAGCTGCTTGTTTTCCTCCAACAAAACGTATGTCACATTGCTGAAACTTTTGTGAAGCTCATATAGTAAGTGCTGAATGTTGGGATAGTCTGCTTTCTGTGTCACTATATACATGTTGTAGAAGGAAAAATACTTGAACTGTGCAGCAATAAAGTCATATTCTCGGGTTTCCCGTGGTACAATGTCTGTGAGATCCAGTCCATCTCTCACCCGAGTAGTACCATAAAGACTGAGACCAAGTAAACCCAGGAAAAGGAAAATGACCACAATCTGCAATAGAAAATAGAGATACAGTAAGTCCTATGTTTCTAAAGGAAAAGGATTGTTTAGAGTTCACAAATGCTCACTACAAGAATTAATTTGAAATTAACTTTTTTAGTACTGTACTTTTAACCCTTACATACGGTGCACCTAATCTAATTCCTGTTATAGTCAATGAGAACTGAACCATGCTCTGTACTTTTATAAGGGAACAAGTTATTTTCACTGTCTACAAACTTATATTGCAGATTCCAGTGTCTCCCTCACCCATAATCTGTAAGAAAAATACCATCACTGACACATTAGTAAGTTGAAAGTCTTCAAATCCAAAACTATTGCTAAGATTTTAGTGCTCATTTTAAGAATAAGTATTCCAAAATGAATCTCTTTTTGCTGCCAGTGTAATTTATCCAGCGCTAACGAGGTAACTCATATTGCTCCAAACTACAGAAGTCTCTTCCAGTTGGCAAGGGAGAAATATATTTTGAAAAACAGATATGCATTTTGTAGGCTACCTTGGCTTTTGGTTTTAGCAGGAATGGAGCATAATGCTTTTCCGCAAAAGATGAGAGCGTCCACTTAGTACAGGATGGCTCAAGACAATGCAAGTTCGAGTCTGAAAACTGGGACAGCAAATCCCTTGTTGAGCTTGTGCTTTCTGGGCTCTGGCTGCTGAGATTATCCTGTGTCACTGTGACTGGCTGCACAGATATTTCTGAGTGAGGCTCTGCTGTGGTGTAGTAGACCTGGGTATGAGGGTCATATTCTGTGCGCAACTGCACCGTTGACTGCATTGTAATCTGAGTTTCGTGTGCAAAATTGTGACTGCTGTAGGGTGGTGGAGGGCTATAGCGAGTATTATCATTATCTGCATATGCTTGAGGCTCAATCTGAATCACTCTGCTAGCACAAGGACTGAAAGAGAAGAGAAAAAACATCCATTTACACCCAGATACATTTTCATTTTAATCAGACTAGACAGAGTAGTCTTTCTGCATGTAAGCTAATGCTAGTAAACTTCACTCAAACATACTATTTTGATGAACATTTTGTTTTGCACTTTTAAGAAAACATTTTGCTAAACATGGGTGAGGAGAAAGTGCCTACATGAACACGTGTATCTGTTGTGCCTACATGAAACAAAACCAAGGCACCAGCATTTGTTTGAAGAAATTAGCATTTGTTCATACAAGTCAGTTAATTACACATTCAAATCAGGTGAACAAGCACCATACTTCCACAGTCTGCATATGTCAACATGGGTTTGGGTTTCCATCTGTTATAACCATAGCAAAGATTACACTATTCAGAAGATTAAAATTCAAAACCACAAAAAGCTCAGTTCTTCAGTTAGAACTATTAAAAATTATAATTTCAAATCACTCAATGTTAAATATTTGGGCCTTTTAAATGGAGGCAGTTTGAAAATAATTGCAATACACTGATTGCATATTGCAAAAATGACATAACATAACTGACGATTAATTTCCAGGACAGGAGGGTAAAATGATGAGACAAAATTACCGAAGTATTGTCTTCATGCACTCAGTTTTACAGTATCTGCACAAGTGAAAGGCAGCTATCTAGTTTACAAGAACACTTCATCAAAAAGACAAAGATTTTTCTTTAAGTGTTGGAAGAAAATAAAATGGCATGAAGCACTGATAACAGAATTACAGTATCAGAAACTTTTCACTGAGGTTACATAAATGATACGCAAAAAGAGGTTTTCAGAATGCTGCCTGCCAAAACAAAATAAAATCTTATTAGGTAGCTATATGTACAGAAAAGTAGGTAGAACCACATCCTGACCTATGTTTTATTCAGCTCAGATGGGAAAGTAAGTAGTAGCTGTGGGTGCTCAGCACCTCTAAAAATCAAGACTCAAAAATGATGGATCCAAAGTTACTGAAATTTCTGGAAAACTTTGGTTCAAGTAACCTCCTCAAGGTCACACAGTTAATCTAAGACACAGCCAGGAACAGAACCCAGGCTCTGGGTTCCCAGTCCTCTGTTTCAACCACCTTGAAAACAAAGCTAGAGATGACTTTGCATGTTCTCCTTTTTATAAAAAAATTAAATTGTATCTGGTCCTTAGTGGGGGTGGAGCAAAGAGGTGAGGATGCAAGGTGTTTTCTTTGTGCACAAACTAGCTGCAGTGGGACTAGGAAAAATAATCAATGCTTTGTGCTAGCTCCCCCGTGACCAGGGATGCTAGAACCATGCTTTTAGTGGATGCACTGAAGGAGTTGAACAAAAACATATACCATATATAAAATGGAGATAATGCATTCTATTGCTATTATTGTGTCAAGCCAGAGGTTCTAATGTATCCCCAGAACCCTCTATTTCCAGCACCTCTGCCACTGACTCTAGCCTCTCCACGTGCTCTCCTCCTCAAGCACTTGCCAGCAAAGCTGGCTCAGTGCAGCGGGCGGGCAAGAGAGGGAGTTCATGCTGCACCCTTTGCCAGGTATGCTGCAGCTTCATCACTGAAGGATTGCTACACAATGGTTGTTACAGCATCGTAACTGTGGTGCTGCGGCTGTGCTGATGTCGCCTCATAGTGTTGACTCACATTACAGCAATAGAAGGGGCTCTTCCTTTGCTACAGTAACTCCACCTCCTTGTAGATAGGTTGATGGAAAAATGCTTCCATTGACCTAGCCATACCTATACCAGTTTCAGTTCCACGCAGCCACAGTGCTCAGAGGTGTGGACTTTGCAAACTCCTGAGCATGGAAGCTATGCCATCCTAAATTTTAGGCGTAGACCAAACCTAATACTGTCCAAATCTTTCCTGCTGTGGCATGGCTCTTGTCACCTTTCACAGGACTATCAAGAGCTGTGTTAAGTCACTTCCCAAGTCTAATCTTTTGGAAGATTATTTTATTTTAACATTCAAAAGGTTTCCTTATATAAAAGTAATAATTATATAGAGCTGATGATAACTGTAAGCACAAGTGATGCCTTGGGGCCTCACACTTTTGGCCTATCCCTGAGAGAAACATCCAAAATTAAATTAACTCTTTGGCCTCCCTCTCCTATTTTAGCACATGGATCCTCCTATAAAAAGCATTAAAAACCATGAACTAAACACTTGTGGATATTCTCAAAATATGGGTCTGTTGGAAAGTTATGCTCCACAGAGCAAAATGAATGTGTGAATCACACTTTGTATGCAATAGAAAAAGCAATATTTATGGTTTACATCCACTCAGACAGAAGACCAAGATAGCAAACATGCTTTACCTATTAGCAACAAAACCATGTGGGCAGCATGTTAATATGGGCCTGACCCTGCAGTCCCGAAGCATGCAGATCTCCTCACTGCAATGGGAACTATGCTCACAGAAGGGCGCCTGAAGAGAGACAGCCTCAAGTATTAACCACAAGGAGACTGTTTGATACAAAGTAACCCTACCAGACAGCCTCACCTTGTAAAACAGCAGAATATATCCAATCTCCTGTCCTCCCGACGGTAGAGGTCCATGCTTAGAATAGCAGGAAAAATTAGCAGAACCATGGCAAAGTTGAATACCACAACAACAGCAGCCTAGAAACCAAGCGGAAGTAAAGAGATGTCATCTCTAAGTTTCATGCTTTTAGGATACAGGCTTTAAAAAGTTTACAAAACGCCTTTCAGTTCCAACAGGTCTAGCCATTTGTTACGTCAGCTCATTAAGACATTCAGATTTTAGCCTGAGCAGGTTGGGAGAGGTATTTTTACATTCCTATTTCATTGTCATGAGTCTACAATGTTTAGTTAATGTCTGTAACATTAAATTGTATATTGTTTTTACACATGTCCACCCAGAGGCTTGGTGACAGACATATTTTAAAACTGAAAAACAAACAAATAAACAAACTTTTGCGAGAGAATTTGTGTTATTGCATTCTTAATAATGTGGAAAGAATAAAACACCCTGGGGTTAAAATTGTAGCTATCATTTTGCGGGTTATGAGGTCATATAGCTACCACTTCAATAGTAAAGAATAGTGTTAAATCAATAATAGAAAAGGCTCTAATTAAAACTTTATTGAAAAAGCTTTATGTAGTAATGTATAACACATGATGTAATTAGCTAAATTCTACATATAAAAACTAGAGTAATATTTCAGGCCTATTTATAGAATTCTTCCATTCAACTTTAACAAAACTTGATTAATGAGCAAACTTTATTAAAATAAGTATTTGAACTGGCACAAAAATATTAAATATTAACTTTAAATGAAAATTATATTCAAATCTCACATATTCCCTTATGTACTGCATATAAACATACGCACATGGTTATTTTTTATTTGTTCTGTAGCAGAACTATACTGTATTAGGCACTGCGGAAGACAGAACAAAAAGGTGGAATGGGCTCCAAAGAGCTGACAACCTACAGTCGTGAAATAGTAAGTGACAAGGACAATGGGGTTTCTCCACATAATTAGAGTGTAAAAAGGAAACTGCAGTATACCTCCAAAATAATTCTCTAAAACACACATTAAATACTATGAATGACAACAAAAAGATACCATGAATAGCAAAAGATCTAAGGGTGAGGAAGGAAGAACAGCATATAGAAAGAAAAAATCCAAAATCTTTATTTCAAACTCACATAAACAAAATGTTCAAAATTATACTGACAAAAAGCAACAAGTGCTTCAGGTGCTCAGAAAATCCCACTGTGTGTGTCTGAAAATTGGTAACCCTGAATCTATGACATCCAAAAGTAATAGCCCGTTTTGAAAAGGAAAGCCATACCATGTAGCCTTGGAAAAGGCAATTTTGACTTTTTTTTCCTGTGCCACCTCTGCAAAAACAGAGTAATAAACCTCCTAATGGTGTTACAAGGATTAGTTCATGCTTGCACCACACTCCAAAGCAGTAAAACACCAATTAGTATTGCTACTTTCTGAGAACGACATGACCACTAGTGTAACATTTTCTAGGCATATTCCTAAAATTATAAATACACTATATGTTAAGTAGTTTATACTTATGGTCTGTTTTAGTTGTTTAAATTAAGATCCTTAACTTGCTTAAAGCAAGATTTTTATACCATTGATCTGACCAGAGACATTAAGTATTGACAGAGTTTCTTTAGTGTTAAAAAGACTAATTAGCATTTAACCAAAACTTGAATCTTTCAGGGAAAAGATCCAAGGACCATTCGATGATTTATAAATACCCACACACAAAGGTATGTAAGGTCATAGCCAGGACTGCAAAATTAAGTGATTTCCTTTTGATCCCTTCTAGAATGGATTGAAACTGTCAGGAAAACAAACTGCTACTATAGCAGGGGAGGTATTTACTAAGCCTAGTTTGCAGAAGATTTTTGTTAGTATTCTGCTAAGTCAATCACAGTTGAAGTATCTGTAAAATATGAGTAATTAGCTCAGTTAAAGTAAGAGTCTCTGTGAACCTTCATCCAAACGTTTTGAGATTCTGGTAGATCAGTCAAGCCCTGCTCTTAATTTCCCAGTAGAGACCCTGATTTTTCCAGCACCCATAAAGCCCAGCTTCACAGACTCCTACCCCAGCATATCCACACACAGCCCTTACCTTACTAGAGTTCCATTGTGGGTACCAGCAATGCTTGGGCCCTAATTGCTTTGGAGCTCTTTAGTTAAAATTGCATTGGGATTTGTACTTAAGAAGCAGGGTTAAACAAATTCTACTTCATACTCTAATACATGAATTTAGTCTCCACATTAAATACAAGAACTCTTCCTAGGACTGCTAAATTGTCCATAATGTAATTCTAGTCACAGATTTACTGAAAAGGATAACATTTTAAAACACAATTCTTTCTGTGAAATTTCCCTAAGAGTCTCAGTTTTATTGACTCCTGTAGTTTAAGTATCACAGTATTTACAAACTCCACATTTTGATCTTCTTCTAACTCACTCATACACACAGAATGACACCTCAGGTACAGGATAATTTTCTATTTTAAAATGAAATATACTGAGTTGTTCTCCTCATCAATCTTAACCCATCATCTCATCAAAGAAAAGCCTACAGAACTGATAACAGCCTACTTTCCTATATCCCCAGATCAGTTCCTAAGATATGCCCGAGTCTGGGAACCCAAGGAAGCAAAAAGGGCAAGCAACTTTGTAGGGGGTGGAGGGCTGAAGATTTAAGTAGGGTAAGAATCAGGTTTAGTGAGTGAAGCCTTCAGTGCAGCAAGAGGTGGCTGAGGAAGAGCAGAGTTTCCACCTGCCATGCATCAGGACTTGAGTCAAAGGCTCCCCTCGGTGCTACTGTTTTGGAGGTTTGGCATCTAGCCTGATGTTTGGGTACTGAAGCATGTGAATAACAAAGCTCTCACTGACACTTTCTTTGATTTGTAGTAATTGTGTCACTAGGAATTGGACCTTAACTCTAAAACAGCCCCAGTGTACAGGCAATCTGAAATCAGCAGCCACAAGAGCCAGCTGAGGGAGCAGGCAGTGCTGCTTTCTTGAAAAGTCAACCGAAGTTCTGAAACTAGTCCTAGAGAGGGAAGGAGGTGGGGCCTAGATGGGGGCATGGAATGAAGCGGTTTGTTATTGGGAGAGCATCAAGCATGTTCAGTGACTGTCTTCTCTGAACCAAACTTAAATGCTAAACATTTTAGACTAATCTGCTGTTTTAAATCTGATGGCTGCTGCTCAGTCTGTTCACTGAAATAAGAGAATGGAAGTCTGTGCTGCAGTCACTGAGGGAGAAGCTAGCAGGGCTAGTAGGTTGGGGCCCTTTCCAAGGTATGTGCTGGTATCTGCCATTCCTGGCAGACCACCCAAGGAGAGTGGGCGTGCTGCACAGCCGGAGGTGATGAGCAGCTGAGGAGGCCTGTCATGCAGACTTCCACCTTACTACTGCCTATCTGCAACAGCCTTTACTCAAGCTCCTTAAATCCTCATGACAGGGGCTGAGGAAGTTTAAGAAGCTGAAAAGAAGAGGTGTCAAGCTTTTTCAGTGTTACTCCTTAGAGTAAGATAATGAATGAATTTCACTGTTTATATTCTCCCTCTCAGTAAAGTACTGGTATCCCTTTCAGCTACATGGCATGTTGCAGGTTATGAAAATAATCCCACATGGCAAACTACTTTAATGTTTAAGGAAAAGTTTTTCATTCATGCATTGAGTAAAATCATTATTGTATAATTTATTGTGCTAAAGGCCATGCTTGATTACTAGAATATCCAAGTAACCGCACTGCAGATATAGATACAGGCTAAATTCAAAACTGAATTCTATTGATTTTCATGGAGTTGTACCCTCTTCTGCAAGGGCAGAATTTGTTCCCTAAATTCAATAAGGTTTATCACGTACGGCAGAATCTGGTTCACAGTTTTTATATTCTTCCACTTCCTTCCCCATTTATAAATAAAACAAAGTGCTATCTTTGAAGATGCTTTTGCAGCAGATTTGGCCAAAAGAATTCATGGATTTCTTTTAAAGCTAACACTAACATTAAGAACATTACTCAGCTTTGTAATTTAGAACCCAATAGCCCTCTAGGAGGTGATTCTATGTAAGTTGGGGGTACTCAAGAGGTATGCAGAATCTCAAATTCTATATCCCTTAGCAAAAGATTTATGAAAGCAACAAATGACAAAAAAAGTTATAAAAGCTGTAAAACAAAACAACCCACTTCAATAAGACATTACAAAAGCTCATTTTAAGATTGCTGATTTTCATTTCTTTATATTTGACAAAGTCTAATACGATATGTAAGATCTGTAAATGTGACAGAATAAATCGAATTTAAAAGAAAAACTCTGCGCTTGAGACAGCAACAACCTAGTTTGTGGGCTTTGAATTTCTTAAAGTAACTGAACAATTCAGAAGTATGGATAAGTTACATTAACTCACACAACAGAAGTTCAGACAGAAAGAATGTGTTGATATGCCAGGCTGAAGACTGTGTTCCCATTTATAGGGGCTAGTCAGGAAACCATTTATTCTTCCTCAGCAGCTGGATTATTTTACAGATCCCAGGCCTCAAAAGCTATGGAAGCTTTGACAGCTATCTTACAATGTCTTCAGGAAAGTGAACGAAGAGAGAAATAAGGTCAAAGGCAACCTTCTTGTTAAGCCCATCTGCCAAGTTTGCTATCTAGATGAATAGAAATCAGCATATATGAAAAGAAAACTGCTCTATGTCAATGCTTTCTAAACTCTACTAGGAAAGCGTCAAAGACAGTAAGGAGTTCTTGTTTAAACAAACTGGGATGAGAGGGAATGGGAGAAAGAAATTATAAATAAAGAAATCCACATATAAATACAGACCACCCACTAGAATCTTACATGGTTAACTGATTCTGAATTCTGTGATTAAATGCATCATATGATTTTGATTACACCTGGTGAATAAAGCACAAGTAATAGATGCCCCCACTTATGACAATGAAGGGCTTCATTCTTGTATATTTCATTTGTGTTCATATATTGCTCAGTTACCAGCAGATCCTCACTGCAGGTCATAGGGCACATATTTTGCACATTATTCCATCTGTCAGATGTATAATATGTGCTACTACATATGAGCAGAAAGAGGTTAAAGCAACATACATGAAAAAGACTGGGTAAGCCAAGTACTGTTTTGGATACTGGAAGGATACATTAGTAGTTCCTACAGAAAGATCCTAAGATGACTGTTACTCTATACGAGATTTTAATTCTGATGTTTGTTATCTGAGCAATTTGAACATGAAACCATCCTAGGCACACTTGGATGTGCTGAAACCTCATGGGAACTTCAGACATTTATTTTTCAAAAGCATAGTACAACTGACATGTGTCTGCTGCTACGAACAACTGACTGAACAGACAGGAAAACTGGAGGTCACATTATATCCATCAAAAAGAAGAGAGAAAACGTTTAGTAGAAAGTATATATGCACACACGGACTAACGCAGCTCAGCTGCTTTTTCTGTGGAAGTACTACTGGCAGCGGAACTGGTGAATTTCTGATATTTGTAGTGGCAGTATATTTGAGGCAGACTCCCCAGGACTGGAGCACCCCTTAACAGCATGGATTCCATATTTGTGAAAACCCCCAGAACAACAAGTTGAGTGACTGGGGCCACAGAATAGCTCTTTGTGCAGATCCTCCAGTTCTTCTTATGATTGATACACTGGGCACAGGTAGCTTTCACAGAGCCATTTGGCAGCCACTGTGTACACTAGTGTATGAAAGGAAGTGGGAAGATGAGTTCCCAAGGACAGCCTGTGGAAACAGGGAGAGCCTTTTCTGCTACTTGGGCTAGGTGCTGAATCATTAGAGCAAGGGCATGGAACAGAACAGGTTTTAATAAATAATTTCAGTCAAAGAAAGCATTCAAAAAGAACAAACACGTTGGATATGGTCTAATGGGAAGTGTTAAAATC
Organism: Podocnemis expansa; assembly: GCA_007922195.1. Classification (NCBI taxonomy): domain Eukaryota; kingdom Metazoa; phylum Chordata; order Testudines; family Podocnemididae; genus Podocnemis; species Podocnemis expansa. The sequence continues at coordinate 26,740,198 of ML681982.1, forward strand.
TGTATTAATCATTGTGCGTATGAGTAGGTGGAAATCCTGAATGAAATCTATTGCAGTTTGTCTTTGCCATAAGATATTAAACAATTCCTCTGTCAGCATCCCCCAGAAGAGATGAAAGCGGCTTTCCGGTTTAACTGTATCACTCCCGCTATCCACAACAAACAAATCACTGCTAAAGACTCAGAGCTGAAGCCCGTAATTTTAGATGTCATTTAGGCTATGTTCCCACGTAAACTGTTATTTCGAAATAAGTTCATTTGAATTAAGAAAATGTTAATTCAAATTAAGGGAAAGCCTGCTATCGAAACGGCTGTTATTTCAAAATGGTTATTTCGAAATAAGACCATACGGACATGTTGTTTCGAAACAGTTGTTTTGAAACAATAGTGTTGTTTCGAAATGATGTGTCTGAACGCCGTTGTTTCAAAACAACGGCTATTTCGATTTCAAGCGAGGTTTTACTGTTTCGAAATAACAGCCATTATTTTGAAACAACGGGTACCGTTGTTTCGAAATAACGGAACATCGTGTGGACATAAGAAATTTTATTTCGAAACAATGGCTGTTGTTTCAAAATAAAACTCTCGTCTGAACACAGCCTTAGAGAGACACACAGCATATTGCAAAACAGTGATGCCTTTGTTTTCCTCTATTTTCTGTGTTCCTCACTAGCAAAATACCTACTGAGAAGAAAAAATAGTAAACAAATGATTAATGTTCAGTGGTCTTCAAGCAGCTGTAATCAGTAACTGCTTATCATTTCACAGCTTAATGCAGACACGCTTGAGCCTCTGAAAACTGCAATAATTGCCACAGGTATTAAGAAAAATTGCAGCCCTCACTTCCTCTGAGTAGGTCAAGGATCAAGTAGAATGAAAAATGATTAGAACCAGGCTACAAAAGAAGAAAACTTACTACTGAAAAAGTACAGTTTTTCTGTTCTGTATCAAGGTCAGACAGTGCTATAAATTGTCTCTGTGTTAGAGTGGTGTCAAAGGAGAACCTCCCAGAGCAATCTTCAAAGAGCATTTAGCTTTTAAGAGGCGCTTCCTTCAGTATTTCACCTCACTGAAGGTATTTTATCACAAACATAAATACGAGACAGAGAAAGAGAGAGAGAGAAACTTCCATTCATAACATTCACACATTCTCTCAAATTAGCCGGAAACATGAAACTCTTGATCTGTTTTATTCCAAAACTCTGTTAAAAAGACATTGGCTATGCCCACCCATACATGGATATATTGATTTAAGTTAAATCAGTCTAATTGCATCAATATAAAAATTATTAAATTGATTTGGTTAAATCAGTTTAACAGGTCTCCACTAGAAGACCAAACTGAACTAGCATGTCCATGGACAGGACTTGCTAGTTTGATTTAGGAGAGGTGCACCAAGGGATGTGTGGCAAGATGACCCCCTAGAAGGGCCACACCTCCACCCAATATATAGAAAAAGTACAGCACGCTGGAAAGGAAAAGGGCAAAAGTGTTAAATCGAAATAACAGTTAAATTAAAATAACACGTCTACACAGTGTTATTTCAAAATAACAGTTTCGATTTAACTGTCATTTTGATATAATACTAGGTTTTATTACATCAAAATGACTTTCCTTATTGTGAGATAAGGGAGCTCCTTATCTTGATAAGGAAACATGTTGTGGACCTGCAATCTTTAAATCAAAATAATCTGCATTATTTCAATTTAAAGACTGTGTGTGGACATACCCATTGGGAATAAGAAAAGTACTTATTGTTTTAGTAATGGTTTATGTGCAAGCAATCCTCCTAGCTGCTGTTGTTGCACAAGGAATTATATTAACAATCATCAATCTGTTTTCCTAGCCTAATGTATAGCCTGCTGCTTTTAGCCACGTGGTGAAAGTGGAGGTGGCAGAAGGGGGTTATCAAATCCTGCATAGTTTTCCCCTTTTCTAGTTTTTGCTGGGAGACAGTTTGGCTGGATCAGGGTGCTCTTTCACTCTGCAGGCCACCAGACTGTCAGGATCCACCCCTTCAGTGTGTGAGAACTGAGCGGGGGAGAAGCAGAGTCAGAGTTAAAAGAAAGGGTGTTGTCACCACCTTCTATGGGTATAGCCACACACACTTCTTATTTCGAAACAACAGAGGTTGTTTCGAAATAAGAAGTGCCATGGCCACACGACGCACGGCCATTTTGAAACAAGCAAACAGCTTGTTTCGAAATGGCCATGCTCCTTCCGAAACAACTTAAACCTCGTTTGCTTTC
>ML681982.1:26742845-26824929 GCA_007922195.1 Podocnemis expansa
CGCTCCGGGGCCGCGCCCCCAGGTTTGGGGGCAGCGAGGGCTTTAAAGCCCCCGGGGTGAGGCGCCCCGCCGCCCTCTCCTGGCGGGTGCCTGCAGCCCCTGCAGGCACCGGCGGGATAAACACCCAGCGGCGCTTTACCCCACCGGTGCTTGCAATCCCCTCCCCAGGCGGAATAGCATGTCCACACTGTGGACATGCTATTTCGCTGCCTTATTTCGAAGACAAAGTTTTTCGTCCTCGAAATAAGGTGTTTCAAAATAATCTGTTATTTCGAAACAGCTTGTTTCAAAACGTCTTGTTTCGAAACAAGCATACCCTGTGTGAACATAGCCTATGTGTGCGGCAAACAGTGGAGTGGAGTGGGGAAGAATCAGGTATTGACCATGATACTAACACAGAGAATTACTACCCGGGTGCTACCATAATAGAAGCACAATCACATAAACCAACAAAACATGATACTAGCTTACTTGGAGTGAAAATGCCCGTAAAGCAGGAATAGGGATTAAGGCAGCCATGAAGAAGGCAGTAACATTGCTGATGGATGTAAGGGCGACACTTGCTCCTGTTCGCTTCAAACATTCACCCGTTCTATCCTGAAAAACATGCAACATACCTTAAGAATCTAATGAATTCAAGTGTTTAGAGCACTGGGTATTTAAGGGTTAGATCCAGCAAGTGGAGGAATGACATTGCAAGGAGAGCTCACCACTGTAGATCTAAGATGATGCGAACTGACAATGACAAAATTGACAATGACAAAATGATGTAAGATGATGATGATGATGATGACAAGTCCATACTGAAATAAAAGCATCTACTTAACTTTATCTGACGGTATAGCAGACTCCACATGAAGTACTAACAATTCTTTAGGGGGAAACAAAGGCTGAGCATTGCTTCAAAGTACAAAGCTAGATTGATGCTGACATCAGATATCAAATATTTCTCTTTTATTAACATGGCTATGTTTCGTGCCAGTTCAGTCAATTTTATTTTAAAATATTTTTCAAGCAAAATAAGCATGCAGCAAACTTGTGGCTAAACTACATATCCACATGTCTTAGAAAGCAAGTTACAATAAACTAAGGACCACATAAAGCTTTATGTTTTGTTAAAAAAAATTGAGAAAGGATTGTTTGCCAACCTACAGGGCTGTCTGCTGTTGGTTTAAAAGCCCAAGCAGGCTAGAAGTAAATGCATCTGTAGTGCTCATGTGCTAATCCAGATGACAAAATGTTATGAGGAAGACATGGTTTGTATAAAATAAAAAACCAAGCAATTATACATTGCTTTTACCCAGATTTCTATTTCAGTTATGAAACTCCAAACTGAAAACAAAACCCAATTTAGAGTTGGAATGCTGTAAAAATGAGACTATTTGGGATTTCAGAACACTCATATGTCAATCATCATATAGTATTTTCAACTGTCACTTCTTTATAAATAAAAACAACTAACAATTGAGGAACATACATCATAAAAAACAAAACAAAATCTCAAATTTTTTCTATGCAATAGTTAAAATGCATGTTTGTTTTTCAGAATGTACTGCCTCATGTTCCTTTGAGCCTTAAACTGTCTAATGATGGATGCAAGACTATTTTAAGGTTGCAGTCTTACATTCCTTTCATCCCCAAAAACATTACATTAACTTTAACTGGAGCTCTATGCAGAGAAGGCAGGATTGTTCCCTAAATTTTCGCTTGCTTCATATTTAAATATTGAACTTCTAAAACTAAAATAATCTAAGCCATTTTCTCCCTTCACCACAAAAAACCTATTAATCCTAGTCACATTCTGTGTCTCTAAAGCTTTTCCTTTATTTGCCCCAACTCCCCAGTTTATCATTACCTCAAATGGAATTCTCTTATTCTGCCCTGTTTCACTAAATGCATGTGCTAAAAGGAAAACGTCATCTACTCCAACTCCAAGAGCAAGAAAAGGCAAAACCTGTAGGGGGGCAGGGAGGAAACACAAACAAAAGAAGCTGTTATATCATACTTATAACCTATCATGCAGACAGATATTAAATGGTTAATTAAACATTTTTCCCAAGACACTCTAAACAGTAATTGTGGGGCAGGAATGAAAAGCTAAGGGATAAAGTAAAGCTAATAACTTGCTTTCTGAAACAGTGCCCAAGAACTGATGTGGCATTCCTTATGCATGCAAAACTCCCACTAACATCAATGAGAGATCTAGGGAAACATGGAATATTGGATTAAATCCCCAGTGTGTTTTATCAGAATTTGGGGAGCCTGATACTTTCTGATCCAAAAGAAAAACATCCAGTTCCCAATTCTGCAATCTCCAACAACACACTAGCAGTCTTCCATGATGAGAGCTTTAGTGTACCTCCTGAGTTCTACAGAAATGCACTCTCATTTTGAGCAAAAGATCAGGCTTAGAGCCGGCTCTTAGCCCTCACAGCCTGCAGAGAGGGGCTGGTGGCCAGACTGGGCTCTTAGCCCCTCTCTGCAGGCTGCAGTAACTGGCTGCCAGCCCCCACCACTGGCTCCAATAACACACTGTTTTACAATATAAATTTGTCAGATGGACAAATGACTTTTAGCAGAGTTTATTTATTTATCACTTGAGCTTTCATAGGAGAAAATCCCATCTTCAAAGTTCATGTGATAAATAAATTTGTTAGTTTTTGGTGCCACAGGACTCCTTGCTTCTTTTGCTGGACTAGACTAACACAGCTTCCCCTTTGGAACTTTACTAAAAGAGTATTTATAATCTAACAACAGACTAAATAGCTCCTTAATACCTGAGTTGTGGCAGCATTAAAGGAAATTCCAATCAACGAACAAAGGCCCAATCCTGCAGCCACTGAGAGTGCAACCAACAAGACTCCTGCCAGCCCCACAGCACCCTGGGACTTGGCACAGTCCCACCGCAGCATGGTTAAACAGGCATAGGCAAGCTGAAAGCAGAACGATGGACAAAACAAAAGCAAAACATTATAATGTGTCATAATGTAACATTTCCTTCCCCCAACCAAAATCTTGCATACAAAATACATCTTTAAAAGAATGCACACATTAGAGATGTTACTTAAACAAACAAGTGATACTCATGAGTCAATGCTGCAAAGTCAAATAGCAAATTTACAATTTCATCCTAGGCATTATGGAAATTGTATACAACACAGGCTGATGTCAATAATGTAAATGCATGTTAAAAGGATTTAGAAGACTAGAGATCATTAAGTAAACAAGATTCCGTTCATTTTACCATCAATAAGTAGCCACTAGCAACTCTGATAACGCTGACGTCAGAAAATGATTTTAGGATGTCATCCAGAGTAGTTGTAGTAAAGGAAAGCACCTTCTGAGTAGAGTTTTGTGCAACACTTTGATGAACCACCTGCCAAAAGAAATTTAATAATAGGTATTATTAAATGAAAGGGATATAACATTATGAGCTTTCTGCAGGACACACCTGAAGTCAAGTTTTGTCATAAACATTAACAACAAAATATATACACTGCAGATAAGATTTTGTGGATCCCACATGAAATCTCTAATGTATTTAGTCCTTATTCATTGCAAGCTACTGATGATCAGATAAGAATGTGTGTCTTGCTGGGAAGAAGGCTGTAATCACAGTCCATTCAGAACAATTGTAAATATTGAAATTTAAGAAGGCTTTTCTGCTCTCCTTTTCTCTCTGTAACTCTACAATTGACTTGTTGTTTGCCTCTAATCCAAAACAACAAATTCTTAAGGGCACTCCTCTCTTTCTTCATTGGCTGGCCACTTTAGAGAGGTCACAAGCAGCTCAGCAGAGGTCAGTGCCTGGGAAACAAAGGCCAGATAATGTCACATGACCTCACCAATGGGACTGCAGCTGTGAGCAGATTCTATGGCTAGCTAATGTTTTCCAGACACTTTCCCTAGTAATCACACTGACCAAGTGCTTTTAAATTCAGTGTAGCTTTTACATCTTCAGTTCATTTTCAAACTTGACAAATCAGACAAATGTTCTCAATACCAGGAACAAAAAATAAGAGGTACCTTTTCTCAGTGAACTGCCAAATAGTTGTTATATTGAAAAGAAAGAAAGAAAAGCAGTATTTTGAAGTATCCTGCTGCCATGAGTATATTATTACTTTGAACAGGAGACACACACGCATTAAGCCTTTTCCTTATTGGGCTATCATAATCCCTGTAATCTAAGATTTCAAAGGATGATTTTCAGGTGATTTTGTATTTTACCTCAACATACATCCTCTGCCAGGCTTCCAGAATCGCTGCTGCCTTGTCTTCATTCCAGTTGATGTGTGAAACGTACTCATATCCCTTGAAGTGTTCATACATTTGCTTAGGAGTCATTAACTGAAACATGGTCTGTAAAGCCTGAGCACTGTAACAGGGGAGAAAGAAAAGGCATAAAATGAACATTTCTAGGAAATTATTTCATTGCATATAATCTCAAATCAGAGCCTTAAAGCAATCTGCCTTTTTTTTCTTGTATAAGGAACATTAAAACTGAACCAAAGTAATTATTCTATTTATTTACTGGGTGCAAATGTATTTGTATATGTAGTACTTAGGATCTGATTCTGATTCCACTAAAGACAATGGGAGCTATGTCATGAATAGGATGTGTTTCAGGAACAAAGGATGTACCCTTACAAATGTGTTACGTACGAAGATGCTATCTAATTTCTAATACATAAACTAGGAAGGCCAGAGAAAGAGCATTTTCATGAAGTATTGCATAATGTACCAAGATTTATGTACAACTTCATCCAGTAACCCTGGGACTTTTGCTTTTCTTGGGGAGAAACGCAAGCCTGAACTTCTGATGAGCAACAAGCCTTACACAAAGAGTGATCACTGTTCATCAATAAATTTTTGACCACTGCTCAGTATTACATAGCTGTATACCTTAGCATACAGAGTCATGCAAGGAAACACCTTACACATCTCTAGATATGTTTTCTGCCCACTTCTTAAACTGTACTCTAGTTTACCTTTGAAAATATACTAAATTCATAAAAAATATTAAAAGCTCTGAGCACTCCACGTAAGACTTCAAAATGTTTATCAAAACTTCTATGAAAAATTCTGCATGCATTTTGTAATTTCTTAAAGGATACTTACACTATGTCTCTGTGTGTGCACACCTCTGTTTAATTTTATTTTAATGTATAACCTGTTTCTGTTTCTTCATATGATGTGCTGATGTCCCAGGATTTCTTCTGAGATGCTTGCCACGTTTAAGGATTTTTGCTGCATCCACCACAATGTTTTTTTCAAAATATAATGCCACACAGAGTAGAATTTGTTCTCAGATGTATGCCCTATCCATTATCTTACAGGATATTCTGATGTGGGGCTCCCTCAATCTCTCCTACAGAAGTACAGTGGTTAGAATCCTCAGTGGAGAGGTGGCACACCTTTTCAAATCCCTTCTCAGCCAACAGAAGGGAGACTTGAACTGGTGGTCTCCCACAGCCTGGCTGAGAACCCTAACTAATGGGTTAAAAGTTATAAGGGAGAGCTGCCTCCTCCTCCTCTTTCTTCCCCTCTCCCTTGGATGTTTTGTTCAGATCTAGGCAGCCTCTGAGCATGGCTACTGATTGAGTTTAGTGGAGGAGCACCTATCTTCTCCAGGTTCACAGATTTCAAGCAGAGATAGGCACTTCCCTGAAACTCAAACTTAGGTACCTACATTCTCGTGATTTTTTTAGGCAACTAAAAAGTCAGGCATTGGAACACTGAATATCACAATGTCTAAGTCCCTTTGGATGTGTTCACACAGCAGTCTTATTTCGAAACAACAGAGGTTGTTTCAAAATAAGGAAGGCCATGTTCACACGACGCACCATTGTTTTGAAACAACTTAAACCCCATGTGGGGACGAAACAACATTGTTTCGAAACAGTTGTTTCAAAACCATGCCGTCTGAACATATTGTTTCAAAACAACGGTGACTCGTTTTGAAATAACTGTTGTCTGAACATGCTATTTTGATTCCTGTTTTTTTCCTTAATTCAAATTAACAAACTGTTAATTCGAATTAACTTATTTCAAAATAAGGCATTATTTCAATACAACTTGTATCAAAACAACTTGTATCAAAATAACCCCCTGTGTGTGAACATAACCTTTGTAGATCCAGGACTAAGTCATCAGAAAGTCACTTCCACTTGGAAATACACACAGGTTACTGTTAGGTCAGAAGCAGGCAGCTCTAACCTCAGCATGCAGCATGTTTTTCTCTTTTGTATGATGGCTTTGCAACTCTAAAAATGTCACCACAAAAAATGTCACGGTTTTTTATTTTGAAATTGTGGGCAAGTTGCACATACTGTTAAATGGTTTTTAAACTGAGTAACTATTAAAGTCCCAGTTCAGAAAAACAGCTGAATGTGTGCCTAAGTCATCCCAATTCAAAAAAGCTCATATGTGCCTACTCAAACACATGCATAAAGGCTGTCCTTGTTAGATATATTTTCTTGAATCCAGAACTAAATACACATACACTGACTTTAAGAAGTAATTGCTTTGTACTATTTAAAAAAAACAACAGTGTAAAGCTCAAAAATTTACTTGACAATTGTGGGGTTTACCTGACAAGTTTTCCAGTACCATTCTTGACTGTTCCACCAACAATCAACTCTTCCTGCCAGTGCATGTACTTTTTTGACAGTCCATAGCATCCACCACTCAAAACAAGGGCCACATCAAGAGGCTAAAATAAAATTTCTGATTAGTCATCCAGCTGTGTGACTTAGCAGGCAAATCGTACTCAACCCTAGCATCTAGTTCCTTAGACTAAAATAAGTTAGAGGTCCACTGCTAGAAATGTGCTTACCAAGCTGAATGACCTTCATGATTAACTTTCCAGCAAAGAGCTGGAGCTAGCCAAATAATTTTCCGAGATTTCAAAGCTTAAATGATAGTGTTTTTGGTTGCTTGATATATTTATTTTTACATGCTGTAAAATACAGATTAGCTATATAGTTATATGACAGGTAGTTTCTACTTGTAATCCTAATATTTATTCCATGAATACACTGAATCATGTAAGTTGAATAGCCATGCTTGACTTCCCTGTTAATATTCTCAATACAATGCAGTAGGTGATAGGTACTCTTGAGCTATGTCTATGTCACAAAGCTTAGTTCGGACTTCCTTAGTTCAAACTAAGCAGTTTCTGGTTAGTTTGAACTAATCCGAGGTTCAAACTAACCACAGTTTTTTAGTTCAAACCAGAGGCTCTGACTAATTCGAACCAACTTTTTATTTCAAACTAGTCAGAGCAACTAGTTTGAATTAATAACTTAGTTTGAATGGGTATGTCCACATGTCTCTTTTATTTCGAAATAACACTGGTTATTTCGAAATAAAAAAGATTAGGTCCACACGACATTTTCTTATTTCGAAATGACAGGCTCTGTCATTTCGAAATAAGAACCATCATTTCGAAACAGCTTAAACCCCATTCATTTCGAAACAGCTGTTATTTCGAAACGGTTATTTCGAAACGACACCATCTGGACACGTTGTTTCAAAACAACACCATTGTTTCGAAACAACTGTTCCGAAACAACATGTCCGAACGGCCTTATTTCAAAATAACCATTTCAAAATAACAGCCATTTCGATAGCAGGCTTTCCCTTAATTCAAATTAACATTTTCTTAATTCGAATTAACTTATTTCGAAATAAGGACTTTATTTTAAAATAACTCATTTCCAAATAACTTATTTTGAAATAACGATGTGTGTGTGGACATAGCCAACTTTTTTAGTTTGAACTAAGCCATTAGTCTGGGTCTACATTACGTTAGTTTGAACTTAAAGTTCGAACTAAGCACTTAGTCCGGACTAACCATTTGAATGTATTAGTTCGGATTAAGCTTTGCTTAGTTTGCATAAAGAAATTTCTGAGTTTGAACTAGGCAAAGCCTATTGTAGACCCAGACTAACTGACTAGTAGAGACATAGCCATGGAGACTCGATTTCAAATATTGATTTCCTGAACTCTAACTGGCAACACATATCATTGTGGTACCATATCCTGTAATATCCGTGGCTCTAGGGCCATAATCTGATTCTGAGAGTGTGGGTCTTAGCATTGCCTCAGAGACACAAGGAAGTTAGCAGCTCATAGTTAAGTGTATATAACAGGGACTGAATAATTAAGATTACTTGGAAATATTAGACTTGTGTTGCTCTTAAAATACCACACTCCTTTTTTTCTGCTTCCCACATATACCCACTTTCCTGAAATAGTCCACAGATGATAAGCAAGCTTACTTTGGTTGAGTTTTTGTTGGGGGCTGTGACTGGACAGTCAGGATCAGTAGGATTCAGGCAAGGTCGATCCATATAACCGTGACCAACCTCTGCTTTATTCAGCATCTCCTCCCAACTCTCTACTTGATAGTTTATTTTTTTTAACTCTTCCAAGAATTCTAAGGGGTCAAAGTTTATCCACTGCAAAGGAGGTTTCCCTCTGCAAAAGAAATTAGAGCAGAATCATGAAAAATACATTGAAGAAAAACCCTTTTTTTTTAAATCCATATTTTCACAAAGGCTAGAATGCTATTTTAGCTATTTTGGCATGAGCTATAATCCACTTTTATAAAATGAAATGTATATTTTAATTGGATTTGTTTATATATTTTCTTCATGTATTCCTGATGCATCCTTATGAAAAAGTCTTATTGGTAAAGATCAGCCTTAGCACTGAGATACTATGACTTCTTTCTAATAAAGGGAATATTTACATGTTAACTAAACATACTCACATAACCAGTCTCTCCCCCCATGCACTCACCACCCACCCCCAAAGGCAGCCAACTGCTGCTTCAAAGCAGTAATACTAAAGGGGAAGGAGGGAGACAGAGAGGAGAAACAATTTCACACAGTGTCAGATTACCACTTCTTAGTCTAATAAATGTTTTTCAAATGCAATCAATCAAAATATCTGATCTTTATTACCTCTAATAGTACTGTGGTCCTTCCTATTCCCTGACAACTTGGCAATCAACAAGCAAACTCTCCTGCTGCCATGGCTGTCACCACTATTCCTGCCACTTCTCTCGCCCCCCACTTTTGAATTTGTGATGTTGATAGACCAGAAAGGCTTTTGGCTGCCTTATTTTGTGGTTCAAACCACACTGTATCTGCTTAGCCAGGCTTAAGTCATTATTCCGAATCTCCCAACCAGAAAACACAAACCCCCTTATTTCCCCATCTAAGACTGTACACTAAAGGTTAGGAGATGGCCATTGCAAATTGCTTTACAGACACATGCAAACCAGGACAGAAACAATAACTCCAATGCTAACTCTTGCGTAATTAACCAAAAATGTCTGTGCAGATTAACAATTAACTCTTTGAAGGATCAAATGCATATAATATCACGCTACTACCCTGTGGAAAACCTTCATAAAAGATACTATTTTTTGTTTCTTTGATGATCTAATAAACAAAGGATTAAGTTTTTACTCCTTGGGAAGACTCAAGAGTTTACTCATACATTTATCCACAGTTAAACTGAATTCCCAAACAATCAAAGCCTTTGTGGTTTTCAAGGACAAAGACAAAGTTTATTTCTAAAAAAACAACAAACAGCTTCAAAAGCCCATAAAAAATGAAGAATCTTCATGTTAATGTAATGGTAAAATTAATGAAGATTAATCTAATGCCTACAAGTCAACTTTTGAGGAAAAATGAAAAATAAACTTTGTGGAGCATTTTTTATTCAATTAAAAAATAAAATCCATAACACTTTCTAATTCATCACTAATGTTTTCATTTCTTTGTTAAACCAACATCTGAAGAAAGAATGGGAATAGAATGTGAGTTTACCATTAAAGAAATCACAAAACTAGGAAACAAAATAAAACAAAGTTTACTTACAATAGATAGGCAGTCCCTGACTGTAACTTTGCCCCCTCCCAGAAGCAGTCCAAAGGCGTAATAATTAAACAAGGATAAAGATTTTCTATAATCTGTAAAAGTTAGAAGGTGGAGAAAAAACATATTTAGGTTAAAACACATCAGAGTGCACAAGTGGAAGGTATTATGAAGAGTGGGGAAATAAAATGTGTATAAACCAAACTTGTCATCCACCTACCTGGCCCATGTAACCTGCTTCCGTGATAAGTTCTCCTGATTTAAAACATAAATGTTCCAATTTCCATTGTCTGTAAAAAATATAAAGAAAAAAATCTTTCACAATAAAAATGCATTATATAAACAAGACACATATTTAAAATTTGCTAATGTAGAGCTCTCACTTCTAGATAGGTACTAAATACTGAGAAAGGGGGTTGTACAACACACCTCACAGTGCAAAGGCCTCTTCTTACGCGTCTCTACCAGAAGAGTTTCTGTTAGTCATGGCAAGTGGTATGTATAAAGTATCATTAAAGACAATGGGGCTACTTCTGGATCAAAATGTTAGTCAATCTGAATGAAAGTGGCAGAATCTGGCTTCATGTAAATAGGACTACTTATAGAGTAAGGCACTAATCAATATGACTACAGAGGGGAGTGGGCAGGTGGGACAGAATCAGTCTTCAGAGATAAAATATTTCTAGCCCTAACTCCTCTGTGCTGAAGAGTAGGAAGAGTTAGGACAGGGGTAGGCAACCCCCAGTGCATGTGCTGACAGTGGCACCCAAGCCCGTTCAGAGTGGCACGCGGCCCCCTCTGCAGTACCACAGAAATTGCCACTCCTGCCACCAAAAGCCACTCTGGGTGGCTTCCTTTGGGTGCAGCTGAGACACAGGGGATCCCCCATGCCTGTGCCTCAATGTGACACAGAGAAAAGATGCCCAGAGTGGCTCGTCTCTGTTGTGTGACGCTCCCCAAAGGAGCCACTCTGGGAAGCTTCTTTCTGTAGCATGCCTAGGAACCCCTGAAAGGAGCTGTTTATTTTTGTGGCATGCCTGGGAAAGTGCTCCCATTCCAGCTGTGACCACTACTAAATTTTTAGGCAGCCACCACATTTTTTCAGCAAAGGGGACTGCCAGCACCAGCTGAGGGTCAGGGAGGAAGGACCGGCAGAGGGGTCGACAAAGGTTGCTGACACCCGAGTTAGGAGATCTATGTGGCTGTGTTTATGAGTGCCATCATCTCATCTTCTAGCACTTAGGGAAGTACAGGAGCTATCCTAGAGATACTCCCCGTAGAAACACGTGGGCAGGAAGGGACAGGTTGTAAGTGGGACCATGGCTCTATCCATGCTAGGCAACTGCTCTGATACTCAAAAGTGTATTACTTCCCCACCAACAGGTAACCTGACAGGAACTGAGCCCCAGAGGCAGGACCGACCTGACCATATATGTGACCAGGCTTTAAGGGTAGGCAAATTAAATGGAAGAATGTTTTTCTCTAATATATTAATATATTCATTCTAGACTTCCTAATTTTTTTCTATATTGAATGTCAGGGGGTGCCAAAGTTGTAGTATGCTAAGGGCACCAAAAACCCTCAGAGCAGTCCTGGTCAGAAGAGTACCTAACTACACTAGTCTGGGGTCAACAACTATGTGAATTCTTACTGTTAAAGATCTTTCTTACCCCTAGACATGTTTATTCCTACTCCCATCCTTAATTTTATTTTTAGATAAATCATTTAGTCAAGCAGACCTGAGATACATTAAGCACCTGTATGCATAGTTGGGCAGATTCTGTGGTGCAAAGCCATCACTTCATTACCAAACTATGCTCCTGGACTGCTCATGTGAATAAGGATGTCAAGATCAGATCCAATGTCTCTTATCTTTTTTTTATTTATTGAGAGCCAATCATTCATTGCTATCATACAAACCTTTCAAATATCTAAGTCCTGGTAAATGATAAATGCAAATCAAAGTGCAGGGCCAAGGCAAGGAGTTCGGAATTGCTAACAGTTCAAAAACACACGTAAAGCAGAAAATAAGTGTATATCTACATGTTACTTGAAACAGATGATCAGAAATACTTTTGCTTCCCCACCTTACCTGTTGTACATATAAATGTGTACCCTGCTGGCTTGAAGGGCAGAGTCAAGGTGCTGTCTGAGTGCTTCTGTGGTTAGTACATTAGCACCATCTTCTTGTGGTGTCTGAATCATGAGCTGGGGGTTAAACATTGCCTCTTCTCCAATCTTCTGGCGTGTGTAGTTTAACTCCCGACTCACTCGTCCACCAACTGACAGACAAATATTTACAGCTTTGTGTTAGCCAATACACATTACTCTAGATTCACGTTATAATTGCTCACAGGTCACCAATAAACTTTCCCATAAGTATGGAACATGCTGTAGTCAGCTGAGCTGAAGTAATTTTAAAGCTAATATTAAATTCATTTTGCTAGCAATGTAACAAAAATTATTCTGCATTAAAAAGCAAAACCATTGTCTGGACAGAACTAAAAAAGTTACGTGTATAAATTAGAGATTGCTAGACACATGCTTTTTTCCTACGTTATAATCAGTATTTCATAAGTAGAAATTAAAAAAAAAATTAAGAAACTTTCTTTGCAGGCCAGACCAAATATTTCTATGCTACAATTTCTTACACTTGTATAAACAGTCTGCTCCAATACCACATTTCAGGATACATGGCTTCAATTTACACTCTTCTAAATAATTTGGCAATGGCAGAAAGCAAAATGTTTCTTTACAGTAAAAAAGGAGGGAGAAGGGAAGAATACATGAGCCTGGGTGTTACTTTACACCTTTAGAAAAAATGTAAAAATATTGCTTAATTAGGTTTGAGGGCAAAGAAATAATCAACTAAATTTGAGCAATATACCCTAGTGGTCTAACAATCACATAACATGCTGCCATGTAGCTAATTAGAATTCATACACCAAGTTCAGTCCTAAGCCCACATGGGTTGTATAGCCTACCCTACAACATATTAAGAGCGGAAGAGAAAAAGGGAGAATACTCACAGGCTCTAGAGCAGGGGACTCAAACACGCAGCCCATGGGCCACATGCGGCCCCTAAAACTATTTCCTGTGGCCCACAATGATGCTATCGCTACCAATATTTGCAATATCATTGTATAGAAAGGTTTCAGTGCTGTGGTCCTCAGGCTAACGTACTAATCCTCACGTGGCCCTCTACTAGTCCTCATGTGGCCCTCGTGGTGATTTGAGTTGGAGACCTCTGCTCTAGACTTTTATCATTCAGAATTATTTTTGGATCAATAGAACTACACTGATCATGACTTTATCATTTCTATCACTGCATAATACCAAAAAAACCAACTGATCAATTAATTGCAGCTAAACCAGTTGTGTAATTCCAAATTCCTGTGTACAGAAAATCATTAGTGAGTACATGCTTCTGTGACATTATTATAGCGCAGTGGTTTTCAAACTTAGGGTCAGGACCCAGTACTGGGTTGCAGACCCTCAAACACTGGGTCGTGGCACCCCTTGCTGCCACTGCCAAAAGACTGGAGTGCATTGCTCAAAGATGTAATTGCTGAGCCACCGGCATAAATGATTTTTTTCAACTGGGTCCCAAGGAAAACCACTTTTATAGTGTGTATGATATTTTTAGTGATGTCAGTAAAAAAATTACTGTATCAGTAAAAAAATCAACTTTAATCTTCAAAATTCAAGGTTAGCAACCCTAATTATCTCCCCATTGACTGCAACAGAGCATTCAGCTAAGAGCGATATGCATTTCATGTTAGACGGAACCTCATTCCTCATATAATCCCATTGACAACAATGGGATCTCTTGAGGAGAAGAGTGGTACCTAGTACAAGTAAAGAGTATCAGAATCTAGTCTTCTGTAAATAAAGAAACCTCTGCTTTCTTCTGTTATGAAATTTGCTTGGTTTCAAACTCCAGGAAGCAAACAACCTTCGGTGAAGTAAATAACTGTTTGCCCAAAGCCCTTGGTTCCTTTTCCCCACCTATGATATGTGGCATTACTGCCTCCACATCTTAGAGTAGATATCAGATCACAACCATCATTAGTAACAGACAATTTACACATTTCGTACCTACATTCCCTTGTCAATTTGTAACATCTCAGTTAGTAAAGCACAGTAAAAAATATTTTCAGTGGGATTTTCATTCATGACAAAAGAAAACAAATAACACATAACTTTTTGTATATTGAATTCAATCCCCCTCCCCCCGAAATACTTGCTATTTCTCCTTTGGGTTTTTTTTTTTCCCCAGTAAATGAACCAAAACTAAATGCAAACACAAATCAACCTCTACAATCCAAATCAAGTTATTGCATTAGACTTATCTAGTGATTTATCACATCCGTCCATTTCTTAAAAGGTATAGAATTGCACTGATAGCAGTTGTTCATAAAACCTTACTGCCTTCCCAATTACATTGATGATTACCTTCACTTCTGTCTCCACAGGACAATGCTCTGTGTTACTCTAACAAAGTTTGACTCAACTTGTGTAGGTACTAATGACACACTTTTTATGTGTGATAATCTACAGTCCCACAACAAAAGTCTCTGCACTACTTTCTAGAATTCTTTATATGCAACCCATTCAGGACTGAAACTGCCTCTTCCCTATGTTTCTGTAGTGCCTCACGCAATGATGCTCCAATCTAATTAAAGCCTTTGGGTGCTACCATAGCATCATTATTTACTTCTACTACATGCTGTCATTCCACTTCTGGACCAATACATCACTTTACTTATAGACTCAATGGAAGTTAACTCCAATTTTAGCCAGCAGTTCAACTCTAATGCAAGACAAAAGACAACATTCCACATCTCTGCTGAAAGTGACCAACTGTTTACTATCAACAGAAATTATTGCTTCCTAATCAAGGTTCTGTCAAACGATATTAACCTCACTGAAGAAGGCAGATTTAGCTAATCAGAATTACAGTACATTACATGAGTTAGTCAACAGAAGAGAAGCTATTTTTTTCTTTTATATTCGATATAGAAATAACAAAGAAGTTCATAAAAATGAGTGTATTCCCCAGTATGTTGAAAAAGGAACATGCAGCAGCCTTCTTGTTAAGCACACATTATGCAATTTATTAATTTTTTCCTAGTACCATTTTGTATTTCATAATCCAAGAGGATTAAAACATAGTTTATCAGACTATTTAAAGACATTTTAAATGATGTAAAGCACATATCACATATTTATAAATTAAATTAAAAAAGAAAAATCTGATTAATTGCCAAAGACACAAGATTCCAAAGATTGTAAGCAAATACATCAATGGCCTTTCAATGAAGGTAGGAAAAAAAGGCAAAGATATGGAACATTTTCTATCAACCATTTGCCTTTGTTTTTGCCTTTAAAGAACCATAATCAGCTGAATAAGCACCTTTACAACTGCTACAGTCATATATACTCTGCCCTTGTCTTGCCACTATCCACGGCTGGTGCCTAAACGCCTCTTGGTAGACAGATACCATTAAAAAATATGCCTCTGAATTACTTGAAACTCTCCCAGCTTTATTACATTGCCAGCCTATGACAATACCGCCCAACACATGCACACTTTCTTGTGTGCCATTTCTAACATATATTTAACAAATAAATATATACATTGTAGGAAATCCTGTTGATCATCAAAACAATGTTTTTTAAAAATCTTTCTTCCTTTTACATAATGCACATTTACATGAGAAACAAAAGTACATTTTTACTTAAATCACTACTGATATTGAGTTATATGTGTCTATGTCAGTGACATGTAACAACAATACATCTCATTCTATTTGTGAACAATGTTCCGCCATTATTTTAACAATGTTCCACTATTTTAAATGGAAGCAAGTAAAGGAAAGAAAATTCCAGTTTGATGTTTTGATAATAAAGTCCTTGAGTATCACTCTCACGGTTTTTGATATTCGAGCCACTTGATGGCATTCTAGTCCTGAACTACATGATTCCTTCTGATTTACTGTCTGTGTAGCTGAGTAGGTAGCATTAATGCCTTCAAGCTAGAAGACAGATTTAAATTACAAATCAGTACTTGGGCTCACGGCCAGGGATGATGCTATAATACAGTATGTGCACTACTCTCTTAGAGGTGCCATCAGATTCTGGGTGGCCATGTGGAAATAAGACACCGCATCCCTTTCAAAAAACGCAGGGTAGTAAAAATCAATGTCTCTGCCAACATTCCTCTCTTAATAAATCAGTTTTTAATTCTCCAGAATGTGTGTGAAAGCTAGTACAGAATCTAGGATGACTACTTTACTTGCATACACTCCCAATATCTCTCTCTCCACCACAATTCAAAATAGTTTTTTAATTAAAATATCAGTTCTTGTGAGAAGTGCTAGATTGGCATTCCTGAAACAGGCTGAAGTGACAAGTCATGCACTGGGCAGCTACAGAATAGGAAGTACTGTGCAAGCTCCCCTCACAATGCCTTGTGAAAGTACTTCAGACTTGACCTTGAAAGATCATCCATATTAGTACAGAGTAATTCAGTTTCCATGCTCATTAAGGGCCTGATTATGCTTCTCTGGAAGTTCATAGGAGTTTTCTACAGACTTCACTAGGAGTCAGATCAGATGCTGAATCCTTTCCTTTTCTACAGAAACCGTAATAAGTGCTAATTGTGATGTTGACACTAGTCCACTAAACTGGACTAAGATCATCAACTTTTTTCTGAGACCAATGAACAGCTGTCAGGTGGTAACAAGTTTTAGTCTTTCTTAACCTGAGGCACATTTGAACCAGTGACCTAGGGGTGAAAGGCTCTGTATCTTATTACCAAGTCCTTGAGCCTCACTCCCAGAACCTCAGTCATCACTTTGTAAAGTTTATAAAGTATTCTACATAAAACTAAATTCTGTTCTGCCTTATATTTCACAGAATACTGTCACACATTTCCCAAACACAATGCAGCACAGCAGTACCAAACCCTTTTTATTCTAGTTGCTGTCCTATAGTTGTTTTCACGCTGAAATTTTTAAGTACCAGACTTTCCCTGACTTACTAATTGTCTCCAAAGTATTATGTAATTCAATTCATATTCATTTCGGTAAGACTAGCTTACACTAGTTACTTTTGATTCAACTGTAATTTTCCTCCAACTGTACTGTAAATTACTTTAAATTATATAATGCAGGCCATTTCCCAAAGAAGACAACTGTAAAACAAACACTTTGGGACAAAATATAACTTTGGATTTTTGCATATGGATATCTAACTGCATGTAGGAAGGTAGAATTTGGACAGATGCCAACGGTATTCAGACGTGACTACTGATTTTGGCTGCCTTAGTTGTTGGGTATTTTGGGGTATTCAGCTTGATGCACCTAAACAGGTTGGGTTTTCAGAATGTAATGAGTACTTGCGGTCTTGGAATCATGCCCCTTGAAAGTATCGCCATTTGGGAACAAAAAAACTGAGGCGCCCAAAAATCAATAGGCACTTCTGAAAGTCCTGCCTGAAGTTGTGAAATTTTGCTTTAAGTACAGGGCAAATTACATTTTATATTTTCAGTAACATAAATCTTAATTTTTCATTACACATCATAATGGACTAATTGTATCATATGGATCATTACGGACTAATGATACTGGTTTGCCATGCATTTTTAAATCCAGTCCACCTAACATAGCACATAGCAAGATATCGACTGTATATCCTCCCCCCACCCTACAAGAGTCCAGTGAATCTTAATAATCAAAAAGTCATGTAAAGACAATGCTTTCTTTCCCGTCTCTTTTTAAGTGTCATTTACTGTTTGGGCAATTTCAAGAGCAACTCCCCAGCAGTCTGTGATACCCATTATGACCTAAACAATGCGGGCGACTAATAACAGGGGTTGAAAAATGATACTAAGATATATGCTGGCCTGAGAACTAAGCCTAATTAATCTGTCTGAAACAAGCAGCCTGGCGGCCACACCAAGTCACAAACACCAAAAACCATGCCCTGGCAAGTTAAAGGAACAGAGCACTTGTCTCCTGTATAAATGTGTCTACTCTTTGTTGAATACATTTTTAAAAATGCAACTAATTCTCTCTCTTTTGTTATACCTTCTTTTCCCCTCCCGGCTTCATTCCATTTTTCTCTTTTTCTTCTTTTTTTCCTATAAAAAATTTGTGCTGCATCCTTTCCAGCATGTTCTCTTTTCCTTCTCTCTCCACTCCCTCCATCTGTTTTCTACCTCCCCCCTATTCTCTCTCATTCCTCCTCCAATCCATCTACACACCATACACTTTCCCCTAACTTAATCCATCAGGCTTTTACTCATTCTTTCCCACCCCACGCATCTCCATCCTCATACATACTCCAAATTTTACCACATCCTCAAGAGTCAGAGGACTAAACCTAGTAAAGGCCACTACAAAAGAGGTGCCTCATACCCAAGTAAGAAGCCAACGTACTCTTCAGTTGCTAAGATTTGTATCAGCATGTTATCTCTGGAGAATGTGCACTTGCCTTCTGTTACCCACTCCCCAACTTTTTCCAACCATTGGAAATGAGGAACACCATTTTTCCCTTTCTCTGTTTCCCCTTCTCCCAACCCTCCGGCTGCTGTGAGAGTAGACAGGAAGTGTATCCATCACCATATGTCTCCCTAGCCTCCAGTGTGTTGCAATGCAGGAAGGTGCCCGTCAGCTACTCTCCCGTCAATTACTGCTCCGGGGATATTACCTCTCATCCAGTCTCTGTCTGTGCCCTCCCCACTCATAGTCTTGGTGCTATTCAGAGTTTTTCCAAGCAGCAACAGCAGCAGAGTGAAACTGACCCAGTTTTATAGTAACTGTGACACAGAGGCATACTGATAAACAAAATGATCTTTCTCTAGCTGCCTTCTGTTATATGGCATGTGTTGAGATCACACAAGTATATACCTGTCACCTGGCAAAAGGCAATACCTCCAATGACATTTTCCTCTTTTTGTTATTAATAAAACACAGATATAACATATCAACTAAAAAGATCAGCATGAATTAATACTTTCAATTAATATTCAAACAGAAATCTCTAGAGTGGAATTTGAGGGAAGGAACTCCTTTGACCAGTGCCTCTTAATGGACAGATGTCAATAACAGTTTTCTGATCAAACAAACACTTCTTGCTCTAAAAACAGTTCCTTCTGTAGTGACTTGTTTGGCATACAAGATGAATCCATCACCTGAAGCTTATCATTGGTGCTCCCCATCTTTTCTTTTATCAGAGACTGTGCCTATGTGTTATCTTTGTCAGCATATGAGCACTGTCAGCACATGGTATTCTGGATGTCCACAAGATACAGAGTCAATGGTATTGTTTAGATGTCTTTATTCCTTCTGTAGCACTGATATTCAGGATGCTAATGTGTAAGCTGTTACTTTGGCATATTGCCAGACACTTTCTGTTTGAAATCCAGTATTCTCTCTCACTCACAAAAGTGGTAACTGGTTGGCACATTTATTGAATGACTTCTGTTGGGTATTGTTCTTTTGTAACTACTTCAGGGTAGTATGGTTTAGGAAGAAGTTTGGACATTAAAATCTTTGCCCTTCTGCCCACAAACTTTTGAGCTGGGGATTCTTCTCACAAGGCTTGTACACCCCATCAAACATTTGGGGTAGGGACACTGCGCCCCCACAGTTGTATATCTTACAACTCTGCATTCAGGACAGTCTGGTCTAGTGATCTGAGTCCATGTGACTGCTCTGGTGCTCTGGGTGGCGTGGCCTAATGGCCAGGGCCAATCAGCTGGCCCTAGCTTGCAGAGCAACAGGGTCTACTGGATGGAGTAAACAAACCAGCCCTTTCCATCAGGGTAGTGAGGCCTAACAGCCAGAGACAGTGAAGTCACCCAACTCTGTGGGGCACTGTGGCCTAATGGGATACTGGGAGAGTGGGACATCACTCAGGAGTGTATGGCATCCAGAGTGAGAGGGCTCCGGCCCTCCCTGCTCTTCTGAGGCCCAGCCTACAGCCCTGGGCTGCTGGATGGATACTTGTCACCAAGTTAGTGGTGATCCTCCCAAAAATGCTGACCAGTTCCTTGTGTCTCCCACTGTAGCAAAGTTCATGTTCCCCAAGCTACTTCCTACCCTTTTGCCAGAGGCAAAGTCCATCGTTCCAGTTTCTAGGAACATCAGCTGCAGTAACACCCAGTGTCTGTTTCCTCTGGGCCTCCTTTGGGAGGTGAGGTGTCTGCCTGGATTGTGGTGCTTTCAATTGCACAGTCTGGAGCTCTGGCAGCTCCAAGGCTGGCACCTGTAAGATGAACTCTCTCCCCTCAACAGTCCACCCCAAACTGGGGTGCTCTCCTTTTCACTGAAGCTGTGGGTAGACCATTCCCAGCAGAGCCAAGCAGGCCTGACTTCCTCAGCCCACAAAGTAGGATTAACCCTGGCCAGACCTGTGTGGAGCCTGTGTACCCAGTTATAATTCTAATAATGCACATATCTACCAGAAAGCTCTGCTATAATGAGTCAGTTATGAATTGTGAACCATTTATTAGCTATTAACCAGAACACCATTATGAGCAAGCTGTGATCTGTACTGTCCTTCTGGTGTCTGTAGTAATCTTTCCCATTTAATTCAAACAGATCTGTGCCAATTTCAGACCAACAGCAGTCAGGGCTAGCATGTTGTGGCAGTGGTTCTTTTGCTTGTACTTATTGCATATCATCACACAGGAATACCCTATCTTCAATGGCAAGCAGGTTTTCAGAGAGGTTGGAGCACATGCGATCAGGTGCTAGCTTTGACAATAGTCAATGAAAATGGTTTTCAGAAAAAAAAACAGAAAAAGGAAGCTGTACTTTTGGATTGCAGCATATGACACATTCTGGCACACACAACTCTTAGGCTGTGTTCAGACGGGAGTTTTATTTCGAAACAACAGCCATTGTTTCGAAATAAAATTTCTTATGTCCACAAAACGTTCCATTGTTTCAAAACAACGGGGCCCGTTGTTTCATAATAATGGCTGTTATTTCGAAACAGTAAAACCTCACTTGAAATCTAAATAGCTGTTGTTTCGAAACAGCTGTTTCAAAACAATGGCGTTCGGACACGGTGTTTCAAAACAACTGTTTTGAAACAACATGCCCGAACGGCCTTATTTTGAAATAACCATGTCGAAATAACAGCTGTTTCGATAGCAGGCTTTCCCTTAATTCGAATTAACATTTTCTTAATTCGAATTAACTTATTTTGAAATAAGGACTTTATTTCGAAATAACAGTTTACGTGTGAACATAGCCTTACTGGTAGTCATATTACAAAGAGCACTCCAGCATGGGCAGTCAACATCCTTGACCTTCTTTTCCACACCAGATGGAGAGAAACAAAGTCTGCACATGGAAAAGATATACCACTAGTTCCCCTGACCCCTCAAGGCTCTGTGCTGGCACCAGTGTCTTTTAATCTGTACACAAATGACCTTTTGCTCACCCAGTCCTGCAGGTTCACATATGCAGATGCCATTTGCTTAGGTGTTGAAGCAAAATCTTTTCCAGAACTTGCAGATGTCCTAGATGCTAACTTGATCAACATTGCCAAATATTGTAGTCAGTGGCATATACAGCCAGGTATGACCAACACAGTTTTGAAGCGTTTCAGAGGGGTAGGCGTGTAAGTCTATCTTGCTCAAGAAACCAAACAAGGAGTCCTGTGGCACTTTTAAACACTAACGAATTTTCTGTTCTATACGTTCCCCATGTTCAAGCATCTAACAAAATGAGATTTTCTCCCATGAATGTTCATGCGATAAATAAACTTGCTAGTCTTTAAAAGAACTCGTTTGTTCAACACAGTTTTGAGAGCATTCTGTCTTCATGTCTCTAGACAAAAACTGATTATATTTCTCACTAAACATCACTTGAAACATGAGCCCCACCCTACCTACCTCAGAGTACCCCCAGATAAAACTCTCACGTATCTAAACCAGCATTTCTCAACCTTTAGTGGACTGGGAAACTCCTAAAGGAATTAATTACTTTACATGGAACACCTGAAGAAAATATCCTTGAAAAAGCTGGTATACACCAACTGTAATGTTTTTAATATCTGCACACTACACATTCCTGTGAAAACAATTCACAAAACCAAATTAAATACAATTTTATGAATACAACATGAGGTTTTTTCTAAAATATAGATATATAATGATTATGTACTCAAGTTTTAATGGGAATTTTGCGCCCACGTGTTTGAACAAAATTAATCTATTCTTGAAATAAGGTTCATTAAAGAAAGTTTTACTGTGGATGTTGTGTCCAAGCAATTTCAATGCTGGTGGTAACAGCAGCAGAAAATTTAAAACACCCCTGTTCCAGCAAAGGAGCAAGGCAGCAGTGGATGCCAATGTTCACCTGGAAGCTTTGCTGCAGTTGGGGCATTTTAAATCTCCAAGGCACACATCAGCTTACCA
Source organism: Podocnemis expansa (assembly GCA_007922195.1). Classification (NCBI taxonomy): domain Eukaryota; kingdom Metazoa; phylum Chordata; order Testudines; family Podocnemididae; genus Podocnemis; species Podocnemis expansa. The sequence goes on from ML681982.1 coordinate 26,765,175, forward strand.
TGTTGCGCCGTGCCTCCCTCCCCTCCCCTCCCCCTCCCCCCCCCCAAATCAGCCCTGACCCTGCTCAATTGGGATGGATTGGGGTTGGTTGCAGAACACCTTCACTGTGTTCATGGAACACCAGCCAAGAAACACTGATCTAAACCAACTAAGGAAAACTGCAGCTAAAGTGAGGACACATAAGAACCTTTTAAGCTAACTGGTCAGCACTTCATAGGAAACAAATACTCATATTAGATGATTATCCTGTTTAGCCCTCTGTTACAGTGCAGCAGAATACTGTGCTCTGGTCTGACTCCATTTGTCTCATGTCAAGTTGACTAACACAAAGTTACACTCAACCATGTGCATTATAACTGAGATACCTGACCCATATCAGCCCTGTGGCTCCCCAGGTTAAGCAACATCTCTCCTCCACACACAAAGCTACCATGAGAATGCTACAGCCTAACTGGTTGAGAAGGTCAGGGCAAACTGGATCCTACCACTGTGCATGGACCTCTTTCACTACCAACAGCACACTGGTCATTACGGCACCCATTGTGGGACCACTTGCCCTTCCCAGATTTCTCTGTGATGTTGATCTGACACGAAGAATGGTCTGTAGCGAATGTCGAAAACCATTTCTTATAAGTCATCTCACTCTGCATGTATTTGGCTTTGATTTGCCATGCTGCTTCTGGGCTGCTTTGAATTTATATTGAACAGGCCAGAGTCAAAGTGAAGCCAGCCTTCACAGTTGGGGCCAAAGAAAGGCTCCCATGTGCAGCTGTGGCCAAAGACAGACAATGTCACATTTCACTAATGACTGCTTCTGAACAGTTTTGACAGAGTTTGAGGGCTTTGCACTTTGCTGATGAGGCTGCTACAAAAGGGTTTGGCAACCACTGTATCTGATAAGAAGAAGACTGGCAACGTTCATGCCTGGACAGAAGCAGCATCCAGTTCTCTATTCTTTCACATCTCAGTATACAGATAGGGAACTATATATTATGTTTTCACACCTCATATGGCGCAACATTATGACCCTAAGTTCTTTATATGGAATTCCATCATTTGTAAAAATGTCATCACAACAATCCCAAGAAGTTTCATATTTGGAAATATGTGAGCTTTTCCTGTTGTCTATCCATCTAGAATTATTTTGCAAGTTGACGTAAGTGTAAGTCATTTTTGTGTACCTTGTTTGAGGCTAGTCAAATATTATTTCTGGAACAATAAGTGCTTGAGTCATGTTTATTTAGCAGCTTATTGCTTCTACTATTTGGAGATGCCCGTGAAAGTATATTTGCTATTAGAAGATACATGTTGGGCCTGAATCTGGTGCATGAATTCCTCAATAACATCTGGTTTTACAATTTGATCATATTCAGAATTTACTTTAGCTCACCATTCTAATAGAACTTTACATGGTACCCGAATTTTTGGCAATTCACTGAAACCCATATAAGTGTACTTGACTTTATTTTTAATATCTTTATCTCTGTCTGTTAAGTATCCTATCATGTTCCTCAAGGACATCTATCTGTTGCATTCCACTCTATAGATGAGTTACGCATCTGTCCGACCATCTGCATTTGCAGGCTGCCCTTCTCCTTAGCACGCTTTATGCTAAGTTCATTGCTAACAAATCTGGTCTCTGCTGTTTACTTACCCTTGTATCTACCATTTTGATGCATGCCATTTTTTCCACTACTTGTTAGCACTTTCATTTGGGAAGGACAGATTTCATTCTCTCTTTCAATAATTACCATTCTTTGCAAATTCAAGTACGTTGCTCATAGTAATTTTGTTTTGACCTGGTTATTAATAATACCACACTGATTTGATCTCTAAACAGTCCACTTAATACTATTCACATTCATGTGACTTTGCTTATCACAGTGGTCAGAAGTCTCAGCTGGTGGCATCCAGTTTCTTGTAAACAAAAATAAGCCTTCTCCAAGTAATATTCATGAATGCACTGAAATGTGGGAATGGTTTCATCAAGCAGTTTTCTATCCTCTTCTTGTTTTCTATAGGATGCATTATGGATATCCAAAGCTATATACAGCAGTAGAGGATTTCACACCCTCCAATTTCTCTTCAATACTAATTGCTTTCAAAAACATCTGGAATTCAAGTAGTAACCACTTCTTCTAGCTCTCCAACTGGTCCTCCAGACTGATGGAGTCAGGTGGCTTTATTTTGCTTCCCTTTTTCTTCAAAAGCTTAAATTTTTGTTCTAATACAATGCAATAAAATTTGCAACATGAAGGGGTGCTGCAAAAACCTAGTATCTCTTTCCCGGGCCCTGTCATATGATATAAGTTAAAGTTACAAAAAGTTGCATCCCTCTCAGATGACATAGAGCTAGTGTAAATTGTTTACTACTCCAGTGATACAGCTCTATTATAAATTTCACTAGTGCACACAGTTGTGAATAGTAACAGTCAAAAATGACAGGACTCAAGTCAGTTTTCATCCTGTTCCAACTCAACTAAGCTCAAAGCAATATCAGGAGTTGCTGAGCTGTCTGTAGACTCAAGAAAACAGCTCAACATCAATTCACATTTAAAAAGGGTTTATGTTGCAACTTCAAGGGCAAGAAAGTTTTTTTTTTAATGAAAGCTTAAATTCTCAGATTTAAATCACTACAGACAAATGATTTTTTTAAAAAAAAAAAACTGCACAAGGGAAAAGAAACTAAACATTCTAAGTGTTTCTGATAGTCTTCGAAAACTCTCTTAGCTTGATGCACCTCTGGTGATGAGAAATTAAAAGGGGGCTAGAAACTTGTCCACAAACCTGCAAAAAATGTTCTACAAGACTGCAAAAAGCAGAAAAGAATTTACAAGTTTCACATGCTTTTTCTTGGTGTTATTCATGTTTTCCAGTTAAACATAAAATTCAGTATTTATCAAGTAGGGACATGTCCTTGGTAACAGGATATGGAGCTATTCACCTCTGGGGTCACTGTTTCTAATCCAACCAGGAACAATAGCAACCAAAAGTTGTTTACCATCTGCCAGCTGTTTGGTAGCTTATGTGAAATGAGTTGGTGGTCTCAGTCCATTTCCTAGTGGGCAGGTGTCCATATTATAAAAAGCACCATCACAATTGCCATCCTTGTTGACTATCTCAACAAAGAGACTGAAGAATGAATGGACATGAAGAGTGAACTATCCTCTTTCCCAAAAAAAAAGTCCCTTTAGGTCAGAGTTTAGGCACCAGGGTTGGATAGGGAAGACTAAACTAACTGCTCCCTAAACTGAAAGAATTCTATAGAGAAATAAACAGTCTAGTCTCCAATATTTACTGAAAACTAGGGGCAGATCCTCAGCTAGTGTAAATTATCATAGACCCAATGATTTCATGGAGCTATGACAATTTACACCAGGTGAAGAACTGACCCCAGAATCTCCAGTTGTAACATGTTCATGTGTTATAAATAATAAGTCAAACCTCAAGGTCCTTAGTGAATCTACATTCTTATGGAAATTAATAGGAGTTTTGCCTGAGTAAACAGTGAGTAATGGCTTCCCTGTTTGGCCTAATGATTTTAATACAGCTGAATATAATTGTTTGAACTTGACTAAGAGCTTCTGTTGGATAACAGGTTAAAAACCTATTACTGTGTGTTGTCCCACAGCAGTCAGATTTCCTCTAGACCCAACTTTTCGTTTAACCTCTCAGTGCCCTTTCCCTGAATATGTAATTGTTTTCCTGTGCGGTTAAAAGCAGCATTTTTAAGTCTTTTCATCTGAACTCTCGGGGACCTTTCCACAAAATACCACATATTTTGAATAGATGTTTTAAAGGAGTAGAAATCTAAGCAGAACAGGATTTTCATGTAGAACATTTTAGGGGATACAATTTCCGAAAGGGTATTTTTAGGAGACAGAAAAACTAACATAGAGAAAAATGAAAGGAATGAACATATTATGAAACAGGGTACAGTTTCTTTCAAGTATTCCCTACCAGCTGCTTGCTGTACCATCTGTTGTTGCCTAAGCAGCTTCCTTTTGAATGGCTTTGCACTGAAGCAGAACTGCTCTCACTGCTAGACACAATCAGGTCAGGTCAGCACTCCCCCAGCACCGAACCTGCTGCCTGTCACAACTCCCCCCATCTCGATATTTCTTACTGGCCACCAGCTCCCAGGACAGTGCTGCATTTGTCAAGAGGCCCATTTTTCATAGTTTACTTGCTATTCACACCAAGCAGAGGAGGGGACATTCTGACTTTCTGCAGGATGCAGCCAGAAGTTGCCACAATGTTGTGAGTATGAACATATGAGTCATGTTTAATCCAAAATACAGAAAACTGGGGAAGAAAAACTTCTTGATTTCTACTTTTTGCTAATTTGATCTTTCACATCATTTATGCCTGAAATATGGAAGCCTTATAATGCTGCAAGAATGTTCTAAGCTACTTTTCTTAACTTGGAATATAATTTTGCACTCTGGAAACAGGAAAAAACTCATCATCAGAGCCCTGGTGTTTGTACTTAAAATACTGCAGATTTTATTAGAACTAAGTTCTGTCCCATTAGTTAAGACCTCCTAAAATCCCTATAAAACAATGTAAGTGCTTGCAATGTACGCTTTCTATCAGTGCATTCAGATTGTTGCATAACATTAACCCCAGTTCCCTTCTCTCAGCTTCTATGAAGCTGACATCACTTCTCAGTTCTGAACACTATTCTCACCATTATACATCCAAGTCCTCTTTTCATTGTCTTTCCACTTGAGGCCGCATGGGGCAGAACACAATGGAAGTCCCCAGCTTCACACACAGGCTCCCCCAGCCTGTGAGGAACATCACGCTGGACTGATTTATTTCCAACACTGTTCCTTCTCTCTGCATCTGTGCAGGGAAACACACATCACTGGGAGCCACTTTCATGATTTTGTTGCGATCAGGATTAGCTGGATTAGGGGTTGATTCATAAGGACCCCCTGCGGCTGTGAGGAAGTTTCATCACAAGGTCAGTGTGGTGTGAACTATATTCTGTCAACACCACCACTCCTTATAGCTGACTACAAACTATATACATATATACACACACAAAAGAAAATGTTGCAAATTTGGAATATGTGAATGAACAGTTTATGGCAAGAGAGATTTTACAGATTTCCCAATCAGTCATTTAAAAAGTTGTGTATATTTCAACTCTGAGTTTCTTTAAAACAAGAATCCTGTATTAGTCATTTTTAATTTGTAAAGAACTTAGTTTAGAAGGTGGAAGAAACCTAGGGAATAACTACAGCAACCCACACATAAAACCACAGAGGAACTTTGGCACTTCTTCTAAACCCAGCCATGCAGCATGAAGATTGTTGCACTGTTGTGATTTTGTTACATAATAACGCTGTCACTTTTAAAACTGTTTAATTCCTAATTCCCTAAGTAACAGAGAATATTGATGTAAAAAAAAAAAAAAAAAAAGCAAAATGGGGTTTGGAACATCAAGAAGAAAGGTTGAATTTAAGATTTTTTTTTTAAACTACACTCATGAAATTCTTACTCCTCCACTCAGAGATTTTCCCTCCCTCCCCCACCCATAATGCTGGTTCAGCAACACAGCAAGGCATATGGAAGCTGCAACACATTTGGAGACTGCATGAAGCAAACCAAATCTATAAAGAAAGTAGTGGGACTTTTTTTGTTTTGTGTGCATGTGTATGTATTTTTTTTTTTTTTAAGAGTTGTCCCTCTTGCACAGAACTGGGCTGTTCAATCAAAGCCTTATCTGTTATATTTCTGTCTGTCTTTCTCTTCTGTTTAGCGCATTCATCAACAAGAGAAAAGGGGGTAAGCAATGGAGGCTTTGACCTGCAGCTGTAACACAATACTTTCGCACAGCCCTGTCGACCCCTGACATAAATTTTACACCACAGCTGGCATTTACACACTTAGCATTACCATATGTATAGCCTACTCTGTGCTAATTATGCTAATCACCTGTCTAACTCTCTGCTGCGAAAAATGGTTGTATTTAGCAGTCCACTGCCTACCAATACAGCTTACTGTGTGGCTGAAATGTACATTCAGATGGCCCTGAATGGCAAGATTTTTCCACGTTGCTGGCTTCATTCAGGCCACAGAAAAATTTATTCAAGTCAACTGGTTTCGGTCCGCAACAAAAAAGTTACGAGAAAAAAGTGAGTGTGTTCCTGCCCTAACATTCTAAGTCTGCTTGCAAGCAAAATGATAAATCAATTGGTGTGGGAAACAAAAAGGGAGAGAGATTTCTTTTGCAAGCCATGTGAAACTGTAGCCTATTTAACAAAAAAAAAAAAAAAAAAGAGGGGGAAAAAAAGGAAAAAAAGGTCAATCTATTTCCCCAAAACTCTAGAAAGAGCAGTTAATAGATATTTAGGCCTGATCACAATTCTCTAAAGTTGCTTGCTTTAACCTACTGTTTGAAGCACTACTAAATATGTTTTATTTTTATTTTGGTTTTTAATCTTATTAGTTGGTGGTGTTGTATCATATTTTCCATTATTTGCCTTCCAGAACCATCCTAGGGTGTAAGCAGCAAGGATGTTTACCACTGGTGTAAACCCAGAGTAGCTCTGCAGAAGTCAGTAAAGTAAAACTGGTGTAAAACTGTAAAGAGATCAGAATCAGGACAAAATGGACAGTCATACCAGATAAGAACACAAGAAACTCCATCCAGGAAAAGAAAACCAAGGAGAATATTTAAATAATGGACTTCTTTTCCCTTATAAAAGTAAAAAAAAAAAAAGCAACATTCAATTTTCAATTTAATTTGATTAGTATTTTTGCACGGCGATGCAAAAATGGTGAAGGAAGGGAAAGAGGGCAAAGCAGATCCTGATGCTTTATTCTTAAAACTTATTTTCCCCAGAGCCCTCTTACTGAGGTGCATGAGCTGTTATCTGCATTTGGATTACACTTCCAAAGGTATTAAGATAATTTATCAAATATAAATAAATTCCTACAGTCCCCAGCTCCTCCACACACACCCAGGGCAGCTATGAAAACCTAGACTTTGTCTGATAACCAAAATGCAATTCAGAGAATGGCTTCACACTTGGCAATTTCTTTTTGGTTCAAGAGGTTGGGATCTCTCTCTCTCATTTTTTTCTTTCCTTCATTATTTAAAGTGTTGCTAAATAACAAGTTACCATGCAAAGGGGAAACATGTCAGAAAAAGGTTTCTGTATTTACCAACTTACTTGAAGAAGGTGAACACACTGGAAGGTAATCTATTATTAAATACACCCAGAAGGGCATTTAATTAAGCACCAGAACAGCTCTACAATGCTTATATCCAGAAGGTGCAGCAACCCACCCAGGCTTTCCATTACACAGCATGAGGTCACCAAGAACCCTATGCCTCTGCCTTCCCCGCTTCCCATCCTTTGTTTGCTCTGTTCCACGGTGGATGAGATTGCTGTTCACAATAAGGTAAAGTGAAAAGTTTTGAGTGTCAACAATGGCCTCCTTTAATTTTGTTTAATTTTGTACATATTACAAACTTGTTTGCCTAAATTAAGCAGCCCTATCCAAGCCACATCTTGCTCTCCAGCATCTCAGTTTCAATTGCTATTCTTTACCAGTCCAAAGTATTAATTTATCTGTGCTCTTGCAGCTCCAAAAACCTGGCTATGCAGCCAAAAACACAAATAACACTACAACTACTGTGCTCATTTCAGAGCAGAGGGATTTCCCCCCCCCCACCTTTTTTTTTTTTTAAATAGGAGATGGACCACCCTGCTCTCGTGGCACAGAACACTGTTTACATTGCAATACTTGACTGTGTAATACATCTGGCATTTTTGGGCAGGATTCCTGAGCTAGGGGCCAGAAGCCCTTAAGCAATGATTTAAGGGGGAAAAAAATCATAGAAGCTAACAGTGCTCACTGCTAGTTTGTTGCACTTAACTTTTGATTATTGAAGAAAAAGCACAAATGTATCTGTGTGGTAAACAAAAGAAAACTGTTTCATTTACTTTATCTTTACATTAATAGCTGAATAACACATTACTTGTTCCAGGGCTCACTTCCTACCTCAGGTATTTGGGTGTGCACCACTGTGTATGTGCCTTCTTAAAATATCTGCTTCTGCGTGTGCAAACCTGCACATGGGTAATATCCCGATGTTACAAATACACACACAGAGTGACGATTTGAGGCTGGAATGGAGCTCTAGTATAAATCTCTAAAACAACATCCCTGATTCTCAGAGGGAGTCAACTTAATGGAGCTCAGTCTTCCATCTCTGGCATATTTTGTTCAGACCTGAATGAACTACATTTTCCCAAAATACCAAACTAAAGTAAAAGTTGAAATGTTTATTTAAGAAAACAAAATTAAAGTCCTCCTCTCATAAAAATGTACATATGTATATATTCAGCAGTTTCCCTTAAGTACATTTTATCTTCATATACCAATGCCTTTTGCAAAATTCAGGATGGGTAAACAAACAAACAAACAAACAAACAAACAAAAACCCCAAGAATCTCCACATGTCCAGAAAATAATCAACATAAATTTTATTTAAAATTTCCTATTAAAAGAAAGGGGATTTTTTTTTCACTCAAAAAACAAGCACTCACACATGCAAACACAGAAAGAAGAAATTTTGTTTCCTCTACTTCTTGTGAATGTAACTTCTATATCTTTAAACACACACACCACATTAATACACAATGGACCAAATTTATCCTTGGTCTAACATCAATGGAATTATTAGTTACACCAAGGATAATTATGGCCTATTTTACTTAGGTCTCTTGATTAACATTTAACTTATAAATGCAATAACAAAAATATATACCAGTTGGCCTTGGCCACTGTCAGAAGACAGGATGCTGAACTAGGTGGACCATGGTCCGCTCCAATATGGCCCTTCATGTGTCTTTATGTTCTTATTATACACAATTCAAGGGCGAAAACACTACTTTGCTATTCTTCATGGGTCAAAAGCTATTGAGAAAGGAAACAGCTATCAAAGTACACTATACACTTTCAATATGGACAGTGCATTTTTAATAATTCTGAATGCTCTGCTATTAAAGTACTATCTGTGTAATCTGTTTCCTCAACCATGCAGAGACAATCTACCCGGGTAGCTTCTATTAACAATATTTAAAGTTGTGCATCTAAATCTTCCTAAACTTTGAAGGGAGAGTAAGCTCCTTAATATAGCGATGTCAGTTTGTGATTAAGGAGTTCTATTATTTCTTCAGCTTTTCCAGATAGAGTTAGTAACAAATGCACATGCGGAAAAGACCTCCTGGGAAGAAAGAGGTGGGGAGGGGGGGCAAAAGGGGGGGGGAGAGAGAGACTATGAGATATGGAAGACTAAGAAAATGCAATATATACGATTGTAGTTATGCAGAAATAGGGTGGACACATGATATTACTGTCCATTTAAAATAAAGGACAGATAAAACAAGGCTATTCAAATTTTGTTCTTCAAATTCAAAATGATCAACTTTATTTAGTAATTTAAGTCCTATATGATCACCTTTAGCGATGACATATTGTGCAAAGTCAGGAAGACAAATTCTGCCGAATTTGCAAAAAAGAACAACTTCACATGGAATAGTATTGCAAGGTCTACCCAAAAATCAAAATCTGACCAAATGAACTTTTTCCAAATTCTGTCCATTAAGGGCATAAGGAAAAAGACACTCTTAGGGGCATAGTCTAATATGGGTGAATAGTGATATAAATGCATAACTCACATTTGTGTTAAGAGAAGTCATGCCCATAAGCTGATGAGTGTCAAGTTGAGAACATACCCCAATAGCTACTAAAGGGAAAGCTGTTGCAGACAAGTTAAAGTTAGCCTCCTAGTGGACGCAGCTCTAGCAGGTCACAGAGAGGTCAGCTTTGAAGAAGAAATCCAAATGAAATATAAACATGGCATTGTGGAAACCAGACAAATCTCCCATAGCTTCGTCCAGCCAGCACTAATCTAGGCATCAGCTGTGGAGCATAATCTAAACAAATGGATCAGTCGGTTCATACATCTGGAAGCTGTCATATTTGGAGCCTCCTAAAAGTTGTGTGTAACTCAAACATCTATTTGCATGTACTAGCCTTTAAACCTGATGAAGGGTCAAAAATTGCTACATGAATACACAGTGTAGTATTACTACATTCTGGGAAGCCAACTGCAGACATCATTTGATAAGGACTGGATTCTCTCCTGCCATGGAAAAAATAATTAAAATGAATAAAGCAGAGGAGGAGGAAGAAAAACCACACAAGAAGCTACAGAGCTTTCCTTGAGTCATCACCTTTACAAGAGACTTGGGTAGTCAGGGATTTTAGAGGCCTCTCACAACTCTGTGGATCTCGATGATACACTGGGGAGGAAAAAGCTATCCTCACAGAGACAGAAACCATCTAACAAGTATGACTTTTGCTCCTTTCACACCCAGCTCCCTGGCTCCAGAACTCCAGTGAGAGTTGCACTTCCAGTAGCGTGGCTTCCCCTGTGGCTTCTCAGCACAGGTTATGGGGGCCCCAAAGAAAAGCAACACAGATTTGATCTATATTACTTTATGCCTGGATTTCTGCATGGAAATCCCTAGGCTCCATATGGAAGAATGCTGCAGAAAGTCCCCTCCCATTCATTTCACTACCACCAGAACTCTGCTGGGTACAGGAATTCACATGGAGCACAGGAGGACAGAGGGGATAAATGATGCAATGGAGGCCATGATCCTCCCCAAACTAACACACACATTTCAAGACAAAATAGGAGGCCCCCAGTCCATGCCCAGATCCACTGGGGACAATCTGATCCAGAGACAGAGCATGCAGCAGATGGAAATAACCATAAAGAAGCAAGCTTTCAGACTTCAAGCCAGTACTTATATTTTAAACAAACCAACCAAAACTGTACTGATGTTTCAGAGTATTTAGAACTCATGAATAGAGCCCTGCATGGATGCAAATAAGTGGATCCGTAAGTGACCCGCATCTGCAAGAAATGGTCTGCGGATATCCATGTTGTATCTACGGATGCGGATATCCGCGAATATCCACATATTTGCAGGGCTCTCGCTCTATGCAGATAAAAATATGTGGATCTGTATCCGATCTGCATAAACAAGAAATGGTCCACTGATATCCGTGTTGTATCTGCGGATGCGGATATAAAGGCGGGTATCCATGGATTTGCAGGGCTCTGCTCATGAAAGCTATAAACGTGATTGCTTTGGAAACTGAGATACTCTGTCATCCACAGAATACTGAAAGCACAAGAAATGGCAATGTATTTATTTTATACAATTTTGTGCAAATCTTTGGTGAAATCCTGGTGCATTGAAATCATTGGCTACACTTGGGTGAAATCTTGACTTCAGTGGGAGTTTTGCCATTGACAGCAATGGGGGCAGTATTTCACCCTTATCTTTGAAATAAAGTAAAGAGTGACCATGTGTGGTGTTTTGAGTACTGCCATAATAATAAAAATAATATTTTCTTTTAAGTACAAGTTTCTCCACCCTGCCTCACAACAGCGTATCTCCCTGGTCTGAAATTACCATATGTAGAGAAACAGTATAATTGAGTCTTCATGTCCATTCTAACCCCTGGCTTGGGGGGCTGGCAACCCAATAAGTAAAAAGAGCCATTTTTAAAAATTCCTACAATAGCCAAGTATTTTGAGAGCCGCAATGGGTGTAGCCTCCTGGGGGGGGGGGCAGCCCAGGATACCTGCTGCAGGGTTCCCTGGTAGTGGTGGAGAGCCCAGAACCAGGAGTGGGTCCTGGACAGAGGCTCCCAGTGGCCTTGTGCAGCCCCCTCCCCCACACAGTGTCCTCTGGCTGCAGGGGGGTGAGAGGGATGTTGCCTGGAGCCACAAGTAGGCACCCAAAGAGCTGCATGCAGCTCCAGAGCTGCAAGTTGCAGACCCCTGCTGCTCTCCAAAAGATTTTAACATGGCTAAGAGTGTTTGTAATGATGCAGACACCTGCCCACCATGAACTGGACTGAAACTAACAATGACCCCGTATTTAACGCATGAGCTTTAAAGTGACAGCAGACATATCTCCAGTAAACAAAACAAGTTTAGCCATTTTCACTTAACACTTCAATATTTTAGAACAGAGTTAGTTCAAATAAAGACACAAGGTACTGTCATCCCTCACTTGCACACTTTAAACTAACCTGATACTTATCCATTAATTATTTCAAATTGCTGTTGACCTTCAAAATAGAAGCATAAACTCAATCATTCTATAATTTTGATGACAGTTAACTTTTAAAAGAAATAAATTTTGTTCCCATTAATAGATCAAATTAATAATTTTATATTGACTACAATCCCAATGCTTCTGCCCCTGGGCTAGTACATGATACTTTAGACTACTACTTCCACTTTTGCTGGACATTAAAGTAGAACCCCATTTATTGAAACAAAACAGGACACATAAAATTTATTCAGATAAACAACAGATTTCGTAGTGCACTGCACTCCACATCTGAATTCAAGATACTGCGAATTTATGAATAAGTAAGCTTCTGTGCTGAATTACTTCCTTTCCTGCCATCTGATCCTTACAACTTTCCATTAGATTTGGTATCACTCTCTGCTACCAACCAATTCATTTAATTTAAATATTTGTTACAAGTTCTTATCATAACCAATAGCTAGTTATTCGTTGGATAAATTTATGTGAAATACCAAAAAAGTCTTTTGAGCTCCCTTAGAATTATATCCTCCTCTCTCCTTCTATTGTGTTGAAAGGTTCAAATGGTCATAAATTGTGACTGGAAAGGATTACTTAGGTCAAAGCATGGCACTGGGGTTCAGCAGTAGATTAACTTCTTCTCTACCACTCATCTACTTTTTGTCAATGCAGTATTACAAAAGTAGGCACAACTGTCTAAGACCATGAAGGGAGGTCCCAGCACTATCCAGCTCCAAACAGATGAGGTCCTGGTACTGCGGAGAAACTTGAGACAAACTCATGTAAGTTGCAACAGTTCTGACTGGGCCAATTCCTGCTGCCTTTATTCAAGAAAAATAAACTGATTTGGCCTACTGAGAGGAATGTGTTCTTTAACAGTAGCAGATTCCCCTAAGTCTATCACTTTATCACCTTCCATCCTTTGTCTTTCTAGAAAGAGTACTGTAAAGTTAACTGTCCTACACACCATTTAAGGAATCCCCTCCCCTCTACTTCATTCACTTTTATTTCCTCCCCTTCACCCCACTCCTGAGCTGTTTAGGCAGATTAATTTCCTATTACTTTACAGCTTCAAAGGGGAAGGTGACTGCATAATAGGATTTACAGATAATTTATCTTGATTTATGCATTCTGTTTAACACTATTGGCAGTGGGGACCTTAGCATGCAAGCTACATCTATCTTGCCCCAAACATCGATTCAGTTGTGCTTGGAATGTGCTTTATTTGTTCCAGGTACTGAAGATGAGCTTTCCACATGTCTGCTGAGACATCCCTCCCCTCTGTTTCAACCTGCCTGGTGAAAAAGAGCTCTGCATAGCATACTCAGTTGGTCTGTCAAATAACTGTTGTTGCAAACAGCCATATGCCCTGTGACAGAACAGAATCAGCTGCATCACTTTTGCCAAACAGAAGGACCTCTGACATGGAGTCTTTGCACTGATACCTTTTTCTTAGTTTCCTGATTGGAGGAAGAAAGGTGAGAAATGCAGTGCAAGGAAGGTAGAATGAAGTGGCAGAGAAAAAAGAGAGAAGCCGCTCTCCCCTGGTGATCTGCAACAACCCTCGCCAGCAGTCACTTTTCAACTGTTATATAGCAGAACCTTTCTTTGGGGATGGACCCGCACATTTGCTATGGGATACAAAGGCCATACCTCTGCTACCCATCTCTTTACTGGCTTAGGTTCTTATGGGTGGGTCTACCACCAATCACAGTGGTAGCTGGCACCTTGGTGTTCATGAGAACAGGGTGTCTTGCAGACAGAGGTACTTCAAAATAACATTAACAGTTAATTGGACCTGTGACCCCATCTATACCCCAACAAGATTCATCCACAGAGGAAATAAATGAAAACTCCCACACAGCAGCAACACCCACAAGTGCAGAGAGGAGCAAGGTGAGCAATCTCCAAATTTCCAGCACATACAGTTACAAAAAGAAGGTCACACAGACCCACCTGCAAATAGATCTGTGTCCTTAAGATACCATGCCATGACTTTTCTTTGCACAGCAGGCCAAAATTGAGCTTTCTGGGGCCTATGCAATAATAATAGTTAATATATTGGTGGTTGTGACTCTTTATGATGAGCTCAGTGCCAACATCAGGGAAAGTCCCAGTGACTTTTCAGTCATGGAGGAATGTGAACTGTTGGAGAAAAGAGTTCACGGATCAGACAGAGGGTACCATGACTGTGAGACACAAAGGAACCATTAAAATATTCTGGGAAACAGCAGTAAGGATGATGGGTTTAAAAATTTTACCTCTAAGACACTGTTGTTGCCAAGAAAGACTCAGGGGAAAACCACCTGGGTACCAGTATGCACACCAAAGGCCAAGTGTGTTGACACAAATTGTTAGTAGGGAGTCTAGTAAAAGAACACTGCAAGATGAAGAGCTGCTTCTTTTTTCTATCTTTCTTTTTCTTTTCAGAGCTTGCCCACCAGGTGTGTTGTTGCAGGTCTTATATAAACACTTCAGCTGCAATAACTTTAAATATACACCCCTAGTAATTTGTTTTGGACTCTGGATGATCTCAAAATTCATTCAAACTTCATTCTCATTACTTATAATTAATTCTTTGTTAGGATATTTTAGGTTCATAGTTCATTCTGCATGCTTCAGTGGCATAGCATCTTCTATGTTCCGAGTATTCAGAAATGCATTACAAGTTGGTCTTTAATGTAAACACTGACAACTCCTTGAGAGATTTTCAAAAGTTGGAACAAAATAAAACATTTTATTGCAACGGCAATGAATGTACCTTTTATATAATTTGTCGTGCTCAGCCAATATCGTTGTGCATATTCAAATAATCTTATTAAACAAAGCATAAAAGCAGAATAAAAGACCTATTCCAACAAACACATCAATTCAGTTTACAGCTTGTGGTAAAGAGAGCTTTCTTAAGATGCTAAAGTGTGAAAATTGGTACTTAGCATCATTTTACAGCACTTCTACACAGAAGGAACATTATTTTCCAAAACAACCTCTCCCCTGGCCTCTTCCCGCTCAGTTCCTCATTCTGCACTCTCTTCTGTTTATACTTTTAACCACAGAAATATGCAACTGCTTTTCTTTTGGTTTATTTGTATAGCACCCATGTTCGTGATGAGAAGACTTATACAGTCTCTGCTGAGAAAGCACACAGTCTAGTCAGACTTTTCTGTTGATGGCCCTACAATGGCAGTCTGGGAGGGCTGGGAGTTAATTTAATTTAAATTAAGAATATTCTCTTTCATCTTAATTAACCAACCTTTTCTGTAATCTAGGAATACAGGTTTCCAAATTCCTAAGTTTAATAATATTTCACTGATTTGAAAACTAAACTCAATAAATGTGAAATTAGATATGCCAACTTTGTACAGCCAACTATATTACGAAGTAACACAGGCTGCAAAAATTCTGAGGACTACTAAAATTCTGAGGGCTACTAAGTTAATCTTTGCACTGGGGAAAAATTTTTCCCCCCCATGCAACACGAATGCCATGAAAAGAGATCAAAGCAATGACAAAACCAAATGGCTATTTTGTAAATCAGATTTTTTCAAAGGCCATTTTTTTGCTTGTTGCTCACACAGGAACTGTCAGTGCTGTAATCAGGGAGATCTGACAGGAAAAACAGGTGGCGTGAAATGGGACCACCATTCCAGATAACTGACTAGTAGATATACCAGAGTCAAAACACTAAATCACTGCCTAATATTGCCATCCAGTGTTATCAATGAAATTTCCATCAGGAGGCAGACTTGAAGAAGCGAAGAAGATTATGAGACATTTAATTTAAAATGCCACAAGAGAATCACACGAAGAGTGAAGATATGAAACAACTGTTGAAAAAATATACAAAACATATCTTTGGAAGTATAAATTAGGACGAACAGCCCCTTGTGAACTATGTTTGCATCTCAGCTTCTGAATGCACCTCTCTCTCACTGGATACAACCCCGCTACATTCTTACTCAGCATGTCTAAATAGAGGCTGCAGGATGGTTCCACCATAGACTAGTCGTTCTCATCTTAAAAACAAACAAACAAAGCCCACAAAAACGCTGAATGGGTTTGATAGGACAGCCAGTGGAATAGAATCGCCATGCTTCATCCACAAAGCAAGACAAACTACCCCCATGGTCTAGTGATCCCTCTCCTTTCACTCTGACCTCCTCTCTCAACATACACAGGGCCTTTCAGTAGTGGTTATTTATGCAGCTCTCCATATTATTTTTTATGAGCCAAACACCACTCTAAACTGCTCTAACCTAAATTCAGAGTAACTACTGAGGCCAAAGAGTTAGTTGGGAGTTCCACCAACATCACTCGGGGCAGAATCTGAACCTAATCAAATGCCGTTCTGAAAAAATATGGGCTTGATTCTCCCGGCCAATGGTGTAAATCCGGAGTAACTCCCTTGGCATCAATGGAGGCAGGGGACAGTAAAGCCCTCCTACCCGAGAGAAGGCGCAGGCCCAAGGACCTGCAATGGGAGCTCTGGGTGCACAAGGACCGTAGGATGGGGCCCTTTTACTGGCTATATATTTTTTTAAAAAACCCATACAACCCGCTTAACCTCCAGCCAGTCCCTCTCAGTAGCACTTCTACCCTGCTGACTAAACCTGCCAATGCGATGCAGAATAACGACCAGTGTAAAAAAGCTGCCTGGCTAAATTTGCTGGTCTCCTGCCCCCCCCCTTTTTTTAAGGGGGGGGAGGGCAGGAAAAAGCCACACAACTCAACCTGGTTTTAATCTTAAAAAACCCGAGCCCTCTCCCCAGCAGAGCTGGGCCCCCACCCGCTTGGAGACATTAATCTGCTCTGCAAACAATCCAACGTGCCTTCCAGTCTGGGCTTCACGGCTTGCTGCCTTTTTTTTTTTTTTACCTTGAGACAAATGTTTTTTCCCCGCAGTTGAAAGCTGTCCAAAAAAACAGGACCACACACACAGCCCTGCCGGGCTGCGCTGCTCGCCTTCCTGCAGCCAAGCCGGGCCTGGGGAGGGCGCCCGAGCTCCCAAAATGGCGGAGCAGAGGGGTGGGCTGCTCCCAGCATCACAGACATTCCTTTCATGCTGCTATAGTGGGAAGGGGACCTACCACCACCAAACACACCCCAAACAACACCCCGCCAGCATTGATCCCCCCCACCTTCACCCCCCGCAAGCAGACACAGTGAGGCAGCACCTCCCCTCCAGTCAGTCTGTCCTTCTTCTTCCATCCTCCTCCACCCAATACACCCCCTCTCCCCCCATAGCCAAATGCGGCCCTCCAGAAGAGATCACCCCACGCCCCCTGGTAGGGTTCACCTGGCTCCCTCCCAACCGAACTGCCAAGCAATCCCCATGTCCCCTTGCTGTCAGGAAGGTGGGTTCTTTCTAAACACACCCACCCTGGTGCAGATCTGCACCAGTCCCTGAAAATGAGAGAAGTGGGGTGAGAAGGGGTAAGGGGGGGTGCCAAAAGGATAGCAATCTGATCTCATCTTACCTTCTACCCAGAGCTCCTCCACGTTGGTTTCGAGATTAGCTGCCCTTAATCCCACAGCGAAAGCCCCAAATATCAGGAGGCCAACAACCAAAAACTTTCCGCAGTTTTTTTGAATGTAACAGCCCAGTTTAAATAATAGTCTCTGAAACTTCGCTCTCAGCCACAACGGTGCTTTTCTTCCAGTAGCCTTTCCCTGCACGGCAAAGAAAGGTTAGCAGTTAGACGCCTGGACATAAACTCGCACACCGAATGCACGTAGCTTTTGGGGGATGGGGAGCAACCAGAGGCAAAGCAATCTTTCTTGCATAAAGGCAAACACCCTCACTGTGTCCCTGTGACTGAGCCTGATATTAGGACAGGCTGTGCCATTAAAAAGACTCCATGACCTTGCTGAGCAGTTCTGAACCTGCACGCTGTGCAGTTGTGTGGATGTGCGTTTGCTGGTGCGTCTCCTATTCATAAATCAATGCACAGTTCTGAGATTACATCACTGCTTGAGATCTGCAAAAATGAGACGGACAGTGCATGCTCCCTGGTCTAAGCCCCCGAACACCCCCTTCTTGTCACCAAGTCACCGCTATCCATTCAAGTTGCAAAAATTCATTCACGCTAGCCAGGTTCACAACCCTAGGGGAGAACTAATCAATGCAGCTGAATTGCAACGGGGCGGGGGGGGGTCTCTTTTCCTGTTCTTGTTGCATCTCTCGGGGGCTGACTGGGGTCTGCCGGTGGGGAAAAGCTACCCTGCAACACTTTCCTCCCCTGTCCCCCCATGCCCGGCTCTCAGCCCCAACTCGGCAGCCAAGGCATCTTCCACGTGGTTAGCAATGCTGTAAAACCATCAGCTTAACAGCAATTCACTTCCACACAGTTTGGAGAGCTGATTAGGAAGCAGAGCAGCCCTCCGTAACCCACGACACGATTTGTGAACGGAAGAGGGCAGCCACATGGACTTTGGGGGGTCCCCCCCCCCCCTTTCGCAAAGCCCAAAAATCCGCTGCCGGGACCGCACCGCTCTCTGAAGCCAGGCAAACGGCTCGCCGTTGTTTCCTGGGAACATTTCTCCCCCTGGCCAAAGAGCAGGGCTGGCGCGCGCCAGGCTCGGCTTTCCCTCAGCTCCCTGCCCCTGTGGAGCCTTTTTATTTTTATTCCCCCGCCGCCTCGCCCGGCAGCTGGAAGGTGGCAAGGCGGGTCCGACTTCCATCTTCCCTCAGCCGCCGGGGGTGAAGCCCGCCGAGCGGCTCTGCCCCCGGGACGCCGCGCGGAACAAAGCGGCGCGCCGGGCGGGAGCGGGAGCGGGAGCGGCAGCGGAGCCCGTGGGAAGCCGGGGCAGGGTGCAGGCGGGGCGCGTGCGGCAGTGCCCCCTCCCCTGCCCGGGAAGGCGCGGCGGGCACCTTGGCGATTTGCTGCAAGGCGAAGGCGGCGTCGCAGTAGCTCGGCCGCCGCAGATAGTCCGGATCCGGCGCCGCGGCGCGCCTCTTGCTCCCGCTCCCGCGCCGCCTCCGGCCGCCGCTCTCCGGCTCCGCCAGGTTAGCGGCCGAGGCCATGTTGCCGCCGCCGCCGCGCTGCTGCTGCTGCCGCCGGGCGGCTGTGGGCGCCCCGCGGGCTGGGGGCGCGTCTCTCCGCAGGCTGACAGGCCGGCGCTTCATGCCGCCCGGGCTGCCTCAGCCCCCGCGCCTCCCATTGCACCATCTCGCGGGGCTCGCCGCCGCCGCCGCCGCCTCTCCTCCCGCAGCAGCGGCGCTGCCCCGCGCCCGCGCCCGCTCAGCCCAGCGCCGTCGGCGGCTGCCGGCGCGGCGGGGAGGGCGGCCTGGCTCTCCGGCGGCGGGTGTGCAGCAGCCAGCAGCAGCGCCGCGCTTCAATAGCTGAGCTGAGCCAGAAAAAAGGGACTCTCTCCATTTGGATCGGGAGGAGGAGGAGCGGGGCGGGGGGAGAAAGGGAGAGGAAAGAGAAAAAGCCTCCAAAGCCCGCCCCCGGGGCTGTCAGATGGCCGGGCTCCCTGCGCCGCCATTGGCTCGCGGAGGGCAGAAATTACTCAGCAAACAGGACTATTATTAGCTGCTTAGCAACAGCTCACCAAAGTAGAGAGACCACCCAGGCGGGCCAGCCTTGTGTGTGCATCTCCAGCTTCAGGGGGAGCCTTAAAGAGATCCAGCCTTCTTTGCATGTAATACTCCCATTAAGGCATGCCTCCCCCTTTCTTCTGCCTCGCCCGGCAAAGCCTTTCTCCTTCGGCTCTGGCGCTTTTGGGGAGACGCGCACGCACCCCCGGTTTCCCCGCGCGCGCTCGAGGCTCCGAAGCAGGGGTGCCTCGGGAAGGGGAAAGGCCCGCGCGAGCTCTGCAGCCCTTCAAAGAAAATCCTTTTAGAGGCACCTTGGCCTCAAGCTGCAACCAAGCCTGGGAGGTCCGAGCTGGATTCCCAGGCTTGCACAAATAATGACAGGGTGGTGGATGCTGCGGTGGAAAGTGCCAGATTTTTCTCTTTTCTTTCCCGACTGAAGAGAGCCTCGGTCCCTGCTAGAAAACAAGCCCCTCCGGGAAGAAAAAGGCAACGCCAGCGTAAGGCTTAAAACCAGGGGTTTGCGACTGTGCAGCGGACAGTTGGCTTCCCACTCTCCCACTGAAATCTCAGGGG
The DNA here is from genome assembly GCA_007922195.1 of Podocnemis expansa. NCBI lineage: Eukaryota > Metazoa > Chordata > Testudines > Podocnemididae > Podocnemis > Podocnemis expansa. The sequence goes on from ML681982.1 coordinate 26,785,452, forward strand.
GGTGCCTTTAGTACGTGCCCGCGGAAGATTAATAACATGTAAAACTGGCAGCTGCTAAATGCTTTTTGGAAGCCACGTGAATCGCTAGATTGTGTCATTTTTGGCCTCCCCTTTCCACCTTTATTTCAAATCAGCCATTCATTGATTTTTTTTTTTCTTTTCCAATGTTCCACACGCTGCCAAGTCCACAGGCCAGGGGTTTTGACTCTAAATGCAGGGAAACCAGCGTGGTTGCTTTTTCATTGATCGAAGCCCCCAGTTGTCACCGAGCTCGCTTTCCGTGTGCTTTACGGGTGAGAAAAAGTCCAGCCTTGGCATTACTGCCTTGGAAGATCTGGGGTGACACAGAGCCAGGGCTTGATCTTTTCCTTTTTTTTTTTCCCCCCCCTTTCCTTTCTCCCCTTCTTTACTCACGCAGGCTTGCCAGTGAAGTTAGCCCTGCGTGTGCAAGGAGGAGGCACTTGCCCCGTGCAAGGCTCCGTTTCCCTGCATTGGCAGGCGGCTGGCTGGGAAATGCGGCCTGTCGCTTTAAGGTGCACACGGTGTGTGTTCATTGAAAAAAACAGCCCGCTCGGAAAGGAAGGGGGAGGAGCGGGGGAGGCGGGCCCGGGGCTGTCACGTGACAGGCGGGCCCGGCGCGCGGGGCTGGGCTTTGGCGCGCGCCGCGCCGCGAGTGCAGGCGCTGGTGCGCGGGGAGGCCGGGGGCGAAATGCAAAGGGGCAGGGACGAGGCTAGGCTGCGATGCAGCCAGCCGGGGCCGGGGCGAGACCGGGGAGGGGAAATAGCGCTTCACCCCCTAGTCGTGAGCCGCTGGTGCTGCTGCGGGGAGCAATGCCAGACAAGCCATAGTACATTCCTGCAGCAGCTCTCCCCCTTTACGTTAGCCAATACCGCGCCGGGCTGAGTGCCGCTGGCCAATAGCGCGGGGAAAGGAGCCCTCCCATTCAGCTCCGCTCAGCAGCTCGGGGCTGAGCGCCCACGGGCTCCCTTAGCGCCCCGCTCCCCCGCCACGGGCCATGGGGGGGTCCTGTGCAATGGGATCCGCTCTGGGGGCAGCTGCTGATGCAGCTGGTAGCAGCTGGGTGGGTGACAAGCCGGGCCACTGTTCTCAGGACTTGAAATGGTGTAGGGGGTGCTCGCTAATTTGGTATAACACTGTTACTAGCTGACAACGGGGGGGTGGTAGGGACATCCCTGTCTGGGGAGCCCAGCTTCACTTGCAAAGCCCTCCTACAAACTGCAGGCAGGTTTTGCAAAGAGGTTTCGCCAAGCCTACTCCAGGCTGTTGCTGGGGGCGCCCGCCCCCCCCCCCCCCCCCCCCCCCCCCCCCCCATCTAACTGGAAAACGCCTCAAATGTAACTGCCTGCGGGAGAGACATAAGCCAAACGGGGGAAAAAAGACCTGTGTGGTGGTGAAAGAAATACAAGTGGCCAAAGCAAAAGGAATGGAGTAAAAACTACGGGCCACAGGAGCGGCTAGATACCTAACGGATATAAAACCCCAAACGGGCGCAGTGTAAGGAAAAGCAGTTATTCTGGTGAATAGAGGCAGTGTGGTAAAATTAAGTAATGGCATTTAGCTGACAGGGGATTCCAAGGTCATAACATTCACGCGGTGATGTCACTGACATTTTGTTCACAACTCTTACTAATCTATTGCTGGCCTGAGGGCTGGAGGTGCTTTTGAAAATGCCACCACGTTGCAGACTAGGTTGTTCATTGCCCAGCTGCGGGGGTGGGGGGGCATGTAAACTAGAAACAACCCTTGTCCGCTGGAAACCGACATCTGGAGCTATTACGTAGCAGTTGCATTTATTGCTCAACATTAGAAATCGATGAATTGGTAAAACAAACAAACAAGGAGTCTTGCGGCACTGAAAGACTAACAAATATATTTCTTGCATTGGTGTCTCAGACTAATGTTGCTACCGTTCAACCTGCACAGTTGTGGTGGTGGGAAAGGCGCTCAAGCCTTTCAATGTGGCTGCATTTTAATTTTAAACTAGCTGAACATTAATCTTTAAAGTTTAGGTACATCAGAGCCTCAGATTTCCTCCGTTTGCATGCTGTTGGCTGAGCTAACTTTTCAGGATTTCACACAATAGCCCCATGCTCATAAATTCTTGCTACTGGTTCCAGAACTCAGTTTGGGGACTCAAATTTAACAAGCACTATCTTAATCTCCCCTCGCTCCCTGTGGTCTGTTTTTTCATATGCCAGAGATGAATTACTGCAGGGATCTAATTGGCCTTGTTTCTGTAATTTTTTTTTTTAAAGGAAGAAGTGTCAGTGTAAAAGTCTGTCTCAACTTGGGTGGTCAGAGCAGTGACTGCCCCCAATTTGCCTCATTGCTGATGCATGCGAGTGCTACATTCCCAGCGATAATGTTGTTCCTAATCAATCTGCCCTTATTTACATTTGTAAGCATTGTTGGCTTTAATATGCATGCCCTGTGCATGTAACTGAGGCTCGACACCAGGGTTTTTTAACTTCCACAAATCACAAGGATCCCACTGATTTCATATAGAGCTGGCTTTACGGATGAAGGCCCGGCTAAGGTGTCAGTTGGGAAGGCAGATCTATCCTGCCTTCCCCTATGCATGTTCACTCAAGGTTTGTGAGCAACAACCTCAGGGCTCTGGACACATAGGAGTAATCTCCAGCTGGCCCTTCCTTTCTTACAGTGCTCTACATTTTATGCAGTGCAATCTTCCATGCAAAGAGCTGAGTTTTCACTATAAAACCTAAGATGTCAGAGCTTTACAGGTTCCCAAATAACTTATGTATCACATCTAACTGATGTTAATTATGGGTGAGAAATAATTACATTGGTTTTTGTTTCTATTTTCTTCCACTTTTTCCAACCTCTCAGGGGCCAGGCCATAAAGAAGAACATTGCCCTAGCATCCGGTTACATTAACCCAGAAACCACACTGAAACAAAACACCTGCACTGCACAGATTGTTTGTTTGGATGTTAGGAGCCAGCGGAGCATTGGATGGCAAAGCGACCTGCAATGAGCTAAATTGCCTTTCCTTTTCTAGATTTGCTTGGCTTTTGCCACTCAGCCACATAAAATATGGGTCTATTTCTGGTCTAAAATCTCCCATATTTGGGGCAGGCTGGCTCTCGCCATGGATAAGGCTGCATTTGACATCACAGAGATCACCCATTTAATTTTAATTCGTTTGATGAACTTTCCTGCTCCCCCTCCCCTTTGAAGAAACTCCTCTGCACAGTTCTCAGTCGAGCATCTCTCCATTTGTTCTCCCAGGCGACTGGCTGAGGCAGATGCAGGGCAAAGACATTGGTAAACGTGCCAGGGCTTGGGAAAGCATCAAACAGCATGAATCAAACGCTGCTCTCTCTCTCTCTCCACCCCCCCCCCCAACCCTGGTCCCCTCCTCAGGCCTGTAAGAAAGGGAACTGCTCTAGCCAACTTGTCAAAATAATGCGGCTAATTACCCCTGATCTCCTTTAATGGAAAGCTGCTCCGCACGCCACAAAGGAGTAAATGAGGGATCTACAGCATAAACCCAGGGGCGAAGGCATTTCAGCCACAGAGAGCTGCCACCAAAATCCCAGAGACCCTCGCATTCACCAAGATGCACGAGCAGGTTAGGCAGGGTGGGCGGCCCAAGGCCTTGGGGAGAGCAGCAACCATCTCCTAACTTTATGCCTGGAGGAGATCCCAGTGGGCGTAAACCTTGTCATCCTCTGCTAAAGGCTCCTTAGCTTTATAAAACAGGGTCCGTCTCAAACCAGATTCTTGTTCTGGCAAAGTGGCCTTCAACGCGCACGGAGGGCAGGAAAGCTACACCCACCAATTCGTAACCATTCTGGACAGCATCATGGCCCTGTAACTATATACCTCAAGCCCCGCATTTGGCAGAAGGCGGGCCATTCATTTTCACGATCTCTGCCATCAGGCCTTGCATGAAAAAAGCTGAGCTACACGATCCCTTTGACCCACTGCTGGAGCAACAAATTTATTAGAGATATAGGCGTGAGAAATGAAAAGGAAGTAAAACAATTCAGGCTCATTGTGTGTCTTTCTTTCATACTGCTAATCCGGTTTACACATCACGCCTACATGTCTCAATAGGGCTTTATACACTGTGGCAAAGGCAGAAGAAAATAAAAGGTGTGTGTGTGTGTGTGTGTGTGTGAGTGAGAGAGGAAGAGAGTGAAAGAGAAAAAAATAAAGATAAAACTGGGAAGAGCAAGACGTTTTAATTCAGAGTGGGCTGCCTTGTCAGTTTTCCATCTAGCCGCTCATGAAAGCAAACAGATTTTTAAAGGACTCTCACCCCCAAATGCTGACTTCTGTTCAAATATATTGTCAGATTATAATCTAACGACACAAAGACTCTAATAGCCCTAACCAGAAATTAGATACACTTATCAGACTGGTGTTGAAATGATGTGAAAGACCCCCGATCTAGAACTGGTAAATGCTATTCGGCTGCAGGGTGGCAAAAACCCACCTTAGCTCCACATTTTATTTGTAATTATTCTGCAGTGCCAGACATTTTGCAGCCCATTTTGCCACAGTGCACACTCAGGCAAAATCTTCTACTGATTCAAGGTATTTAGAAAACAGGTATGTTATTGACTAGACCAGGCCATGTCAACATCTGTACATGCTGTGTGCAGGGGGTACTAGGGAGGAAACAGAACTAGGCTATTTAAATACTACATTTGATTAAGATCATCAGCTTCTTTTATGATGTCAGTTACAAACACACACGTAGCCACCAGGAGTACAGTATGTGTTGTACCAACATCAGAGATTGGCTTCAGGTCTCCAATGTGCCCATTTTATTAGGGCTAAAGCTATCCAGTCATAACCTGAGTGTTGTCTTTTTGAGGGCTCTATTACCTATGCAAAACACATAACTGGTCCCAACACTGCAGTTATAGGGTCAGTCAGTTCCTATGGTACAGTCCTCATTTGCAGTCATTTATAATTTGACTATGAAAACCGATACTGAACTGTAAATATAAAATACAAAACCTCAAGAATGCAAATATTTTAAGACACCCTACTTCTCTTTTACTCAGTATAAGAAAGGCAAAGAACCAGAGTCTTCTTTTGGCCACAGTCATGGTACCCAACAAAGCCTGGCTTCGCGATTTATCAAGCTTTCTGTGGTGTAGGCTGTTTCAGTAACACAAACTATGAAAACATCTGAAAGGCTGAAATTCTGAACTGATCCACTCCTCCTCTACCTGGGTGATTTTTCCAAAGCGTTCTCACCAAACATCTTTACTTCAAAGCGTTCAAAGGAGTAACAAGGAGGTACTTGGTCCTGCCATGTGTGCAGGGGACGGGCCTGGATGATCTCTCATGGTCCCTTCCAGTTTCTGTGATAAGATCAATGCACCAAACATGGCAAACTGAATTCCACACACTGGATTTGACATCACAAGAGCCCAAAAGTTTTGATGTGTGCACAGACTGTGGACCCAGGCATAAAATCCTGGAAGGAGTCCACTCCACTAAACGTTATCTGACTCAAACTCCCCCCACCCCAACACCTGCAACAGAAATTCAGTGACCTTATTTTCATCCTTTCCGCAGTCCTTGCCCAGTCAAGACTCCCATTGGCTTTCCCCTGAACAAGGAGTACAGGATCTGCACACGAGTTGCACTCACTAGGCGCCACCGAGCTTCACTAGCTAGGATTTGCTTCTCCTCCTGTTTTAAACCAGACCTTTCATGACACCTGAGCCTGCATAACACTGCAGGACAATACTGCAGAGACATATTAGTTGATGCAGGAAAACCTCTTTTGTTCCAGCACTTCAATCTCCGAAGGGAGAGAATCTCTCCCCCTCGCCTGGGTTCAGTAGCCCAGAGGGGACTGACAAACGGAAGCCGGGGTGGCGACCCTTCCAAGCGTGAAAATGGGATCCGAGACGCCCCTCCACGTGAAAAATCACTGATCAATGCCATCACCACCACCACCACCCGGCTCAGTGAAAGCAACCATTTGAGGGACCCTCCTATCTCCCGCGTTACAACAGCCAGCCACACAGCCGCCTTCCTCCTTTTACAGAAACCAGGTTGCTCCCTCGACCCCCTTCCCATTTCTGCCTCCCCCTTTAAGCAGATCTCATCTCAGGCAAACTTGCCATCTGCTATCATCTCACTCCCGCGAAGCAGACACTTCATTTCCAATGTTTTTTGGTTTGGTTTTTTGTTTTTTCCTTTTTATTGATTGGAAAGAGCGGCTTTTGCTTACCATCTTCCCCCTTCTCATGTGGAGCACCTCTCTGGGAGTTGATCTGGCGAGTTTTTTAAATTTCATTCAGAGCAGAGGCAGACTTTGCGGTTACATCAATTTTTTCTTTCTTTCCTTTTCCTTGTCCCCCCTCCCCTCTTTTTTTTTTTTTTTTTTGTTACAAAAGGAACTGAAAGTGTAAAAAAATAATCCTTCTAGGTTGCAGGCATTCTGCAGAGTGCTGGAAAGGCTCACAATTACATGCCTGTTTCTATTAAGCAGCTCCATCGTTCTCCATGTGGGTGGTCTGGCTCTCAATAGGCAGGACCTGTCAGGGTCACGTGATGAATCCGAAAACTTTACCCCTGTACAATAAACTCAAGGAAAGCAAAGTAAACTAAAGTAACGTGCTATCAGCAGAACCCTCCTGGGTAAACAGGCAGCTCCCTTCTCCAGACCAGTTTAGCTCTAGGAGGCAAACTCAGGAGAGGGTCACTTCCCCTGTCTGCAACCGACAAAAAGGACACAGGATTCTCTCTGTGTTCCTTTTAGACCGGTTCAGATCTTAGGGACCATAGAGATCTTGTTTAATCTTCTAACTAGCTTGGGGTTAGTTTCCCCTTCATCCTCTGGGCTTCCAGTTGAGAAGGAGCTAAGATGTGAGAGGTGCCAGGTGTTGGAATGCGGTTTCCCTTGTTAAAATAAATACAGGGTTTAATGTATATGAGGAGAAAAGGGAATGAGAGTTCTCTTCTGGTTAAATGTTTACCATTCCACACTGCACTGGGTTTAAAAATGTTTGGTCATGCAAGATTTATGCCAATCCTTGACATTTTTGCTATGGGTCATTAGGGAAGTTATGTCTCTAAGGTGGTTAAACAGCACAAAGCCAGATGGTTAACCCAGGTGAAAAATATCTGATTATTACTTTTATTAGAACAGAACACACCCAGTGTTATTTTAAAAAGTAAATTGTCTCATTCATTTCCCCATGTGATAGAAGCACGGTAGATATTTACTGAGGATTTACAATGTTAAGATCTTGTGGTATCCGTGTAATATTTAAAATATGGAAGTTGTTTAAAATATCTTTGCAGTGTTACAGAAAGTTGCAGAGAGTGAATGCAGAGACCTCTCTGATGATAGGTACTGTTGGGTTATGACAGATGTAAGATCTGTTTATTTTGATGAGCCAACACATTGCACATTTAATTTTCTTAACAGGAACAGTGTGCTCATAATAAAATATCTACATAGAATATCTGAAGTGTTAAACATGAACACCTGAGATATATGAAAACTTCCTACCCACCTATCAAGATTTCTTATTATGAGTGTCAAATTTAGAAAATATGTTTAATACTTTGTGTTCAGTGATTCAGTACAAGATTTTTGAAGCTATAAATAATAGTCTTCTAATCTAGACATCTATAATGTGCATCATTCCTATTATAAAATGAGATTGCTTTAGGTTAATTTGCCTTTTTAGGGTTAGCACCATGTGTATAGTATAAACTATTTGGGAATTATATGCAACAAGCTAATAGATCTGTATCACAAGGATTTAAATAACATACTTCTCTCCAGCTCTTCATTTGCATAAAGTCAGACAGGCCACACAAATAATTAGCAACACAGACATTTTTCTTGTGAAACAAATTTTTATCATCGTGAAAGCAAGCATCTACATTTGTAGTGTATTAGGATTCAAGAAGTGGCAGGGCATGGAAGAAAAAGTCTCATAGCATTTTTTAAAGAGTGGATGCAAAATATACACCACTAGTATACTACAGCCTTACCACAAGGATAAATAATAGAGTTAAAGGACCAAAGCAGAAGACAACGTGATGGTACATAGATTCACTGGTTCATAGATTATAAAGCTACAAGGCACTTTTTGGTCATCTAGTCTGACCTGCTGCCTAACACAGGCTATAACGTAATACCTGTTTGAACTGGAGCATAGCTTTAAGCAAAAAATCCAATCTTGGTTTTAAAATTTCCAGTGATGGAGAATCCACACCAACCCTTGGAAAGCAATTCCAATGTTTAAAACGACCTCTTATTTTCAGAGTATATTGCCACCACAGAGATGTCCTGTAGAAACTGCAGGCCTACCCAGGTAGTCACAAGACTTTTTTCTTGTAGTGATAAGAGGCAGAACAATAGAATAATAATTGGCTACGTCTACATGGGCGGGCCCTTTGAAGTCAACATGACAAGGTTGACTTTAAGTTGACATACCCTGGGCTGGGCCCTGCTCCCTACCCCGCCCCCTCCCCCCGGGGCCAAGTGCATTGCTGCGGCCTAATCCCACCCCAGCTGCCACTGGCAAGCAACTGGGAGCTGGCTCTGTTTCCTGTGGCAAGGGGTGCGGAGTCTCATCCATCTCTGAGCTCCTTGTAGCATGCGGTGGGGCCTGGGAGCATTCTTCTGCCACCTGTGGCAAGGGGCTGGATCAGGCCCCGAGCTGCTTGCTGGCAGTGGCAGGAGACTTGGAGCACAATCCAGCCCTGAGTTGCTTGCCGCCGCTGGCAGGTGGTTTGGCAGCCTGGTCAATTTCACAGGTTACTTCTGATCCAAGGGGTAGCTTGTGAAATTGACCAGGCTGTGTCACTGGGCTGTCTTTCTGGCTGCAGAAATGCTGCCACCGGGGAGACAGCCTAGTCAGCCTGGTCAATTTCACACTGAAATTTCCGGATCGGGCTCCCAGCGCCTTGCTGCTGGCAGCAGGAGCTGGCTCCCAGCCCCTAGCTGCCAGCAAGAAGAGCCTGATTGGGCCCCCCGAGTCCAATTGGGACCAGGGCGGGGCCGGGGCTTCCTGCCCTGTAAAGACTTGCAGGGCAGGATTTATTAAGTCGACTAAATATAGTCCTGGTGTTGCTTAAATCAACTTAAGCCTGGTTAAGTCAGCTTAAGCCTCCAGTGTAGGCATACCCACTGAGAGAAATAAAATTAACTGGGCAATTATCAATGCTAAGAAAGAAGAAAAGAAAGACTGTAGACTAGTTCACTGTAGCTGTGGAAGAGAGAGAAAAAGCTACCGGTATGTTATGGTCAGAAGGAGTTAGACTAACACTTTAGAAACTGAATGACTGCCCCTGTCTCAACTACATGTCATCAATGATGTGGTTTGTGGGGCCCCAAGAGATACTGCTGACTAGAAGGTTTCCAGCTTCCATGTCAGGAATAATCATCTCCTAAGAATGGGGATCCATATAGCAATGCTCAATGGCTATGTCTACCCTGGCAGATTAGTCTGGATTAGGGAGGCTAAATTAGTACTGGCACATAGTTCAGACTAACCATCTTAGTTTGAACGTTAGTTTGAACTATGTCTGGCCAAGACTTACTAAGTTCGAACTAAGCTGGTTAGTTCAAACTGACCGCGTGTTCTAGTTCGAACTAAGCGTTATTTTGAACTGGAAGGTGATGTTAGTTTGAACTAACCTTGAATCTCTTAGTTCTGATCAGGAGTGATGTCAGGAAAAGACCTTGGGCCTGGGCCCCCTGGTCCTGATTCAGGGCCTGGGCTGGATCCTGCCCCAGAGCCCAAGACAGGGCTCAGGGCCAGATTAGGACCCTGGGCCAGGGCTGGGACTGGGGAAGACAGCTGCTGCGCGGGCGGCCCGGCTCTGCCCCCCCCAGACAGGGAAGACAACCGTCACTGTGGGCAGCCTGGCCTCAGACCACCAGCCAGGGATGGGGCCAGAGAAGACAGCTGCCACCACAGGCATCCCCGCAGCAGACACAGGGCTTAAGCACAGTAAGCCCAGTGCCAGTGATGCCACTGGATAGGACTAGCAGGTCCAAACTAACTGTGGCTGATGTAGACATAGCCAATAAATCATTTCCACTTTTGTTCTTTTGAAAAGAATGGGCAATGTTTATTTTTCCTGGTACCCATCATGTTCCCTGTGATTTTCAAAGATTCCTGTCAATGGATTATATTAATTATTTTTGATCCCGAAAAGTCTAGTTTGCATAGCACTTAGACGGGGTATATTTTTCCAAGTATTTCCTTAATTACTTTCTATTATAAAAAAGCAAGGTGATTTTATTACTCTGCTGTTTGTTCCTGAAAAAGAGTAAGAAGCAAATAAAGCAGGGGTTGAAGAGGATGTGCTTGGAATATTTATATTTTTTTAACCTGCAAATTAATCTGTGGGCTCTTTTTTCCATATCTTCTCCTTTTGATGACCTAAGGAGCTTTTCAGAGTTGTTGGGAAGGCTTGTGGAGGCACTGTATGTGATGACTTTTGGAATACAGGGAGATATTCATTTCTTTGTCTTCTTGCCACCCAGGAATGCAGAATAGGTTGCCATTTCTGTAAATGAGGGCGTTTTGGAACAGGCAAAGGATCTCAAGCTCACATTGGCAATGATATCATCATTTCAGAATGGGTAAACTGTCAATCAAGTATGGCAGTTGTCAAAATTTCAAAAACAGTTGTAGTGTATTCATAAAGTGATCATGATGATATTTTTCTTGCAAACAGTTATAAATAGAAGTTATAATATCCCTAACTACAACCATAATCATGGAACTGCCTTCATTCAGGATAATGACATCTAACCCAAAATCATTATGGCTATGTACATACTTAGGCAGTTAAATCAATTTCAGTTAAATTGGTCTAATTGAATCAATATAAAAATCATTACATTGATTTAAGTTAAATCAATTTAACTTATCCCCACTAGAAACTCAAACCAAACTAGCATGTCCTTGGACAGAACTTGCTAGTTTGATTTAGGAGAGGGGCACCATGGGAGGTGTGGCAACATGGCCTCCTGGAAGGGCCATGGCCCTACCCAAAATATAGAGAAAGGAAGGCACCCTGGGAAGGAGAAGGGCAAAAAGTGGTAAATTAAAATAACAGTTAAATCGAAATAACACGTTCACATTGTGTTATTTTGAAATAAGAATTTCAATTTAATCATCATTTCGATATAATATTAGGTTTTATTATATTGAAATGGCTTTCCTTATTTCAAAATGAGGGAGCTTCTCATTTCAAAATAAGGAAATGTACTGTAGACATGCAATCTTTTAAATGAAAATAATCAGTATTCTTTCAATTTAGAGAGTGAGTGTGGACATTCCCTCTGACTATTTTTTTCACACTTCGCAGGAAAAAAAACAAATAGGTGAAGGCTGTTCTACCAGAAATCCATTGTTACACACAACTAGATAAATCACATAAACCAGAATGGGACATTCCTGGTCTTTTCCCTTTGAAAACCCAAGTCCTTACCATCCGAGCTAAATGGAGAAAACTTTTCACAGGAAAGAAGTAGTGTTGGATTTAGACACAAGCCAAGTAAGCCATGGCTTAAGGCCTCACATTATGAGAAGCTTCTAAATACATCGACAATAACTAAGAAGATTTGTCATAACTGAAACTGATTTTGGCTTAAATAATTTTTCATATAAAATCCACCACCAAAATTCTGAACCCTGCCCTCTCCATTCCAATCCACACCGAATCCCATCAACTTCCCTTCCAGGGCTGCTGGACTACTCGCCTCATCCACAGGTTGTCCAGCCTCACCTCAGAACTCAAGAGGAGACAGTGGGATGGTTTATCACTTATTTTTTTCATTACTTTTCTGTTACAATGTAATACACTTTCTCTTTGTTTTTTATGGTATGGGGCCTCTGAATCTTGACATAGTTTAGGGCCTCAGCATGTCTTAATCTGGCCCTGCAAAGAAGTATAGAGGAGCCCTTATATTCTCTGTAAAGTACTAGACAGCTGCAAAATCTTAGGACTTTCTCATTGATTATAACAGACAGCATCTCACATTGTAAAGTAAATAAGGGTTTGGGGGAAACTTGCCTTTGGCCATCATTAGGTCAAATAATCCAGACAGAGACAATTTAAGTCTGTCTCTGTAGGGCCTCATTAAAACCAAAGCTTTGTTAATCTTAAGGGATCCACAAGATCAGTGACCTAATTTGAAGATGCTGCTAATGTCACAATCTTAAGGGTGCTATGAAGACTAATAAGAGCTGAGTGATTGCTGGGAGTCTTATTTGTCACCTCTCCCATGCCTACTCCCCCTGTTAATCGGGGACAGATGTTAAGACAATATGAATTGACATAGCTCAGTTGAAGTTAACAGAGATATGCTGATCGTAGCCACTGGTAGAACGTGTGAAGGCAAGGAATATTTGGAGCAGTGATTTGAAATCCCAGCTCTCTCAAGACTGCTTTCATTGGCTGACTCTCCCAGACTTCCTAAGGAAGCATCATTTAAAAAAAAAAAAAGATGCTTCCTGAGTTCATCTTTGAGAGACAGAGGCTTCTAAGAAAGAGAAGGAATTTTTAAGAAGGAAACTGTAAATGGACAGGATCACCCAAATGTGCTATCTTCTTCTTGAAATGAGCACATGGGCTATTCTTCAAAATCCTGTGCTAAGGATTTTCAGAGCTTCCAGGGCCTCCTCTTATCTCTAGGCCCTGGAGATAGCATGATCAGCAATCCAACACAAGTTAAATCTCCTTTTCTATATTTTAGAATTAAAACATTATTTAATGCAATTCAGCATTTGAGCTGTAAGGCTTGCAGAAATTCTTATCAAGCTAAAGTCACTGGTGCCCCTTAGGGATATTTGGCTTCCTCCTGCCTCTCTTAACAAATGTGTACCAAAAGATAGGCTTCACCAACTGCCTCAACACAGCTTTCAAGCATTTCTACATTCGCGCAGCATTTAGGACACTAATATCTCAGATGACCATCACAAGGCAGGTTCAGGAAGGAATCTTAGAACCACACCTCCTGATAAAGATTCCAAAAGAGTAAACTTGTCTTGGAGGAAAGCTCCTCATTTGTTTAGAAGTGCTAATTACCATGAAGGTATGATTAAATCTCTTGGGATGAACTCCTTGCTCTGTTATATAACTTGCCAGATAAAGCAGAGGCTAAATCCACTGGAGAAGAGAGATAGCAAGTGGTGCACCTTCTGCTCAGATACCTGTACGGTGCTTCGGTTACATCAGCTCCCGCTGTTCTTTCTGTGCATACATGCAGCTGCATGGTGAGGCTTAAGAGTTACTCTTCTCCTGAGAATTTTCACACTAAGATAGTGATTTTCCTCTGAAGAGCCTCATTTTCAGTCACAAAAAACTGAAGCTGCCCTCAAAAAACCAAGAGACTCCAAGTTAATTTTCAGGTCCATTGGATTAGCTCATCCTTCTTATTGGATGAGATCCCCATCAGTTATCACCATAAGGCTTCTTCTTACTATCTTCATACAGTACTCAGTTAAACTGTTGATGTCATCATTTGTAGAACTGGCTCTCCCAATTATTCAAAAATTGTGGTTTTTCTCTGAGATCTTTGGGTAATAGAGGCTATGCAGCATTTCTAAATATATTGTGCACTTGCTCCAGAAGCATCCCCCCCCTCTACTAACAGGCTAGCCTCTGAGTGGAAGAATTGCCACATTTATCAAGAACTTCTCAGAAGAGGACAAAAACCAAATGCTCCCACCATCACACACTGACCTTTGCTTTTTCAGAGGATGGGAATTTTAACAAAGATACCAGCTTCTGCTCATCCACTTTGCTTAACTGAACTAACATCAGGGGGCAGAGAGGTAAACATGTAGGCTATGTCTACACGGCACTTTTATTTTGAAATAACACTCATTATTTCGAAATAAAAGAAATTAGGTCTACACGACGTTTTCTTATTTCGAAAGGACGGATCCCATCCTTTTGAAATAAGAATTGTCGTTCTGAAACAGTAAAACCTCGATGTTTTCCAAACGGCCATTATTTCGGAAGGGATATTTCAAAATAACGCCGTTTAGACCTGTTCTTTTGAAACAACACCGTGTAGACCTGTTGTTTCGAAACAACTTTTCGAAACAATGGGCCAATTTGCGTTATTTCGGAATATCCCTTTCAAAATAATGGCCATTTCGATTGTGGGGTTTTCCTTATTTCGAAATGAGCCCTTTCGAAATAAGGGTTTTATTTTGAAATAAGTCATTTCGAAAGGACTTATTTCTAAATAAAACTGTGTGTGGAGACATAGGCTTAGTGATTGGGAGTTATTTCTTCAGCCGAGTAATACACAAGCAATACAACGTGTTTGTTTCTCATGTTTAATAGGAAAAATTATAAGTGTATTGCCCAGTCCCACTCTTTTCAGGTTTCCTTTCAAAAACAGCTTGTATTTTCTGTCCATATACTGTAAACTGGATCTTCCTTCATTTCCATAGCATATTAGGGGCAAGTTTCTCACTGAAGTGATGTCAAGATACTCTATCTGCCAATATAAGCACGTTCCTTATATTTCACAGTCAATTTTAATTTTAAGGTTGTCCCATGTGTCTACCTATTTTACAGACATATTCCATTTGAATAAAGTGAAGTTATACATATAGTGAAAATTGACTCCGCAGACACAGTATAATATTCCTTGGTCTCTCATCTACTGTCTCTCAATTATTATGTATTAGAATTGCTCAGTTTATGAGAGAAGAAATGTTTATTCTAAATGGCAGTCCTGCTGGTCTGAAAGGCAGGCTGGGTTCTTTCCTTCTCATGTTTCTTCACCAGTAATAATGATTCTGCAATTGGAACTTGGTTAACCATGTCTAATAATATGCAAGACCAAACACAACCTAATATATTTTCTCTTAGCTGCATTGGATTTGAAATAGTAATAGGAGTGGAAAGTCATAAAAAGTATTTATGTCACTAAAATAAGCATTATGTGTAGAGGGAAGAGATCTGTTGAGTAGCTGCATTTTACATAATCACTTTTCTCACCAAAACTGTGTTTAAATAATTTAGATAGCATAGATTGTTCACACATTTCTGCTTGTAGAAAGGCAGTGTGATCTTTCCCTCTTCCATCCATCCACCCATCCAGCCAACCATCAATAGCACTTTATAAAAGTCTCTGCTGTCTATAATGGCCAATAATTATTAAAATACTCTGTATGTACAGAGAGTACCCTTTTTCTTGCCTCCCTTTGTATTGTTCGTTCTCATTAGCTGTCTCAGTCATATTGGGAAGTCAATGAGAAGGGATTGGTGATGTCCAAGACAGCGCCAGCTGAGTCATATATCCCAGTTGCTGAAGGAACTCTTGGTTGTTCTTTTTACACTTATTCAGAAGCATTTCTGTAGCAGAAAAATAGTGGATCAAGATTTTTTAAAATTGTTCCCCTGAACTTTCTATGTGGTAAAATGCAGGCGATTTCATATAGGGGAATCATTGAAGAAGATGGATTAGAACCTAAAAACTTGTATCCGTGGTGTTCATCGAGACATACTAAGCCTAGTCCCAGCCTGTTTTAATATATATTGTGCACAATGTGGTTTCTACATTTTACTAGCATTTCATGGAAACACTAAGGAATTTGGGTATTACCTTTTCTTTTAGATCACAGAGCTCTAACACCCCATGTCTAACACCGCACAGGGGGACAGAAGAGCTAGGATATAATGATTATTTGCTGTATTTTTGCATTCATGCTAGTACCTGGATAGAGAGAAACAATACGGGTGAGGTAATATCTTTTATTGGATCAACCTCCGGTGGACATACAGATGGCACTTTGAAGCTCTCTAGATAGGAAAACTGAAGGGTTATGCAAATATTGGAACACTAAAAAAATAAAACGTTTATTTGCTTTTCAGGTGATGGGCAAAGCAGCAGCTCTTACGAACAAATTTGCCCTTGTCTTTGTGACCGAGAAGGCAACTTTCATTGTGGAACCAGGCTGGCTCAGTTACACAAGACGAGGGGAAGGATTCCAGTCAGCTATACAAGGGAAGTATAGCCCTGTATAGTATGAAGCTCAGCTCCCTGGGCCCTGCTGTGCTGGATAGTTGTAAGTAGGATTTAGACAAGCCTGGCAGGTTGGGAATAGGTGCCAGGAGTCTGAGACTGGCCATTTACACTGGACTTGGTTATGTCTTTGCTATTCCAGACAGTGTGTTGCTGCACTAGTCTTGCAGCAGCCTGAGTGGGATATTGTGGATGGGACCCTCTAGTCCTCCCACTACTCTGAAGGGGTGAATGCTGTGCTGGGTCTATGTCCAGCACAAGAGCCACACCCCAAGTTGATGGCATAACCGCACTTGTGGGTGCATTACAAGGCTGAACCAAGGGTTTGCTCATTCCCCATCCTCCCCTGCCTGCCTTCGGTGGCTCTGTGGAGCCAGCATCCCTCTGCTGCACTATTCTGCCTGATTAGGTGTTGCGTTTCAGAGAACTGAACGCAGAGATGGTGCTTGCCCACTGGGGGCTGTAAGCAGGGAAATCTTTTGGGCTGTCCCCATAATACATAGTTAAAAGCAAACAGAGGCATCCTTGAGCTGCTTGGGGCCTAAGCTGTAGCTTAGCCTCCTTATGCGTAGTAGTACTGGCTCAGATTGAACTTTTATTCCTCCTCTGTGGGCATACACACTCTAGGCTTGGCCATCACCTCTCTTGGGTGGAGACATGTCTCTCTCTCCATCTTGACTGGGGTATTTTCAGGTGGCACAGTTCCTTGACTATGCTGTGATAACATCTCCAGCTAAAGACAGACTCCCAAGGGCCCATGCTAGTCTTCCTCCCTGACCTTCAGCTGGTGCTGGCAGTTCCATCTGACAGAAAAAAGCAGCCGATGCCTGAAAATTTGGCAGTGGTCACAACTGGAGTCACAACCTCACCACAGAACTCCACTCTGCGTGGCTTCTTGCAGCAGCAGCTGAGGGGGCCAGGGGGAGGTGTCCCCAGGCACACCATAGAAAGAAGCCACCCAGAGTGGTTCCTTTCAGCAGCGACTGGGGAGGTGGGACCCCAGGCATCTTGTGAAAAGAAGATGCCTGGAGCAGCTTTCGGTGCCAGGAGTGGCAATTTCAGTGGCGCTGCAGAGGGTGTTGCACGATGCTCTGAATGGGCTTACATGCTACTCTTGACATGTGTGCCACAGGCTGAGAACCCCTGCCCTAAAAAGCTCCATTTGGCTTCTCTTCAGAGGCAAACAGTACAATTGCTCACAGGTATAAGTTACCACACAGCTCTGTCTAAGCAAGCTGTAGTGCATCTGGCCATCTCTCCCTCTCAGTCAGGAAGGGAGGCCTTGCTCCTCTCTACTGCACCCCTATAGGTACCGACTCAAGAAGGGGAATTAACAGGTGAGGCCAGTGTTCCTGGTCCTATCTGCAGGCCTCAGGCATCTAAGTAGTCTATTGCAATGGTTCCCAATCTTTTCAGTAACATGGCACACTTCAGTGAGAGAAACAGTTCCACAGCACACCCACTTTTTTCAGTTGAATTGATTGCTCACAAATGTCACACTTACTTACATTTGCTGTAGTTTTGGTCTTACTAGAGAGGTTTGTAACATAGTGCATACAACAAGCTAAAGAAGGATCACATGCATTAATATTTCAAACCTACTGGGGAAAAAAACGCATTATCTCAATTTTGCCCCTTGGCCATCTGAGTTTAGAATGTTCACGTTTCAAACTCAAAAGACCAATACCTCAGTTTTAATTTGATGAAAAATTTTCATGAGTTTTATGAGTTGTAATTTTGATTGGACAGAATATTGTTTTAAGATAAAACAATGTCTGCTTTACAGCAATTTTCATTATCCTTGTACAGAATTTCCCTACACACCTGGACAGTTCTCATGGCACACTGGATTGAAAACCACTGGTCTATTGGGTGGAGTGAACCAGCCAGCCCAGCCCTAGGCAGGGTGAGACAACAGTCAATAGCTCTAGCTCTGACCGCGTGGGGCTGGCATAGAGTGGGTTACAACGATCACCCCAGGGGTGTTGTGGAACAGGAGGAGGGAGACGCAGGCCCATCCAATTGTGTTGCATCCCATTCCAGGTCCCTATCAGTGGCAGAGAGGTGACACATGTCACTAGCACTCAAGCCGCAACGTGCTGATGTGGCTGCAGGCCACAACACAAGGGAACTGTCATCCAGCTCCCCTGGACCACTTCCTTCCCTCCCTTCCTGGAGTACCTGGTTCTTTGGGTCACCTTCAGTTTCCTCGGCGTACTCAGCTGCGGGTAGCATCCACAGGTCGTATGCATTGGAAGCGCCAGCAGTTTCTCAAGCTTGTTCCCAACAGGCAGCTCTTCCCAGGTGCAGGATGGTGGCAATTCCTCTAGGTTATTGGCATGCAGCCCTTATGCTGCTGTGGGTCACAGGCAGGTGATAGCTCCTCCAGGTTACTGGCAGACTGCACCAATCACATGTCTGGGTCCCAGGCAGTGGTCAGCTCCCAGTGGAGCCATAATCAAGTTGGGGCACTGGCAGCAGCAATGGTCGTGATAAGGGCTGGTCCAAGGTTGTTTGCCTCCCTAGGCCAGCAGGGATTTTGGCACTCCCCAACCACTGGCGGAGGGGCACCACTGCCAGGGTCTAGCTGCAGGTAGAGGTCTGGCCTCAGCTGGGGAGCACTGCTGCAAGCGGGTATCCGGCTGTGGGCGGGAAGCAGAGCAGCCCCAGCCCAGCTCTTGGCACCCCCTAATTGTTGGCACCCTAGGTGATTGCCTAGGTCTCCTCTATGGAATTACTGGCCCTGGCTGTGGTGGAGGGACATCCTTCCCCCTTAGCTGCTGCCTCCCTACTGAACTAACTGGCTCAGCTTTCATACGTCCTGTCCTACCCCTCAACTTCTGGTGGTACAACAGAATTATTTTGGCTCTGCCTACCAGGACTCAGGCCAACCCACCTGGTTCATCTTCGAAGGAGGCCACACACCCCCTCGCCGCACAGCACTGTCATTCTTATGGTGCAAGCATTACAGAAAAAAACATTTAAAAAAAAAAAGAACCTACACATGTGCTAATACGCTTATCAGAGATCACAACTGACTCCAGCAAGTCCTCAAGTTCATGATTAACAATTCAAAGCCACACAGGGGTGGGATCACTAATTCTTAATGGTTTTTGCTCAGCACCTAGCACCTTCATGGCTCTACGAGCCATTCTTTTAACTTCTTTGGGTATATGAAGCCACTGGGAATCAGCCAGACAAAGAATCCATCTCCAGGTGTGATTTCAAAAGGATGGATCCCAGGGTGGGTTATTTGTTTTCCCTCTCCTCCCACATATTTCCTAGGAATCATTCTACTTCATTTGTCTAGCACAGGCATGGCCAAACTGTGGCTTGGGAGCCACATGTGGCTCTTGAATGAAAAAGTGTGGCTCATGGAAGAATGTCAGCAAATCAGTTTAGTAGGTAAAAGCATATGGCTATATGCCTCAATGCGGCTCTTGAAGGTTTAATAATCAACTTGTGTGGCTCTTGAATTCCATAAGTTTGGCCACCCCGGTCTTCCATGTTATTTCAAAGGGTCCTTTGAAGCACACAATGCATCCTAAGGCAGTTATTCTCAACCTTTTGTGGGTCACGACACACTTGGCAGCATGTTATGTCTCTACAGGACACACTAGCCCACTCCCTACAGGTCAAATCCAACCATCTCTCTGTATCTCCACAACACACTTACCACTGTGTGGGGACACAATAATGTGTCCCTACACAGTGGTTGAGAACCACTGTCCTAGGGTTTACATTAGCTATGCCTTCTCCTTAAAGAAGCTCCATATAATGCAACAAAGATCAGGGATATTTGCATTTTTCTAAAATACTGAAATTTAATACAAAAGGTTAACCTTTATTTAATAAGGCTTAATTAGGATATTGCAGGATATTATCAGATCTGTCACAGTAAGTAGCTAGCGCAGGAGCACAAGGGATGCGTAGCCCACAATTCATTTCACAGTGTAAGTAATGTTTAGTTCAATTTCAAAAATGTAGAAATTGCTATACCAAAAGTGACTAATGGCTCATCTATTCTGTATCTTGTATCTCATAGTTACCAATGCCAAAAATTCAGAGGAAGAAATAATGCTCTTCCCTTCAATATGTTCTTAACTGTAAAATTCTAGATGGGTAAGGAAGGAAAAACTTCCTGACCCCAGTGGGTGAGTTTATGTCCCAAAGTGTGACAGTGGAAAGATAGCATAAAATTACAAGAACTAAATTAACTGCAGATTTTTTTTCTTATGAACAGCTGAACACCCCAATAATATCATGCAGTCTACAGGGTCATTGCCTTTCAGTTTTAGTAAATTCCAACACGTTTCAAGGAATTAAAGCACCCACTTGTTCTTCTCTATACCATTCATTGAATCTGGTAAAAATATGGAACTTCTGTAGTATAATAGTTCCTTTTAATGATACCCTTTATTTTGTAAATTAGAAAGGAATGCATGCTATAAAAAAGCAAGAATAATGCATCACAAAATATACTTTCTGCAGTTATTTTGGCAATTATAGGTTCATCGTAATTATTTATGGTAACACTTAATCTACTAATAAATGTTCTAATGAAGCTTTAACAATATAAAAGCATACCACAGCACTCTGCTATTAGATCTTTGCTAAGAAGTGGGGGAAATTGATATTTTAAAAATAAGGACTGTAAAGCGTGCAGGTTATCAAATTTATATTCTGTATACTGTTGAACATTTTCTTGTCAGCTAGTAAACTGTCTGAACAACTACCATATGATTTACTAAATATGTTAATTCTTCCAAGATATGAACATGGATTTAAGAATCTGGTTTGCAAGGTTATTTCCTCATGTCTTTTTATTCTTCCTAATACTGTAAATTTGATCTTTATGCTTGGAATGAAAAAATAATCACAATAATTAAACTTAAAAAAGAAGAAAATTGAAAAGTTAACAGTTCGATCACTTCTGAACAGCTGATACAGGAAATGCATTTCATTATTAGGAAATTTGTTTTTAACTGTTCATCAAGTCATTTAATATGATTATTTGGAATAATTTAAATGATTTTGTGAGACAGAGGATAAAATGGTAAAGATAAGAAAATTACTAATATTTCTTCTGTGTAGGTGATGTGGTTTTGTCACTATGGAAAAAAACAACCAATCAACTAACCAACCAAACAAAAAATAAACAGACCTTCAAGGCATTCTTGTAAAGTTACTACAGGTGGTATTTTTGTTCTTATCAGAAATATAGATATTTGTGGGCCTTTTCCATTGAGATGCGGAGCTCCCTCAAGTACCATTGACTTTAGTGGCAGTTGAAAGAGATTAGTGCCTCACAATATCAGGCCCTAAGGTAACAAAAAGTGATGATTTCTATCTAAGTAAAACCATGCTTCCAAAAATACCTGCAGGCATGCTGTTTTGTGTACTGATCCTATCAGTTTGCACAAGCTAAACAGTATTGGAGTTAGATGTTAGTGTTAGATGGAAGACCTTAAAAAACAACAACAACAAAAAGCAAAAACAAAAAATAAAAAACAAACCCTTTCACTACTTTGGGCCTAAATCCAATTCCCACTAACGTTAGAGGGAACTACTGGGTCTTACGTGAGTTATCTGTGCTGATTCAGTGGTTAGTCTTCCCTTTGAGGGAGCCCTAATCATCTACAGAAATGAAAGCTATTTTATTGCTATTTTTACTATTAGTGAGGTACCCATTTAAGGATCATTCCACTGTTCATTTTTTATTTAAGAACAGTTTCAGTTCCAAACCTATGAATAGTGTGAATTTATTTTTTATTTTGATTTAAGATCATCTATGCTAAGTTCCAGATTCGTGTATACCACCCTAAAAATAACCTTCACAAAAATGTAAAGGATCAAAATCCACTACCCTCTTCCCCAAACCCATCACAGCCAATACTCCCTCTTTCAAATGTCCCCAATTTCCAAGTTTTCCGCCTCTTTACATTTAGTTTGAATGTTTTTATATAAATGTCATCAGAGTGACTGACACAAATTTACAAAACTACTGAACAATGACTTGCCATGAACTGCACTTGGAAAAAATTCTTTCCTGGCTGCTGCACTTGCATAGTATCACAAAAACTGCCAACCCATATTGCTCAGCTTGTTAGTTAAAACAATCTTTTTGCTTTGGAGCAAGTTATTTAAATGATTGACATGAAATGAAATTCCTTTTTGGCATAATGACACTGAGTACAGCTTTAAGCACAGAGTACAAATTCAGCCCTCAGAATAAACATTTTTGGTTCGCGCTGCTGTTTGCTCACTGCTACTGCATCAAAGTTAGCTTGAAAGAGATGGAAAGCTCAACCATGGGAAGAAAAACATCATTCTAAAAAGGAATTGATATAAAAGGGGAGATACATGAAATAATTTTATGGTACCACTTGTGACATTGTAATAGTTTAATATAAAAATAACACTTGTACATCTGCCACAAGTGAAAAAAGATATTTCTTAATGATAAGTTAAGACACAATAATGGTGTACCTCTAATGGAATGGGTCAGGGAATCTTGAGTTGGTGGTGTTCAGTGCAATTTGTTTTGTTTTGTTGACCTTAAATTTAAAAAAAAAGGCATTCACCCCCTGTTAGAATGGATTACACCACTAGGAGGAAAACTAATCTCCTCTTCACCTGCCAATCAGGACTCAACAATGTTCCAAGAATTCCACAAGATGACACTCTTAGCAAAATAAGAGGTTCAGAACATTGGGGGAATCCTCCATGCTGACTGGCTGGTGGGAGAGTCATGATTTATGAGAGTTTCACATTGCTCTGGAACTGTGACTGGGATTTCAGCACCTGTGCCATAACACTCCCATTCTCCCCTCTTTCATTATGAAATAAGCTGTTGACCTATAAACTGAGCAAAACTGACACGGAAGTTATATATGTACCACCAGGGAGTCATTTTTAACTCTTGCTCCTTAATAAATGTCTTTCTGAAGCTGGCTCTTTTAAGTGGAAGGAAAAGCATAAAGTGTATTGAATACGAAAGCTGTCATAGCTAGAATTCCTTTTTACCTCACTGAGAAATACTGCAGAAAGTTAAAAACTCTCTTTGCTCTTTAGCATATTCTGATATTCCAATGAAATGATGTTAAAACTTTTAAACATAGGCTTCTAAGCATGAAGTTGCTTTTTTAAAAGCAAAAAAGTTGTGTAGTATTCTATTAAATTTTCTCAAATAAGGAAAACAATTCATAAAAAGGAAAAAAGAACCTTGGGTACCACAATACATAGCTACAGTCATTTGAAGGTAAATTTAATGATGCTTTCATTCTTTCCTATGTATCATAGATTCAGGACCATATAGGCCCACTGCTGTAAAAGGCATAAATTAAAAACTGTATTCTGTTATCCCTAATTATATTGTGTACCAATTTTCTTTTCAAGTAGCCCTGTTGAAACCAATGGAATCACTTGTGCAGAAAGGTACTACAGAAAGTAATTAAGGTGACAGGATCTGGGCCTTATAAAATAATAGCAATTAGTTAGCTTCTGTCCTCGTTAAACTTGTACAACACAGTGATGTGATTTGGTTGCAGGACTGTAAGATAACAGAATTAGGCCATTATATTTTTTATAAGAGGCACTAAGGGTTCTGCTCAATATAACAGATAGAGTTTGCTGACAAATGGGGATATGGAGAGAAGTGAGAACATCATAAACATCTAAAAGTTGTTTTTGTTTCAGAGTTTTCAAAAATGGCTGATTATTTGTTTTTCATAATCTGTTGTGAAGTTTTTATCAAAAGTGTTTGGTTTAGAAAATGTTTAGGTTTTCTGAGTTTTCTTTTTTTCCCCAAAGGCTGGGAATGGCTGACAGGATGGAGCCCTTGATGGTTAGCTGTTCTATCCATTCCCTCTGAAGCACCTGGCACTGGCCACTGGTGGAAGACAGGATACTGGGCTAAATGGACTATGGTCTGAACCAATATGGCTGCTGTTATATTCTTTATGTTCTTCTACTCTTTCCCCATTTTTTGATCTCTCTCCACCACCCCATCTCTCCCTTCTCTCACTGAAACATGGAAAAGAACAAAAAAGGAAAGGAACAAACAACTTACCCCAAATTACTTTTCAGATTTTGTACACAACTAGAAATGTTTGAAAAACAATGGTCATGAATTTTTTGTTTTGACAATAAGCCATTTTTATTAAAGAAAATCAATTACCTCTAACAGAAAGGGTTTTTTTATTAATCAATAATAAACTTCAGTGAGCTAACTTCTTTGCTGCCTTATAGTCTATACAACTCCAGTAAAGTCAACAAGTTACAGAGGGTATATCGATGCAGAATGTGGCCCAAAGTACTAGATCACGCTGTGAAACAGAGCTTATACTATTGGAGTGACTTCATGGTCCTACACTTTCAGTAGTCCCACATAATGGAGGAGCAAAGAGGGATAAAAATTAGGTATGGCCATACGGGAGAACCTCATGGTGTTTCAGGGATTGTGTTGGAGTAAGACCTTTAAGTCTGGTTGCTAATTTGAAGCACACATGGGATAGAAACTCTCTTTTACCTTGTGCCCAGGTCAATGGGGCCCTGACTGAGGTTTGTGGTACCACATACAAATATATACTATTAAGAGTGTTTTGTACAGATCTGATGTTCAAGGAAGAGATTGTCTTTTACATTGTTCTTAACATGATGAGGTCTCTTTGCATTCCTGCCACTCAAAGAAACAACACTAATAGTTAGTAAATGTTTGGGTGCTACTTCTACAAAATTATTCAGTCAGCATTTGTAAAACTGGACTAGAAAGCTCTCATGTACAAGGGACCATGTGAGATTTCCAGTACTTCCTGCTTCTGGACAAGCTGGCTATCCCGCCTCTCTCAAATCCCAGATAGCCTTTCTCAGGGTGTTTCAAAACATCCACTTCCAGTCCCAGCAGGAAAAATGAAAAGGAATGAAAAAAAAAAAGCAATTACACTTTTTCAACCCCCCAAAAAGTTCTGCTTCGGGTCTATTTGGGCTCTTATTTGATCTAAACTGATCACTCTAGTTCCGCTAATAATTTTGGGTGTGGCATAGCAGAAGTGGGGGAGGTAATAATTGTTTTCAATGGTGAAGAAGCAGAAGACTCCAAGGGCAAAAAACCAAAAATAAAGCAGAGCCTTCTTAGGGATCACATTAAGGATTAGGTCCTAACTTTAAGAGGCAAATAGCACTGATTAATGGGTATATTTGGCTAGTACTGGTTGAGTGGTTTTCAATAGTTGCCTCAGCTTAGTGCTTCATGAAACTAAGCTGCAGCTTTGTAATGTAAAGGCTGCTTTTTAACAGTCAGTAGGCATAAAGCTCTACAGAAATGAAGGGTGCTTTGGAATGAATTTGGGACTCATGGAACACTACTGGAATTAGTTTAAGACTTTTTCTTTTTCTTTTTAAAGTTTATCTTTGAAGAGGAAGAAAGAATTTCTTTGTCTATTTTGCACAAGCTCATGTATGGAAGAGTTTTACTTCTTACGTATTGGAAATTATATGGAAAAGGAGCATGTAATATACAACATAGTAAAGATTGTGCATTGAATGCCACAAAGGAAAATTTATGAGAAAATGTAACACACTATATGTCAATCACCTTAACATTAGAATACATCAAAATCCATCAGAAAAGTTGAAATGTCTTTCCTCACAGTGTGCTACTTGAAATGTCTCAGGCATAAACCCTGTAAAGTTCTGATAGCCTTAGTTAAACTTGGGCGCTATTGTCTAAAAACTATATTTTTAAAAGTGAGTGCTTAAAGTTAGGTACCTAAACCAATCATTCAGTGCCTAAAGTGGCCAGATTTTCAAAAGTGCTGTGCTCTCTGCAGCTCCCACTTACAGAGACCCTGGTCTTATACCATTCAAGTCAATGGGAGATCCATCACTGATGTCAGTCATTGTGGGGGAACAGCACTTTAGAAAATCTAGCCATCATTTAAGAGTCTAAATATGGGTAAAGAAACCTCACTTTATGCTCTGACTTTTTGATGACCTTGGCCTACAGACTTTTGGACAATGCTTGAAATTTTATGGTGGTAGCATGGTTACAAAAAGTTTGAATGTTGTATTTTCCCTGTATTCTCACCAGGCCTTTGTGATCAAGCTAGGAAGTTGGGGCTGCCTGTGTTTTGTGTTCCACCACTGAAAAAGCAGGTGGTGGCTGTTCCTTTCAGCAGAAGGGAACTTCTGTGTTGTGAACAGTTGGCCATGGTGTGAACGGTGTCACGACACAGAAAAGGTTGAGAACCCCTGCTCTAAACCACCAAATGTGGTTCAAAAGTGATTCACATAATAAAGAATCAGATTTTAATGAAAGCTAGAGATGATCTTAGTTAGCCTTCAGTACCCTTTTCCCTTTAGTTCATCCCAAGAACTTCAGTTAAGAGAGCGGTTTTCAACTCATGGCCTGTGGGCTACTTGCAGTCGAATCAGCAAACAGCTGCAGCACACATGATATCCTCAAGATCATACAGGTAGTATATATTGTGTGTGGATGTGGCCCATATAACACACAGAGGCTACATATGTGACCAATAATTGTAAATAAGTTAAGAACAACTGGTTTAAGATGCTTCTGCCTCCGACAGCACAATGTGTGTGTAAATTTGATCCTGAAATCAACATAGAGCCTGGTAGCAAAATTTGAACCATACCTCAAATTTAGGGCTTTTGTAATTTTCGGAGTTGCAAAAAAAGGTGAATCTGCACTTCAGAAAAGCTGCTATATAGTCAGGATGCAGAGAAAATTGGCTCGTCATACACAACAAAAAATGCAAAAATTTCTGCTGACTTCAAAATTATGTTGCTGTCCTGCAGCATAGAAAAGTTATAATGCTTCTCTGAACTCCTACCAAACCTGACAGTCTGGGAGTGATGTGAAGTGCCTTTAGAAGTTATACAGATGTTACACCACCCAAAATTTGTAAAGTTCCAAAAGTCCAGAATGCATGTCATCTCTGGCTCCTGATCTGGAGCTTAATTTTTAATCCAATAATTCTTATACTCTGGTTCGTAGTTCTCCAGTTCCTCAACCTGTGGCATCCTTCAAAACTGTCTTACATGTTTTAATGGAAACTTTCAGCCCTCCAAATGGAGCCTAGAATTGTATCATTCCATCACTGAGACTCATGATGAATTATTCAACAATACGGGCTAGGGTGCTTTGGAGGTCAGCCATGCTCTAATGCAGAATATCACTACTCTGCTTATTCATATCAGAACATTTTTGTAGTAGGTCAAGAGGAGCAAAAATAAAAATCTGTGAAGTTGACAGTGTTTCACATTGAGCCCCAGATGTAGTAGCATTTGCAGGGTTAAAGGAATTCTCTGTTGAATTTTGATCCCTGGATGGCATGATACTACTACTAACAATGCAAGCACATAGAAAGAACATAAAAAGAAAAGAGGAAAATGAGCCCATAGGAAGATACTCTAAAGTATCTACCCTCACATCAGGCAAGCAATTCAGGTGGCACAGAAAAACAAGAATTCTTTAAAAAAATTTATTATTTGTATAGGAGCCCTATATGGCACTGGGTCTATGACAACAACAGATGCCAGTCAGATCCATGCTTACATTATCTGCTTTTACAAAATTGAATTCAATGCTTGTGAGTCTTCTGTCAACAGAATAGGTACAGCCCGGGCAGCAGCAGTGTAAACTTCCCCAAACTATCTTGTCACTGGACCTCAAACTTGACCTGCAGAGAGCCCATCTGCAGGTAAAATCAATCTCTGTGCAAATTCAGTCCTTGGCCTGTCTTTGATACTGCCATCAAGTTAGTTTTAGTGATACGGATACCTGTTCACTAGAAGTTGGCCTGAGGCTACCAAATCATTAGCCTTCAAAAACCGTGTTTAATGCTAAGGATTTCTAATCACTACCGACCTCAATCTAGTCATCTAGAACTGGAAGTCTCTGACTGCCATTAATAATCCATGGTCCTCTAGTCTAGTTCTACATTCAATGTCTAGAACCATTTGAATGCATTAGCTTTATTGCTTACTCACGGCCACTAAAACTTATAAAACATAGTTAAACGCTTAGAAACACAGTTATGATCTCAAAGACCATTGCATGTGTAAGGCATTAATTTTTGGGTAATTCTATATATATGATTTATCTATTCTAATAATATTCTAGTTACATTGAGAAAGCTTAGTATTAAATAAGAAGATGCTGTAGAGTGTTTTAAAGATGGTAGGGCTCTGGAGTATTCTGCTTTATTCCAGAAGCTCATTCCATAACCACTCTCTCTCTGGATGGAGAATGTTTATTTCAAACTCATAGAGGTATTTAGCTTTGTGAGTTGCATGATTGCAAAGGGTACAGAGGATTATGTGAGTCTTGGAAGGAGATATTATCAGTTACTTTAGGGACCAGTACCAATGCCAGTGGAGGGATTGGTACAGCAGAGTGATGTGCTCATAGCAGCCCACTCAGCTGAGGGCCTGCACTCCCCCCCTCGCCCCGGGGAACAAATTAGAGTCTCTCAGTTGCTTCCATTTTCAGCCCCACAGACTATGAATTAGAATAAACCAGACTAGAGGTGATAAGTATTGTGGTCACATCTTCACTCAGGAGGAGAGGGTCTGTTGTAACCAGGAAATATGGTTAACAAGTATGTCAAATCATAGTGACATATTATACTTCATACATACAATAAATGTGCTTAAATCCCACATGTCTCTGAAATTCACCTGAGGTTTTTTTAACTGAGAATACAAATCACCATTACAACTTCCGTCCCCTGTAACACAAGCTTTTTCTTTTGATGGGACAATTGTTCTTATTAATATAATGAAAGTATTGTTTTATAATTAGAGAGAAATAATTGGGGCTGGGGGCTGGAGGAGGGGTAATGACAAATTTTGCATGTTCCTTCTTACCACAAAATGTGATTCTCAAGTTTTAGGACAATCAGAAACTGACAATACCCCTACTTCCCACTCCCACCTCCGATCCTCTCACCCACATGGGATCCAACGCATTGTGCCTGAGCAGAGACACAGGATGCTGTTACACTTGGTTACTCATGTTGCATAATGGTTACAGAAATTAGACACAGTGCTGATCAATCTCCTGTTCGCCTGCAGAGTCTTATTTTACTCACCACAGAACTTCACAGTAGGTTTACTACCTGTGGCAGTATGTACAGGTGTGCCTGAATACCAGGTTGCTTCAGTCCCCAAGTTAATTTGTTCTCTATACTGACCTACATGGGGCATTGAGGGATTTCAGAAGTGAATAAATCCAGAGGAAATAGGCAGGCTCAAGGAATTAAATTGTGAATGTAACACTACTTGAATCATTCCATTTCAGCACTCTTTTATAATACTCATTTTCATGTCAAGGAGTTTGAAAGCATTTAATCAACATGTATTTCTGCTCCTACATTAAGGAGTCATTCAGGCTGTGCATTCAGCATGTGATGAGTGTGCAAATTGGTAATGCAGAGCTTACAAAGACAATATGCAAAACAGAAAGCAAGAATTGATTGTGAAAACACTTTTCTCCAGAATAGTTCTTGGTGAATATATCCATTCATTGGGACCTCTTTAAAAATGTATTTTCATAACTAATTGTACTGAAGGCTTAGTAGCTGAGTTTTGTCAGACTGACTGGCTATGCTACAAAAAATATGAACGTAAAGTTATTTCATGTTTATTCAGTTACTATTATATTTTAAGCACTTAAACTGTCCTCTGGCTTCATTAAGTTTATGCTAATCTTGGACAGCAGCTTGATGAAGGTAAAATTCATAATACAGAAACAAAATGTTACATCACTAGCCAATTTCAAAAAGGACACAAAGACAAAACCAAATTTCTCAAAGGGCCTGCTTCTCTTTTACACTTAAGTCTCTTTTTATCTTCTGGTAGTATAAAAATGACCTAAAACACACATAGATTTAGTCTACTTTGCACTGCCAGAGCACTGCATAGGAGCCTTAGCATAAATAAGAATCAAGTTAAAAACCTGCAAGGCTTTGAGTAAACAAATTTCATGCTCAATACTGTTCATTCATGTGGAAATGGCAGAAGTGCAAAATGACCTTTTTGTTTCAGTGTTCACTGAAAAGGTTAGTAGCATTTGGACCTCTCACATAGTAAATGTTGGTGAAAATGAAGTAGGGTATGAGGCTAAGATAGGGAAATAAGTTAAAAATTACTGACACAAATTAGTTGTCTTCAAGTTACCAGGGCATGATGAAATAGAACCTAGAATAGTCAAGGAGTTGACTAACAAGATATCTGAACCATTAGCAATTATCTTTGAAAAGTCATGGAAGATGGGTGAGATTTCCAAAGAATGGAGAAAGGCAAATATAGTGCCACTCTATGAAAAGGGAAATAAGGACAACACAGGGGAATTACAGATCAGTCAGTTTAATTTCAGTAGCCAGAAGGATAATGGAGCAAATAATTAAGCAATCAGTTTGGAAACACCTAGATAATAATAAGGCAATAAGCAAGGGCGTCACTGGTGCCTAGCACACAGGGCATGTGCCCCAAGTCACAACGCCAGTGCCCCCAGTGCCTGGAGTGGCCCCTGCCTCTCCCAGATCCCTGGCCAGGTGACTCAGACCTAGATCTGGGCTGGGCCCCAGTGGCAGTACTTGCCTCTCCCAGCCAGGGATGCAGGCTGGGCCATGCTGCCTGCAGCAGCCCCTACCTTGCCCGGCCCCATCCTGGGCTGGGGATCTGGGGCCAGGCTGGCAGTGGGGCCCTGAGAACGGCTTGGGCCCAGGGCACCAAACTGCACCCTGGGGGCGGGGCCTGGGCTCAGGGGCAGGGCCTGGGCCTGGGCCCCGGGTCTTTTCCTGGGGCAATGGCACTCCTGGCAGTAAGTAACAGTCAGCATGGAGTGGTCAAGAACAAATCATGTCAAACCAACTTGATAGTTTCCTTTGACAGGGTAATGAGTCTTGTGACTGGGGGGGAAAAATAGTACCTGTGGTATATATTTAGAGCTCTGCAAATCTGTGGATATCCATTGCAGATCCGTGGATATCCACATCCGCGGGTATGGGTGCGGATAATCGCAGACCCATTGCTGTGGGTCAACTCACGGATGCAACTTCTATTGTTACCTTATCACAGTGCGATCCATTGCTGAAACTGCTGCACTGATCTGTGTCGGCAGCATGCAGGGGAACCAGGAAGCGCTCTGGCCAGCCCTAGATTGTGATCTGCCAGCCAATCAGAGTCTTAAGGTGGGACTTGGAGACTCACTGCTGGCCTTTGATTGGCTCATTCCCCTGCCCACTTCTTCCTTTTCTTGCTTCCAGTTGGCAAGCCATTGCTGTCAATCAGAAATTTCATAGGTGGGCAAAGAAATCTAATTGATAGCACAGCATGTGAACCACAAACAAGAAAGGAAAAAGTGGGTGGGACCTATATGGGGAATGAACCAATCAAAGTTTGAATAGTTGTATGTGAGCCCAAGCTCGGTTGGAGCTGCGGTTATAGATGCAGCTAAATCCTGGCATGTGGATTTCGGATCAGATTAATGTTATCACTGAGTGGGTGCAGATTGGATGCGGTTCCTCATTTTTGTATCCACGCAGGGGTCTATATATATTGACTTCAGTGAGGCTTTTGATAATGTCTCATGTGATCTACTCATAAACAAACTAAGGAAATACAACTTAGCTGAAGTTACTATAAGGTAGGTACATAATGAGTTAGAAAACCATTCCCAATGGATAGTTTTATCAGTGTTTCACATTCAAGTTGGAAGGGAATATCAAGTGGGGTCCCACAGGGGTCAGTTCTGGGTCTGTTCAGTATCTTCATTAATGGTTTAGATAATAGCATAAAGAATATACTTATAAAGCTCATGGCTGATGCCAAGATGGGGGTGGTTGCAAGTACTTTGGAGGTTAGAGTTAAAATTTAAAATAATCTGGGCAAACTGGAGAAACGTCCTGAATTATATAGGATGAAATTCAAGAAGGACAAATGCCAACTAGTCCACTTGGGAAGGAACAATCAGTTGTACAAATACACAATGGGAAATGACTGTCTAGGAAGGAGTACTGTGGAAAGAGATGTGGGAGACATAGCAGACATCACTCTGGGATGTATTAGCAGGAGTATTGTAAACAAGACACAAGAAGTATTTATTCCACATTACTCCAAGCTGATGAAGCCTCAGCTGGAGTATTGTGTCCAGTTCTAGGAGTCAAATTTCCAGAAAGATGTAGACAAACTAGAAAAAGTCCGGAGAAGAGCAACAAAAAGGACTAAAGGTCTAGAAAACATGACCTCTGAGGGAAGATGGGACAAATTGCATTTGCTTAGTCTGTAGAAGCCTGACAGGGGACATGATAACATTTTTCAAGTACATAAAAGGTTGTTACAAGGAGGAGGGAGGAAAAATTGTTCTCAACCCCTGATGATAGGACAAGAGGCACTGGGCCTAAATTGCAGGCAGGGCAGTTTAGATGTGGACATCAGGAAAAACTTCCTAATTGTCAAGGTAGTTCAGCACTGAAATAAACTACCTTAAGAGGTTGTGGAATTTCCATCATCAAAAATTTTTAAGAGTAGGCTAGACAAAAACTCATCACAAATTGTTCAGATAATGTTTGGCCCTGCCATGAGTGCAAAGGGCTAGACTAGATAACGTAATGGGGGCCTTTCCATTTCTTCAATTCTATGATGCTATGGTTCACTGGAGTGAGCAATATACTGTGAAGTCCCCTCCTAATTTTTTTAAAAAATCATTTTCTTCTAAAACACGGTTTTTTAAAGTAAACCTTTAGTGTACAAAGCTCTGTACCTAGAACTAAGTGTTGCACCTACTCCTAAATGCTATTAAAGACAGCTGTTTAGGGAGTTACATATTTATGAGTATGCATATATAGTACACTAAATATGAATGTAAATATGCATAATTTGTTTGACTCAGTATTCATTCAGGATTACTGTGGTTACTTACAGTTGTAGCTGTACAAAGAGATGCCTGGTTATCTTTTGCATATATCCCTTCCAGTGATTTCTTTAGGAAGTGAGCTCGCTCTCCCACACAGAAAGCCTTTTACAAAATGGTAATGTTCCTGTTAGTGCCAGCTACAAAGTGCTGAATTAAATTACATGTTCTTTTTATTTATTTATTTATTTTAAACCCTTAAATTATTTCTCTGTAACAATTTGTCAGCTAATGAGTCCTTTTTAAACTTGGTTTCTAAGTAATGTACACAGAATTGTTTTACTAATAACCTCCAATTAAAGGACATGATAAAGATATAAACAGCAGGAACATAAAATAATTAAAGAGTGGCTTTTTGCTTCTTTTACTCAGGTTAAATAAATGGTGAGTGGTGCTGCTGTTCCAGTGATGAAAGACATAAAGCAGACTAAAACCACATCTATTTTCAGTACCAAATGCTGACATGATAGGTATATGGATGCACACTTACAAAGGACTTAAAAAGAGAATAAGTGCTTGTACATGAGTTGCCAAGTTGGAAAAATCTTCTGCTCATCTAGCAGACAGGGCAAGTCTCTCCTTGTACCTCAGAAAACTTGCAGACAGTTATGCTCCTGGATATTGTAAAAGTAAGAGTGAAGCTGAAACAGTCATGGCCTAATTACTAGGAATGTGTAAAGACCAGAATTAATTATCTCCAGGCTCAAGATCTGGCTTTATCAGAATTTTAGGAACCATAAGAAAAGAGAGAAGATAAAAAACATTGTAAGGTGACTCTATACATCTGTGGTTCACCTGTACCTTAAACGATGCATGCCATTCTGATCACCCCAAATAAAAAAAGATAAATTAGAGTTGGAAACAATAAAGAGAAGGGCAAAAAAAAAAAAAATTAGGGGCATAGAACGGCTTTCATGGGGTGTGAGAGTAAAAAGACAAGGACTGGTCATCTTAGAAAAGAGAGTACCAAACTGGGATATCTCAGAGGCCTATCAAATCAAGAGTGGTGTGGAGAAAGAGAATAGGTAGGTGAAAGTTATGTCTTCATATAACACAAGAAGCAGGGGTTGCCCAATGAAATAGGAAGCAGGTTTAAAACTATCATAGGGAAGTACTTTTTCACACAATGCACAGTTAATCTATGGAACTTGTTGCCAGGATGTCATGAAGGCAAAACTATAACTAGTTTTAAGAAAGAATTGGATAAGTGCATGGAGGATAGGTCCATCATTGGGTGTTATGCAAGGTGATCAGGAATGTAATCCTGTGTTCCAGGTATGCCTAAACCTCTCACTGCCAGAAGCTGACACTGGATGAGAGGGGATTCACATGATAATTGCTGTCTTCTGTTCACTCCCTCTGAAGCATCTGGCACCAGCCACTGTTGGAAGACAGGTCACTGAGGTATGTGGACCATTGGCCTGACCCAGTTCTTATTTTATCATCTATGGATGCAGAGGATTTATTTCACCTCAGCGGGAGAATAAATTGTGTGCATAATGGTCATGCATCATGGAGAGAGATGAGATCCATTTACCTGATGTATTTATATGGCCCCCATTACCATAGTATCTGAGCACCTCAAAATCCTTAATAACTCATCCTCACAATAGCCTTCTGAGGTAGGAATGAATTCTTATCCCAGTTTTATAGAGGGGGAACTGAGGCAGTAAGAGGTTAAGTGACTTACCAAAGTCACACAAGGCATCTATAGTAGAAAAGGGCACTGAGTAAAGGCTGCTAGGTCCCAGGCTAGAGCACTAGTCACTGAACGAGTCTTCCTCATCTGCCTGAGATGTACTTGACACTATTCAAACATGCTGGCCAGATATTAATATGGGTCCACAACTTCTTAACATAGTGGTGTTTTCCAGGACTACTTTTCCAAGTTCATGACGTAGAAATATGACTGCAAACATTCCCTAGTACATGGATAACTTGTCTCTGCTATATTAGTAACAATAACAGGGCATGCTCAAGGGGACACGAATGGACTGAGGGCAAGTGGTAGGTGGATTTCAATGGTAACAAGAGAAAAATGAGTTTGGGACATGCATGTCATTTTCAACAAGAATCACATTCTCTTCTTCAACTCTAGCTTACTAGAGTGGCAAGCAAATAACTACTCCTAACACCATCCTATTATGAGATGCCAATACTGGGTTTGCAGGAGTTGTCGCAGCAGTGCAGAGTATCACATACCTTCACTAAATACAGAAAAAAATGACAGGACACAAGGTGCAGTTATGGACAATCTGAATGCAACAGATGACAGCTGTAGATCAACTCCATGATGGGGCATCCTGTCTCTTATGGGTACTGCTGCCTATTAGCCAGCTCACCTCATAATGTGGCATAGCCCTTTAAGAGGTCAAAAGCTTTGATTACATACACAAGGACCAAGGAGACAGTGGGGACAGAGGAAGCAGTCCCAGGCGTTAGAAACATTCATGAGAAAAATCCCATTGTTGTTGTTACTCTAAGGACCAGGGGCTAGAATACTTGCAGAGAGGATGGGCAAGACTTCCTGCTCATCCAACCAACAAACAACATTTTGATTAAAAAGTTTGCATGGTGTAAAGGTAACATGACAGGCGTTTAAT
This sequence comes from Podocnemis expansa, assembly GCA_007922195.1. Taxonomy (NCBI): domain Eukaryota; kingdom Metazoa; phylum Chordata; order Testudines; family Podocnemididae; genus Podocnemis; species Podocnemis expansa. The sequence continues at coordinate 26,821,037 of ML681982.1, forward strand.
GGATTAAAAGCTGGCTAACTGCTAAGTCTCTAAAAGTAATTGTAAACAGGGAATCATCACTGAGTAGGTATGTTTCTAGTGGGGTCCTGCAGAGGTCAGTTCTTGGCCCTATAACATTCAATGTTTTTTTAAATGATCCAGACGAGATCATAAAATCACTACTGCTAAAATCTGTAGATGGCACAAAAATGGAGTGGTAAATAACAATATTAAGTACGGTGCACATCTAGGAACAAAGAATGCAGGCCATACTTACAAGATGGGGGAATCGATCCTCAGAAGCAGTGACTCTGAAAGGCTGTGTCTACACTTAGCATTTTCAAAAGGGATAGACGTTGAGTGGCACTTTAAGACTAACATTTATTTTTTGCATGAGCTTTCGTGGGAGAAGATCCCACTTCCTCAGATGCTCCAAAGATGGGTGAACTTACAGAAAGGAATGAAACTAAATGCAAGGGGGTGTAAAACATAGGATCAGGTCATACAGTAACAGCAAATCAGAGCAGTTTTAACACCCTCTTGCATTTAGTTTCATTCCTTTCTGTAAGTTCACGCATCTTCAAAGCATCTGAGGAAGTGGGATCTTCTCCCACGAAAGCTCATGCAAAAAATAAATGTTAGTCTTAAAGTGCCACACAACTCCTTGTTGTTTTTTTACACTTAACATGTCAATTCAAATGACTGAATTAGAACTAATAATTATTAGTGCGAATTGAGTCGATTCAAACCGACATGGCCATACAAGAAACTCAAGTCTGAATTAGCATGTCCATGAACTGGACTTGCTAATTCGAATTGGAGGAGGGGCACCATGGCCTCCTGGAAGGGCCATGCCACTACCCAATCTCCAGCTAGGCTCCAGCACTCTGAGCCTGGTACAGGGAAAAGCATCCCCTGCCCAGCTCAGAAGACAGGAGCCTGGCATGGGATGTTTTCCCCTCCAGGGCTCCCTGGGGCCAAGGCACTCAGCCCCCCACAGCACAGTGAGAGTGGGGGTGAAGGGATTCCACTGCCCCGTGCTGTCAGCATGGCTGGGGGAATCCCTTCTCCCCCGCCAGGGCTATGCTGTCAGCACTGGCCAGGGGAATCCCTTCTCCCCCGCCCCGGCTGCACTGTGGGGGAGGGTGGCAGGGAATCCCTTGGCCTTGTGCTTACAACATAGTGGTGTGTGGGAGAAGGGATCCCCATGTGCCTGCTAGCTGAATGTGGGGAAAGGATGCCCCCCCCACGTGCGATCTGGCTGGGGGGGTAGTGGATGCACCTTTAGGGCTGCTGGCCCCAGGTGCTACAGGGATGGTCTTCATCCCAGGATGCATGGCACCCTGGCAGGAAGGTCAACCCTTGTCAGTTCAAACTCAGTGAATTCGAATTGAGATGGCCACACTGGGTCAGTTCAAACTACTGGGTTCAAAGTGACCCGGATTTCGAAGTCAAATGAGGTTTGACCAATTCAAAGTCAGCTTTCATCAATTCGAACCGAGGAGTTCCTCAGTTTGAATCGAGGAAAAGCGAGTGTGGCCATGTACTTAATTGAATTTGAATTGATTGTCATCAATTCAAATTCAACTCTAAGTGTAGACATACTCAAAGAGATTTGGATATAGTGGTTGATCATCAGCTGAACATGAGATACAGGATAATGTTGTGGCCAAAAGTGTTGATATGATCCTTGGAAGCATAAACGGGAATCTTGAATGGAAATAGAGAAGTGACTTTATATTTTGCACTAGGCATAATTGCTACTGGAATACTGTGTTTATCTCTGGCGTCCATAATTTAAGAAAGATGTTGATAATTTGAAAGGGTCCAGAGGCTAGCCAAGGGAATGACTGAAGGAGTAGACAACATGCCTTATAATGACAGAATCAAAGAATTTAATCTATTTATCCTCACAAAGATTAAGCTAAGGGATGATTTGGTTACAGTCTCTAAATACTTGTATGGGGAACAAATATTTGATAACAGACTCTTCAATCTAGTGTAGAAAGGTATAATATGGTCCAATGACTGGAAAGTGAAGCTAGACCAATTCAAATGGGAAATAAGGCTTTTTTTTTTTTTTAGGAGTGAGTGCATGGAACAATTTATTAAGTTTCAAGGTGAATTCTCCATCATGACAAATTTTTAAATCAAGATTGGATGTTTTCCTAAAATACATGTTCTAGGAATTATTTGGGGGAAGTTCTGTGTCGTGTGGCATTAAGGAGGTCAGATTAGATGACACAGTGGTTCCTTGTGGCCTTGAAGTCTATAAATCTATAAGCTGGTAGAGGATGACCAGCATGATGGCTGCCTTTTATTTTATAGCAGAGCAGAGCCTAGGAGATGCTAGCTGTGAAATGCTGGCCTGCTCAGAAGCCTGAACTCGAATTTAGGAAAAGGGATCAGATGAGGTAGAAGCTGGTAAAGGATCAACAGCTGGTTAATCTAGAGCTTCGCTCAGTGACATGTTGGGGATTATCAAAGGTTTCTACCACTTTCTGCCCTGTAACCTTGAGTACATTATACTATGCAACTGTGGTTCAGAGCCCTGACACCAGTAGCCCGTCTACAAGCACAAGTTCCAAAGGGATAGCCGTGTTAGTCTAGTCCAGCAAAAAAAAAACCAAGGAGTCATGTGGCACTTTAAGGCTAACAGATTTATTTTTTGCATGAGCTTTCGTGGGAGAAAATCCCACTTCATCAGATGCTTTGAAGATGGGTGAACTTACAGAATGGAATGAAGATAAATGCAAGGGGGTGTAAAACATAACATCAGGTCATACAGTCTCACTCTGACTTCCCCTAAACTGATTTCTCCCTGTTGGGTGACAACCACAGCCCTTCCAGTTCGGAGTCTCCCTAAATCCATCCCCCCCCCCCAGAGTTCTTAACTATTAGGCACCTGGACTTTTTCTCTCTGCTTCAGCCCCTCCAAAGGCATGGAACTCTCCCCAGACACCAATTTATGATGACCACCCACTTCACACAGTCTGCAGAACAGAGACTTGCTTGGGGTGAAAATAAACAAAAGGTTTGTTTAGTGGGAAAATCACAGTTTCAAAGAAGCAATAGTAAGGGAAGCAAACATATTACAAGAGACACTGAAAATAAACATGAAGTCGCAATCTCTGGCTTTACACTTTCAAATTAGATAAAACCCATTTTCCAGTACAAGCTATTTATTACTTCTGAACAGTTTCTCAACACACTCCTTATCTTAGGTGGGGATCCAGCATTTCACAGAGACAACCCACCAAATGACTGTTGCTCAGTTTCTGGATAAAGACATCAATTGCTAATCTTATTTTTAAAAAGGGCTTTTTCCCTCTTCTCCATCCTTCTCCTGGCATGGTGACTCATGGTTACTTAGGGTGGAGAAATTTTAACCAGAATAAAACATTGATTAAGGTATATGCTTTTGTGGAATCCACTTCTATCCCACAAAAGCTTATGACTTAATAAATCTTTTAAATTGCCACAGGACTCCTTGCTTGTTTTGCTGTAACAGACTAACATGGGTACCCTTCTAGAACTTCTGTTCAGGATGTTTCAGCCTTCTTAATAACTCTAATGGCTCAATATTTGTCTGTTCCTGGGTTGTATGAAACTTGGAGCTAGTTTAATCTGATTGGAAGCCCCTTCCTGCCTGACTGCACCACAGATTATTAGGTCAATTTTCTATATACACAAATACATAAATTCATAACAACTGTCAGTATAACTAGTGCATAATGGTCATTAAGTTTAGAACTTTACATGATTTAAGTAGAGACCATATTCAACATATTTTATATCACAACAACATCTTATACAGTTGATTCAGCTGCTTGTTCTTTGGGGTCAGACTCCTTGTTCTCCTCTTGGAGTGTCTGCACCCTGATTGTCTTCACAGAGAACTTCTGAAATCTCCT
>ML681982.1:26844929-26956439 GCA_007922195.1 Podocnemis expansa
CTGGAAATGGATGGGATGCCTATGGCAGAGGGAGGACACTGGCAGCTGGTCACCTCTGGCAGCAGACAGTGCTCCACGCCTGCTCACATCCCACCATCCATTGTGGTGAGGAACCGTTATGCGGTGCTGGACACGATGAAGGAGGTAGAGGAGAGACCATCCACCCCAGAGGCTGGGGAGATCACAGCCACCTCACCTAAGAGGAAATATAGGGTTGTGGTGATTGGGGACTCCCTCCTGAGAGGAATGGAGGCACCCATCTGTCGCCCTGACAAGGCCTCTAGGGAGGTATGCTGCCTGCCAGGTGCCTGTATCAGAGACGTTACAGAGGGACTGTCAAAAATCATCTGCCCCTCAGACTACTACCCCATGCTTCTTATCCATGTGGGTACCAATGATACTGCGAGAGGTGATCCTCAGCAGATCAAAAGTGACTTCAGGGCTCTGGGAGTGAGGGTGAAGGAGTCTGGAGCACAGGTGGTGCTCTCCTCGATCCTTCCAGTCAAGGCTAGAGGCCTGAGGAGAGACAGATGCATCCTAGAAGTGAATGCCTGGCTGAGAAGATGGTGTGGTCAGGAGGGATTCGGCTTCCTTGACCATGGAGTTCTGTTTCAGGACAGAGGATTGATAGGCAGAGATGGCCTTCACCTGTCCAGGAAGGGGAAGAGTGTATTTGGGCACAGATTGGCTGACCTAGTGAGGAGGGCTTTAAACTAGGTTCAATGGGGGAAGGAGACCAAAGCCCACAGGTAAGTGGCAATGTGGGAGATCTGGGGGAAGGGATGGAACTTGGGGGGTGTTGGGACTGTAGCACCAGGAATAAAAGAGAAGGTAGTTGGAACATGGGGGGGGGGAATCAAATAATTGTCTTAAATGTTCCACTGAAGCCCCAATACATGAGGAGAGTGGGGGAGGAGAACTCCAAGAAAAAATGCAAGGAGGTATGTGCAATAGAATTGAAAACCAAACTGACAAAGTAGGGCAAGTGACTGGGTATCTTAGGTGCCTATACACTAATGCGAGGAGCCTGGGAAATAAACAGGAAGAATTGGAAGTACTAGTGCAGACAAGGAACTATGATATCATAGGAATAATGGAGACGTGGTGGGATAGTCTGCATGACTGGAGCTCTGCCATGGATGGGTATAAACTGTTCAGGAAAGACAGGCAGGGAAGAAGAGGGGGAGGAGTAGCGTTATATGTAAAAGAGCTCTATGACTGCTCAGAGCTCCATTATGGAAGTGGAAGCGTGCCTGTAGAAAGTCTGTGGGTTACATTGAGAGGGGAAAGCAACAAGGGGGATATTGTGGTGGGGATCTGCTATAGACCACCAGACCAGAAGCAGGAGGTGGATGAGGTGCTCTATGGACAACTAGCGGAAGCTTATAGATCACAGGCCCTGGTGCTCATGGCGAACTTCAATTACCCTGACATCTGCTGGGAGGCCAATACAGCAGTGCATGGGCAATCCAGGAAGTTTTTAGAGTGTGTTGGGGACAACTTTCTAGTACCAATGCTGGAGGAACCAACTAGGGGCCTTGCACCTCTTGACCTGCTGCTCACAAACAGGGAAGAATTGATCAGGGAGGTAAATGGAAAACTAGGCAGTAGTGACCATGATATGGTTGAGCTCAGGATGCTCATTAAAGGAGGGAAGGAAAGAAGCAAAACAAAAACCCTGGACTTCAAAAGAGCAGATTTTGGCTCCCTCAGGGAACTGATGGGCAGGATCCCTTGGGAAGCTAATCTGAAGGGGAAAGGAGTCCAAGAAAGCTGGTTATATTTTAAAGAAACCCTGCTAAGGGCACAGGAAGTTGCCATTCCAATTAGGAGAAAGAATAAACATGTGAGGCAGCCAGAATGGCTTAGCAGAGAACTCTGCTCTCAGCTTAAACATAAAAAGGAAGCTTACAGGAAGTGGAAGCTTGGTCAGATGACCAAGGAGGCATATAAAGATACTGCTAGGGACTGCAGGGATAAAATTAGAAAGGCCAAAGGACAAATGGAGTTGCGGCTAGCGAGGGATGTAAAGGATAACAAGAAGGGGTTCTACAAGTATGTTAATAACAAGAAGAGGATCAGGGATGGTGTAGGTCCCTTGCTGAATGGGGCAGGCATCCTTGTGACAGAGGATGAAGAAAAAGCTGAAGTGCTCAATGCTTTTTTTGCTTCAGTTTTCACAGGCAGGGTCAGCTCCCAGCCCACTACCATGGGTATGGCAGATTGGAGAGAAGAAGAGAGGCCCTTGGTGATGGAAGGTCAGGTTAGGGACTGCTTAAAGAAGCTGGATGTGCACAAGTCCATGGGGCCGGATGAACTGCATCCAAGGGTGCTGAGGGAATTGGCCGATGAGATAGCAGCACCGCTGGCCGTTATCTTTCAAAACTCATGGAGAACAGGGGAGGTGCCAGAGGACTGGAAAAAAGCAAATGGAGTGCCTATTTTCAAGAAAGGGGAAAAAGGAGGATCCGGGGAATTATAGACCAGTCAGCCTCACCTCAATCCCTGGCAAAATTATGGAGCAGGCTCTCAAAGAATCCATCCTCAAACACTTAGGAAAATAAAGTGATCAGGAACAGTCAGCATGGATTTACCAAGGGTAAATCCTGTCTGACCAATCTCATTTCCTTCTATGAGCAGATGACTGGTTTTCTGGATGCAGGAAGAACCGTTGATGTGATATACCTTGATTTTAGCAAGGCTTTTGATACAGTTTCCCACAGCATTCTCATTGGCAAATTAAGGAAGTATGGGTTGGATAGGTGGACTATAAGGTGGATAGAAAACTGGCTAGATCAACGGTTTCAGCGTATAGGAATCAATGGTTCCATGTCTAGCTGGCAACCAGTCGCGAGTGGTGTGCCCCAGGGGTCGGTCCTGGGGCCAGTTCTGTTCAACATTTTCATCAATGATCTAGATGATGGAATAGACTGCACTCTCAGTAAGTTTGTGGATGACACCAAGCTGGGGGGAATAGTAGACACGTTGGAGGGCAAGGACAGGATTCAGGGAGACCTAGATAAATTGGAACAGTGGGCCAATAGAAATCTTATGAAGTTCAGTAAGGACAAGTGTAAAATCCAGCATGTCGGATGGAAAAACCCCATGCACCGCTACAGGCTGGGAAACATTCAGTTAAGTAGCAGCAGCGTAGAAAAGGACCTGGGGATCATGGTGGATGGGAAGCTAGATATGAGTCAGCAGTGTGCTCTTGCTGCCAAAAAGGCCAATGGCATACTGGGCTGCATCAAAAGAAGTATTACCAGCAGATCAAGGGATGTGATCATTCCCCTCTATTCTGCACTGGTGAGGCCACATCTAGAATACTGTGTTCAGTTTTGGGCTCCCCACTACAAAAAGGACAGGGACATGCTAGAGAGAGTTCAGAGGAGGGCAACCAAAATAATTAAAGGGTTGGAGCACAAGCCCTATGAGGATAGACTGAAAGCATTAGGCTTATTTAGCCTGCAGAAGAGAAGATTGAGGGGGGATTTGATAGCAACCTTCAACTACTTGAAGGGATGCTCTAAGGAAGATGGAGCTCGACTGTTCTCGGTAATAACAGAGGACAGGACGAGGAGCAATGGTCTCAAGTTGCGGTTAGGGAGTTCGAGGCTGGATATTAGAGAGAACTTTTTTACTAGGCGAGTCGTGAAGCATTGGAATGAGCTGCCAAGGGAGGTGGTGGAGTCTCCATCTTTGGAGGTGTTTAAGGCCCGGCTGGACAAAACCATGACTGGGATGGTTTAGTGGGAGTGGTCCTGCCTCTGGCAGGGGGTTGGACTAGATGACCTATGAGGTCCCTTCCAACCCTAGTGTAAGCGGGGGGATGGACCTGCTCTTGTGGGGAACTTCCCAGACTTTGTATACCACCCCGGTGAAGGTGGGTAGCAAAAGGATCTGAGTCCCTGCTCCCACTTCCTTTACCCCAAGGCCTGCCTGACCTCAAAGGCTCACCTCCCAATCTCCTGTTTGGAGGAGTCTCTGTAACCCCGACAAGGCTGGGCCCCAGGATTCCTGGGGGCTCAACCCCCACTCTTATCGTGGTCTCTTAGGACAGGGCTAGGGTGTCCCCACTCCGGGGTGCTGACCACACTGACCACTCTTCTGGCCCACCAGTTACTATATACAATTTATTGAAGCATACAGAAATAAAGAGAATAACCCAATAAGAAAATAGAAAAAAAGTGGAAAAAGGTGAACAATAAACCCCCAGCACCGCTGCCTGGTGTGGGAGCACTACAAACAGAGTCTCTGGGGCCTGAGGAACAGTCTCACAGTCTGTCCTCCATGTTGCAAGCCCTCTGCCCAGGCCTGGCTGCGACTGGATGATCCAGGGGGCCAGATGCAGGTTCCAGCTGTGGCCACACGTCCCCAGGCTCCAGGGGCAGGGCCCTTCTTCCCAGCATCAGCCTCCCTTCACTGCTCCCCAGCTGCTCACCACACCCCGCTCCAGATGGCTGCAACTCCAGCTCCCAGCTGCTGCTCTGGTCCAGTGTGGCTCCTCTGGCCCTCCTGCTGTGGGGCTGCACAGATGAGCTCAGCACCTTGGGCTCCTTCTCTGGCCTCCTGCCCCAGCTTCAGGCACCTCTGGCTCTGTCACTGCCTCCAGCTCTGCTCTGCTCAGCTCCACTTGGCTCTCTGCTGGTCCAGCTGCTGTGGGTCTGCTCTGCACAAATCAGCTCAGCCTGGCCTCCCTTCCTGGGTCCTCTGGCTCCCAGCTGCTGGCTGCTTAGTGCTTCCTCCTTAGCTCGGCCCCCCCCACACACAGGCTTGCCCAGGCATGTCCAGCCTGCAGTTTCAGCTCAGGGGCGGGGGAGCACTTTCAATCAATCAGGCCATCCTGGGACACTGGCCTCTCCCACTGGCCCTGGGGCTGTCTGTTTCAGAGTCCTGCTTCCAGGCGGGAGTGGCCAATCAAAAGGCCCATTCACTCTCAGTAAGGGGCTATCAGTCCCCTTACACTAGGATTCTATGATTCTATGATTTACAGTGCATACACGGGGATGTCCATCCGTACGCAGCCACTCAGGTACGCATTAGGTGGGGAGCTGTACAGAGAGCCTCTGGGTTGGGGTGGTGCTGAAACTGACATACCCAGTAGTGCTGGGGCATGACTGGCCAGAGTTTGGCAAAATCCTACAAAGGTACGACCCCCGCCCGCCGTGGGCTTCAGAGAAGAACGCCCCAAGCACATATCTACCTGGGAACCCTACTAAATCGGGGTTGGCTAGGAAGGAGACAGGTCCCTCAGGACCGACCACACCAGGAGCAGATGCAGACCCCCCTCTTGAACCGACCGTGGGGCAGTTGGAGGAAAATGATGATTTCCTCCGCGAGCAATGGGAGGACCTGACACTGAGGCATGCATGGGAGCAAGCCACCAGCCCTGACGGGGTCAGAGGATGAACAGCTGAAGCCCCAGAGACCCCGGTTCAAGATCTGCCGAGACTGTCTGTACCGAATGGTGAGTGATCCCCAGACTCAGGAAGTCCTCCACCAGCTCCTGGTACTGCAATGGTTCCACCGAGACCTCCTGCATCTGCCCATGACGTCCTGTGGTCTGGACACTTAGGCAGGGAAAAGACCCTCCAATGGGTGGGTCAACTGTCTTTACAAGAGTGGCAAGAGCCCTGCTCATTCCCATGCCGGTGGTAGGAGAACTGTTTGAGTGTATTGGCATGGATCTAGTGGGACCACTTGAACGGAGCCAAATGGGTAACCGCTTTATCTTAGTAATTGTGGACTATGCAACCAGGTATCCGGAAGCCATACCTTTATGAGTAGCGAAGGCCCCAAATATTGCCACAGAGTTAATAAAAGTTTTTGCCAGGGTGGGATACCTAAAGAGATGTTAACCGATCAGGGTACCAATGTCTCTTCTAAGTTAATAGGGGAGTTGTGCCAGCTGATGAAGATTAGGACCATTAGGACGGCTGTATACCATCAACAAACAGATGGACTCGTGGAGAGATTCAATGGTACCCTGAAGTCCATGCTGCGTAAGTTTGTCCAGGAGGAACCCCGTCACTGGGATTCTCTGTTACCAGCCCTGCTGTTTGCCATTCGGGAGGTCCCCTAGGCCTCTACGGGGTTCTCGCTGTTCGAATTACTGTATTGGCGAAGACCTAGGGGTATATTAGACCTTCTGAAGGAAGAATGGGAGGCACAGGAGACGCGGGTCCAAGGTACGGTGCACTATATAGTCAAACTAAAGGAACAACTCCGTTCTCTGTGGGCCTTTGCCCAGGAGAATCTGAAGCAAGCCCAGGGGGTTCAGGCCCAACAATATAACTGAGGTACAAAGAACCATAGTTTCAAACCAGGGTACAGGGTATTGCTACTGTTGCCATCCTGTGAATCAAAGTTACTTGCCAATGGCAGGGGCCCTACGAAATAACCCGGCAGGTTGGGCCAGTGGACTTCGAGGTTAGGATACCAGGGAGGAGGAAAGAGGCCCACATCTACCATGTAAACTTGTTGAAGAAATGGGTGGAGCGGGAAACCTTGTGGATTGCCCCACCAACTCCAGAACCGGAATTAGGGCCCTCGGTGGAGGAAGCCGCAGATGCCATCTCACCAGTTGTAGGACCGGGTCTCAATCCAGAACAACAGAAGCAACTGCGGGAACTCTTAAACAAGTTCACAGATGTCCTTTCCATGCAACCAGGGAGGACAAGGCTCACAACTCACCATATTGCTACAACCCCGGGACAGAGGGTCAGGGATAACCCACGGCCCCTCCCACAGAAGATGTGGCCTGCGGTTAAACAGGAATTGGAAAGCATGCTCAAGATGGGGGTGGTGGAAGAATCCACGAGCGAATGGCACGGTCCGATCGTCCTGGTTCCCAAACCCGACGGAACCTTGTGATTTTGCATCGATTTTAGGGAGGTAAATGCGATTTCACAATTCGATGCATACCTCCTGCCCCGTGTGGATGAGCTCTTGGAGCGACTAGGAGGAGCGCAGTATCTTTTGACCATAGACCTCACTAAGGGATACTGGCAGATCCCCTTGACGCTGAATTCGCGCCCTAAGAAGGCCTTTTCTACACCCTTCGGACTCTTCCAGTTTATCACTATGCCGTTCAGTTTACACGGAGCAGCTGCTACCTTCCAGAGACTAATGAACAGTGTATTGCAGCCACATGACTCCTATGCAGCAGCTTACATAGACGACGACGTGGTATGTAGTAGTAATTGGGAAAATCATCTCGAACACCTCGGTCATGTCTTAGAAGCCCTGAGGGAAGCTAACCTAACCACCAACCCGGCCAAGTGCCGTTTGGGGCAAAATGAGGTCACCTACCTGAGATATGTGGTAGGCGGGGGTACACTGCGACCCCTAATTGACAAGGTCCAAGCCTTAGCCGACATGCCAAGGCCAAACACAGAGACAGGTTCAGCAGTTCCTAGGTCTGGCGGGCTATTACCATCGATTTGTACCAGACTTTGCGACTATCGCGGCCCCCTTATCAGACTTAAGCAAGAACTCAGCGCCCAAGAAAGTGCAGTGGACGGACAATTGCGAAAAGGCATTTCAGGCGCTGAAGGAAAAATTAACACAGGAGCTGGTACTTGTACACCCAGACTTTAATAACAATTTTGTATTGCAGACAGATGCCTCGGGTGTCGGACTGGGTGCTGTGCTGTCCCAGGAGATCAACGGGGAGGAACATCCCATCTTATATGTGAGCAGAAAACTGTTCCCTAGAGAAACACAATATTCAACCATAGAAAAGGAGGCCTTGGTGGCCAAATGGGCAATAGATGTGTTGCGCTATTATCTCTTGGGATCAAATTTCACATTAGTAACTGACCACGCGGCACTACGATGGTTACATGCTATGAAAGAGACTAATCTGCGCCTAATGCGGTGGTATTTAGCGCTACAACCTTACCACTTTACAGTTGCCCACCGACCTGGTAAACAACACGCAAATGCAGATTTTTTTTTCCTAGGGTGGGAGAAGAAGAGGGTGCGCGTGGAACCCCAGGCTCTGTCTTAAGGGAGGGGGTGTGTGACTGAGCAGAGACACCCTGCACTAGCACAGCCTTTGCTGGGCTGTGTATGCAGGAAGCCCCGCCCCTAGAGCCCTGCCAGGCATGCTCCAGCGCCAGGGCCGGGATAAAAGGCTGCTGCTCAGCTCAGTCTGGGCTGGCTAGCAAAGGAGGAGGACGTCTCCAGAAGGCTCCAGCTCCAGAACCTTGCCAGGCCGTTCCCGCGGAAGCTGCCCTCCGAGGGTAGGCCCTAGGGGACCGCACGACCCGAGGGAGTGGCACATGGAGGGGGTCGCAACCCAGGGGAAGGTTAGCCCCTACCCTGCCGGGGCCAGGGGAGGCTACACCCTGATGCCAAGTGAGACTTTCCAACCTACCTCCAAGTAGGAAGCAGCCCAGGGGCCCTGTAAGGGGGAACCGGGGAGAGGGGGAACCAAATCAGCGTGTTATGGCCTGGATCCCAGCTGATTGGGTAACACAACCCTAGGGCCCTGGGCTGGGGCTCAGAGAGATGGGAGGGCCTGAGCCCCCCTAATTGGGGTCCCATACCTTACATAGAGACTCTCTGTGGATAGACTGTGGCTGCTAGGCCACACTGCCCCGACCTGAGGGCTGCATAGAGACTTTCCTTGAATAGATTGTGGCTACTAGGCCACGCTGCCCCGACCAGAGGGCCGAGTAGAGGCCTACAGCCATGACATCTCCAAACACTTGGGTTCCCCAGCTGTGCGGGGATCTTGACTTCCGCGCATATCGCCATCCAGACCCCAGAACACCACCCCCAGGACTATGTAGACAGGAAGGACTACCATTCTGTCATCCTCCAGGCCCTGGTTGACCACCATTGCATCCTCCAGGACATCTATGTGGGTTGGCCAGGGAGGGCACACGATGCCCACATTCTCTGAAACACCTCCCTCTACTGGTGGATTCTGGTGGACACCCTGTTCCTGGAGCATAACATTGCCCTTGGGGATGTGCAAGTGCCTGTGGTAATCTTGAGGGACTTGACCTACCCCTTGATGCCCTGGCTAATGCAGCCCTACCCAGGGCAGAGGGATGCTACCAAGGACCTTTTAATCTGCAGCTTTACCGCTGCTGCTAGGTGGTAGAGCAGGCCTTTGGGCGTCTGAAAGCCCTGTGGAGGGCTCTTCTGGCCTGCCTGCAGCTTGGTGAGCAAAACCTGGCACAGGTTATCAGCACTTGCTTCTGCCTTCATAATCTTTGTGAGCTGTGGGGGGAAAGGGTTCTCCAGCTCTGGGAAGAAGAGGCAGAGCAGCTCGCACAGGACTTCAAGCAGCCAGGGAAGACCCTGCCCCACACACAAAGGGCCCACCAGCAAGCCCAGATTATTTGGGACACACTGGGCAGCCACTTTATGGAAGACGACAACTGAGGGGACTGCCTCCCACCATACCCCTCCACTGAGACCTCCCCTCCTGCACCTGCCCATGCCCCCTCCATCTCCCCCTGCACCCTCCACCAATAAAAGACACAGAACACTGAACTAAGATGCACAAGTGTTTTATTTACAGAGGGCAAGGGACTGGGGGGTGAGGGAGGGAGGGGTGGGGTGAGGGTGGGGCCTTCTAGGGAAGGGGAGGAGTTTGGACAGGGGCCATTTGGGGCAGTGGGGATGGGACATCTGCTGGGCCAGAGCTAGTGGCCAGGGGCTGGCAGGTCCTGGGACTGCAGGTGGCCTCCCCAAATCCTGGGCTGGCACCAGTTGGGGGTGTGTTGGAGTGGGGCGCATGGCATGGGGAGTGCTGCTGGTGCTCCAGGCACTGGAGCATCTGGCTTTTCTCTTGGAGGCACTCCACCATGGTCTCCAGCAGCCTGTTCTGCGCTGCCCACAATCCCTGCTCGAACATGCAGTGCTTGAACTCCTGCTCAAGCCAGAGGTGCATTCAACGGTCTGTGCAGGCCCCAAGATGGACAAAGTCCTCAAACTGATCAGACCTTGAGTGTGGCGCCCTCCTCCTCCTCCTCCAGGGTTGGGCTGGTGTTGCCCTGGAAGGGCCAGCAGGCATGAGTGGCATGGCTGCCAGAGAGAGGTCAAGAAAAAAAGCCCCCTATTAGTTCTAGGGCTGTGCTGCCTGGGGGTACTTGCTGTCCCCTTGCCATCCCTGAGTCTTTCTTTTGGGGTGGGGTGCCCTTGGTATGCCCGGCTGTGGTGTGCCACCCCCCCCATGTGGGGCGTGGTGCCCACAGTGGCAGCCACTGGGATGCTGTGCTCCAGAGGTCCTCCAGGGGCCATATGCCAGCACCATTAGTGGCATGCTGCCTCACCTGCCAGCACGTCTCCTCACACACTGCCAGTCTCTCCATCTCCGTGTCCCCTTTCCATGTGGCCACCAGCCTGTCTGGCCCCATAGGAGGTCCTCTGGATGTCTCCCCCCACCTGCCCTGTCCCCCTTTCACCTCCTCCTGCACTGTCTCTTACCACCCTCAGCCATACCCAGCAATGCCCACTGGTGCAGGGAGGGGCATTCACTTGCAGGTGCTATAGCTCCATGGCCTGATGTCTCCTTGCAGAGACCTACCTCCTCCTCACTGGGGGCCCCCTCCTGCTCCTCTGAGGTGGTGGTCTCTGGTGCAAGGGCAGGGGCTGGCTCCGGACTGGCCACAGAATGGAGAGCTGTCTGGACGGTCTGTGGGTCCTCTTGGCCATTGCATGCCTCTGGCTTCCTGGAGGATGAGTGCTCCCCTGAGTCAACCACGGCTGCAGGGAGCCCACTGGACTCCTGGCCAAGGAAGGTGACCAGCTCCCGGAAATACCAGCAGGTGTTGGTGGGGTCCCTTGCCTCCCTGGCCTGCTGGTATGCTTGCTGGAGTTCTTTGACCTTGGCCTGGACTTGCTCTGTGTCCCGGGTGTGGCCCTTGGTTGCCATGTCCTGGGACACGGTGGCATGCACCTCCCAGTTCCTGAGCTGGGCCCTGAGGGAGGAGTGTATATGCTCCTGTCCCCACACAGCCAGGAGGTCAAGGATCTCCTTGTGGCTCCATGAGGACGCCCTCCATCACCACTGGCTTCCCTGAGCTGCCATGCCTGTCTGTCTGTGGGCTGAGCTAGCCAGATCTGGAAAGATCTGGCCAGGGCCTTAAATCCTGACCTTTCATCGGCCAAGGCAGGGTCTTTCTTCTCCAGGAACCCTGGGAGGAAGGTCTGTCATAGGAGAAGGACATAGGAAGCAAAGTTTTTTTTGAAATAAACACTATTTTGTGGCCAACATAGTGTTTTTCAAAATACCTGTTTTGAAATAAGCACTTTTTTTTTTGGACAGAAAAACAGGTTTAATGGAATCGCTATAGCAATTCTGTTTTTGGGGATCCTGTGCGGCTTATTTCAAAACAGCGATTTGCATCCCCAGACACAGAAAAGTTTTTCAAAATAAGCCTCCTTATTTTGAAAAAACTTTGCAACGTAGACGTACCCTTTGTGGTTTGTGGGAACTCACTGTGACTCACTATGACTACCAGTGGCTGCTGAAAGGAACCATTTTGATAGCAAAGGGTGCATCCCTACATGCTACCTAAATAGAGGAACGCAGGTTGCGCTCAAGAAGATGGTGATATTGCTAAAATGAATTAAATACATTTCTTAGCAACGTGTTGAACTGATAAAAGGTCAAAGCAACCCAGATGTGAGGCCTATCACTTGATGAAATTGAATGAAGGCTAAGCAAAACACTTGACTTGTATTTCAGGAAACAGTCCTGCTATATCAGGGAGATGGATGACAAGGGCCTAAAAGTTTGTAAGGATATATTTAATATATATAGGATCCTTTAAATCTTTAGCTGGACAGCAGACAGTAAAGGGCTTGAAAAAGTTCTAAGTAAAGCAGGAGTAGCTTGCACGATAATCTGTTCTTTATTCTAATAAATTTCCTTATTCAGTGTTAGAAGAAAGTGACTCTGGTCAATAGTAATTCTTCACCACTGTCATGGGATAGATGTGTCTTCTATCTTTTTATTTCTAGGAGGCATGAACTCATTTTACCCTTAAAAACAGCACAGAAAAGACTGATGCTCTGTAGTGCTACAGATTTTTGAGACACCACTGTGTCATGTTCTCCCTTTGGGACTGGAGGGCCACAACTTCTGAAGTTACCTGAATGAGGGGTAAAATATAGGATGAATGTAGAGATCTGAAGCCATTTGTGTGGTCCACTGAGGCCTCCATACCCATACAGTTAAAATTTTAGAAGAGGACATGTTGCAGAGATCAATAGTATCTATGATGCAAAAGTCACTAAACATTATCCTGTAATTCCATGTCTCTTTGGTCCTTAAAGATCCTTACTACTGGCACCAATGCTGAAATTCTAACTTGGGTATAATAATGAAGCTGTGAAACTTGGTGATATGGTAGGGGGAGGGGGAGATGTACATCTAGAGCAACCTGCAATATAATTTAGTTCTATGTACCATATGTTGCTATTCTGTTTAACTCAACTGAAAATGCATGGCAAACCTTGAAATGCCATGACAAACTTGCAAAATTTGGCTAGGGCTGTGATACCTTTCTCATCAGTGTCCTATAGCAGGCCTCAATAAATCTATGTTTCTAGTCACTATGGCAACTAGTTTTAGTAGCCTGTTGCCTACCTCCACTGCAGAAATAATAATAGAGGAGCAGCCTCTGATGACCAAAAGAAAAATTGCTGGTGCCTAGCTGTGAGCCAATTTTGTCTACTTCTGCACTATAGAGTTATTTGTTGGATTGAAGTGTGGCTGTTTGGTATAGCCAGGGTTGTTGCGCAGTGGTATTGTTTATATTGGAGAAAAAGAAACTAAAATCAGTTAGTTATGAAAATGGAATTAATTTTAAATTGTCCTAGTTCCTGAGCTTGGCAGGCAACTGAGAGGTTATTGGGTCTTACACGAGTATCTAAGTAAAAGTGTAGCTCTCTGTTACTGAATTGCTGGAAGACACTTGTCCTAGTTTTAACAACAAGCTGTAAATGTTTGGAAAGTGGTTCTAAAGATTGTCATGCTCAAGAGAGAGAAACCCAGTGGACAAGACATTCAGTCAAGGAAACTCAGAGTCATCACAGTTTCATAAAAATGGCAGATATTGGGCGTTTTAGGTCCCCTACTTTCTGATTAGAGATTAGCATCAATACTTGGAGGTTCAGGAAGCTGGACATGGGTTTGTGAACCTGATAAAATGGACTTGAATAATCTATCATAAACCTTTTTAAAAATCCTCCTTTGAAGGACTGGAATGTAAAGTCCACTTGTATTTATAAATGGTAATATACCAACCTGCTCCATTAATGAAGATCTCTGTGTAAGCTTGAAAGCTAGTCTGTTTCAGCAATGGCAGTTACTCCAATAAAATGCATTACATCGCTTACATTGCTGTTCTAATATCCTGAGGCCAACATGGTTACAACAACAGTGCATCATTAATGTTGGTTATAGGACATCATAATCTCAATGAGTGCTATAAGATGGTGTATCAACTAGAATGTGAAGCTTTTATGGGCCAATGGATATAGTCTTCCAATCTTGCTTTACCATCAGGATTAATTTTTAAATGTTTTGGCTCTGAGAAGAGAGCAAGGAGGAAGATGCAGTGGCTGCCGATGCAATATTTAAAATTCTAAAAGGAAGAAATTCATAAAAGGTTACCTTGCATTATTGCTGGGTTCTTGCTAAATATTTACATAAAAAATCATTAAAATGGAAGATTCTAAAGCAGAGATCAGTGGTGTCTTAGAACAGGCTTTCCCTGTTTTTTAAAACTGTAGTTCTTAAGTTATAATGTTCTAATTTTAATAAAACATATATGAAGAAAAAAATTAACTATGAAATCATAAGACATCTATATGCTTCTAAAAAAATCCAGCCTATCTATCCGATAAATAGAGGTGAGAAATGTATTATGCACAATTTTGGTACAAACATCGCCTGTCTACTATAAATTTAAGTGCATGCTAACCGAAAAAGAAATCAGTCACTTGGAAACAGTTATTTTCAGGCACATCCTTGTATTCATTGACCATCTTGCATGTGTAGGTATAATCAAATTTTTAACAAAAATGAGAAATGTGCTATGGCATTTTGTAAAAGCATGGATTGTATCAAACAGCACAGTTAGTTAGATAAAAATCAGGTCAAGAAAGATTTGAGAGCAAAACTCCAGTGTTGGTGGCAGCACTGACTGCATAGAATAGATTATGAAGGCTTGACTAAGTGTCCATGAAGATGCTCTCAATCGAACTCAGAATTAGCTGGAGGTTGATTGGCTAAGACCTACCTAGCAAGAAACGTAGCACAATTTGATGGGAAGGTATTTCCTGTCGAATCAGTGCTGTGGGGACCCTGCGGTAAGTAGGCAGTAGGCACTTGGAGGGAGAAATGGAAGATATATTAAGAACTTTGCATATCTCCATTTGATTTCTGCTGAAATCACATGGTGGTGTAAACCAGGGCTCAGGGAAAAGTTAGCATTTAAAAGCAGAGGGCTCTAAATAAAAGGAGACAAAATTTAAGATCATGTCACTCAAAGGCTCTCTGGCTGCGTCTACATTGGAGAGCATTTTCAAAAAAACTTTTTTTGAAAAAATTATTTCAAAATATATTCAAAATAATTATCTCGAAATAACTTTTTTCAAAAATGCTATTTCAGGAGAATGGTGCAGGGACTGCTCCTCGTCCCAAAATACCACAGCTTTTTTTCCTGAAAGTGAAAGTCTACACCAGACTTT
This sequence comes from Podocnemis expansa, assembly GCA_007922195.1. Classification (NCBI taxonomy): domain Eukaryota; kingdom Metazoa; phylum Chordata; order Testudines; family Podocnemididae; genus Podocnemis; species Podocnemis expansa. Next base: position 26,859,651 of record ML681982.1, read on the forward strand.
CTTTTTTGAAAAAAACGAAAGGTAATGGAAAAGCTAGGCATGCTTTTTCAACAAAAGCCTTTGCCACATCTGGCAGTGGCTTTTTTTCGAAAAAGCTATCTCGAAAACGCCTTCTTATTTTGAAAAAGCTGTCGGGTTTAGTTTTTCTTAAAAAGCACACTGGTATCTCAAAATACTGGTGTGCTTTTTTGGCAACACTAAACCTGGTTACATTTAAAAAACAAGCCTTTTATGAGATAGCTTTTTTGAAAAAAGCCATCACTGGACATGGCAGAGGCTTAAAAAAGCCTGCCTATCTTTTCTATTGCCTTTCTTTTTTTTTTAAAAGAAAGTCCAGTGTAGACTTTCACTTTTGAAAAAAAAAAAGCCACTGTATTTCAGGACAACAAGCTGGTCCCCAGACTGTTCTGAAATAGCATTTTTCAAAAAAGTTATTTTGAGATAATAATTTCAAATATATTTTGAAATAATTTTTGCAAACTTTTTTTGAAAATGCTCTCCAATGTAGACATAGCCTTTGATTGTGACATCCTCTTAGATAACTAAACTGTATTAATACTAATTCACAAAAAAGTAAAACCAAGTAGAGTTGTTTTTTCCCCATGTAATGGTGCAGAGACCAGAAACATTTAATCTTTTAGAATCCAGCGTAAGAGGGGATGGAGATGAAGAAACTTGTTGTACACATTCAGCCAATGTGTACAGCTTGTTGAAACACAATTAGCCATTAAGGGCAAATTCAGCTTTGGTGTAACTACTGAAGTCAGCAGAACTATGCCCCTGTACATCAAGCCCATGTAAGGCTGAGTGGGGCCTTAAGTCTCACTCTCCAGAAGTCTCTGTGGGAATGCATATGAATGGTTTTTTGGCTAACATGGTTCTTCAGCCAATCTAAACTTCTAGCAGAACAGCTCAGTCAGCTTCCCACAACAAATAAAGTCACACAGAACATAGCTGTCTTACAATCACATAATAGTAACAAAATTTTAGCTGTAATTCATTTTCCTGAATGACTTTTTAGTCCACTCCGTTGATGCTCATTCTGCTCTCCTATGCCCAGGTTGGCTTTATGAGGGTGAGGATTTACCTGATGAACAGTGGCAGATTCCTCAGACGACTTGACGATGCTGAAAGTGCATTTTTTAAGTTATGACTAATCTGATCAGGATTGCTTATTACTTACTGGAAAAGATAGTAGTGTCAGTGAGGAAAACCAAATTAACTACAATATCATCCATAGCAATTTTATTTTTTCTGAAATCTTGTCACTCTATTTTATATTATCTCTTTAAACTTCAGAGTGATTCTCTTTCTCCTTTTATAACACAGCTTTAGTCCTTAGCTAGGTAATGGGATTTATGATTTTGTTTACATCAGTCACCATGGCGATCCACCATAAAAGATCAGTTGCCTGGCAACTTGGTATTGTGGAGCTGCAATGAAGGATGGAATTTTTTGTCTCTCTGACGGGAGGGCTTAAGGAATAATGAAAACTTCTGCTCATACTTCTCATGAATGCTTCTATTTTCAAGGTCAACCAAATGTTTTTTCAGTAAAGACTAATGCACTTGTCTTCAAAAGATGCACCGTAAAATGTTTCTCTGAGATTATCCTGTCTCAGAGTGAAGGACAACTAGCTTAAGAAGTTTTTATTCTCTCCATGCTGTTGCAAAATAAGGTTTAGAGTAAATGTGGGAGAGCCGTAATGAAGCAGGTCTCTTATTTACTGGCTCTTTCTGCATACATTAACAAGTGAGCTACTGTACACTCCAAATGATCTCTTATCCCAGGAATCAGGATAATTTTCCTTCTGTGTATTTGCTGTGCGTCACTGTTAGTATTTTCTCTTCTTTCATTATCTGTTCTGCTTTACCGAACTTAATATTGTGGAGTGATCCAGAAATAAAATAATGAGACTATGAAATTCCTTTGTAGGTTAGTAAACAAAAAGAGTTACCATTTTAAATGATATTCCACAAGATGGACTCATTGTTAATTATGCATATCAGCTGGAATATATGATGTATATTATATAATTATAAAATCAAATTTCAGAGCAATAACTGGTGGGCATAAAACTGCACAGTGATAAGCTTTGAAAATCAGGCCTTCAAACTGTTTAATAGTTCCAATATATTGTAAATGATATTTTGCAGGTATCTGTGCTTTTAAATCAGACTTTTTTCTCACTTCTGTTTTGAGATTCATAAGGCAGCATGTAATGGTCTTTCATAAATACCACTGCTTCACAACAGTTAGAATTTTTGTTACAACCACACAGATTTGATGAGACCATAATCAAATCTCTATCCTGTTGTGTGAACAGAAGGCAATCATATATAAGATGGTTAAATGGCTTCAGACATGGAAAGCAAGCTTTTAGGATAATTCACATGATTTTACAGAGAATATTTTCAAATCAGTTTGTAACAGACTACCCATCAGCTATGACCATGATTGTACTCATGCTACTTAGCAAAAGGCAATGAGAATTTCAACAGAAATTTTAGTGCCGGTGCAAGCAGGAATATTTTGGGTGCCTTCCCACACAACACATACTAATAATTATTAGGGAGCTCCCTTGAGCTGCTTGGGGTTCTAAGCCATTGCTTAGTCTGCTTGTAGCTAGCACCAACTCTGACAAGCTTGCTCATGTCAGGTGCTTCGAGAGTGCCCATGTTACCGCAGTATCTTGAGTGCTCCATAATATTTCGTGATGGCAGTTAAGGTGAGAAGTAAATAACCTGATGCATAAACTGCTCACAATAAAAAGGGTACAATTTTAAAAAACTGCTAATATAAGTAGTTATGTAGTATAGTTAATGCTGCCTGGTGGGGCCAAAATGGTCTCCATCATAAGAGGTAACATTTTACAAATACCTGCCCATCTGATTAAGGAACATGATGATGCTCTGCTGAGACTCTGTTCCTTGTTTTTTTCTTCTTTGGTCCCTGTCTGCAAAACTCTTTGAAAACGGTGAGTGGACAGGTTCCCTTCTCATAGACTCAAAGGTCAGAAAGGACCAGTATAATCATCTAGTCTGATCTCCGGCACAACACAGGCCTTAAAACCTCACCATCCCACTCCAGCAATAAGCCCCTAACCTATGACAAAATTATTTACATCCTCAAATCACGATTTAAGGACTTCAAAATTCACTGGTAGGTGAGTCATGCCCTGTGCTGGAGAGGAAGGTGAAAAACCCCCAGAGCCCTAGCCAATCTGCCCCAGAGGGAAGAATTCTTTCCCAGCCCCAAATACAGTGATCAGTTAAACCCTGATCATGTGGACAAATCTCATCAGCCTGTCACCCAGGAAAGAATTCTCTGTAATAACTCAGAACCTACCGCATATACCCTCCCTTCTTAGGCCACTGGCATATCCACCACCAGCAGTCAAAGATCAGTCAATTTCCAAAGTAAGTTGTCCCATCATACCATCCCCTCCATAAATTTATCAAGTGCAGTTTTGAAGGCAGTTATGTTTTTTGCCCCCACAGCAGGCTTGGAAGGCTATTCCAGAAGTTTTCTCTTCTGATGATTAGAAACCTGCATCTAGCTTCAACCCTAAATTTCCTGATGGATGGTTTGTACCCGTTTGATCTTGTATCCATATTGGTGCTGTACTCAAATAATTCCTCAACCTCCCTGGTATTTACCCATCTGATGTATTTATAGAGGGCAATCATATCTCCCTTCAACCTTCTTTTGGTGAGGCTAAACAAGCCAAGCTCTTTGAGTCTCCTCTCACAAAGCAGGTTTTATATTCTGCAGATCATCTTTGTAGCCCTTCTCTGCACATGTTCCAGTTTGAATTAATTTTTTTTATTCATGGGGATTCAGAACCGCATGCAATATTCCAGATGAGGTCTCACCTGCACCTTCTATAATGGCACTAACAATGCCCTATATCTACTTGAAATACCTCTTCTGATAATTACTAACGCTCCTCAAACTGACACAAGTATCCTGCAGATCTGGTCAAGGGAAAATTTGCTCTTAGTTCAGCAAAATAAGCCAAGAACATGTCCTAGAAAAAGACTGGTTTAAATCTGAAATAAGTGAATATTTTGAGTGTTGAGTTCCGGTAGAAACACTATGGAACCAAAATTATCCTTGGTTTACATATGCTTCTGTTGCTTAAGAAGGAACAGGATCTCTAGAGACTGAGCAACTCTGCTCAACAACCAATTGTATCAATACAAGACAGCCACTACGTCCCCTCCAGTGGGGGGCCCTGCTGCTGGCTCGCACAGTTTCTAAAGAGTGTGCCTGCCTGTCCAGTGAACTCGAGGAATGCAGTGATTCAGCACATCTCTGCCCCCTGCACACAAGTTGTCTTTCTCTTGGAGTCTCCAGGTGAAAAATGAAGCTGCCCTTTTCTGGCAGAGAACCTGAAGCAGGTTACTGGTAGAAATGCCACCTGTTTCACTCTCAGAGTTACATCCTCATAAGGGATAATAGCACTCCACAACAATTAATGTAGCTTTGTAGCACTGGGGATGAATCTGGCTCTACACTCAGGATGTTTTCTTCATTCTCTGCCTGGTGACTTGCTGTGTGAACTTGGGCAAGCCACTTACCCTCTCTCTGTTTTGCTTTCACCATCTGCAAAAGGAGGGCAATAATACCCGCTTTTGTCAAGCACACTGATATTTTTCTTTATACTTGCAAAGTGTTTACTATTTCCGAAGGTAAACTATACAGGGAAATGACCAACACTTTATATGTTCCAGTGCTTTCTTGTCCTGGCCGTCTGCAGCTAGACAAACAGACTGCATTAGCCTAGTTCCATGGCAGTGCATCAAACGGGAAAGAAACTGAAGGCTAATCAAGCAGTTGGGAGCAATGGAAGGCAAGCAGTAAAGCAGCTGGGAGCACCAGTAAATGACATTGGTGTATTGTTGTTGTAGATCTATCTGGCAGAAAAGAGGTAGGGAGGTGGTATTGGTGGTAGCTTTGTAGAAATAATTCTACACTAGCTGTTCACAATAGCCTTTTCTGACCTTAAAACTCATGAAAAAGAGAATCTGCACTACATAAAATGACTAAAAGTTGGGAATGGAAGAACTCATATATGGAGGGAGATCAGGAGATAATAGACTTTTTTTTTTTTTACCGTGGATGACTGACTTAATATAGTGAGATGAAGATTTAGTATTTTAGTGTATTTGTTCAACTAAAGAAATTTTACACAGTTCATGAGAAAATTTCCTGCAAGAAAAAAAAATTCCCTACTACATTCCTCCATTCAACGTCTACACCTGCCAATGCTCCTTGCCTGCGTTGGTCCTCTTTGAACATGAATCGTATTCACAAAGGATCAGAAAGCAACCTTTATAAACAGTTTCTTCCTCTTTTATAACCAGGTTGGGGGAAAGAAGTATTGAATTTAATTTGTTTGGTTTTGAAAATATGCTCTGAGTAGAGAGCACTATGCATCCCTTGACAATCCTGTAAATTCTTCATTGACAGGACTTCAACTGTCAGTGGGAGTTCCACATGTGGAAAAGTGTACAGAATTATTAGACTCTAAAGAAGGTGTGCTTGGGATGGAATATTAAATTTGTGCAAAAATGTTTTTAAAACAATAAAGCAACCAAACATATTTCTAATATTGAGAACTCCTAAAATTTAATGCAGGGTGTGACCCGGGCCTTCTGGGAGAACCTTCTGAATGTGCCAAAATCAGAGCAAGCTGAAAACCAGGGGCCAAACCCGCAAACCACTGACAGGTGGTATTTAAACCAGTCTTCCAGTCAGTAACAAAACATGCTTCTGATTCCCCATTCTGGTCATAGCCAAGCATAACAAAATAGAAACAGGCTCCTTTATTGCACTTCATCTCCTCCAGTCCCCACCTAGCCACTGGGTCTCTTAAAGAAATAAGTTCTCCTGACCCGAAAGGGTCAGCCACATCACCCAGAACAATATAGGCTTGGATCTTACCCAAAATACCACACTGCCAGCCAATCCTTTAGTAACTGCAACTAATGGTTTAATATAAAAAGAAAATAAACAAAGTATGAGAGGTGTTTAAGGGTCAAAGTGAATCACATACATACAAATGATTTAGAGTCCATGGCAAGCAAGTCCTTGAAGAATCTGTAGTTTGCAGGTTAGTCCAATTCCTCTGGTATGCACCCAGCAGCTAGATGGGTCACCGTCCTTTGTTCAGCCCCAGAAGAATAGTTCCAGAAGAAGGTGTTGGTTGCAGATGACTGAAAACAAAACGGAGATGGGGCCCCTGCCTTTTATCACCTTTGACTTTCCCCATGCTCTCAGAACCCTTGCCAAATCAAAATGGAGTTGAGTCACATGGTCAGTTTGGGTGACTCCTCAAAAAGGTTTCTTCCTAGGCCTGCTGTAGCTGTGAGCTCCCTTAATGGGCCATAAAGAGGACAATGGTTTTGCAGACAACCAGTCTGGGATTGCCTTTAGGATCAAATAACTTCTAATAGAAATAAAACAAATATACTTCCAATTTTTAATACAGATATGATACCTACATATAAACCATATAACCATTCCTACCAGATTAAAACCTTTCTATTGGTACCAAATATGGCATATCACATATGGATGATTGCAAATATGAAATATTAATATGAGAGATGATCATAAACAGTCCCCTAGACCCTGATAGCATCACACAAGGATTTGGTGAATTTAGCAGGTTATTGCTGATGCATACCATCAACTGTATCTAATTTTATTATTTACCTTAATTCCATACAAACCTTATCTCAAATACCTCATACATGCAGAGATAGTCTCTGAGTCATATAGGACCTAAACCTTTTAGAACTTTATACTTTAAAATCAGCACCTACATTAAGGCTTCAGATATTTGAGACGTATAGACTGTATATGCTTGTGTATAGTTAAATTCTGTTAGTATCTTTCCCAATGCACACACCAAGTAGTTCCCTTTGCCAAAGCAAATAACGTGGTAGGCCTTGTACCTCTCTCCGAGCTGCATAGACTAGAGACCTGTCGAGAAGCTCCTCTTTAATCATACCAGAGATTACAGTGGAGTGCTGCCTTATCTCGTGTGAAAGTTGGTCCAAAATTAAATTCTTCCAACAAAATGCAAATATCCTGAACAGCATAGTTGAAAACTCTTTATACATCAAAAGATGCACAGCCTAGTCATCACAACATGCCAGAATTTATGCTCCCATTTTTCTCAGCACAATTTTGTTACAATTATTTAATTATTTCAATTAGGAATTGTCCTTCTCTTGCAGATTCCAGAGCTAAATTCTTCAGAAACAAGTCATTCATGGCTTCACAAGGGATGTTTCTGTCCATGTTCTATGCTCCTGTGCAACTGTTGGCTTTTCCTCAGCCCTTAGTTTAAAACCTGTTCTCTGACTTTGTTAATTTTACATGCCATAAATCTGATTCCATTTTGGTTTAGGTTTAGGGTCCTCCTTTCCCCAAAGGTTCTACATTCCTCGTAAATCTAAATCCCTCCTGTGAACACCATTGTCTCATCCACACTTTGAAATCCCGTAGTTCTGCTCATGGAACTGGAAGCATTTGAGACTGCTACTGTGGGTGTTCTGGACTTTATTCTCTTATCTTGTAGCCTAAATTTGGCCTCCAGGACCTCTCTCCTTCCCTTTCTTATGCTACTTGTACTTGGGGGCTTGTTTACACTGGGGGTAGGGTTGTAATTCAGTCTTAGGCTGTCGAACTACAGAAGGCAAGTGATCACATCAAATTTCTTGCTTGGGTCTCGCATCCCCACTGCTTACATTACTTCCTGAAATGCATTGCACTGTGGTAGTAGGCACAGGGCCTGGTGGGGAGGCACTCATTGTCCACTCACTCCTTCGCTTCTCTTCTCTAAAGGAAAAAAAAAGCAAGAAAAGCATTTCCTTGCTGTTTCTCTGACACAGACACAACAGATGGGTGCAGTGCTCATGCAGAGAGAGGAATTAATTGAAAACTTCCAGGGATTGCAAGCAGCTGAGGAGCTACGTTGTCATGGCAAAGGGAACAGGAAAAAATGGTAGAACTACTCTTTGGCCATGCCTACACTGAGAATTCTGTGTTGGGGCTTGACACAGCGAGATTGATTGAGCAACCAAAGTAGATCTGCTCAATCAATCCCGGAAGCACTCGCCTGTTGACGCAGTAAGTCCACTTCCACCTCCACCCCAAGTGGAGTAACACTGCGTCAACAGGACAGCCTTGCCAGTTGATGCAGCTGAATGAAGACACTGCAGTAAGTCAAAATAATTAATTTGATGGGATATACGTATTCAGCTTAGCCCTGCAGTGTAGACCAATCCTTTGGTTACATGGACCTAAATTAAAATAGTAAGTTTCAACCTCAGTGCTATGCCGCTTGCTGGGCTGGTGTTAGTAGATTGAATTACAGCTCCATCTTTTTTTCCAAATGTACTCCTCTGACAGTTGAGATACAGGCTGCAGAAGGTTGAGGTAAGCAGCATTATGTCAAACTTCATTGTGAATGTAGACCAGTCATATGTGTACCATGACCTGGTTCTTCCTTAGCGTGGCACGTAAGTGCATTGAGAAGTCTGTAACCTTCACACACCGCAAGTAATTCACCACAGAATCATAGAACTGGAAGGGACCATGAGAAGTCATTGAGTTCAGTCCCCTGCACTTAGGGGTTAAAGTATAATGTGGTGGGCTCCAGAACTCTCCCACATGGGTGGGCCTCCCTCTGGCATGGGTGGCCCCCCCAATATCCATGGCCAGAACCCACCCCCTGCCCCAATACCCACCCCCAGACACAGACACACACACAAACTCACCCCCAGACAGACACAGACATAGACACAGACACAGCCACAGACACACACAGCCACACCTAGAGAAACAGAGGGAGGGAGAGAAAGACAGACACACCCACCTACCCACCCCCACATACAAAAAAAATCCCAGCAGCCCTGCCCCCCAAAGCCCTTACGTGGGCTGTTTGCAGGAGGCCAAACTGCCTGGAAGCTGCTTCAAGCCACAAGCTGCTCTGCCCTGCAGGAGGGAGATTCACAAACTCTACCCCACCACAGCAATCTGCTGGCTGGGCTGAAGGTGGAACAGGGTTTAAGGTGGAGCTACTGGAACGCTGTATTCTGGCTGGTCATGCTATTTTTGGTGGGACCCGGAATGCAGCGTTTCAGTGCGTTCCTCTATTTTTAGGGGCCCTGGAATGCTGCCAGCCTAAAAGTAGGGGGCCCTGGAACTGTGTTCTGGTGCGTTCCCCCCTTACTTTAACCCTTGCCTGCACTCATGGCAGGACTGAGTACCATCTAGAGGCCCATAGTATCATGAGACCCTCCCAGTCATCACAAATCTATCTGTATATTTCTAATAATCAAATTCCCCACCACCGTGACTTTTCCTAACAACTGAGATGCCCTCAACGCAGAAGAGCTTCCTTAATATGAGAATTATAATATGATGCCTATTTGCTTGTCTGTGTGAATGGGACAGGAGGTCTCAGTCTACTTCCTAGTAGTCCCACCCAGTGAAACTTGACCTTCAAATAAAATGTTTCTAGCAATAGACTCATAGGCTATGTCCACACTAGCAAGCTTAGTCTGGACTAATTTGAACCACGTCTACAGTAGTCTTTGGCTAGTTCAAATTTTTAGTTTGAACTAACCAAAGCTTAGTTTGAACTAGTAAGTTCAAACAGTAAGTTCGAACTAACCGCTTAGTTCGAACTTGCCACTTTGGCTAGTTGGAACTAGCACAATGTAGTCAGACTAGTTCAAACTAAATAAGTTTGAATTAGCAGTTGGTTTGAACTAACCACGTTTTTTTAATTCAAACTAACTTTTAGTTCAAACTAGCCACACTTTTTTAGTTAGAATTAACTTTGAACTACTTAGTTCGGACTAAGCAACTCCAAAATAAGTTTTTACATATAGACATAGCCATATACTCTAAGCTCAGAAGGGATCAATATGATCACCTAGTCAGCAGTGGTTCTGAACCTTTTGTGGGCTTGGCTGCCTATCAGAACCCTATAGGACACATCAGCCTACCTCCCCAAGGCCACATCCATTCATTTCTCTGACTCATTGTGACACACTTTCCTCTGTGTGGCAACACAGTGGTTGAGAACCAATCCTCTAGTATCTGACCTCCTGCACAATGACGGTCACAGAGCCTCACTCAGCCACTCAGTCCTGTAATAAACCTCTAACCTATCTACAGATATAATTTTAAACATCTGAATGGAAGGAAAACAACCAGTGTCATGACCACACAGGTGGGAATCTTCATCAGCCAATATGTTGCTTTCCTTAACCCCAGTCGTTTGTAAAAATCTTTTATAGATTGATTGCCATGAAGTATCCTATTTCTAAATTTTTATTCTTGTGTCAGTGTTATGGTTATCTGAGAAAAGTAATAAATTTCTCTAATAAAAGATGTGTATAGAAAAAGTTTTAAAATAGAGAAATAGTCTACGTCATTCCCTCATCAGAATTCTGAATAATTAAAGATGTAAAACATGTTTTTACAGATATGCTGATCTGACTTAATGCCTCTGATGGTATTGAGCATCAACCCGGCCATATCTTTAAATAATACTTTGCTCACAGTTATGCCGGAAACTGATTACTAACCAATTTATTTTTCAAAAAAAGCTAAACTGGGAAATGTTTATGGCTCTGTATGCCTTTTTACTGAAAAATGAAAGTTAAAGGACCTAATTACAGGCAAAATGTTAATGAAGTTATAGGCATGATAACCATGAAAGGAAATGTTGATTTTTTACATTGAAACTGTTGGCACTTTTCTTTTGACACTAGCAAGTTTCTACCCCACCCCCTTTAAAGGCAAAAAACCCCCAAAACAAAACAAAAAAGAAAAACCCTACTGCTGACAATTGCAAAGCTAAATAAGAACTTCCAAATACCTATAATAAGAACTTCAAGAGCTTCATTGTAAGGAATGTAGTGTCTAGAGTCTTGAAAATATGTTTGTCTATATGGTTTGGGGCTGGGTGGAGGCCAGTGTGCAGAGAAAGGTGGTACATTTGTGTCCCAGTTCACATTCATAGAGGCACAAAATGGCAACTACCTTGTAGATGCCCCTGTAGAAAGGAAAAGACATTTCTCTCCATTTAAGGATGCAGTACCAACAAAATAAAATGACTTCTCTTTATAGTTACATGCATTGGGGCTAGGGGTTAGGAGAGAAAGGTAAATCTTAAACCATTATAAAACTTCTAGTACTGATGATTTTGTCAGTGTTCTCCTCACTCTCCCACCTAAACTTTTTTATTTGTATGTATTATATCTGTGCAGTTTAAATGGTAAATTCTTTCGGGGAAGAAAAGATTCCTATGCCGACATGTTTGAAAAGCATACTGTCTGTGTGCCTGAGTACTTCTGTGCACTTCCTGCATGTTATTTTAGCCCCTTAGAAAATTATGCTAATTCATATGATTGGTCTACGAATGAACTTGAGTTTTGATTTAACAGGAAAAATCAGAAAGAATTCTGAGGAATTTCACTTCAATGATCTTATCTCTGTATTCTTCTTCCCATCTCACCTCCTTTCAGAGGCAAGTCAGAGTACCTTATATTTATTTATTCATTCATTTTTAATTCCCATTAAAGTTTGTGGTGAAGTGAAGAAGTGGCATTATATAATAAATTAATAACAGTAACCTGAGATCTCTAAGTTTTTTAAGATCAGATGGATGACTCTCTGGAACTTCTCTTTGTCTTCTTACTTGTAACTCCCCAGAAGGTAATGGCTAGTAAGTAGTGAGATCTTGGAGATTTTTAAACTTGAAAGCTATCTTAATAGTTCCCTTTTTAAGAACAGTCTCCAGTCTGACAAACCTACAGTTGTGCTTCCTCCGCCAGAGTGTCTGCAGAACTTTCCTCTATGTGGAATGCAGGGGGCCTAATCCTCAACTCTTATCTGAGGATGAGTCAGGGCTCCAGGGACATAAGGGATGTTTATCCACTTATCTGGTTAATGTAAGCCTTTATTTTGATTCAGTTGTGGTCTCCCACAAATCCCCCTTGGAGACGATTGCTGAGACATTCAGGAATAATTGAACAGGTCAAAGAGTTTACTCTTCAAAATGCACTTGCAACGTCCTTGGCCCTTGCCATGAAATACCTATTCTGTAGCTTTGGCTGTGGAAGATGTGATGGTCAGTGTAAATTCTCCTGGTCAGTGTGCTGAGGGAGCTTAAACTGAGGAATAACAGTTGTATACGACTTGATTTTTTCTGTTCACATATATGGAAATAGTAGCCTGACTTTGGCTCTAGATTTGTATTGAACATTCCTTTAAACAATCACACTCTTCAATAAGCACTTAATCCAGTGCTCACTGATGTCAGTGGAAGAACTGTAAATAAAGGCAATAGGATCTGGATTTGGACCTAAATGCCTTCATAGTATTGCCACATGTTCAAAAATCAAAAGTCAGGCCTCCAAAATACTGAATTTGACTTCAGAATCATGATTTAAAAGAAATGAACAAGCAAATTTTCAGCATTTCCTTTGCCTTCTGGTTTTTGAGCTTTCAGGAAGTACTCAGGTCATGATTTTAGGCTTTTCTTCACAACCAAAGTCTAGGAATTTTTCTTTTTAAGTAGAAGCTGAGATTCTTGTGATTCCAGCAGCTGGAGCTTTAATAAAGAAATTGAAATTTTGTGCCTCAGGAATGCTGGCAACATTGCATTAACTGCAGCAACATGTATTTCTTGACAAGCCACCCTTCAGCTCAGTAGCATAATATGCTTGGAGTATCCATCTGCATGTGCTGGCTGTATGTTTTTGCTAGAATCAGTATGGCAAAAATGGAGACTCCTCTTCCTAGAACAGTGGTTTTCAATCTTTCTTCCATTGTGACACACTACAATCTGCCAGTGACAGTGGCACTTGGGCTGGAAGCTCTTGAAAGGCTGTGGTGCTCTGGAGGGTGCAGCACTCGCAAGGGGAAGAGTCAAGCCAGCACAGACTGGTGTCCTGATGAGTTTGCTCAATGCGGCCAGGTTTATTTTTGTGAGGCAGGCGGTGCTACCACTCCCTCCTCAGCCCAGGATCTCTGGGTTGCAGGCCCTAAGTTCCTTTACTGATCTGGCCCTGGCTGCTGTCTGGTGTTTTGCAGCAAGAGTGGGCTGTTGAGGGCAGCAGAAAGCAACAGGCAGCTGGAGCCCCAACCTGGCTCCAAGGTGAGCTGCCAGTTTTACATGAAATACCTCCCAGCTCTTTGTGACACACCTTTGTATTCTGACACAGTGGTTGAGATACACTGTCCTAGGCCATTTGCAGTAAAGTCTTATTCCAGTTAATGTCAACAGTGATCTTGCCATTGACTTCAATAGGGCTTGTTTTTCAGGAGCTAAGGAACAAGCATCGTCTGATAAGGTAGGGGATTGATATTATTTATCTTGCCATAACAGCTAGAAGTTCTGTTGTAGACCACAACCCCACTATGCTGGGTACTGTGCAAACACAGAACAAAAAGATGGTACTTGTCCCAGGGAATTTATTTGTAAGACGAGCAAGGCTCCCTTCTTAGCAAAGAATACTTTGAAAATTAAAGGGAAAGAACTGCTAGCTTATTCTATATTCTGACATTTGCTTTAAAGCTGTGTTTAACAACAGAAAATAGAAACAAATGTTAAATGATTTCACTCTTTCCTTTTAAGGGGGAAGAAAATGTGTGTCCAGACTCTACCAGCTGCTTGGGATGATACATTTTATTGAAATTTCACAAGAGTTAAAGTAGTAAAATTGGAACTTTCAGTCCCTCAAATCTTTACCATTGTTTATTTAATTTTTATTAACTCAGTAGTGCATTGTGTTATTGAGCTATTTGGCAATCTTTTCTTCTTTTCTCACTGGTGTAGAAGCTTGGTGTGTGTTGTGGAATCTGATTGTGAGTGTAACTGATATCACAATAGACCAATAAAACACTTATAAGTCAATATCACAGCAGCCCTCCTCTCCTCTACCCTACCCCATGCTGTCCAAAAGTCTACTTTGTTTATTAAGTGAAAAAAAAATACTTGTATTAAGAAGTAGCTTTTTAGTCTATTACTGGTTTTAACTCTGCACTAAAAATTGCCTGTCTCAATGGGTGGTAGAACAACTTTTAAAGGGGTGACCTACTTGTTTCTTTTTTGAATTTACTGTTGCCAGGCCATTTAACAGTGTAATGTACTGCTACTCTGATCTCCGCTTAAAACTTTTATATCAACTTTATAGAGTCTGGAACATCCCATTACTATTACTATAACTTTCAGTTGCTGCCTTTTATGTTATTGATGGAATCAGTGCCCATGATGAATAAATAGCACAGATGGCATTCCTTAACTGCATAGGCTACTACAGTGATAACAGTTTCTCTCGTGTGATGGGAACAGTGGCTGTGATTTGTTTTAAATGTGTTTTTAAACTTTTTATTTCACAGATCTGTCTCCTTAGCATGTTTTGGGTGATATGTGTTCTTTTCTGACAAAAATAAGTTTGACTATATTTTACTCTAGTTAGCACAGTGGAGTTAACACTGTAGGAAAGTGAGCTGGGTTGATGTGTAAGCAGCAGATTTGTTGACTAAACTTTCAGCCCTTCAATAAGATCTGTACAGGCTGAAGGGCCCAACTTCTATTTGAAGAATTTTATGTGAATAGGGCTTGAGTCAGGAAGAAGAGCAAAATGGGAAGTGCATCTGAGAGGAAGGGCAAATTCAGGCTGGTCTCAAAAGCAAATCTATTAACATGTTCCTGATTTTAAATTATATTTAAGTTGCTTGGATCCAACATAATTCGTTGGGTCACTAAACATTGCTGAGACATAGCATTTCCCTCTCCAGATTAATGCTTCCAGTCTTCTCTAATTATTGCTTAAATAACAATCTATTTCTAGAAATATATCAAAACAAATCTGTTCTGGAGGATACCTGCACTGAAATAATGTAGTAACTATGGAGTACTGAGATTTGCGTGCCCATCCCTTCTCCATTTTTTCCTTCTTATAGTCAATCTCTTTACATCCTGGAAGATAGACTTAAGAGCAAAAGGGAACTTGCCTTTTCTTAGAAAGACCTTTATGCCAGCTCTATTTGCTTTTATCATGTTCCACTGGCCCAAGGGAGGGTTTAGTATATTATAAATCAGACATTCAGGAGTAAACGTGCCAAAAAGGACAACTCTGGGAGGCCCCTCTTCCTTTAGGGCTTCAACTAATCTCTCCTTTCCACTATCCACAGATTCCTTTCTTCATTATTATTTTATTTTATTTCTCATTACATTTCTCATTTTTTTGCTTAGGTTGCAGTGGGGCAGCATAGCTTTTGTTTGGTTTTTTTTGTTTTTTTTTTTAAATCAGAAGTTAAAACTCCTGTTAACCGTATTCCATAATAATTAAATATCACAATTTGCAGTGTTCTAAAAGCCTCTTAAATGTATACCTATACACTGACTTAACAAAGGCCACCTTGAAAGTTTTGCTGCTGGCAACTCCTTACCCATCCATTTTGTTTTTCCTCAGCTAAAAATTAACAGTTCCACATCAGGACAGACCAGTGAACCCAACGCTGCAGTGTAACAGTACAGTGTATAGTGAAGGAAAATGAGCTATTTTCAATTTTCATTTCAGTTCCCATATTATACAAGCTGTTTCTTAATGTCACGTCACTTAAAGAACTGTTTTTATTTCATTGTTTCACATCCCAAGACCTGCTATTTCAGTTTCAAGCTTTCCCAGAAGTACTTAATGACCCCAATAATGAAGAGAGTGGAAACAGAGAATCAGGAACTTAGGTTTCAGGAAATATGGGTAAAAGGGACTACTTTGCAAGTACAATGTATTTGATTTAAAATACTTTTGCCTGTAGTTTTTCAGTTCATACTTCTGTTCTGATAATTGAGTATCTTAAAAAGTTTGTATATTTAAAAAAAAAGTCAGTTTCCATCAAAATAATACAGAACACAATTCCCTTCTTCCTGCAAATGATTAGACAGAGAATAGCATGGGAGAAAACAGTTCATCTGGAATTCCTGTCTCATTAAGCTCTGATCCTGCATGCGGCAACATGTGGATGAATCATTGCATGTATTTGGGACCCCACTGATTTTATCAGGACTCTGCAGAGGCATGGAGCAGCTCGCAGGATCAGGGCTTTAATTTGCAACAGACTGGAACAGATCATATTTTCCTTGTAGATTGTAAATTTCATTATACCATCAGTCTATATTCTGACTAAGAAGTCTACAATTCTGGTAGATTTGTGTCTTGATGTGTGAAAATTAGAGGTGAGCATACCTCTCAATCCTCAAATGTGTAAATTTGGAGTTCTGAAATGGCCTGACAGTTCTAGAATGCCTATTGAAATCAATGGAGATAGTTGAATGTTACCTGTTGGGAAACAAAACTAACATTACTATTTTCTGAGTCAGAAAACCCCCAAGTCCCTCAAGAAATCTAGGACTGTGAAAAAAATCCTGACCCTCGTATGAATATGAAATGTGAGTGGACAGTCTTGCCTGGAAATACACAACTGCCTATGATTGACTGCTTGTGAAAATGTTTTTGATATGGGAAAAAATGCAGAACGTATAAGGTGGAGCTCCTTTTGATCCAGGGTACAGCTGTGCTGGAAGGGGAGAAGAAAGTTGTGTTCTTAACTCAGTTCAGCTAACCTGCATTAGCTAACTTTCCTTAAAATATCAGTGAAGACAAGGCAACTTAGTTTTTAATTCCGGTCAGCAGCTCAAGTTAAATCGGGGGGCATAAACAGGGGGAGAAGGTAATTTTGGGCAATCAATGGAAAATACTTTGGAGCATTGGGAGGAAATTAAGAAACAGATAAATTAGGCTTAATATTAGAAGAAACTTTAATATTAGGGGTGGAAACTTTCCTTTGTCTTATTAGTTACAACCTTTATGCAAATGAAGCTGGTACTGAAATAATTTCAAATTAGTTTTAGAAAGTTAAGGAAGCCAGCAAAATAAAACAATGGATATTCTCTATTCTAATAATCTATTCTGTATTGGCAGCCAAAATAGATTATAGATCTTCGTGGTCTGATGAACTGGAGAAGAATATTCAGTTCTATTTGCCAGAGAGTATATTTGTTGCAAAATGAACATTTCTCAACATCAGATTCTTAATATCAGTATTGTGACTACCGTAATGCTGCCCTCCCACCCCACTTTCACAGCAGGATGGGTGGGCATTTTTTCCAATATCAAAAACAATGAACATTAGAAGAGTACTTATTAACAGATATGTTAAACAGTGCCTCCACTGCAAGAAAAATTCTAACTCAGGCTTTACTATTTGCTCAGTACTATGACTCATCCTTCAATTAGTTACACCTCCAAGATAGGAATTGCACTTACATACATTGTAAACTAGAAAGCCTCTTGTAGGGTAGACTAACTATATGAAGATAACTAGTATAGTCCCTTTCTCTATACTTAGACTGACAACAATCAAATATTCATGAAATCCAAATTGCTGTTGACTAAGTCTGAGTTCATTTTTCTGCTGAAGTATATCTCCTCAGTGAGCTTTCTCCCTTAGTCTTTGTCCTTCTCAGAGAGAATATATTGTGAAACCTGCAATGCCTACGTTGCATCTGATTGACAGCCCTGGAAACTGAAATGCTTTAGCACTTCATTATTAAATTAACTTAGCACTTAAAAAAAAAAGCTAAAATTAGTGGGAGAAGATTATTTCATCCTTTGTTTGGTTTGGGGAAGGACCATAATCCTTGCAGTAATAGCTGCAACCTTTAAAAAATTATGGTGTGTGAAGAAAATTTTTGTGAAATTATGGCAAGGGAAAGGCTATCTATCTGTAATTCTCATTTTGGGTTTTGAAACTTATATATTACATTACTTTGACCAGTTGCTCTTCCTTGTACTGCTTTGTTCCAGAGAATTATTCTTTAGTCCACTGTATGGTTGTAACAGGCACTACCTTCTCATCTGGTTCCCAGCAGTTGGAATTCCTTATGTTGTTGTCTGCTGGCCAGTATACATAAACAGTTCAGGACTGCCCACCCACATTTACTGTGAACACAGGTTTTAGCCATTTGCTAGCACTCAGCTGGATTTTTCTTAGTAGTTTTGTTAACATTTGCTTAAAATGAGTCTGATCTGCGTAATCATAATCAAATGTCTTAATATCTATTAATGTGTTCATAGCATATAATTATAAACACAACCATGTGTATGATGACACACGTAAATAGATACACCCTGTGGGGCCTGATTTTCAAATGCTCAGCACCCACAACTGGGGCCAGACTTTGGAAAAAGCTCAGCTCCCATTTAGGCAGATTTTCAAAAGACCTCAGCAGCACATTGGCTAAATGAGAGCCAAGTTCTTTTGAAAATATAGCTCCGATTTTGGGTTCTGAGCTCTTTTGAAAATGTAGAGCTATATATTTAGTGAGCCTGCAAGCATGCACCATATTATATGGAAATAACTTCAATGACCATTCAGAATGTTACAGTATTTTTAAGCAATGTTGGAATGCATAAAATCAAACTACACTTTCTTCCTAATCTTCATTTTAGAATTTAATCTGGTAATAGGAATTATTTTCCCACTCCAATTATGACAAACCACTAATATCTACTTCTTTTTCTAGATTTGTTTTAAAAAGTATAACTAACTTTAATGCCCTCTGTATTTATAGACTTCAGATAGCACAACCATAAATGTTATTTATTTACTATTTTTGCCAAGCATCACAGGCACAAAGGGCATATCCCACTAGAACCTCTCCTTATAACTTTTTGTCTCCCATTACTTTTTCTTCCCATATTTCTAATACAGCAACCAGAACATTACTATCTCATTGCCACACACCATGTGTGGTATATATGTTTTATAGGTGTTTTGTAGTAGCTCCCAGGTCATTTCCCTCAAGGTGAAAGGTGCAAAATAAATTCCATTAGAACAGTGTGTTTTCTTTCACATATTCCTAGCCTGCTGTAAAGTTACCTTTTGGAAATGTTCCATCTTTTTTCTCTGGTAAAACATGAATTTTTGGGACAGTTTGCACAAGATCTCTCTGGCTGTTTTCAATTCATTAAGATGGGGGAAAATACATTTTTCTCTATTTAATAGAAGTTCTAACCACATTTTTTGAACATGCCTCTGTCCGTTGCTCATTGAATTGATTTAATGGCCGTCCCTCCCGAGCCATCACTTAAGTGTGTAAGGAATGTTAAGGGGAGCAGATGGCCCCTTCAACTTAACTAGATGGCCGTTGACACCCCATTGTCTCTATCGAGCTAGGCATAGGTGGGCACTGCCTAACTGCAAGTTCCTTTTATAATACTGAAGGCATGACTCACATCACCTTTGTTCCCCACATTCCCTGTAATCAGGGAACTGGCGGGAAAAACAGCTTAAAAGCTCAGAGTTTGGGGTGATCAGGCAGGATGGTTCCTGACATCCTGCCTGGCCTGATCACGCAGACGCTGACCTCCTCCGCTCACGAGTTCTTCCCTGAGCATACCACGATTGAAACTGCTGGCCGAGTAACAAGTCTCTCTCTCTTGCCTGTAATGCTGCTCCTGCTGCTGGGATTGGTAAGAGCCTGCCCCTGCAGCTCCCTTTGAAATAAAGTTCTCTCATCTTTTGCTGCTGTCTTGCCACTGCTCTCCATTAGCTTCTCTAAGCCCATGCTCCTAAGAGCAGGCTTGTTTGTTTTTTCTTTACTTGTCTTAAGTTACTATGTTTCTTCTTCACTGTTTAAGAAAGTTCCTGGGTCCTCAAGTGTGTTCTACGGCCTTATATTGATTGTTATATCTCTCTTCTCTAGTTGTTTTTAGTGTCATTGTAAGTTGCAACATTGTTTACTGTAAGCCTGAGAAGTATTAAGATAGCGTATAACATTGTATTACTTAGTTGTTACCCTTAGAGCTGTTTGTTGAGTACTTTTACCTTCCCCCCCGTGATTCCCCTGAACTAAATAAATTATTTCCTCAAACTTTCCTTGCTTTCTCTTGCCTCTCTGCCCTCGCCACCACTTTCCTCCGCGGCTTCCCCTTTGCCTCCACTGCCCTCACCGCTGCTTTCCTCCGCGTCTCCCCCTTCGCCTCTGCTTCCCTAGCTCCCCTTTTGCCTCCGCCTTTCCCCTGGCTCACTGCTTCCTGCGGCTGCTGGCTCTCCCATTCCCGCTGTTGCTGCATGCCCCTTGCAGCCGCTTCCTGCAGCTGCCAGCTCCCTGCGGCTCCCCCCAGCCACTGCCCCGCCACCCATTCCTTCCTGCTCCCACAGCCCCCCTTCTGCCCCCTCTGTACCCACCTTAGAACTCCTACCCTCCCCACTGGTTTTCACTCTTTTCTGCCACTGCGTCACACTAAGTTGCATAGTACCCCCCCTCTTTCCTTATATGGTGTTGAAACATTTTTTAAGTAAGTTGGTCTGTAACTGTAAGTTAAGCTAATTTTAGCTTTTAGCTGAGAGCCCCCATTGCCTCCCAACCTGCTGCACCCCACAAAGTTGAGCATTTCACAAAACCCCATTGTAAAGACAGCCGTGAAACACCACACACACATACACTCCCCATCACCCACATGACATCCACACCCATTCTAATAAAGATTAAAGTGTACCCCGCTTGTGCAGTAATTGCCCCCCAAGATCCTCAAATTTTCAAACCTGCTGGCAGGGTCAGCCTCCATTACACCAAAATGGTTGATGTTAGACTGTTGATACTTAGCATGAGCATTATGCTTAGTGAGCAGTGCCTGCTTTGCTAGATTTGAGGAAAGAAAACAAAAGTTGTTTTGGTTTCCCTTCAGTAAGAGTGTTTGAAATATGTGTTCTAATCATACACCACAGACTTTTTGTTGGACAGCAAGTGAGCAAGTGGTACTTAAAGCTGGAAGAACTGTGCTGAAGATGCAGCAGCTATTTAATGAGTGTATGTAGTCAGGTGTTGGTTGTCCATCCCCCTCTGGGTCAGAGGGAGGACACACCGCCTCACTAGGTCACCGATTCCCAGCCCTTCGGTAGAGGGAATTAGCTAAGAGACTTCTATGGGGGCTCTGGCACCCTTGGCAGGCAGAGCTACTAAACAATCTATTGCCTGTCAGGCAATGCAGGTTGAATAAGCAGCCTATAGCCTCTGACTCTTAGGTGGGGCAGGGAAAGGGAGCAGTCAATAGCCCATGGCCTGAGGCAGGTTACAGCATGTTGAGATCAGGCTACATACACTTCAGGCCCTCAGACAGGTTAGGGGCAAGGGAGTAGTTTATAGCTCAAGTGAACAACAGGCAAAGGCAGGCCTCTTGACCTATGGTGGGGGTGCTGCCATCCTTGAGCTGTGGTACGAAAGGGTATGCGAATGCACCCAGACTCCACCACATTCAAATCCAGGGCCTACGAGTGGGGGAGTCCCAACATTAGGTCAGTAGGAAATCCCACTATAATGTGCTGACTGGGTGCGGACCTAGAATGGCTGAATTGTGGTCGGTCATCCAGTGGGCTACTTCCTACCCTTTCCTACCAAGGTCTACAGGGGTCCTTGGTTACTCTGAAGTAGGTGGTCAGCGGCAGTCCTGGAAGTTCCCCTGCAGGCTCAGACTCCCCAGTGGCTAGAACATTGCTGGGCATGGCTGCAAAGGCAGAAACCTGAAGCAAGCTAGATGTGTCCAACTCCCTCACTATCTCATCTCCAACTGACCCTTTATATTTCCCGTTCTGCCCACTTCCTCCATTGGAACTAGGAAGGGCAAGGTTGGTCTGAACCCACCCACTTGGGCAGGGAGGTTGACTTTGGCTTGTACTTCATCAGTACAGTCTAAATTTTTAAAGGCGTTTAAATGCATTTTAGGCTCCACATTGAGAAGATTCACCTTTTTTAGACTACATCATGGCATGTTTCACATACCAAATGTACAAACACTCTGTCTTTCTGCCATTCTCTATACAGCTTTACACACTTGAATAGAATTTGGCCTTTCTAAGGCTTCTGTTCTTATGCCACATTAGGGGTTTTTTAACTATGCACTAACAAGAGTATGTAGATTTGTAGATATAGAAATACATAGTAATCTCCAATACTAGCATTCCCTAGATCCTGTTTCAATTGCCATTAAGGCCAGTGTGACTCTTCCTATTGATCTGAATGGAAATGGAATAAAATCAGTAGTCATCATCGGGTCAACTGGTCATTTAAGTAGAGCTGATCGAAAACTTTCCCATGAAGTATTTTTCACTGGAAAATGGCAATTCACTGAAATGTATCTATTGTGGTGAAATTCCATCTTCTTTTTCATTTATACTCCTTTTCCTTGTATGGGTCATAGTGGCAGTGTGGAGAGTATTAGGCCTCCCTTTTTTCTGCAGCAGGTTCTAGCACCTTTGGGGGATTCCCAGGTGTTCCTAGGCCATCCAGGAGATACAATCCCTCTACTATGTTCTGGGTCAGCTTCAGGACCACCTCTCAGTGGGATGTGTCCTGTATAGTTCCAAAGGAAGTCTACCACCTCAGCTGACTCCTCTGGATCTACTCTGAGACTCTCTCAAATTAGCCGAGCCCTCACCCTTTCTTGGAGAGTCAGCCCAACCATCCTGCAGAAAAACTTCATTTCCAGTGCTTGTACCCATGATTGTGTCCTTTTGGTCACTACACAAAGTTCGTGTCCATAGATTGGCCTGTAAACCAAGAGCTCCATCGAAAACCTTAGTTCCCACTTCACCACCATGGAGTGGTACAGTACCTATATCACTGCTGACATTGCAATAATCTTCCAATCAATCTCATGTTCCGGCTTAGTATCACTCATGAACAAGATCTCAAGGTACTTAAACTCTTCCAATAAGGGCAGCTGTTCCCCCGTCACCTGGAGAGAACACTCCACTTTCTTGTGGAAAAAACCCATGCCCTCAGCTTTGGAAATGCTGATGCTCATCCCAGCTGCTTCACATTTGACAGCAAAGAGGTCAAGTGGAGTTCACATTCTGAAGAAGCAAGAAAGACAACATCATCTGCAAACAGCAGACATGACACCTCTAAGTCCCTGAATATACTCCCCAACTTGGCTGCTCCTTGACATCCTGCCCATTAAGATGATGAACAGGAATGGGGACAGGATGTACCCTTGATGGAGTCCAACACCCACCTTGAATGAACTTGACTTAATGCCAAGAATGTGGACAAAACCTTTGCTCCGAGAACAGAGGAACCAGATAGCATGCAGCAGCATTACTGGCACCTCAGACTCCAACAGCACTTCCCACAGGACATCATGGGGGACTCAGTAATTAGCTGTCTCTGGGTCTACAAAACAAAGGTAGACTGGGTTAGCAAATTCCCATGATCCTTTGAGTATATGTGAGAGAGCAAAGAGCTGGTCCATTGTTCCTCATGAATCTGAGATTCAACTAATGGGCATAGCTTCTTCTCCAACACCCTGGCATAGGCTTTACTGGGGAAGCTGAGAAGTGTGATCTCTATGTTGTTGGAACACAACCTCTGGTCTCCTTTATTAAAGATTGGGACCACCACTTCAGTTTGCCATTCCCAAAGTATTGCCACCACGTTCTATGCAACATTGAAGAGGTTCATTAACCCCAACACTGCTGACTTTGTCCATTTCATTTAGAAAAAAATCAAAGTGAAGAATTTCAATGAAATCAAACAAAACATTGAGAACAGAATGTTTAAATTTCCCATTATAAATAAAGTTTCAAGTGAAATCACAACACATTTTATCTAAACAAAACATTTCAATTGATCCATTCATTTCATGGGAAATTTTTATATTGACTTTTGCTCCAGTTTGGAAGGAAAACAGATTTTATAATCACAGAATTTCCTGCAAAACAAAAAATTTGTTTACCTCACAACTTGTCTTTTAAATCTACAGTTGTGAAATTAACAGATGACATTGATAGATACGGGCTAACCTTGCCAAGAGGGCCTTTCCTGGAATGAAAGTTGTGTCTGTATTCTTGGAATTAAGTTGCATTCATTCAAAGTGGGCATTGGACTCCGTTAAGGGTGTGTCCTATCCCCACCAGACACCACGGCACAGTTGAGTTGGTGAGTGTATCTAGTATGGGGACTTGAAAGTAGCATTTATTGTGTTTGGAGATGATAACGTCTTTTTTGCTTCTTCAGACTGTGATGACCAATGCTCATATGAATGCTTTGATGTTGAGTGTGAAGCAGCAGGGATGAAAATCGTCACCTCTGAATTGGAGGTAATGGCTCTTTCCTGGAAGAAAGGAGAGTGTTCTTTCCAGATCATATTGGTACTATCCTTTTCACTTTCTTTGTTTAAAATGTAGAAAATGTCTAAAATTATATAAAAGGAACTTTATTAAAGAAGTATATGAATTAAAAAAGGGACATAACATGAACATGAAAACTTAGCTTTTCCCCCTTATTCATACTTACTATGGTAAGGTGCATAATTCTCAGTTGCAGTGAGCATGAACTGTATGCATCTGAGGGTAGGAGAGGCAACAGTCCTAAACCTTGATTGTTATGCATCTGAGGGGCCAAATCAGCCACCACTACAACTTAGAGCAGCCATAGGACACACAAAGTTAGACAACTTTGGGTTAGATCTTGACTTCAGTAGCAGGACCCACTGTCTCACTCCTCATCCTTCTCAAGAGTGCACATGTATGATTTTGAACACCCCATAGTGATTACCCATGTTATAATCAAATTGGTCCTGGCCCTTGCAGTTAAGTTCTTGTCTCCTAGAATAAGTTCAATGATAAAAGCATTCTTTAATTTATATCATAAACATATTTATGATGTGACTTTGACTATAGACCAGCTCTTTAGCTGATTTCAATTGCTGTAACTCCACCGACATAAAGTGAGCAATGGAAATTTTATACAAGTTGAGGATTTGGCCCTGTGATCAAATGTATAAATGGCTGCTTTTCCTCAGTTTCTGTAGGCCTCTGAAATGTGGGGGTGTTATAAACTGGTCAAGTTAGACGTTCAACACTTTTTTTTTGAATAGTCAAGTTCCCATAATGTTATCCTATACATCATACACACTTGCAGATATGCTGTAGTGTCACTATCTGCAGTTTGATTACTTTTGTACTTGATCAAAATCCTATCTAGGGTAGCTCATAGGCTTTAGTCAATTTACATTGCTACAAAGGCTTCACTAAAAGACAATATTTCCTTGGCTTGATTTTGTTAAGTCTCCGTTACTTTCCTCTGCGTTGGGTTATTTTTGGCACAAGAATATGATTAACAACAGTTTAACAATGTCCTTAAAGGAATTTAAAGTTTATCTACAAATTTTCTTTCTAGTTGAGATAACCAATAAGACATTGAGTTTGTTTCTATATCTAAAATTTCTCTGTGGCTTGGCAGGCTCATAGCTTTTGGTGGCTTTGAACCATATCTTAACTGGTTAACATTGTGGAAACGACACAGAATTTCTGTAGATTTCATGTCCAATTTATGACTGTCTAGGACTCAGCAGTTAACACTAACAAAATACAATAATGCTCTAATTCCTCTCATTGCAGTTCCTCAATGGTATAAGATGTAACATGCATATTCTCTTTCACTGATGTCTATGACTCATTCCAAGTAAAGCACTTAAATACATGCTTAACTTTTTAAGCATTGAGTCCCATTGACTGTTCATGTATTTAAAGTTAAGTACTGTGTCTTTGAGAATCCTTCATTGCCAACTGGCAAAGGGTTCCCTGTCCTCTCAGCAACTCCTAACAGACTTGACAAACTCACTACACATAAACACACTGCTTTCATAATATTTACCCAGACAATGTCTTGTAAATTATCACAAGAAAGCCAGTGGTCATTTAATATAATTGAGAAATATATGTATTAACACTATATGAAGAATTATGTATACCTACTTATATTATGCTTTAAACTTGAGAAACAGGTTTCTTCCAGATCAGGGTTTACCTCTCTGTTATATATAAAATAAGCATTGGGAGCCCAAAACCAATGGGAGCTATATTTGGAGGTGAAGAAAGCAGGAAAAGCAAGTGAACTTGGAGATAAGAAATCAACAAGGCCTCAGCACACCAGAGAACAAGTAACAGGCATGCATTTCAAAGGCTTCTTGGTCTAAAACAGGTGGTGTAAGGAGAAAACCCTGCTGTCCATCTCACTGAACAGCACCTTTGGCCAGGAGGGGAGGGAAAAAGTGATTTGTGAATGAATGTCTGGGTTGACTGAACACCAGAAAGAGTGTGAGACAGGGACTTTGGGAGTGTGACAGACTCTGCAGAAAGACTTTGAGTCTGAGAGAACTGCTTTAGACAGGGATCGTAGTTATGTTTTTGCTTTATTTCTAACCAGTTCTGTTTTCATTATCCTTGTGGACTGTCATAGACATCTCTGTGTTGTTTATAAACTTAGCCCTAGTCTACACTGCCCACCATTTTTAGCAGCAGTCAAAGGGTGATACACAAGTTACTTAAATAAACTTAAGAAGCAAGGAGTCTTGTGGCAGTTAAAGACTAACAAATTTATTTATCATATGAGCTTTTGTAGAAGAAAATCCCACTTTGTCAGACGCTTTGAAGATGGGGGAACTTACAGAATGGGAGGCAAATAAATGCAGGGAAGTGTAAGACATGGGATCAGGTCATTGTAAAGAGGCTGCAAGATGGCCGCCCCCAGCGGCTGCAAGATGGCCGCGCCCAGAGGAGACAAGATGGCCACCGCGGGGCTGTCACTCACACCAGAAGGCCAGGGGCGGAACAGGAAGTATAAAACCAGGGCCAGGGAGCTCAGTTCAGCCCTGGCCACCGGAGGGAAAGGATTTCTCCCTCCAGGCTCCTCAGAACCGGCCCTTACCCCGGCAGAGGAGGGTCGGCTCTACCCACCGGATGCCAGCCCCACACCGGGAGGGCTGGCTGGGGCCTCCCATGGTGAGCGTCCCATGGGAAGACTTTCCTCCACCTGCAGTGGACAGGCAGTGGGCCCAACGGGAACCGCAGCCCACTCCCGATGCCCGGGAGGCTCCAGACTCCAGAGGAGGGACCCCAGAGGCGACTGGGGAGGACCTGGAGGAACTGCCCCTGGCTCCGCCAGAGGTGGGGCCCACAGAGGGAGCGGCCCCGGGGAAGCTCCCCCACACCTCAGACCCGGTGACGCTACATGAGCTACCCCCTGAGGAGATGGACGCCAGCCTGGGACTTTCAGACCTGCCACCAGCAGATGCTATGGAGGACTTCTACTCGGTACCACTCAGCGAGTACCCTGAGGACGTAGAAGCTACGCCAGATCAGGTACTAAGGGTAGAGGGGGGGAGTAGTAGCCCAGGGGAGTTGCACGTCCTCCTATCGGGGTCAGTGTGTTGCGGCTGGATCCCCGCTGACCCCTTGATACCAAGGCCAGGCCGCTGCTAGGGCCCTGGGCTGGGACACAGTGGAGTAGGGCAGGCCTGTGTCCTACCCTCTCCTCTCCCCTTTTTCTCCTGAGACGTCGAGCTCAACACTACCCCACCTTGCTTAACCCTGACTGCATTGTGACTTGTGGACTATACGCCCGCTTATGGGCATAGGACTCTGGGTGAACTGTCCTACCCAGCCTCTAAGCTGCCAGTTACGCCCCCCCCCCCCCCGTGAGGTGGGAACCGACTACCCGCTACCTGTTCCCCAGGGAGGAGACGGGCCAGCAGGAACACTTGAGATGATAACTCCCCTAACTGCCCACCAGGGACAACCGCCCGGTGGGCTGAACGAACAATGTGCTTACAAGCGCGTACAGTCATATTGTAACATTTTCCAAAGGGATAGCTGTGTTAGTCTAGTCCAGCTAGAAAAACCAAGGAGTCGTGTGGCACTTTAAGACTAACAGTTTTATTGTAACAGCAAATCAAAACAGTTGTTAAGTTTCAAACACATGTTGTTTTCCAGTGTTTGAATCTTAACAACCATTTTGATTTCCTGTTACAGTAGGACCTGATCCCATGTCTTACACTCCCCTGCGTTTATTTTCCTCCCATTCTGTAAGCTCCCCCATCTTCAAAGCATCTGACAAACTGGGATTTTCTCCCATGAAAGCTCATACGATAAATAAATTTGTTAGTCTTTAAGTGCCACAGGACTCCTTGCTTCTTTTGCTGGATTAGATAAACACGGCTGCCCCTTTGGCACTTATAATAACTTGTGTATCTCCCTTCAACTTCCTAACATCCAATGGGTCCACTGTGCTGACTTGAAGAGAAACACCATCTCTTCGACTCACACTACTACAGTTCAGGGGCTGCAGTTAATGCACTGAATCCTCAATTGACTGAGCAGGTTTACATAGACCCACTCAGTCAAACTGGGAAGTTTGATCTAATGGTGGCAAATTTGCTGCCATCAGTCTCGACAAGCCCCTGTTCTCATTTCATGACAAACACATCTCAGTGTTGTGGGACTGAGTGAAATGTGAAACCAGAATCATAGCCTTCCTGTTGTGTGTAGGCTGTCTCTTTAGGAAACAGTTTACCTGGTAACTGCTGTGAGTGTCCAGTGTTACTAAAGGGAGATGCTCTTCAAAGGGAGTTTATGGTTTGGTGTGCATCCCAAGTTAATTTGCAAAGCAAAATAAGACTGCCAGTCTTGACTGGAGCGTTAGAATGACTGAAAGAGTGGTGGTGTACAGAGAAGCTATAACAAGATAGACTGGACTCATGCTAGAGGCAGAGAGGGTAACAAAATGACCCACAGTCCTGGATACCTTGAGAAAGTATCACAACCACATACTGGAGTGATTTCCTGTGTCAGAGCCTGATATGCTCAAATTAGAGCCAGTTTCTATGGGGGGGTAGAGTGAAATGTGTGATTTTTGGGATGTTCATTCCTGCATTCAGATTATCCAGGAGTGCAGGATATGCAAACAATGCAGACAGATGTTTGGATAAGCAGGATTTTTTAATATATATATCTTACACTTTTCAATTAACTGTGTTGGTAATAGTGTATTTGGACAAAACAAGGTTTCTCTGATAAATTTTTCCATCGTAACCCAGTTAATTTGGGTGGACATTTTTATTGCTTCATTTGTATATATAGATGAAAAAATATAGAGCAAAATATTGCAGAAAATGAAAATATTCAGGTTTGGCTCAGATGTCAGTGACAATATTTCCTAGTTATCAACATATTTTTACAGAGTAGTAAATAGAGATGAGTCAATGGTGCAAAAATATTTCCACCAATGTTTACACTAACTTTCAAAGGAACTCACTCTGCCATGCTTACCCCCCTTTCTAGTTGGTTTCTAAGACCATTCACACCATTCAGTTACACTAGCCCAAATGAATGAATTACAAATTCTCGTACTTTAGCATTCTAGAAACGATGTCTGAAACTAGGATTTATGGGTGTTCCTGCGAAAAGTATTGTTGCACACTTGTCAAATCAATACTACATGAATTAGCTGACAAAAGCTATCATAGCACTGCCTGAAGTACATGACTTTTTAGTAAATGTCTAATATGCTCAGTGTTGTTCACAACCAATCCATACTTGGGGGAAAAAAAATTGCAGAGAACTGAAATACTTTGGTATAGATATGCTAAATAGAGACTAATCAGCTAAAGTATTCATGGTAAATTATTGACTTGGCTCTAGTAATTTGCAGCCATAGTTCTAAATTGGAGTGTTCTGGAGGCCTCTTTTTATTGAATATTTTAACTTTTCTTTTTACATTGTATAGCACAAGCCAGACATTCATTTACTCTTACTTTCTAATTTGACAAATCATTACAATGTTTCTTAATGACAGTTTTGCGTTAATCTAATACATCTGTAACTTTTTATATTTTTTGCTAAATATTATATATCTGCTTTAAAGTAGTGTTCATTTAAAATTTAATGCTGAAAAAATCTTTGTCTAAAGATATACATCATTTATCTGGTATTCTGTGTTCAAAAG
Organism: Podocnemis expansa; assembly: GCA_007922195.1. Taxonomy (NCBI): domain Eukaryota; kingdom Metazoa; phylum Chordata; order Testudines; family Podocnemididae; genus Podocnemis; species Podocnemis expansa. The sequence goes on from ML681982.1 coordinate 26,889,541, forward strand.
CTGCTTTAAGAAACTCTATTTTTAATCCCAAATAACATTTTTGACATATTTTACCAGATTTAAAGTGGGTCATCTTGAAAATATTAAATGGCATTTATTAGTCTGCAAAGAAATATAATAGAGATGTGTGTATTTGCATATGGATTTAATTATGATTTTGGTTCTGCATTTGTTTTTAAGAGTTGGAAGGGGAAAAAAAGTAGGAAAATTAGTATCAGGGAAAATTAACATTCCAGCTGAATGCAAGTAGACAGAATTACAAATAGTCAGTTTGGTATTTCCAGCACAAGTAAGGCTTGCAATATTGAGAGACAACATATGACCACTATCATTGCTTCCTTGTTTGCTTTGAGTTTTCTACATTTTGCCCTTTACACCTGGGGAGGACTCCATGTCAAAATTTGTAAAGCCATTAAATTATTCTCTCTAAATTCTTCCTTTAAATCTTACCTTTGCTGTGATGTCCACCAATCACAGCCTTCTGATTCTGACTTGGGTGGTAGCCATTTGTTTCTAGAGCTGGGTGAATTTTTTCATGTGAATGTTTGTTTTTTCCCCTGAAAAATATAGATTCAGGCTGATAAATCATTTGTAAATTTAGATCAATTTTCTGTGAATGGTTTCAATAAAAAAATTCTGTTTGATAATGTCACAAATCACTTTTTCATTCTGGAGAAAATGTGTTTCAAAAGTACTGTGTTTTATTTAAAAAAAACCTGTTTAAAATGTTTTTAAAAAAATGCTCAAAACAAAATGAAGATTATTTAGGTTGACCTGAAACAATAGTGTTATTTTTTTAACCTTTTTGTTTGACTGATGGCAGAAAAAAAATTTGTGTAAGCCACAACTTTTTTTCCCCCCCAATGTTTTGGTTCAGCCACTGAGCCATAAAATAGTCTATTTGCCCAACTCAGTTTAGGATTATTAAACCTTTGGGTATGTCTACAGTGGAGGCTCTGTTAAGTCAACTTAACAAGGTCACCTTTAAGTCGACTTAAAGATGATCTTCTTAAGTTGACTTAGAGCGTCCACACTGAAAACTCCTGTTGACAGCCTGCATCCACACTGGCAGGTGCTAGGTTGATGGAGGAGTGATCCATGGTGGGTAGCTGGAGGCCAGTTAGGGCGACTTAAGGGCTTTCCCATCTTCATTGGTTTAAGTTGACTTCATGAGGTTGACGTAAGCATTAAGTTGACCTTATGAGGTGGTGGTATTAAGTTGACTTAATAAAACCCTAGTGTGGCCACAGAGGTCTGTAGGTTGACTTAACCTTCCTTAAGTTAACCTAAGGCTCCAGTGTAGACATACCCTTTGAGACCATCATGATGACTGACTTATGCAAACACTCCTGATTTTACTGTTGTCATTTCTCACCCTTTTGCCAATTCACCTGTTTGTTTGCAAAATCATCAACTGCAAACTTTACGGGACAGTCTGTAGGTGTAATTTGTTTGCAGATCCTTTAACAATGGGCCCCTGAGAAGGTTTCTTAGGTTCCATTGCATTAGAAATAATAAATTAAATGTATTTATATAATGAGAAAGTAATCTCACATTATTTTACTTTAAAAAACAGTATGGACAGACAACCCTTTTGTAGAGGGAGTTGTAAATGAGAGGTAGCATTATGGTGAATATAGTGGTTGGTGGTGGCCGGCGAGAGGTAGAAAAGAAATCAGAGAAGTGACGTGACCCGTATTGCCAAACTATTATTTACCTAAATCAAGAAAACAAAACAAAAAAAATTGATTGATCCCCTTCATCCTGTTCTTAAAAGAAAAAGAGATCATGTTTTCAAAGGAAATAGAGATCTCAACATATTAAAGTTTTATATATCATATTTGTATTATGCTAACCGAAAGCAGCCAAAGCAAAATTCTAAAAACATACATTAAAATAAAAAGTCTCTGGTAGCAACCACTGGTAACACCACCTCAGCTGTACCAGATATGTAGAAAAAGATTTAATAATCTCCTGAAACCACATTACAATCAGATGCCCCCTTTCAATCAATCCCTGATCCCTCTAGTTTTCTAGCTCCCCATCAGCCAGATAGACATTTAGGCATGAAGCAATGAACCCAGAAACAGAATGGATAACAGTCTCTAATGGATAGCAATAGGTCTAATCCTATTCCTATGGAAGATGATGAAAATATCGCCATTGTCTTCACTGGGAGCCATCATCCATCACAGGGTTAAATATGAACCAGTTTGAATGGGTAGGGTGGGGATTGTCATATTTCCTTGAAATGGGTACGATCTGCAGCCCTTATGCTGCCAAAAATCTTACTGAAGAGATACTGCATTGTGAATGCAGTAGGGATTTTCCATATGCAAAGACTTCAAGATCAAGCCCAGTATTTCTGTGGCTCCCTTTGTTGACTTCAGTGAGAAATACAAACAGAGGCATAGCCAGCTCCCACTTTCTGGCTGGGCCCCTGACTCTCCAGGTGGGTGCAGCCAGTCCTGCTTCCAGTCATGTTACTGGAAGCTTCCTGCTGATGCCCCAGTTGCCCAGCAGTGGCTGCCCAGGTCTGGAGCTGTGTGTGAGGAAAATATGCTACTTCCACCTGTTTGTCTGCCACATCGCCCCTGCTTGTGTGGTGGCTGTCTTCTGCTAGCTGGTCCATGGTTGCACTGACCAATCTTATGCTACTTCCAGGCACTGTAGCCAGTGGGCATGCTGGCCAACTGGGTGGGCCTGTGCCTATGTGGGGTCACCTATAGCTATGCCTTTGCTATGAGCCTGCACGTAAGGGCAGAATTTGATCTTAAACACACTGTCTTTGAGCTATGGTGACCATATATCCTGTTCTGGCAGAGACAATCCCTTTTCTAAGCCCTCTCCCTAGTATCCCAATGTTTTTGGCATAACTGGGCATTGATCTTGTTTGTTCTTGCCATCTGATCATATTCCCAGTTTTGCCAAAAAAGTGGAGCATGGCCCCCTTGTGGGACATGCAGGAACATTTGGGGGAGGAGTGAATAGCACTGCCAGCCCAGCCCAGTGGGACTTTGGCAAGCAGTGACATCAGGTGACTTGAGCCAGCCCTGTGTGCAGTAGGGGGCCCTCACACCAGCTCCCAAGGGGGAAGAGGTTTGGACCAGCTTTGTAGTGGGGGGCAGGATTGAGATTTGGGCCAGTTCCACACAGTGTCCCATTTTCCCTTTGGGAAATATGAGCATCCTTCTTTGAGCAAGTATTCTTTAAATTGCATTCTCCCATGTTTACAAGGGTATATTGCTTATTTTACCATATATCATGTGTCTCTCACTCATTAGACTTGCTGTTGCTGCTGAAGAAAGGCTGCTTATTATTTGAAGTGCAAAAAGGCCATGCATTTCAACTGCTGTCTATAGTCAAATAAAAATTATTACTTAGTGACATTTATACTATTTACTCTTGTCTGAATTTCTTGCATGGCACATTAACTGTGGCATACCAAGGGTTTTTTTCACAGTCACACACAACTGCATATTTTTACAATGAGCTAATTACCTCTAATCTCTAAAATGAAAGGTTAATGAGGGACTATTGATTAGGCTTCAAACTAAAGATGAACTTTTGGGGCTCTTTTCTTTCAAAACAAGTGATTGCTCTTGTTCCTCCGGGAGTGCCCTGGCTCCCAGAGTGTCATAAATGTAATCAAACTGTCAGCCTGCTGATTGTGGTAACAAACACAGAAACTGCTATAGAGACAGCTTTGCACCATAGATTGGGGGGGTCCATTTAGTGTGAAAGGCCATTTGTATAAATCTAAGTTGCAGTGGGGGAATGTGGGAATTGTGTTTACAATGACCCTAGAATTCATTTTTTTGACTGACTTGTTGCAAAAAACCCAAATGAATTTTAGACGGTGGTAAATATGCTTATTTGAAGAAGGGGTAGATATTCTGCAGTCGGTCTGAAGAATGGCATAGAAAGATCAATGTTATTTTTAATGTTACATGTTTACAAGGTGTTTGAAGAGTTATATAGTTGCAATAGCCAGATATCCACTGTATAAGTTAAATTAAAAAGGAAAATGATTTGACTCAGGTTGTAGCTCTGTTTGTGTCTGACTGCTGTGAATGGCTAACTACCCTAGGAGATGTGCTCTGAACCACATCTTGGTCCCACTGATATTAACGATAAAACTCCTATTGATTCCGCTTGGACCAGAGTGTGACAGGCTCATACTCTGACAGGCTTCAGCTAGGGCTGAATTCTAGAGCTGAAGGTCTGCTGCTGAAAATGCCTCATCCTGCCTATCACACTGGCGACAAGCAGCTAGTGTGTTCTTTCTGAATGCAAGCACTATGACAAGGCATGGGGGGTAAAGAGCAGGGAGCCTGGAACTCCAAGAAGCATTTATAATTGGTTCCTTGAATTTTTCTTGGAGATGAATTGGCAAATAGTAAGGAGCACAGTTATAATGTGCTGTCATTGATCTGTCCTGCTGAAATAACAGTTAGACTACATACTTCAGCAACTGAACCTTTGGTGCAGCCTTTGAGTGTGAACTAAGGAAAAGAATGCTGCAGTGGTCTAGCTTTGAGGTGACCAAAACACAGATAACCATAGCTAAGCGAGTGATGAAGCATTGGAATGAGCTGCCAAGGGAGGTGGTGGAGTCTTCATCTTTGGAGATGTTTAAGGCCCGGCTGGACAAAACCATGACTGGGATGGTTTAGTGGGAGTGGTCGTGCCTCTGGAAGGGGGTTGGACTAGATGATCTATGAGGTCCTTCCAACCCTAGGATTCTAAGTTCACTGATCTGTAGTGTGATCTGGAGGAAGTTGCATCACTTTTCTGTTTCCCCTCCCACTCATTGACTCACCTGTCTACTACATAAGCTCTTCAGGGCAGAGACTTCCTCTGACTAAGGATATGTACAATGTCTTCTCCAACTGGGCCTCAAACTTAAATGGATCCTTTCTATGCTAGTATAATATAAATAATCAATAATATTCTAAAGATTCATTTGGAATATAGCAGCAGCTCTGTCTTTGCAGATCTGCAATCAGGTCAAATTGAGCACAAAGCCCATTGATCTAAATGGAAGTTACATGTGTTTATGCCAGGCCTGAATTTGATCCAGTAATTTGTTCTTCTCATTTTCATAGGAAAAAAACAAATAGTTACAACTTTTCAGGTTCTTGAGTTTCATGGGGAAACTTTTTGAGCTTAATTTTGTATGTTCTTCAAGTGTGACAATAGAAATTTACTTTAACAGCAATACAAGAGTTTTATAGCTTTCCCTATTAGAAGCTTTACTTGAAGCTTACATTTCACATTTATGACAACTTTTGAAATTTCATGATCATCGTCTATAGTTTATGTGATGTTTGCACAATGGTTTCTGAAATAGAGGTTTGCAGTTATTTTGGCTGATAAACATATTTATGAAACCACTCATAACCAAGAACGATTGCCAAAATTTCTTTCTCAGTCTGGGCATGATTCCCTTGTGTATGATCAGTTCTCTGAAGGCACATGTGCTACGTGATGATAGGCCAGCCCCATGAACTTGTTTTGACTGAAATCTTCAATTCTTTGTTGATCTTAAAACATTTCAGTCCTGGTGATTCTGTGAGCAGCGTTTGGAGTGGAGCACCTGGAACAAATTTGCTCTAGATACCTGAATATACCAATGGCTTTCCAAAAGATTCTGTAGGTTTTCAGATTTTTATATTGGTGCAACATCTTTGGTGTAAACATGGAAACAAAGAGACAGACATTGCAAAATTGTTAACTGTGGAAGCTGCACTTTGTTTAAAATAATTATCTACGGTACACCTTTGTTTAAAGTTACCACCTAGCTAGGGTAACCATCCGAATCTACCTGCCAGGATAGTTCCAGTGTGGACTTCAACTAGCACAGATGGCCTGGGTGGATTATAAATTTGAAGGTTGTTGTGAAGGCCTTTCTCTCTCTACACTTTCAAGCCATCCCAAAGACACTGACTGGAAAGCAGAGTCCTCACCCACTCTCCTCCTCATTGCTGAAGATAGGAGAGATGAGGGGAGCCACAAGTAGTGTGAGACTTACAGATAACCCCTTGTCCCTATTCACTGCCGTTCTCAGTACCAATAGCCAAGCTGCTCAAAGGGTGTCAAAATTCAGTCCCTTTCAAGCCCTCCAGTTGCACAGGAATCCACAAAAGTTGCAACAATTATAATTTAATCCTCTAGAACCAGACCCCCTGGATATGGGCTGGATGGGTAAACGTCCCCTTCCCCTACACCACTTGATGAATTTTGCTGTATGGAAAGAATCCCTTCCAGATCCTAAAACTGGTTGTCAGCCTATTCCCTAGAACTACCAGAGATCTAGCAACTAGACTGGAGTGGAAAATGTGATGCTGAAACAGGGAGCCCACAATGGCCATCCTATCTAAGCAGAAAATTATATCAATTCCCCTCACACTGATGCTCCCAATGGGAGCCAATCACCCAGCCCCTGCATCACTTCCACCAGCCAATAGTAATTGTAATAGAATGCTAAATTGTATAATACAGTTCCGCCACAAGGTGGCACTGTGTATAAAACACCTTATTTAAAGGAACATCAGTGGTAGGACCTTTTTATCTGGCTGCATACAAGCAAGTTCTTCAGTCAGTCCAAATCTGGTACACAGCAGTACATGACAGCAGTGGTGGGTGGGACAGCCCCCAGATCTCAAACTTAGAGGCACTATGTGACCCTTCCTTATGTTGTTGAGCATGGGGGAGGAAGGGGGGTAAGGAAAGAAAGGAGAGGGGACATTGGAATACTGTTTTAGCTGAGTCCCCCCATAAAGGTGTTTCCACTTCTTTGGACTCCACCAAAGCAGTCCTGCAACTTGCAAAGTGAGCACTCTGTGTTCTGGGGAACAAAATGGGTGCAATGCATGAGTGTTTTGTTTAACATAACCAAAGATATTGAATCTTCTCCTTTATAGTCTACCTTCAGAGTGTTAGCTCCTGTGGGTGGGAATTGTACCTTTTCCCAATTTCTTTACAGTGCCTGGCAATGCGAATATTTTCTACATTTAATTGTGACCCAATTATAATGTTCCTTGTGGGGAAAAAGAAAGGCAAACCATGGAAAAAAATTAAAAGTGGTAAAGTCTTTTGGTAAATTCTTCATATTCTAAAGTCTTGTAAGAGGAAGGGTACTAACTCCTGAACTAATTGCTGGCTTCAGTGGGGTTGCCCCAGCGTTCGGTTTGGACCTATGTATTTGAACATTGCAACTGCAAAGTATACCTCAAGCACATGTTGATGGTCTGTTGAGAAGACCGGCAGAAATGGCAGGATGTTGTCTAATACCACAGACTAACAAGAAGCTCTTTGTACAGGGTGCCATGCATACACGGTGAATCCTGGCTCCACTGAAATCAATGGGAGTTTTGCAACTGACTGCACTGAGGACAGAATTTTATTCATATTATTTACTTCTCAAAAACTATAATTCATATTCTACATACAAGACTAGAATGAAAAAATATTTGAAAGACAGGAAGTTAATGAAAACTTTTAGGGCTATTGATTTGAAGAAAAAAATTGAAAGCATTCAGAACAGTACAGCATAGTTACTTAACTATCTGAAACATTTCTTTGCTTCCTAAAATTCAGTTATAAAAGTCACTTACTACCAAAGAAGACAGTGGAAGTTCTTTCTTATGATGAAATGGGAACAGACTATTTAAATTAAATTTTGAATCCAAAGTTAGTGATTAGAAATGAAGAGCCATTTTAGAAGTTTCTTTTGAAAAAAAATATGTGAAACACAACAAAGCCCTCACCTTTATCCCCACTGACAACAGCTCTCTGTAGAAAACATATGTGTAATTTTGAAAATAGCTCTACTGGTTTTTGCTGTTTTTTTTAAAATAACTTTGAACCATGAGCAAACTCAAGATGCACAGCTTTCTATGCTGCAGAAAGGTCTGGATCATTTTGTTGCACATGGGCTTTTAGACCTTTATCATATATATAGAATATGCCACAGGGTTTCAACTTTTGATAGAAAAAAAATTACCTTAGTTAAAAAGGAAGAGAGGACAAGCAGGATGACAAAGAACATGTGCAAGATCATGTTTTATTGTTTTTGTTAAAGGTGGTTGATAAATAGGGATGGCTGAAAAAAAGAAGTGTAGTTTGAGTACAGGATAGGAAACAAAGAACCCCTGAACTCTAATTCAAGCTCTGACCGTTTTCTTGTAGTTTAGCCCAAGTTATTTAATCTCTCTGCTTCACTTTTAAAACAGGGATGATAATAGTTATTTTACTGAGATATGAGGAGGATTAATTAGTTAATTGTTTTAAGGTGTTCTGAAGGTGAAGTGCCATTACTTAAAAAATAATTGGATATTTGTTTCAGTTCAGGTAAGCCCTCATGATTCTGATACTTTATTTAAATTTACCATTGCAAAATCTTAGCAGGTTCAGCACATTGTCCTTTGCTCAGGAAGGATCTGATTTCAGTTCCCATATTGTTAGTCTTCCTTGGGTCAGAGATGCCCCAAATGCATTGTGCAGCCCTGATTCAGGGGATGCTGCAATGATTCTGCAGACAGTAACTATACTAGCCAAGGCTTCCAGATCACCTTAATTTCACAGGCAATCAAAAGAGACAGATGAGCCTATAGGAGAGAGCTTTAGAATTGGGATGTGTGTGTGTATTTTGGGGTGTGTGTGTGTGGGGGGGTAATTACTCCAATCAACATGAAAATTTAACTTTGATTTGAGGATAGGCATGAGCCTTGTTCTTGTACTTATTTTTCTAAACCTATCCCCCGGTCTTTATCTATCAAGAAGATTCTAGTAAGCTGGTGCTGCAATTTTATTATAAACTACAAGATAAGGACAAATGAACTACAGTATTTTAAATATCTGACACAGGGCCTATTCAATAACCAAACTTCCTTTTAACGTCAGATGGAAAAAAATTTGAGCTGCAACTGAGCCAAAAAATGGAAAGAAAATCATCAATTTGGTTCAGTTTTTTTTAATCAGTTTTTCATCTGCTGTTATTGATGACTACTTGCTCTATAGACAACTGCTGATTCTTGTTTTAACATAAGGAAACATCTCAGTGGAATTCTGTTAGGATTTCTGACTCTGATGTCTTTTTCTAAAACATGGGCAGGAAAGCTGTTCAAGTCTACTAAATAGTCTACAGAACAAATTAGCAAGTGGAAATGATTAAGACAGAAATGACTTGGTTCTTAAATAGAAGAAGTCATCCAGCATGATGTCATTCAGTGTTAGTATTTAATTGCTTTCAGGAGGGCTCACAGTATGACACTCTTTCTCCATCCCTCTTCTCACCCCCCCAAAATTCTTGAAGTATTTAAAATGCATCACATTATAGAAGAACATAGCTGTTTTTAAGTTCATTTAATTACATTAGCTAAAATAGAAAGCACAGAGTTGCTTATATCCTCAGCTTTGGCTTTTTTGTTTTAGACATTCAGGTCTGACTCTGGCTGGGTTGGCAAGTGGTCACATAGGCTATGTCTACACTAGCAAATTAGTTCGAATTAAGGACCCTTAATTCCAACTAATTTGAACCCTGTCTGCACTAGGCTTTACCTAGTTCGAACTAAAAAAAATTTTAGTTCAAACTAAGCAAAGCTTAGCTTGAACTAGTTAGTTTGGTTGGTTAGTCCAAATTAACTGCTTAGTTCAAACTTACTTTGAAATTTAGTTCAAACTAGCATGATTTAGACTTGCTAGTTCGAACTAAAGTCTGAACTAGTGGTTAGTTCGAACTAACTTTTAGTTTGAATTAACCATGCTTTTTTAGTTCAAACTAAAAGGTTAGTTCAAACTAAAAAAAAGTGCAACTTGTTCAAACTCAAAGTTAGTTTGAATTAAAAAACTGTGCTTAGTTTGAATAACTTTGAACTACTTAGTTTGGATTAACCAAGTCTGAAGTAAGATTTTAGGTGTAGACATAGCCATACTGTACTTAACAAGAAACATTCCCATCACACGATGTCACCTGTAATCTGTGCTTCATGTGGTTTGTCTACTGGTTGGCTATGAGCATATGTGCATAAATTCCACCAAACACCCCACCACCACCACCGCCAAGATGAGAAATCTTGCTGTCCTTATTTATGCAGGTAGTCCTATTAACGTCAGAACAGGAGTATATAAAATATTGTCCTTCTTTATCGTTCATGATTTTATTCTATTAGTTATCTTCATTTCTAATCTCTCCTTCTTTGTCCTTTGGTAGATCTTCCTACTCATTCTTGCAGGTAGGTTGAGTGAAGGGGACTATTCCACTAATGATACACAACTGTCTTTTTGTTTTCTTCATTCACTAAAATAATAAAGCAGTAATTCAGTTCAAGAAACAAATGTAAATGGGTTTAGATTGGATTTTGACATGTTGTCCACATTTTATTACTTTATATTTCTTTGTATGCTTGCAAAAGATTCATCCTGTAATGTGCTTAGGTCTCTCAACTCCCTCCTCAATTTAGAAAATGTCTACCTGATGTGTTTATGCATTGTGATTGATAACAGTGGGGGTAGTGGGAGTCTCTCTCTCTCTCTCTCTCTCTCTCCTACATCCCAACAAATATTTTAAACAAGTTCTGTTGTAAGATGTGGAACCTTGTAGCTCTGTTGTCCCCTCTCTCCTTGGCTCTGTGTTGGATCCTAACCTTCAGCTAAGTTTCCTGCCCAGGAGAAATGTGATGCTGGAAGAGATCAAAAATGATTCTGTGCTGCCTTCCTGGATATCCCTGCAGGGAAAAAAGAACTCCCATAGGAGTTTCTCTGCTAATACTCAATAGAAGATGAATGAAAGAAGGAAGGGGGGGGGAGCTTTTGCCTTCTGGACATTAGGGATTGTTTTCCCCCTGCTGAGCAAGAGCCATTTAGGGGTCTTTCTCCCACTTCTGTGCTCTCACTATTTTCCTGGTGTCTGCTTCCTGCTCATTGAAGAACAGTGAAGAGCAAAAGATGAATGTCAGGATTCCATTGGCAGGAAAATCAACCATAATGTCCTGGTCCCAAACATATGACTTGACAGCACCCCAAAGTGAAAATAACTGTATGACATGATAGGAGTTAATTTCTACTGACTTCAGTGGTTATTGTGGCACTGGCATTTTCATCTGACAAAACAAAAAACATTTTAAATAGGTTTGGCAGAATTCATTTTAAAAAGCAATTTGGCAGATAATATTGATATTAATTTTAAAGAATTTTTTAAGCTTTTCATTTGTTTAAATTTTCACAATTATGACAAATTATGAGGGGTTATGCAATGGCAGGGTCAGACAATTATTTACTGCGGGCCTCAGCAAATCTGGCACATACCTAGGGGACAGTGAAGGGGCTCCCCATGGCCAAAAGGCTGCTACTGCCACTTCTTTTGGCAGTGGTGCAGAGTGCACATGGCTTGTCTCTGCCACTGAAAATCTGTTGCAGCTGCTGAAAGTGCAAGCAGGGGGTGCTTTTGACAGCATAAGAGTGGAAGAGAGATGGTGGCACCAATACTTCCACCAGCTCTTTTTTTTTAAGTCACTGGTGGCATTTGCATTCCTGGATACCACGACACATCTAGGCGGTAGGGGCAAAATCCTGGGTGCCATGGATTTGTTGAGCCCTGATTTAATGACAGACATCAAAATTGTAGAAGTTAAGGTTTTTATAACTATTAAAATACAATTTGAATATTACATGTAAATATATACAAATAAATATCCTTAAATCAAAACAAGTTCTTAAAGTATTTTTTCTGTTAGATTATTACAAATGGAAAAAATTTTGTTGGTTTGTGTTTCTATAGTGAAATTGACATTTACTGACACTTACTGAGTAAAAATCTAATCTTTCCAAGCCAAAACATAAACCAAAATAATGAGCATCATCTAAGCTGTTATAAACTGTCTGAATGGGATCATTTCTTAGTTATGTGGCCATTTCTTCATCTCTACACAATTCTTTTGCTATGCCCTTTGAGCTGCTGTTTGGTCTACCACCTGGAGAACGTGCTCACTTTTCCTCCTGTTTTTCATGCAGTGTTCTGGATGCTTACAAACAGCAAGCTAGTATGTCTTCCTTTGGTTTCTTTAGATGTTTCTCTTTCTCCTGAAGGGCTCACCCTTAGGTGTGGTTACAACACATGACCTTCAGGTGGGTGGTATGGCTGAAATCAGGAATTCAGAAGATAATGAGATGGCTGCACAAGCAAATTCTGTAGTTGCATAATGAAAGAAAAACATATCTGATAGGGGAGCTTAAAACACTGATCAGAGCATGAAATTTTTCAGTTTGTGGCTACATGTGTATATTTTTGGTTTTTGAGTAGTTGGGTTGGGTTCCTTTTAAAGGAAAATGGAAGGAAGAAGATACAGTTGTATAATATAAGTGAAAAACTGAGACAAAATAGAGTAATTGTTCATTATGTTGAGGTATTATGTTACTAAAGCTGTCGAGAGCAGTGGTAACTTGGGTCTCAGCTGCATACATATCTTCTCTCCAGAAATTACATTATATCATGAAAACCCAATTTTTCTTGAAAGTCTTCAAAAAAAGCTGTATACATAAACATTCTGGCTCTCATTTGGTCATTTCCCAATTTTCTTTAAATTTGGGACCCTAGCATTCCATGTTCAGCTCTGGCTGGGTGTCACCTCTTGCATTTCTGTTGACTGGCATCATTTCTGCAAGTTTTGTCTGCAGGAGACTTGCTCTACTACATTTCCAGGCAAAATGCAGTACATAAAAATTCTCTTGTTTGATGGTGACACATTTGTAATGCTTATAGTGAAAACATCCATCATTACTGTTTCAAGAACATTTCCATGCTAAGGCTTATTTTTGACCCCTTCTTTCTTTCTTGGAGAAATACTTGTTTTGGCTTGCATTTTACCAGTGTGAATGTGATACCCTACCCCACCCTTTTTTAGATTATTTGGGGAAAAAATGTCAGTTAAATCAATTAGTTTAAATATTGATTTCTTTCTGTTTTCTAGTGCTGAGAGTTAGGCATAGTTTCTGTGGATTTGTTTTTATACAAAGCTGTTTCCAATGGTCTAAAAGTTCACCATACTTAAAGTCTTAAGTAGAATAATGGTGCAAATATTGATTTAATTAAGTGCTGCTTTTGGTAATGAGTCTTATTGCTATTTCACATTTGGCGCAGGATAGAGACATTCTGTACCCTAACAGCAGGACTGTAAAAGATCAGCTCTGCATTTGCTGTCCTGTTTTGTATCGCCATGAAAACGGACACTACAGTAACTGACTTCGGATGTGGTGTATTACTATTATGGGGATGTTTTGTAGCGTAAGATACTGTATATAATAAGAGACTAATGGAGCTGGGTAGAATGAGAAAAAGCAACTAGATTAAAAACAGCAGAAAACATTTGGTGTTTCTTTTATATGATAAAGTGCCATTTTATGCTTTTTTGCCACACCCTCGTTAAAAACTGTTCAACAGTGTGGGAAAGATATATAATTGGCAACATGAATTTAGTAGCCGAAGCTGGACATTATAGACTAAGAAAGGAAGGCTGAAATCAGTGAATTAAGTAACAGTAAACCACTGTTCTCTCTCTTTTTAAATTTATGAACACAGCAACAGTGCTTTTAGTGTAGTTACTTCAAGAAAAACATCTGACAGTCATTAAATGTCTACACAAGTACAGTATATTAACACATTCAGTCTTTATGGAAAAACTCCAGTGTAAGTGGGTATGTCCCAAGTCTTGGAGCCTATGCGTAGACAAGATCATTTTTTTTCCAGCACAGAAGCTACATACAGAGACTTCAAGGGACATTAAAACTTTTTTTTTCTGTCAGCACTGGGAAACCAGAAATGGTGGGGGGGGGGGGGAGATAACATTCCTTATAAGTGCATGAAATAGATAGAAAGGAAATGATCTGTCCATGCATCAAATTAAAGATGAGACATGAGACAATAAATACTGATGCGTGGAGTCCAGCATTTCATTTTCTGTCAGTTAAAATGCACTTTCTTCAAGGGATGTCTTCCAACCTCTAGACCACTAGTTCTTGCAGCTGTTCTTTCAACTTCCCCAGGAATGTGTGCAGTGCCCTAAGGATTGTGCCAATTTGTTGGCAAATGAGCCCATTAAGATTTTTGACAATAATGGTGCATGAGACGGAGTGTCATGTATGACCGTAATCATTATGTGAGCCTAAAATTAGATCTGTTAGTTACTACACTTCAAAGATCATAAAGGAGAAACTTTCCGGGACAGCCCAAGCAGACCATGGATCCATTAAAGCCCACATGCTTGTATATAATCAGTTCTCCTAAATTACAGAGAAAAAGTTTTCCCCCAATATGATTAACCTAGATATATGTGACTTAATGTATATAGCAGGGATGGCCAAACTTATGGAACTCAGAGCCACACAACTTGATTATTAAAGCTTTGAGAGACACACTGAGACACATAACCATGTACTTTTACCTACACCAATATTATTAAGTTTAAAGTTCACTGTACAGTTTACTTTTATTGTAAAAAGAGGGCAAATATTGATCCTGCTAATGACAGATTCTAATATTACTTAAGGTTACAATGAATACTAGGCCTATACAGTAAAAATTAGCTATCACTCACTGTAGAAGACTGCAGACTAGTGGTGAGGTTTTTTTTAAAAGCCCGATCATGCCACACTTTGACCCTCCTCCTGAACCTCCAGGTCCTGATGCTGGGTCTTCCAGGCCAACCCTCCCCCCTTCAGGGCCCCCTTACCTGGCTGTTCTGGAGGCTAGGCACAGCTGGGGCTTCCCCTCAAGAATGCTCAGAGCAGGAGATTTAAAACTCCTAGGCTGGGGCTGCTTTCCTAAATTGATTTGCTGATGTTCTTCCATGAGCTGTACTTTTTTCAGTCAAGAGCCACATGTGGCTCCCGAGCCACAGTTTGGCCATTCCTGGTATATAGTATTAAAGACATGCATAGTGATTTTATTTACAAACACTATTATTTGCACTGTTAAGAGTACAAAGGATCAATATCCACAACAGAACTAATTTTGTCTGTCCTCAGACTTCTCTCTCTTGGCTATTCCTTCTGTTTTACATAACAGCCTAACCCTACCAATCCTTTCTTTATCCCTTATTTTCAACCCATCCCTTCATGACAGACTTAGCGATATAAATAAGTCTTCTTGCGTACCCTGAAGGCCCATAAATCTGGGCTCTCTCAGACCAAGAATGGTGGTGAAGTACAATCTTAATATCTGTGGACCAATTTCTGAGACTCCTAGTTGCTATCACAGTACAAAAAATTACCAATAATATGAACCTAGGAACCTTTTAGTTTTGACAGCCCTAAGAATGCAATCTTTTTACAAAAATGGGAAGGTTTGTGGCACCCCATTGAAGGCTAGATCCTGTAGATGCTAGTTCTTGCAGATCCTATAACACTTGCATACAAATTCATGGTATATAGAACAGGCTACCAGACATCAGAAGTATTTTGTGGTCTTTACTCTCAACAATCTTAATGGTTAGCACTGAGCTGTTGTTGAGACAACTGCTCCCTTGCAATCTAAAACTCTTGAATACGTCTACACTGGAGCCTTAGGTCGACTTAAGGAAGGTTAAGTCAATCTACAGACTTCTGCAGCTGCACTGGGCTTTTATTAAGTCGACTTAGGTGCTTCCTTAAGTCAACTTAACAATACCACCTCTTAAGGTCGACTTAACGCTTAAGTTGACCTTATTAAGTTGACTTAAGTCAATGTAGATGGGGGTCAGAGAAAGCCCTTAAGCTGAGCTAATTGGCCTCCAGACCCCTTCCCAGAGTTCTTGGCCATGAGGGACAGCTACCCACAATGCACTACTCTTCTGTCGACCTGGCACTTGCCAGTATGGATGCAGGCAGTGGACAGGAATTTTCAATTGGAAACTGAACTCTTTAAATTGACTTAACAAGTTTGACTTTAAATTGACTTATAGTCAACCTTGTTAGGTCAACATAACCGAGCCTCTACTGCAGGCATAACCCTTGAGTCTGCTATGGTTCTTAGTTTCATCTTTGCCAATGAACCTACAAGGTACCTATGCATCTCCTTTTGTTTCATAAGGATGGTGGATGATGACACTTTTTTAGGAAAAAGTACAATCCTCATCTCTTTGCCAGAGCCTTTCCATGGTATGAATGACAACTTGAAACCAAAATTCTACTTAACCCTCACCTCGTCTGACTGCATTCAAAATGCTGTTGAGAAAATCTGAAGATTCCAGGTGGTTCTGCGAAGGGGCAGAGAGAAACAAATTCAGGCCTGTAGATAGGACATCCATGTGGATTAATGTAATTGTTGTAAGTGCTCAGATATGTGATGAGTGTAGCATAAATATTTAGTAGGTAGTTTTGGCAGAAAATATTTGATATTTATTTGGTATGTATTCCTAGCATGTGACTAGTAGGAATACTGAATACTTTAGAATTATAGAATAGCTACTCCCTAAACCGGCGGGTAACAGTGTCAGGACTCTCCCCACTCACACAGAAATATAATCTCAATGGAACTACTCATGTGAATTATATTAATCACATGTATAAATTCCAATCCATGGGTAGGATAATGGAATGTTGAATTTATCTGATAGCCAAGGGTTGCAAATTTTCTGAGGAGCAGTGTTTATTCCTTGGGTAGTAAGTGCTGACAGTAGAGGAGTTTCCACTGACTACAGTGCTCTGGTTACAAAATAAATTTAAAAGATGCTAACATTTCCAGTTTCTTAGGATTTATATTAATTTTGCTAACTCTTTATGATTCTACAGCTTTAAGGGTGAGGAAAAGTGATTTTTTTTATGCTGTTGGAGGCAGCAGATACATTACACAGCCTTAAGTTACTTTTTCTGTTTTATAATTGTCTCCTGCTTAGCTTAATATTTCTGTTCTCTCAGACTGCTTCAGGGCTAAGCTGAAGTGAATAGTTTGTGTTCCACACTATCACAGAGTATTGGTATGCTCTGTGGTTCTTCTTGTTGCCTTATTGCCCTTTCCCAAGAGTATCCATCCTCTGTATAGAAAGACTCTGCGTTTCATCACAGCATAATTAGATCATTCCTACTCTAAGAGACGGTAGCAGAGTTTTCAGATTTGTTGTCATCATTGAATGATTTATATTCTGACCATACCATTTGCAGCAGAAGTGTTGGCCAGAGTCAGTTGGTGTTTAGAAGTGTGAGCAGAGAGGTATCTCGAAAGGACAAATGATTTTTTCCTGCCTCCGTTTCAAACTGAGGTACTGCAATTGTGAGACCTTCAGGCTAGCGTGTGGGCACTAGACCTACTTCCCTTATGGCTGATTAAGGACAATGGACAAGTACTTGGTCCATTTATTGGTTATGTCTGTCAGTATGGAGTGCGAAATAACATCAAAATTAAATGATTTTACCAACTTTACCACAATAGAGATAAAGGCACTCGTCTATCTCCCTAGAAAGCAATGCAGAGACTTAGTTTATTGTTTATACCTTCATTTATTAAACAGAATAATGATTAGTTTAAAAAGAAACTGATTATTTCAGGAGAATGCTGCAACGTAAATATCATATTAACACTATGGGACAGGAGTCTTTCCTGTAATGACTGGCAGGGTCAAATCCTGGTCCCAGTGAAATCAATGAGCATTTTACTGGGAGGTTCCTAGAAAGTGCAGAATTCTGAAAGCCTGTTGAAGGTCTGACACTTGATCAGGCTTATGTGTGTAACACCCTCATAGTCAAGACAGAGTTTGCCCTGCAGGCAACTCTTGCCAAGGAAGGGCATGCACAAGAACACAGCAGAGACAGTCCTTTCACCCAGGGGCACCTGTTCCAAACCCCCTGGAGTGACCACAGAGGCTGGGATAGCACAGTGATTATGGCAATGGGAAAGGTTTGTTTACAGATGGATGAAAGAGAAACCAACAGGGGAGGTGGGTCAGCAGTAATACAGGGTAACAACTAAGACAGGGCCATGCAGACCCAGTGGTGCAGCAGGCTGAGGGCAGACAGTGAACTCTGTGTCCCAGCACAGCTCCAGCCCGGCAGTCAGTCTGGGGGCTCTGGTCATCCTCGACGCCAGCAACTTCCTCAGCAAACCCACCGGTGACTCTTCTGTTGCCCTCTGTGACCACAGAGCAATGTACTCCCCACTTAACTGTACTCATGGCCCTACAGCTTAGGGTGGCTGGTCACTGGGTCCAGCTTTGTCCTTGGATGACTCCTCCCTGGTGCAGTGTCCTCCTGTGGTTCCTGTCCGGGGTGTCTTGGTCACTGCTCTGTCCTCCCTGGCTTCGAGCAGGGCCTCTGCTGTTTCTCTCACTGGGCCTCAGGCAGCAGCTCTTCTCCTTGGAGCTTCACAGCCACCCCTCAGAGTTGCCCCCTTTGCAAACAGCACTCTCTCCTATCAGCGCCTCCTGCACAGGGCAAAGATTCAAAGAAACTGCGTTCTCTAAAACCCCAAAGGGGTTACATGTGCATGGCTGCCTACTTCATACAAATTAACCACTGCACCATATGATTCACAGATGGGCATACTAATCCTTTGCAGACAGCAGCAGAGATGTGCTTGATCATTAAAATAGATCTGATTTCATACCCAAATGTGTCTACCATAAATGCATTATATACAGATGTGTTCTGAACCTAGTTAAGAAAGGTAGAGGCACAGACCACTTGTATCATTATCACTTCAATATTTTGGTAACGACAGTGAGCAAATCCAAAAGACGTAACATGAGAAATGCAAACTGGAGGAGCTACAGAATAAATGGACTATCACAATATAGGTGGGAGAACATTAACAAGAAAGGATAAGCTTTGCAGGATCATCATCCAGACGGAAAACTATCCTGTCACGTGAGATGAGGTTTATATCAGAAAATGCAGGCCTAAAGTAAACAAACCACCACAGAATACCATACTCTTTCTAGATCAAGACAAAACAGGAGACCACATCTTCATCCGCCTGAGACAGAAAGTTTTAGTCTCTGCACTCATGGAGGACAGAGCAAGTAGAGAGAAGAGGGTGCAAAAAAACCCTTCCATTCTGTTTCCACAGAGTGCAGGTATAAACTTGGTTTTGTATTAGCTACAATGCAAAGAACCGGGTATCTCTTGTCCCATTAAAATCCTATTAGGGTAGGGCATGACTATCGTTTTACTTGGTCTTCTGCACAGGCTAGCAATTCATATATATACCAACTACACTGAGGACTTCTGGAGATATTGTGAGTGCCTATGACACAATGCCTACTGCCACTTCCACCAGGATGATATTCTTCTAAACTACCACACTCTGCCAACAGCTGTGTCCTAGGTTGAAGGGAGGTGACATCACAAGAGCAAATACTAAGGAAGGTGAAGAGCTATTTAAAGTAAAGGACAATATTGGCACAAGAACAAATAGGTTTAAATTGGCTGTGAACAAATTTAGGCTAGAGATTAGAAGAAGGTGTCTAACCATCAGAATGGGGAGGTTATGCAACAGAACCTCCCAATGGGAATTATGGGGGCAAACAATTAGTATTGAGAGAGAGATGGATAAAGGCATGAGTGCAATTTATAATGGGCTGCTTGTGATGGTGGAGTGCAGGCTTAACTTCTGGTTTCTGCCTTATGTTCCTAGAGATCATGTGTCAGGGTTTTAGCTGGCCATTGGCTGGGGGTCAAGAAGGGATTTCCCTCCCAACTGTACTCTGGTAGGTTTTTTATCTCCTTTTTTCTGAAGCATCAGGGATGGACACAGCTGGATTGGGCATATTGGGCCTGAACTCTGAGATGGCACCAAGCATTCTCTTTGTCAGGTGCTTGTCTGGTGGATTCTTACTCATAAGCTCAGGGTCTAACTTAAATGTGTGCACAAGGGAGCAACAGAAAGTGACCCTTCAAAAGAAGTCAAATTTTTATTTCTGTGTGCATCCGTGGTCTAGCTGATCACCATCTGTGAGGTTAGTAAGGAATTTTTCCCCAGATCAGATTAGTGGTGACCTTGAGGAAGATGGGTTTTGCCTTTCTCTGTAGCATGTGGATATGGATCTCTTGCCAGGATTACCTGGGTATAACTCACCTAATCATTTCCCTTCCATTGTAAGGGTCTTGAGCATGGGTACACTTCAATCCCTCCTATTCTTTGCCTATGGCACATAATAGAGTATTCTTCTGTGAGTCTTATTGACTTTGGTCTGGGTAGTATTAGGGGCCTATGATGTCCAAGAGCTCATTTAGATGGTGTAGTTAGTGGTCCTTTATGCCTTAAACTCTATAACTATCAATTTAACCCAAAGCAAACCTCATAACAGCATTACAGTGACTTTGGTGGGAGATTTGCCCGATTAAGGTGTTTGCTAGGAATACCGAACAGTGTCCATTTATGGTTTCCATTGTTTTTTATGTGTACATAGGAAGGAAAGAATTCTGCTTTTTTGGTGTCCCGTTAACATTTCTGTCTGACAATATTATTATAAGACTTTTTTTGAGGATTTGGATGTGCTTGAGTAATATTTTGCACAGTCTTATAAAATCCAGTAAAAGCAAAGTTTTAAAAAATATTCAAAAGAAAACAAAACCCAACCAGATCCCTGAAGAAGTCAAATCTATTTATAAAAATGAAAATAAAAAAACAAAAAGAACAACCACCCACCCTTCACCTCCCTGATTATGGAAATTCTCCTCTGGGTCTCTGTATGCAGGACTATGACCCTTAAAAAACATAATCTTCTGCCTGTGGTGGCTCTTCCTGCCAATCTCATGGGCCAACAGCCATGAAGAATAAATATTACTTTTCCTTACTGTAAAGTCTTGTTCAGTGCTTGGCTTTTGAGTTGGTTTAGCTGTTGTTCACTAATAAACAAGAACATCAGTCTTGAGACTGGGACCATGTCAATAGACAGTATGTGGAGTTGACATGGAAAGGAAAATTTCCCTTTTATTAAGGAATCTTTTATAGATTCCAGAACATAAAATGTGAATTTTCTGGAGGGAGGTTGGTCTGTGTTTGTGGGTGATGTCAGATTTGTGGGCAGAAAGAGTAACCTAATAATTGCAATTATCTCTGAATCATCTCACTCATGCAGTAGAGGGTCAGACAAGTTTCCAGTAGGTTATGGCACAAACACATCATGTACTTTTGAATTATATACTACATTCTGTTTAAGGGTGTAGAGGAAATGTATTCCTCTTAGTTTTCATGTTTCTTTGTCTGCTCCAATATTTGTCAATAATTACAGCCTTGCCTCTAAAATAAATGCATTTACTTCTGTGTACCAGACACCCATCTTATTTCTATCGTATCCAGACTGATACTTATTTCTAGGAATATTCATAATGAAAATAATTAAACCCAAACTGACCTTATTCAATCCTGATTACGGTGAACAGCCCCACTCAACATCAGGCTCTCAGCTGATGTTGTTCCTATGACTCTGAACACCTTGACATACTTTTCTTGTAGCAAACTGAAATGGTTGATCTAAGGCTGGATCCATGGCTCAGTGAAGCCAATGGGAATCTTCTTGCCCACTTTAGTGGGCTTTGGAACAGGACAATAATACACTCAATCATGCTAAGAAATCAGCATGAAAATAATTAGCCCTGAATATAGGTATTATTGGCTTCTATAAATGGGAGTTATAAATAGTACTTTTCAAAATCTTCAGAACAAAACTGGCTTAAGGTTCAAGCCCAGCAATTAATTTAGTCCAGGTTTGTCTGAACCTGCTCCAATCTTCACCTCCAGTCATAAACTTGTGTTGAATCATGAAATAAACCTTCAGAGTAGGCACACATAATGTTTAAGAATGAGTCTGTGATGTTCCTCTAGTGCAGGGGTCAGCAACCCATGGCTCCAGAGGCACATGTGGCTCTTGAATGTCCGCTATGTGGCTCCAGGGACACCAGGTTGCAGTGGGGCACCAGGCTGGCCCCAAAATCAGGGCTGGTTTCCAGCCAGCCCTGGCTGCCCCCACTCTCCCACCACATGAGCAGGAGGTGGCCAAGCAGAAGCGCCGAAGACCTGAGAGCACATGGGGGGGCAGGGCATGGGCTGCCAGGGCCAGGGGCTGTGCTGCCAACCCTTCCCTCTGCTCCGCTGGTGGGGCGGAGCAGTGTTCCCTGCCTACCCCCAACTGGTTGCATCTCCCTAGGGGGAAGAGAGTAGCCAGCGCAAGTTTTGGCTGCTTGGCCCCCAGCCACCCTGGGGCTGAACAGGTCTGATCCAGGGCCTAGGGGAAAGGGGGCCTCTGTTCAGCCCTGGGGTGGCCGGGAGTGAAGTGGCCTGAACTCTTTGGAGCAGTCCACTCCAGGGCCCTGCCCCTGCAAACCACAGCTCCACACTGGCTGCTCTCCTCCCCATGGGGAAATGCAGCTGGCTGGTGGTAAGTGGGGAGTGCTGCTCTGCCCCACCAGTGGGAGCAGAGGGAGGGTGAGTGGCATAGCCTCTGGCCCCAGAGGCCCACGCCCTGCCCCTCCCCATGACTGCTAGGGTCCATGGTTGTTTCGCTCAGCTGCCTCATGCTCATGCAGTGGGAGGATGAGGGGAAATGGCTCTCCTCCTTTTTTGGGTTGCTGACCCCTGCTTTAGTGCAACCTGTAGTGGTGTGGTGTTGTTGCACCTCAACCCCTCACTCTTGAAGCCCATCCCATTCTGCTCTGCCATGAGATCTCCACCCTGCTGGGTTGTTCATGCACAGTCTCTAGCAAGCAAACTGCTCTCAACTGACTGAGTGCCTCCTGTCCACCACTCCTTGGATCACACAACACAATGACCCCAGTCAATAACCCGCCAGACCCAGATGCAACCCTAGGAACTGCTCTTACAGTGCATAATGCTGCTCACTGAACACTTCAAGCTCATATAGTTCATCAGTTTAACAAAGAAATTGATATGCACTAGCCTTGTTACTTTAATTAGAACCTCCAACACACTTTAAACAGAGGTTCCCAAACATTTTGGCAGCACAACCCCTTTTCATTTTCCAGAAACTCTCATGCCCCTCACCTCTCAATTCTCTAACACTCCAATACCCTTTTAACAAGAAATAAAGGTTATTACTGGGAAAATTCAAAAAAGCACAAACTGTAATTAAAGTGTAATATAAAAAGAAGCAGAAATAAAAAATGAATTTACTACGAAGGATGGTGTTGCATTTTCAACACAGTTTGGGATATCCTGAGCTTTAGTGATGAAAGTGCACAACACTAATCATTTTTGACATCCAGGTGATTCCTTTGTTTTGTTTTAATTGTGACCAAATTTTAAATTTTTTTTCACAGATGTAAGTCAATCAAAATGGAAGGATAATATGCAGTACTTCTTCTCCAACTTTCAGGTAAACAGGAAAATATTAAATCCAAAATTAATTTAAGCTGAAGTTGTTGAAATCATCTTTTGCCCTTGAATAGGTTTTCATTTCAATTGCTTGTTCCTGCAGTTTTTCTGGCAATGAATGTATGTCAATGTTGAAAGGATTGCATACTAATTTATGAATGGGGTTGTCAGAAAAATTATGTGGAAAATAGTGGATAAATTCATCAGCAAGGCAGTCAAGATGAATTATAATTTTTTCCCTTCATACCCTCTTTAGAAAGTTCTTGGAAATCTTCATTTTCAGCAAGTGATGAAAATTTTGGAAAGGATGAAAAGTTGGGTGTCTGAGCTTGTGTTCGACATTTACCAAAAAAATTCAGCTTTGGAAACACTTTGATGGCATCATGGTATATTATAATGTTTGCAGCGTTGTCTCCTTGCAATTTCAAATTGAGGTTGTTTAAAGATTCAAAGATGTCTGCAAGGTATGTCAGAGAAAATTGAAAGGTTTGGTCCATGAAAGCAAGATATAACTCTTCTTTCCTCTGCTGCTTGAGGAAAATTTCAACTTTGTCTTTAAGTTTGAATAGTCTGGAAAGTATGGTCACTTTGGAAAGCCATAATACCTCCGTGTGAAACAAAAGTGTTTTATGGTCTGCTCCCAAATCGTCTCAAAAAGCAGCAAAAAGTCTTGTATTTAAAGCACTGTTCTTCACAAAATTGAAAATTTTGATGGCCATATTTAACAATTCATGTAAGTCATCTGGAAGTGTTTTAACAGCTAAAGCTTGTCTGTGTATAATGCAGTATGTTGAGATTATGGCTGGATTTTTCCTTTTCACCAATGTCACAAATTCAGAGCAAAAGCCAAGCATCACAGGAGCACCATCTGTGTATGCACCAACAAGTTTTTCCCAAGAAAGTCCATTCTCTTCAAAGTAGTTGGAAATCATTTTCATAATATCCAAAGATTTTGATGTAGACACCAATTCCATTGAGAAAAGCATTTCTTCTTTCTCTGTTCCATCATTAAGGAATCGAGCATAGACAAGCAACTGACAGCATTGTGCCAAATCAGTGGTATCATCACACTGAATTGCAAAAAAAAAGGAGAAGCTTTCAGTGCTTCCACAACTTGAAATTTAAGATCTTTCACCAGGACATTGATGCAACATTTCACAGAATTTTCAGAAAGCAAATTTTCTGATTTTTTTCTTGCTTTTGGCCCCAAGCGCAGTGTCAGCTGCTTTCAATAAACAAGGTTTAACAAGAGTTTCTCCAGTTGTGTACTTTCTTGTCTTTAGCAGTTAGCAATGAGCATTCATATGAAGCTTCAACTGCTTTGACTGAAGCTTGATGAAAAGCTCCAGTAGCGTCCAGCTTCATGTGCTTCAAACTCTGAAGCTGAGAAGCAAAAAACTCTTTTGGTTTGTCTGCCAAATGGCTGTGGCTTGTTGTCAAATACTGCTCAAGACCACTAGGTCTCATGGCATCATTGCTGAAAATTGCATGGCATACTACTCACTGAGGATGGTTGATGCCATTTTTGTCTGACAGTGAAGGCAAACTTAATATAGTCTTCAGCATACTTTCTTTTCTTAATCACAGCCATAGCAGTCTCCACTTATTTCTTTAAAGATTTCTATAAAAAATTATTATTCTGATTTGCATGTAACTTTAACTGGTGATGTAAGTTAATTGCCTAATCACAAATGCTTGTTTACAACTAGGCTATACTAAAATGGAAGGATGCCTATACCAGCTATCTACTGCAATGTCATCATAGAATGTCACAGATTACATCATAGAACCTGCCAGAATATTCATGAGCTTGCTAGCAGTTACATCTCTTGCATTTGTCTTCGGCCTGCCAATTAACCAAACTCATATACTGCTACATGTCTGAAAAACAAAAATCGAGAATTTTTGCCATTTGTGGTATGAAGTGTCAAAATTAATACCTGTTTGCTGATAGAACAATTTTTTTGTTACCAAAGTTTCACAACCTCTCACCCCCTCCCTGTTGGATTTTCTACAGGAGCGCCCCTGGCCCGGAAAAAGACTGGAGGCTTGGGCACCAGGATTCAGGGTTTGTGCGCTTTAAGTGCACCACTGCTGCAACTGCCACCATGGCGGACCTGGGGCTCTAGCACTGGGACTCGGGGCTTGAGCCCCTTAAGCCCGGCACCAGCAATGCCACCCCCCCCCCAGTTTGGAAACCTATGCCTTAAACCATTTGCACTGCCTTAGGCAAAATAAACACATTTATTAACTATAGAAGGATTCTAAGTGATTATAAATCAGAATAAATCAAGTCAGATATGGTCAGAATAAACAAGAGCAAAATGTATACTAAACTAAGCTTAACACTTTCAGCAGGATTATAAACTTGGGTGATTCTCTCCACAGACTGGACAGTCTCCTTTCAGTCAGGCTATCCCCTTTGGTCAACATTTCAGTTGCTTGGTGGTGGCTGTAGACAGAGGTAGAAGAGAGAGCATGGCACAATGTCTCCCAGACTGGAGATTGATCAGCTAAGTAGCAGCTCTCTATTAAAGGATCTGGGGGTTATGATGGACAGGAAGCTGGATATGAATCAACAGTATGCCCTTGTTTCCAAAGAGCCCAATGGTATATTGGGCTGCATGAGTAGGAGTGCGAAGGGATGCGATTATTCACCTCTATTCGGCACTAGTGAGGCCTCGTCTGAACTGTTGTGTCCAGTTTTGGGCTTCTCACTACAAAAAAGATGTGGACGACTTCAAAAGAGTCCAACAGAGGGTAACAAAAATGATTAGAGGGTTGGGGCACGTGACCTACAAGGAGAAACTGGAGGAACTAGGCTTATTTAGTCTGCAGAAGAGAAGAGTGAGGGGAGATTTGATAGCAATCTTCAACTACTTGAAAGGGTGCTCCAAAGAGGAGGCAGCTAGGCTGTTCTCAGTGGTGACAGAGGACAGAACAAGGAACAATGGTTTCCAATTGCAGCTGGGAAGATTGGATATTAGGAAAAGCATTCTCACTAGGGGATTAGTGAAGCACTGGAATGGGTTACCTAGGAAAGTGGTGTACTCTCCTTTAGAAGGTTTTAAGGTCCGGTTAGATAAAATTTTGGCTGGGACGATTTAGTGGGAGTGGTCCTGCTTTTAGCAGGGGATTGGATTAGATGACCTCATGAGGTCCCTTCCAGCGCTAATATTCTATGGTTCTTAAAATGTTCCTTCTCCCCCTGGGGCTTTGTCTCCTTTCCCCTTCAAGGTCGTGTGGCAAACAACATCCTTGTATGGCTTTCTCCATGTCCTTAGTCAATGAGAATCAGATTATCATGGCGGTTTTTTTGTTGTTGATACCCCGGTCAGTCTTTTGTTCCTGGAATACTGAGTTGGGCTTGTTCTGTACATGCTTTAATGAGGTGTAAACTGCCCCTCTGCTCCTTGTACGTTTGCCTGGATAGGTATGTTTTAGCTAAGCAGACATAGCTTCAGGAGTATCTGTGATGAAGTGGAGATACTCTTGAGATTTTCTCTGGGTGCTATATGCTGTGTTTCCCTTGTTTTTCTGTTCATGTATTCTGATGATGGGACCCAGATGCGTGCTTATGACAGAGACCACTGGATGGTAAATGGGCCTTCCCCAACCACATGGACGCAGACCTAGTCAAGACCCTCCTCCCAGCACACTAATCACACAGTTTATGGCAAGTCAAGAGCAAGAGGTAATGTTCACTTAGCCAGGGAAAAAGACAAAAGGATGGGGGAGGAGTTAAGGGAAAGGTCTGACAGTGGCTTAGTGGAGAAGAGGAGTGCCATGGCATGGGTTTGAAGGAATGGGCCCTCAGAGCATGACTCCATCCTCACCTTGGGATTTTGCGACTGTAACCTCTAGTTAATCTGCTAGCCAAGTCTTTCTATGCTGTGATCCTGCGAGCCAATAAACCCTTCTGACTGGAAAATGAGGTGCTGGGCTTCCGGCCCACGGAAGGACTCCCCAGGACCCCTCATGGCTGGAGGCTCAGCAAGGGGGACTTGCAGATGGAGCAGGGACTCCCTGGAGGCTGGATTTGGGAGCTGGATGTATTTCTGTGTGGGGGCCCAGGGCAACCTGGGAAGACTCCATTGTAGAAGAGTCCTGATCAGCAAAGATCAGAAACCCACAATCTGTGGGGCATGCCTGCTAGGAACATTTAGGAGGACATGGCTGGATCCAGGTAAGCCCCCATGGGGGGCAGTGATGGAGTGTCACTCAGTCCCACTCTGCTCTGAGTTCTGCTTTGGAACTGGCTGCAGCCCATGCTCCTGGTTTCCACCTTGGCCACAAACACAGGGCACATCCTCTGGCTGTGGTGCTCCCAAAGCCCACCTCAGCCCCCACTTGTGGCACCCAGCCCTGATCTCAATGTCTGGTCACAGCCTCAGTGCCTAGCCTCGGACATAGCACCCAACTCCTCACTGTTGTGGGCCTGTTCAGTCTCTGGCCCTGAATAGAGACCCCCCCCAGCCATGGCCCCACTCCCAACCTTGGCTCTGAGTCCCAGCTGTGTCCTCACTACCCACCGCTGCTGAAGGTGGAGGGGTAAGGTAGGGCAGGGTAAAATGTTTGAGGACTATTGGTCTAGAATGCTTGGTTCTGCTTTGAATACAAGAGACTGGACTAGAAAATCTCTTGAGAGCCCTTCAGTCCTACATTTCTGTGACTCTATAATTCTCAGAGGTCAGACTGAATTGAAACTTGACTGTATTTAGATCTACCTTTTCAAATATCTTCCTAAGGAAGCAACACCAAACTCCCAAATTATGCACACAATTCCACCCCTCCTCCCTCAAGAATTTAAATTCATATGTCTTTACTCCTTGGGGAACAAAGAATTAAATATCAACATTCATAATAAAAATGTTATTTATATCTGGCATTTAGCTAGAAAAACTATTGGCACCATAGAAACACCTTTTTCAGATTCTAGCAAATTTGAAGGCAAGCACCAGCCACTTATAATTTATAAAACAATCAAGGAGTCCTGTGGTCCTTTAAGACTAGCAAATTTATTTATTGAGTAAATTTGTTAGTCTTAAAGGGCCATAGGACTCCTTGTTCATTTTACTGAACTAGACTAACATGGCTGCCCCTTTGGAACTTTCTAATTTATAAGTTATTTATTCCTCCCTTCTTCTTCATAAGATTAAATGGGTTTTTTTTAGTAGTGGGATAGCAGCATTTGGTGGTGAACTCTTTCCAGATATTTTGATAGGGAAATTTGTTTTCAGCTTTATGCTATCTAGAGAACTATATAAAATGACAGCAGAATAAGAGAAAGGTGAGGAATGCTGAAATTGAATAACTGATAGAAGAAGTAATAATAATTTATAACTGATTTTTGTAGGGATTGAATATACAATATTTTCCTGGGTTAAAAATAACTTAACTTTAACTGTCCATATGTTTCTGTTTCTAGATTATTTTCTTAGAAACATTCATCATAATAGTCACACTCTTGATTAATGTACTTTCCGCATCATTGTAATGTTAATGTGTAAGTAGAGAATTATATGATGATTTCAACATGTCTCTGATATGTTTGTGGCACGTGAGAAATGAATTCAGAAAGAGGAAGACTGGAGTACCATCCTTGTCTGGTTTGTTAAGAGCACATTCCATCATATTGCTTAGAGTTTTAACTATCACACTGAATTCAGACTAAATACATGTTTACCCAAACCCAAAAGAATGAAATTATGTAGAACAGTTTGAAAACATTTCTGGCCTTGGACAAAATCTCAAGGTAAAACCCATCTTCAAAATGCCTGACAAAGTGGGATTTTCTCCCATGAAAGCTCATAGGATAAATAAATGTGTTAGTCTTTAAAAGTGCTAAGACGCTCCTTGTTTGTTTTCCTGAGCTAGACCCCTTTGACACTATATTCAGTAACTAGAGAGTGTTCCAGAGCAGGATGCAGGTTGTCCACACAGCAGATCTGGGAAGACTGGAATTTACTAAGGGTATGTGTATACAGATGGCAGCAAATTTCCCTCTGCCAGTCTGCTCTTCTGGATTCGACTGAGCTGTCTGTCAATTCATCTGCAGCTGCATGCTGTAACTACACTCTTGTAATTAGAGTAGCACTAAGTTGCTCAGACAGCATTTCTGCTTGCCTTAGCGCACTGTGCACAGGGAGGTAGGTGGGAGTTAGTAAGAAGACAGGAGATTTGCAAGGTAATTTACATACCTTGCATATCTCCTATCAACTGCCGCCAAAAAGTGTGGCAAGTGCAGACTAAGGCTAAGACTCTGACACAAACCACAGTTCTTCTTCGAGTGCTGCTCGGATGAATTCAGTAATAGGTGTCTCCGTGCCGGAGCACTGGATTGGTCAGAAAAACTTTTGTCCTAGCCTGTCAGAAGAGGGTAGGTGGCCACTGCCCCCCCATGCCCCCCAGTGGCTATATATACGGCCGCCTCCTGACCCCTCCCCAGTTTCATTTCTTCTGCCTTACACATCGGATCGGGAATGTCTGCTCCTTGCGAATGCAAGCAGCCTGTCTGTCTGTCTTTCTATGAGCTTTTCACCCAACCGGGAGCACCTCTTCATGGACATGGTTCCACCACAGGGACCCTCCACTCTTGGGCCGGAACATCAGAGATCATTTACCAACATGCCAGGGTTTAAACCCTGCTCTGAGTGCGGCAAGACCATCCCCCGGGATGATCCCTATGGGAAGTGCCTCCGGTGCCTAGGTGAAGACCACTTGGTCTCCACATGTTCCCTTTGTATGTCCTTTAAACCTCGGACTATCAAGGACAGGGAACAAAGGCACCATGCCCTAACCTTAGAACAGGCTCAGCACTCCTCATCTGAGGCTTTCGGTTCCTGCCCAGTGCCGAGACCTGGCTCAGCACCGGAGCCAGCCCAGCACCACGCTGTCGGTGGCCATCAAAGAACAAGCTTCTTCCCTAACCATGTGGACAGAGGTGAAGAAACTCGCCTTCGGCCTCCCAAACTAACTGCTAGCTAGCCGTAAGGTTGACATACTTCATGTGCACCTCTGGGTCCCACACATGGCTGTCACACAATAGTGATGTATGTAAGCGGTTCACCCCGGGTCACCTTGGTACCATGATTACGCATATCTGGAGCCAGGACAGTACTACCTGAACGTCCGGTGATCATATTATGCGTTCCTTTCCAGGCCCTGAGACTGGAAACCATTGGATAGTCCCTATATGATACCCTCGCCATAGGCATCTGCTAAGAGCTGTTGTGTTTCCTCTGCTCACTTGAGGAGCTTAAGTTTAAAAAAAAAAAAAAAAAAAAAAAGCCAATCCCATTTTCTGATCTGCACGGAAACCCAGGAATTTGTTTTCCCCCATGGTGGGATGTGGTCCTGGATAAGATCGCTAGATAGGAACAAACCACCCTTGTCGGATTTTCCTAATCCAGGGTACTCATACAGAGCCATGGCTTTCACTCAGGGAATACCATATTCCTGGGTGGTCTTGGGAGGAGACCATTCACTCCTCCTACTACTATACCATTTAGAAGGTTAGTCGTCCTGTCACCGAGTCCTTAACTCCCATGCACACATAGGTGCGGCATAGTTGGGGTGGATATCGCTCCTAGCGGTGCCCCTGGACACGCAAGGCTTTAAATCACTGTACTTCTAACCCCACAGGCCTTTTGGTTGTCATGACTAAGTGGTCAATCGGTGACATTGTTGTCCATTGACCTCGTTCCCCTGCCCCCGCTCTCCAGGCAGTCTTCCTGGTGTCTGAATCCTGGGGTGGAACATACGGGTCAAGAGGGGGTCCTTCTCTGTGAGTCTGCATAAATACCAAGATATTCATAGAGACCAAGGTCAACAGCACTTCCTGAGACCACCATGCCAACTTATGGGCAACTAGTGACCTGAAAATGCTCCTTCCCAATGGTAGCCTTCTGGGTTTTTACACTGTACCAGTGGCGTCGCTAGCGCTGGGCACACGGGGCACGTGCCCCGGGTCTCCGGCCCAATCGGGCCGGGGATCTGGGGCCCGATCCCTGGCGGTCCACGGCCACGGCAGCCGCGTCTCCGTTCAAATCAGTTCAAATTCACAAGCTCTTTTATCTATAATTTCAATCTTTTTATTTGTTTTCTGTGAACAAGAGTTTCCATTTTTAAAAAGGAATGTTTTTTAAAGGAAGCCAATGTAAAAGTGTTATGAATAGATTAGGTTAAGGTCCATTTGTCTTTACTTCTCATTTAACATGCCTAGAAATCATATATTCAGATGAAATCTTACAATTTATTGAATTGAAATGTGTCATAAAATTGTTGTAATGTCATTGAAATAATTTCAAGTAGCTATACAGTGAACTGTAAGGTGCACAGTGATGTAAGTGAAGATTGTACAAGGCTATAGATCACTCAAGAGATGATAAATGGCAAAGTTGGAGTCATAACTATTGTGCTCACTAACTTCAATCAGAATGAATCCCTATCTGGGATAAATTGATTATTGGTAAACATTTAGGCATAAGTGAATTTTCATGTTATGAGCTGTCTGTCTTGTTTACTTTCAAAATTAAATTAAATTCACATCAGAAGGAAAAAAAGAAAATATTTCACAAATTGCAAGTTATACATCAAACTAACTTGTAACTGAAGGTAGAATTTGGTTCTTAGTAGCCCACTAAAAGGCCTTTCTATATTGATTTGCATATAGGTAGACTTGCTAACAACATAGTCAAAGCATTTGCCATGAAATGAAGAAAATGAAATTTTCTTTTTACTGATGTCTATCTTTGACCTTCATTTTCCTAAAAAACTCCATGAGAAGATTAAAAGAAGTGTTTTCCTTATACTTACCCTCTATGAAATCCTGGGTTTCTTATTTGTTTTTGTTGAGTCTAATTAATCTCTTTTAAATCTGTCAAACAAGAGCCATTCCTGTTAAACACATGGTGGCAAATTTTCTACAGCAAGCCAATAATTGCTCTGGCTTGTCTTTGTTTAGGCAGAGAATGTTATAGGAGACCATGTTTCTGGATCACTGCTAATATAAACAGGGGATTTATCGTACAAAAATACATTTCAATTACAGCCTTCCATTTAACTGTGTCAAAAAATATTCAGTGGACAATTCCATATGTTCAGACATGCAAAATTATTCAATGAGAAACTGACAATCACAATTTCAGGCCCCTGATTTATACTACTTAAATGTCACACTAGTAATTCTGCTGCAGGACATGTATCAGTGGATGCCCTCTCCCTATTTTATATTTCCCTTCTAATGTTGAATGTAGACACAAAGAGATATGGGCAGGATATCA
Organism: Podocnemis expansa; assembly: GCA_007922195.1. Classification (NCBI taxonomy): domain Eukaryota; kingdom Metazoa; phylum Chordata; order Testudines; family Podocnemididae; genus Podocnemis; species Podocnemis expansa. Next base: position 26,922,127 of record ML681982.1, read on the forward strand.
TACCTGGATAATTAAAGAGTAATTTTCAGATAAAGGTCATCTGTCAACATAATCTGTAGTATGATATGCTGTTCAGTGTATCGTGATCACACACGACTGTATCATATGTACATACACATGAGATGCTTGATCTTCATTAACTTGCACCTTGTCATTTGCACTGGTACAATGTGAATGGAAAAATTAGGTAGGGTCTTACATCCACGAAGCACAGAGTTGTGTGACAACAGAGGATGCAAGCCCAAAGGAGTCTTAATACTGAGTTTCATTACATGGGTTCAGAGAACAAACCTTGATTAACTAGCTCCTACTAAGTCAATGGTAGTCTTTCTATTACCTTCAGTTAGATACAGCTCAGGCAGAGTATTCAGATAGAATAAATGTTTCACCACTGCAGTTTTTATGCTAATGTCCAATATAATTAAGGTTTGAAGTTCAAATATTTTTAATATCTACTTCTGTATCTTGGGCAACGCATCACCGCTGGACTTTGATGAACAGTGTATGCTCAGCCATAAAACAACATCTATTATTTCCTTATAAATCAAACAATACTTAAGCAACTAAGTATGAATTCAGAAATTACAATATATACTACAGAAATATTTCTTTTGCTATAAACGATTTAGACAGCAACACTGTGGGATGGATGATAAATGCAGTGCAGTTTCTTTTAATTCTCAAAGTTGTATTAACAATTTAAAAAAATCCTCAAACTCATCAGTCTTTGTTTTTGTATAGTCACGGGTTATTGCAAAAAGTAAGGATGCTGGCTTGAAGATGTGGATAGATAATGGGGAATGTGAAAGACCTTGATTTAATGTCTTTATAATCCTGTCACCTCTGGCCATTCTAAATAGTAAGATTTATATTCCTTCTTCCAATAAACAGACACCAAAATTGCATTCTTCTGATTAAGACTTTATAATAGCATGATACAATTCCCCATGGCAAAGTTATCATAATAAAACTACAGTCTAGGAGAATTAATGACAAGCAGCTCTATATTCCAGGGATATAGTATAATTTATTCTCATGATAACCCACACCCTCTGTTTGCTTTGTTTCCTCTGTGTACCATCTAAGTTGTATTTTCATTAAGGACTATACAGTCTATCATTAAAACATGAAGGTTTACAGAAGAACTTTGAAAAGGCTTAAACTTAATTGATGTCTAAAAACTCTCAGCCTCCAAATCAAACACAAAAGACACTTTACCTCCTTTTTGCAAACAGAAAGACATCTAAGTAAAATATCACCCCGGAACAGAAGCAACTGGCTTTTATGTTCTCAACACAAAAATGGAAGATCTCCACTGGTGGCCTTTTTTATTTACACCACACACATGGCAGTCTTTGGCATTCAGTTCTCTTAATATAAACAGAAAAGACAGTCTTCCTCCTGAAGTTCAGAACTGAATGATAAGGTCTTTCTGTATACCACCACCATTCAAATGACTAACAGCACTCTTGTAATTACACAGATCTGAAAAGCAGAGACATTTAAATTAATTTTGGATTTTAGTCCACAATAAGAAAAAGATTGTTGAACTACTACAGATCTCCATTTAATAAGATGCCCTGTGTACATGACTTTAAGCCAAATTTGATAATGCCTTAAAACTGGATTTACCGGTAACTTGATTTAAATTCCAGTTGTATATGCTACGTTGGTGATGGGGTAATAAAAGCTTTTCCAACTGATCTACTGTTTTCTTTGGTATTAATAACATACCTAACTAACTGTACTACTCCTTCAATAGGTTTCTCATTAATACTGACAGTTACTAGATAAAAGCTTTCACAATCTCTATTTATCATATATCAATTCAAAGTGGGTTGCTGGTCAGGTGATGCTATTAATTTGTATAAGTGAGTTAGCAATTTTGTTTTGCTTATTGCTGTAAGCTGTTGACTGAGGCTTAGCAACCATAACCTCCTCACTTCCAATATTTGATCTGGCATCTGTTATAATAAAGATTCATGAGCTGAAACAGGAATATAAACTTAGGGTTTTTGCTAAACCAAATATCAGTAAGAGATTTTGTGAGCCTTAGTTTTATTTTCAGTTTTAATTTTTTATGTGACTATAATCCTGAGAACAGTAATTGTCTTAAGGGACGAAATGCTGTTTATCCCAGAGGAAAGTAGGAATGAGAGCAAACTTCTCCCTGTTGTCTCACCAAAGTTCTGCAAGCTTCTTTCTGCATGGCTCACCTAAGAGAGTGCAGTAGATCCATTTCTCAAGATTTGGCATCTTTGCTGAGACTCCCAACAAGTGTGCCAGTTTATTTTTTCCCCCCTATATCTGCTTGATAGAAAATAGAAAGAGTCAACCAATTTTTTATTCATATACACACACAAGAGTTAGAACATACTGTTGCTACACATGTAACCCTTCTGCCAGGGCAGGCTGGCAGGACAAGGGCCGGATTCTATATCTATGGGTTTCCCAATGATACAACACCACCGCTCAAGCCCCCACCCAGATTTCGGGGAATCCTGCACTGTTCCCTGGGTACCCCAAAGGGGTAAGGCTTCCCCACTCACAAGCATGAGTCTGAGTGTAGTAAGTGGAACTTTTAATAGTAGTAAAACAAAAATGCAAAAGGCCAAATAACAGAGATCAGCACTAATCTAGGAAACTTAGTACAGAGCGAAGTTCCCAATAACCTACACCACATAACAGAACATACAGACTTAATGGCAAAACTGACGCTGATCTGGAGAATCAGTGCTAACTAGGCTCCCAACCCTAGGGTACATAGGTAGTGTTTTTCATGTCAGCTGTCCGCTGATGCCTTCTACTGGTCAGTCACTCACTCCATCCTCTACAACAGGTTTCTTGGCTCTGCCTGCTGTCTGGCAGCTCCACCCTCCAGCTCATGTTGCCCAGCTCGCCACTGGCTCCTCTCACAGTCCACTGGCTCCACCTACTATCCACCAGTGCTGGCCTCCGGTCCCTCGTGTCACCCAGCTCACCACTGGCCACTCTCACCATCCATGAGCTCCACTTGCTGGTCACCTCATCATTCCTCCTCTTCAGCTCAGAGAGAGAGAGAACTCTCCCCTGAGCTCAGTGATTCTCAGCTCTCTTAGTCTTTAGCAGCTGTTAATCAGCTACTTCCATAACAAAGACCAGGAGAAGCAATAGGAAGGGATGCAACGGCCTCAATCATTGAAACAATGCACAACCCCCACTCCTGTTTTTATTCTTTCAGGCTAAAACATGCAGTCACCTTTCCTACAAGCGTCTTTTTAACTGAGGGTAGTTTTTACCCCTTAACTAATCCAGACAGATTTGAAACAAACAGAAAGTAGCAGTTCACACAAGGACAGTATTTCATATTTCCCTTTAGTAGACTTCCAGATATTGATAGATTTGTGAGTAAACTAACCCCAAATACCATTAGCCACTATGCTCTGCAACCAGTATGCTAATCAGCTAATTGTGCTCTTTGTATCCATGCTAATACAGGACCCATGCAGATTAGTTGCCTCCCCCTTCAGAAGCTGTTAAAGCACAGCTTCTAAGCCTGCCTTACACATACAATTGGGATTTGAACCTGGGGTGGCTCTGTAACATCTTGCCAATCACCAGTTAAAGCCAGCTGGTCATCCTTACTCATCTTTTCCCCCAAGAAATTCTAAAATTATTTGAACTTGAATTTCAAAATGTCTGAAAATAATATCTACCATGGAGAATCCTGTTTTTCACCTTGGTTTTTTTTTTTTTAATGTAAAAAGTGTCTCCAGGCTACATATTACTCTTATTGGATTCTTACGAAGGTATAGACTTGATGCAGGAACCACTTAGTGAAATGTTATGCCACAGGTCAGTGTGGATTTTCACAAGAGTTCTGTCTGGCCCTGAAATATATGAATGTTTGAACTATTCAATAGAATGCTTTGGTTAGGGACTGGAAGCAGTTGCAGTCTGTGATGACTTCCTTTGCACCACCCAGTGAATATCCTTTTGTGAGTATTCATTAAAAAATCTTAGCACTTTTGCAATGTCTTACACAAGGTGTGGGCTATATACTTTTCAATAAGGCCAAAAGAAAGGGGAAGAAGTTGGACAAAGTGAATTTCATGCAGGCATATAGTGCACTAGCCAGGAAGCCAGACAACAGAGCAGAAGCAGTCTTCTTAGCTTCCAGGTATAGTCTTTTAGCATGATCAAGCACTTAAAAGTCTACCAGAGGAACTTAAATCAGAAAAATACAAAATAATCTAAATGAAAACTCTCAAGCACTAGAAAAAAAAGTTGGTCTACTCACTAAATACTTTAGGTGGGAAAAATGGTGGCCATGCATAAGTGGTTGTAGGAAGTGAAAAAGATAGAACAGTCCCAAGATTAAGATTAAAGTCAGTTTTGTGAAGCGAAAGAAAGTCCTGAGGACACAATGCCTTTAAGAACCAATCAAAGAATGGAGAATGTGGAAACAGGCTGTGGGCAGAAATAATAAGGTGGGAATGCCACCAGGTAAAGTATACTAAAAGAAGTGACGGATTGGGTCAGAGGTAAAATCCCCATGGATTTGAGATAATACTGCATCTAATTTAGAAAGAGCCATAAGTAATCTACCAATGACACTATCTTAGAAGCTCAGAACAAAGAGCGGATTTTTTTTAAACCTGGAATAAAGATGGATTTTGCTTTTCTTAGACTTCCATCAGGCAACTCATCTGAGAAAGAAACAAATTAATGTAAATGGGAAAAAGCTCATCAATAAAGAGAACTGAAATTCTGTAATAAATTCAAAATTCAGGGTAGTTTATTGTAACAAAAGTAGTGTTTTGTAAACAAGTTGGCAGAATTCAGAGGCAAAAATTAAGTCTGTCTCTAATGTCATAGTTTGTATTTAGTTGAAACACTCATTCTACAAGATGTTGCTAAACATTGATCATTTGCTCCTCTTGATATTTTGCAAAGCAATTGAGTTAAACATTTAAGAATTTGTGAGAAGTTAATTGTTCTTGCAGCTAAGCACATTTTAATCTTGGCTAAAACCCCAAGAACTGTGGAAAGGTCAGAGGAATAAGTTGCAATGTAATTAGAAATAAAGCAGCTAAGAGTAGGCCTATTCACTTACCAATTTTATTTTTTTTTTTAATCCTCCTCTTCCAGTGTTCTCTTGTGCTTATTGTCCTGTCAGCAATATTCACTTTCTTTGCTATAACAAGTCCGGTGATACAAAAAGTTTAAGTTATTCCTTGGAACCAGGATTGTGTGCATTTAGAGAGCATTATCAGTGACTGCAGTAGGACTGGGACTTCAATGAGTTTCATGATGTAAAATGGGAATTTTCAATGCCTTCAAATGGGAATTTTTCAATGAACTTCAGAGACTTTATTGGGATTGTTAGATTACAGGAGAGTGAGAATGAAGGAAAGAGAGAACAGATAATTTTTAATTTTTTTTTTAAATTGTCATAATAGCATATAGCTGTAAGAAGAGGCAAATACCCATCACAGTGTAAAATTTCCAGCAGTATCCACCTACCCCCCACACACAGAGTGAGGTTCATAGAATCATAGGGTTGGAAGGGACCTCATAGGTCATCTAGTCCAACCCCCTGCCAGAGGCAGGACCACTCCCACTTAAACCATCCCAGTCATGGTTTTGTCCAGCCGGGCCTTTAACACCTCCAAAGATGGAGATTTCACCACCTCCATTGGCAGCTCATTCCAAGGCTTCACCACTCGCCTAGTAAAAAAGTTTTTTCTAATATCCAGCCTCGACCTCCCTAACCACAACTTGAGACCATTGCTCCTCGTTCTGTCCTCTGTTATTACCAAGAACAGTCAAGCTCCATCTTCCCTGGAGCATCCCTTCAAGTAGTTGAAGGTTGCTATCAAATCCCCCCTCAATCTTCTCTTCTGCAGACTAAATAAGCCTAATGCTTTCAGTCTTTCCTCATAGGGCTTGTGCTCCAGCCCTTTAATCATTTTGGTTGCCCTCCTCTGAACTCTCTCTAGCATGTCCCTGTCCTTTTTGTAGTGGGGAGCCCAAAACTGAACACAATATTCTAGATGTGGCCTCACCAGTGCAGAATAGAGGGGAATGATCACATCCCTTGATCTGCTGGTAATACTTCTTTTGATGCAGCCCAGTATGCCATTGGCCTTTTTGGCAGCAAGAGCACACTGTTGACTTATATCTAGCTTCCCGTCCACCATGACCCCCAGGTCCTTTTCTACACTGCTGCTACTTAGCTGAATGTTTCCCAGCATGTAGCAGTGCATGGGGTTATTTTGTCCCACGTGCAGGATTACACTTGTCCTTATTGAACCTCATAAGATTTCTATTGGCCCACTGTTCCAATTTATCTAGGTCTCCCTGAATCCTGTCCTTGCCCTCCAACATGTCTACTGGTCCCCCCAGCTTGGTGTCATCCTCAGACTTACTGAGAATGCAGTCTATTCCATCATCCAGATCATTGATGAAAATGTTGAACAGAACCGGCCCCAGGACCGACCCCTGGGGCACGCCGCTCGTGACTGGCTGCCAGCTAGACATGGAACCATTGATTCCTACACGCTGAAACCATTGATCTAGCCAGTTTTCTATCCACCTTACAGTCCACCTATCCAACCCATACTTCCTTAATTTGCCAATGAGAATGCTGTGGGAAACTGTATCAAAAGCCTTGCTAAAATCAAGGTATAGCATATCAACGGTTCTTCCTACAACCAGAAAACCAGTCATCTGATCATAGAAGGAGATGAGATTGGTCAGGCATGATTTACCCTTGGTAAATCCATGCTGACTGTTCCTGATCACTTTATTTTCCTCTAAGTGTTTGAGGATGGATTCTTTGAGAATCTGCTCCATAATTTTTCCAGGGATTGAGGTGAGGCTGACTGGTCTGTAAGTCCCTGGATCCTCCTTTTTCCCTTTCTTGAAAATAGGCACTACATTTGCTTTTTTCCAGTCCTCTGGCACCTTCCCCATTCTCCATGAGCTTTGAACGATAACAGCCAGCGGTGCTGCTATCTCATCGGCCAATTCCCTTAGCACTCTTGGATGCAGTTCGTCCGGCCCCATGGACTTGTGCACATCCAGCTTCTTTAAGCAGTCCCTAACCTCACCTTCAGTCACCAAGGGCCTGTCTTCTTCTCTCCCATCTGCCACACCCATGGTAGTGGGCTGGGAGCTGACCCATATAATGCTTCTATTTTCCTTTCATTTTAACAATCCAAGAATAAATATTTACTGAATACTGTGTTATTAACAATAGGTTTATAGCCAAACTCTTAAAAAGAGCTGCTTAGTTTGGGTACCAAACTTAGGACAGGTGAATCAGATTGTCAGAATTGTTTAGCACTTGGAGCTCCATTGATCTCAGCTGAGCTGGGGAATGAGGGTTCCAGAATCAGTGACCCTTTCTGAAAGTTTCGGCTTTACACTTCATGCACAATATGTCAAGTAGCCCTTAACCCTAAATTTACCAGAGCCTGCTAAGCAATCTAAGGAGTTTTATAAACATTTCTGTTTCAGCTCAGTTGGTGTTTCAGAGAATTTGTGCTTATTAATTTTCTGTACTTAAAAGGTAATGTCTGAGTAATTGAGTTTTCATGTATTTTTATCACTTACTTATCAATGCTGTGTAAACTCTTCTCCAGATGGCATTATTTATTCAGTTACATAAACTATGTCTAGGCTTCATTTCACAAGCAGAACTTCTGATGTAGAGGATAAAAATGATAACAAAAGTCCACTCTGCTGTTGCAGATCCCTCTTGAATTCCACAAGGCATTTATGTTACACCTATGATACAATTCAGGCTCTCCACTGAAAACCACCTCTTTATCACCCCAGCTTTCATGTGCCTCCTGGCCCAATTCCTCTTTAAGCCACACCTTTTGCTAAGCATTATGGGTTGTGCTCCAAACATTTTTCTGTCTTTCCCATTAGTGACATCTAATAGATAAGCCAATAAAGCACGAATTTTTTATTGCTGTTTTTTCATGTAATTTGAAAGCAAAGCACCTCTTTAGGAAAATTAAACCAGTCAGGCTTCCCTGTATGATGCACCTCCTTTCTATATGTCCCACCTCACCACATCCTCTGCAAATAGGGTTACCCTCTTTAATCAACATAGGCAATAGTTACAAATGTGGGGTGCAAGGTACACTTTTCAGGGGTGTCAAAGATTATAGGGGCTCCATGAGGCTTCAGTAATATTTAGGTCCATTACCTCTTGAGTCCAGCTGAATCAGAGGAGCAGCCTTCCCACTCTGAAGCCTCATTCCAGCTGAGTGCAGCCTCCCAGTCTTCATACTGGCCAGAGAGGAAGAACAGTCTTCTCTTCCCCTACACTGCCCTGATTAGGTGCAGTCTCCCTCCCCACCCCCAGCTCCACATTGGCTGAGTACCTGGCTAGAGCAAAGAAACAGCCTCCACACCAAGAAAACAGCAGCCCTGAATTCTTCACCAGTGGAATAAAGGAGCAGCTCCTCTTAGCCCCTAGCTGGTCAGAGCAAAAGAGCCCTGCATCAGTTGGGACGTGGAGCAGCCTGGGCCAGCCAAACACTGTCTGCAGCCTCCATTTCCCTTCATCTGTGAGGGACTGGAAGAGGCAGGGCATATGGTGGTGGCTGCACCAGAGAAGGGTTAGCTTCTTACTCAGATAAAAGTAATTTATTTTATTTATTTATGTGATTTAGTGTTATTATCATTATATGTAGTTATAGGGATTATATGTGTTTTTTGGTTGGTGAGAAGGTGAGGCAGGAAGTGCAGAGGTTTTAAAAGGAAAGGTGTTTTATCTAGTGTCAACTTGTGGGCTTTCATTCAAAAAGCTTGGCAACCAATGAGTGAGGTAATGATTCAGGAGAAAGGTTGATTAGAAGTGGGGCCCCACATCCCCTTGCACTAATGCCAATAACCATGTCATAAGTCTTTGGAGCACCTTGCTTGTCTAAATTTTCTGGAGAAAATGAGATTAATGCTGTTTCATTTGGAGAATTTAAAACAATGCTTTGGTCAATGTTTAGATTTCCAGAAAGATAGAAAATAGTGGTCCTGACTGGCCAATTAGAGGATACAGCTAAAAGACAAGTGAGTACATGGTTAGAAAATGAAAAAGAGACACAGAACAAATATTCAGAAGATTAGGCTGTTATGTTTTGACACTCATTCCTTTTTAGAAATAAAACTGAGTTTCTTCTCCAGAAGCCAGGATAAAATTGCTGTCCAATGGACGGTCTAAGGTAGGGGTCTCAAACTCAAATCACCATGAGCGCTGCATGAGGATTAGTAAGTTAGCCTGATGGTTACAACACTGAAACTTTTTCATATGATACAAAGTATGGTCAAAATGAAAACATGAAGAGTAACATATATGCCACTAAAAGTCAATTTATTAACTTTAAGAAACTGTACTGTGAAAAGCTAGAGCTGATTTTTTAGTCACTTCATTTTGGCCACTTAGCTGGCAGCATTTTGCATCAATGAGAGCATCAATATTAGGTCTGATATCCTGAGACAAAGCCAACCTCAGTGTTGCTTGTGTTCAAGATGGACGTATCATCAGGAAGACAGAGTAAGTAAGTCAACACACCTTAAATTTTGCATTATCAATTATTTGAGAAATTCTAAGTGTCATTGTGGGCCACACTAACGTTAGGGGCCATTAGTTTGAGACGCCTGGTCTGAAGGAATATCACTGGGATTACCAGAAGGTTTGCGAGTAATGGAAAAAGTTAGAAGTGTACAATGCCCAAGATATGACTTGGGATAAAATGCAGAAAGATAAATTTGTTGAAGATGATATTTTATTTAGGGAATTAAGGTTATCAAACATTATAAACAAAAGAACGAGGCAAGAACCAAAAGAAGTACTATAATAAAATAGCCAGTGCAGAACATTTGATAAATGGGGAAGGAGTCTTGTTGGAATGCACAAAAGGTGGGAAATTTAAATAACACTTGAATTTGTAGATTCGTAGATTTTAAGGCCAGAAAGAATGAATATGATCATGTTGTCTGACCTCCTGCATAGTGTAGACCACAGAACCTCCTGGCCACTCCTGCACCTGTATACATTTGCCTGTATGCAAGATTCAAATGGAATCTGATGAACAAGTGACTAAAATCATACACAGCAATCTGTTGAAACCTTAGTCTTCTCTTCTACAGACTAAATAAGCCTAGTTCCTTGTCTCACCTTGTAAGTCATGTGCCCCAACCCCCAAATCATTTTTCTTGCCCTCCACTAGATTTTCTAATTTGTCCACATCCTTTCTGTAGTGCAGAGCCCAAAACTGGACACAGTATTCTAGATGCGGCCTCACCAAAGCTGAAGAGAGGGGAATAATCACATCCCTCAGTCCAGGGCTGAAACTACGGCAGGGAGAACGGGGCTTTGCCCTGGAGTGGCTCAATAGAGCCACTCTATTAAAGGGTGTGTTTCACACCACCGGCCCCAAGCGCTGCTAATTGCAAGGGGCAAGTTCCATTTGGAACGTGCCCTGAGTGCTGAAACAGAGCATCATGGCTCTGCCTTGATCTGCTGCCAACACTCCTACTGATGGAGCGCAATATGCCATTGGCCTTTTTGGCAACAAGAGCACATTATTGACTCATAAGCAATGTATTGGTGTTCTTCATTTGGCTCAATATTCTGAATGATTGACTGCTTGTGAATCTACTACTATAGTTAGAACAACAGCACCTCCATTAAGGATGCCTAACTCATTGTAGTACAACATTCTGCTTTCAGCTGCTCACAACTTTGTCAAACTTTAACCCTTTGAGCTGAAATTTTCCACTCTTGATATCTGCTTGAAATTTTTTTCTGAACATTTCAGCAAAACTGGTATAGCCATTTTCAAGCATGAAGTTAGCAGGGGTGGCAATGAAAAGCAGCTTTGCTGGTGTTATGAATTTGGAGGGGGACTTTCATAGCTTTATTGCCATATGGATTTGAAGCAAGTAGTTAATCACTATTTTACATGAGACAGAACTTGCTCATTATTCCTGAAAGTTTGAATTACTGCTCCATTGCATTATTTGACGTGACTTCTTTTAAACACTGTATATAGATCCAGCTCTGGCTCTCTTGATAAAATACTCTTTGGTCTATGGGTGGGAAACAAAGAATTCTACCTCTTGTTTTGACTAGTGTTTTTAATTCTGTGTTCTTTTCCACTCTAACTGTTTAGCAAGGTTTGTGCTTTTAATATACAGTATGAGATAGAAAAAATTGTTGGTCTCGTTTTACAGATGGTATGACAACATTAGAGATGTTGCACAGAATCATTTATGTTAATATTGGGTGTAGAATCCAGGCTTCTACTAGAGTAGGCCCAAATTTTAGCTATGATGCCTCTCAGAATCAACATGCCAAGTCTAGATGCTCTCGTTTGCTGCCTTTAAACTATTCCTCCATGGCTACCTTCAGGGCTATTCCACCATGAGCACCTCTTGTAACCTATAGACAGGGTTGGTCATTATGTAAGTACAAATCCATCATTAGCAACCAATTAGTGCTAAGAAGTCCTAACACTCAGGCCTCTGCTCGAACAATAGGGTCACGTTACCCTCCTGGAATTAAGAATAGATCCAGGAATTCTGATACCCAGCATTCTACCTTCCATTTAGCAACTAGTTGCCCATGATGGAATAGTGCTTGCTGTCTCTCTCTCTCTCTCTCTCTCTCTCTCTCAGTATAGAAACATTCAAAGCAAAAAAAGTAGCCTTGTAACAACTTTATCAAGATTATAAAGCCAAGCACTCAAACACTAGAAAATTCTGGAATTAAGTAAGCTATTCAACTTTGATACTGCTATTGCACATATGTATTATGATGCTTTCTTTAATTATATGATCATGTACTACTTTTGTTCCACAGGACCCCTATCTCAATCCATGCACAGGATAGATGGTGAATGAGACTGCTAAATTGTAGGATGCTGTCTCACTGGTTGCAGAAGATGGAAGTTGTGCAGGAAATAGGGCACAAGGAGAGAAGGGATGGTCTTAAAGTTAATGCATAAAAGTGGGGCTTAGTAGAACTGAATTCTGTCCCTGGTTTTGCCAAGGTCTGCCTATGTGATATTGTGCAAATGGCTAACCCAGGTTTTAGAAGCTGTTTGTTAATTGTGTGTTCCCTATTTTCTGGCTGCTCAGTCTGAAATACTGTACCTGAGCCCTGATTTTCAGAAGTACTCACAACTTTGAATCAGTTGGAACTGCAGGGGCTGAGGACCTCTGAAAAACCAGTCTCTAATTATCTCAAGTTGGAGACTCTGTCACTGAGGCATTTAAAATTAATGAATGCTTCTGAAAACACTGGCCTAAATTTTACTGTGTCTGTTCCCCATCCATATTGATATAGATAATATTTGTCAGCCTCAGAGGTGGTTTCAAGATAAATTAATTTGGGCCTGATGTAGAAAAGCACTTAAGTACATGATTCTCCTTAAATATGTAATTAGGTCCCATTGATGAAGTGCTTACGTGCTGGCCAGAATTGGGATACTTTCCTGAATCAAGGCCTAATATACGGGAGGTATTTAGCTACTGTGGTGACAAGCACCCTAGAAGAGTCCAGGAACATCAACATTCCTTATTCAGTGCAGCAGAGTTTGGATGCCATCCAGGAAAGGGCTAGTCCAATGAGGGTAAAAAGAAATACTAACAGGTGTAGTTCTGAGCACTGTCCATCCTATGAGCTGAATGGTGCAGGTATTGTGTATGATCTATCATTAAAGATTGTATCATAACACTTAGGCACAAGAGGATAGAACTAAGATTTTTACATACTACTTTAATTCTAGCATTTAAACTCTGCGAACTTAACAAAAATAACTGTGTTTAAAATATTATAGAATATTGCATAAAACACTACAGAGTATGGGTATAAGAGCAAATTTGTATTTTATTTTAAATGTTACATTAAACTGAAAAAAATGTTCCTGAAAATGTTACTGGAGTATGTTCTGAAGGCATTCTTGGCAAATGTTCAGCCTTACTAACTTTGTAAATTATATTCCAAGTCTTTGTGTGTTAATAAATAAAATGGGAGACCAGAATGCACAAGGCTAATACTGAGACTGAGGCACAACCTACAAGAAATCTCCAAATAGATTCCAGTTTGTGAAAAATTACCCAACCAGCTGTCTGACGTTTACAGAAAGTATAAAATATTCAAGTGTGAGCAATTGGAATCCAGCTCTTATGTGGGTTCTGTGGCTGAAAGATTTCTTCTGGCATGCTTTTCTTGTGTACTATTTTAGAAACGTACACAGGCAGGAACACTGAACAATGTTTACTGTCATATTCATCCTCTCATGGGGCTGGTTGCAAACAAAACTGTAAGAGTGGAAAATAAAAAAGACCAAGTTTGGAAATGCAGTTTGAAAGTTTTCAATGTACATAAAATGGTAACAGAATATTTAAGTAGATTAATGTAATGTATTTAAATTAGAGTCCACTGGGGATCCCAAATAAGTTGTTTTGAGTACAGGAATGTTCCTTTTGCTTTGTTTCCTTCAAAATGAAGAAGCTTCACTTTACTTGCTCTTATGTACAGAGGCTTATTTTCAGCTCAGTCAAATAGCATGTGTGACTAAGAAACCTAGATGTCGAGGCATGTAAACAGTCACTCATTCTACTTAAAATCTACACTTAGATCACAGGTTCTTATCCTGGAGGTTGTGAGCAGGTGTCATGGGGTCATGACCACTCTGTTCCCCTGCTTCTAAATGGGAAGGGGGTTCTGCCTAGAAACTGGCAAGGTGGGAGGTAGTGCTGCTATGGAAAAAGTTCAGAACCATTGCTCTTGAGTTAAATTTTACAGTCTGTAAGTTCCACTGTTCATTTTAAAAGGTTATCTATAGATCTGTGTTGCAGTTTAACATGCATGGCAGTTCTAACTTTCCAAGAAACTTTTTAAAAAGGTTTTGGTTTTTTGTTTTTTTTTGGCCTTGTGTAAGTTAAAATGGGGAATCTTCCCAGATACGGGATGTGTTACAACTGTGCAGGAGCAAAGGAGATCGAGGAAAGTTGTCACTTGGACACCTCCTCAGGGTTCTGGTGACTGAGCTTTTCTCCCCCTGTTCCTCAGGGCTACAGAAGAAGCAGCTGAAGAACAGCCCAAAAGTAGAATTGGTCAGAAATTTTGTGACAAAACTGATCTTCACTGGAAGATGAGCATCTGTCAACCAGAATGCTTCATAGAAACATTTCAGTGAACTTTCTGACAGAATGCAGGCAGTGTTCTGGCAAGTTCCAGCAAGTTCAGCTTGCAGTCTGCTGGTGTGTCTAGCTCTATGGGGTGTGGACCTCAGGGCAGTTGTGACATGCTGACCATTTTTGAGTTGGGACCTCAGGATTTCTAGGTTCTTTTCCACCATTCACTGGTAGGCAGCAGTGAATTTTAGTTTAATTAAATTGATTTTATTCATCAATTAAAGTCAGCAACTGTCAGGAAGCGGTAGAGAAGTTAGTTGAATGGATTTCTTATGTGGGAAATATGAGGTTTGTTTACTTTCCCATTGCCAGGGAGCATTTTGTGTATGCCATGTTTCTTTGTTTTGAGATGGAGCATTGTGGGAATTTCAGTTCTGCCAAAACTTGAGTTTTCACTTTTTGCCCTGAGTTGGGATGAAAGTCTTTCTGGAAACTCAAAAATTGTCCTGGAACAGAGTCTTGGTCTCCTAACCATATCTGTCTAGGAGCTCTTGCCATCAGTGCTCTTCTTTTAAGTCAAGTTAGTTCCTAGCAGCTATGGAACTAAAGAAGGTCACAGTTCCACAGATGCTGTACAGGGCTTTACTCCTATGAGTAGTCATTTGCAAGAATGGACCATTAGGCTTTGTCTTCACTGCATTGTAAACACAGGGTCTCTGAGACTCAAGCCTTCAAACTCAATGTTTGTAAGCCGGAGCTTGCGTCCATGCTGAACACTGAACCTAGACTGCAAATTTCTGGATCTGAGTTGTATCCCAGCAAGCTTCCTAGTGTTCTTTCCAGCTGTAGCCACTCTAGCCATTTGCTCATACTGCACTGTGCAAAAGCTTGACTGTCTATCCTGGGGCACTTTACAGGAAGTTGTTGCAGCCTGCCAACACATTCTGCCAAGCTGTCTTTTGAGACCATACATTTCCAGCAAGTGGAGCCAGCAACATGGAGAAATCACACAAAAAGACTCATCATGCCCTTATCAGTGCAATTCCTGTGCTCTTATTTACAGTGCATGTAAACCAAGTCCCATGTTCTGCCTCAGACATGGTAGGGACTTGGAAGCTCACGATTCTGCTCCCCTGCTGCCAGTGGACAGACTACCTTGCTTGGCCATGCCTCTTCCCGATTTCTTGTGCTGGCCCATTGATCTTGTGGGGCCAGGTCACCAGCTGCTCTTGGTTCCCTGGTTAGGTCAGGGCTCTGACTCAGCCTACTCACGCCGCAGCTATTGCCTGCTCTGCCATAACCTGTTAGGCTCGGGCTAATAGAGGCTAGTGAGGGGTTTATTGCTCCTGTTCTGTTACAGTTTCGGCTCAGTGATCAGAATAAAATGAAGGGGTTAAAGGTCAAACATCTGTACATGAACCTGTGGTTGCTTCCACTTTCTGGGAGCTGATTGACTAGTCTTGGGATAGAAAGAATGGGAACACTGGTTCATGGGATTGTGGGATAGTGGTGGTGGGTGCTCAAGACACAAGCCTGAGGGATCCTCATACAAGCTGTGTTCACACTGCAAAATGATGGTATGTGGACCTAAGTCCCAATGGGATTCGGGCTCAAATCCATGAAATGAGAGCCCGATCTAGAGGGCTTACTTGCCTGGGTTAGATTTGTGTGTAGATAAAAGTAGCGGTTGGGGTCAAAACTAAGTCTGAGGCTGGACCTATATTTCATTGTAGGCACACCTTGAATGAGGCATTTCCTAACCAAAGACTACTAATTAGTCTGATGCATTAGTGTCATGCTGAAGTGGGTGGTCTGTGGGATTCTTTTTTTTGGAATACAGGCACTGCAAGACTGGACTGGACCAGTGACCTACCCACTCCAGTATCTTGTTTCTAATAATGGATGTTATTGCATACTTCAGAAAACTGTCCAAGAAGCTATCTAAAACGCAATTGCAGAGGGAAAGTTTCTTCCTAAATCACATTAGTCAGAGGCAGATTTATACTGGAAGTACAGGAATTTAGATTCTTTCCTGCAAACAGCTAACTCATTTCACTTGTGAGCTAAACCTCATTGCACTGCTGAAGATGAAGGTCAAAAGCAATGAACTAACATCTTCTGCCTATGTCATCCGACCATGCCCTCTGTATGTATTATTAAAACCTAATAGTATTTTTTAAATTTCAGACAATTCAGGAATGCCCAAGTATTTAAACATGTTATGTTTAAAAAGAACCCATGAATCACTTTTAGTAAACGGTTCAATTTTTTTGAAATGTAGGTTTTGATAATTCTGAACTTTTAACCCTTCCAAATGCCCTTAGCAAGTCCAGCTGTAACTGAGGTAGTACTTTACACAAACAGACAACAGAGGCTGATAATCTAAATTGGAGATTTTACGATATCTTCGTATGTGGGCACAGGCCTTAAGAGCAAGGAGACCACACATGCACAAACAGAGGCTCCCATAATTGCCCAACATTTTCACCACCTGTTCTAAAGCCATGTTATCAGATGTGAAAGAACCAGTAATGAACAGTTTATAAGCTATAAATGGAAGTAGCTATGTCAGGGAGCTGATAAACATTTCGGTGCAAATTATTTGTGCAGCAGACTCTGTAATTTACACTACACTCAGTGCTTTAAAGTATTGGTTTCAAGTTACAGGATGTTGAAATTACTGTTTGGGGTGTATGTGTGTGTGGGGGGGTGGAAATGCATTTAGATAATATTTCTCATTTAACTGATTCTGTCAGAGATAATGATATCTTTTTCTTACACTTTCTGCTTCACCCATACCACAATCTGCTGCCTGAATGTGAAAGCTTCCCTTTAGTTTAGAAAACTGCAAGAATAGAGCCCACCCTGTTAAACAATTTCACAGACTTCAAAGGTCTTCATTTAATCTTGAAATACTGACACCTCAGCCTTCACTGCAGTTGTAAGTCAGTGAACTCTTAAAAGCATTATCTCCTTACTCCTTTGTTTAGATACACACAAGCTAAAGGGCCCGGGCACATTCAAAACTGCAAATTAAGGCCCCTCTCCTTCAGTCAGTTAAGCAAGTGAGTAGTCCCACCAGTTTAGAAAATTCTTTATGTAAACCTGTGAGTCTTGAGATATAATATGTACATGAAAAACATTGTTTCATATGTGCAGCTATAAGGAATTTTTTTTCTCTGCACAAGGATCTCTCTGCACTAACCATTAAAAGGCGATACTCCTAGAAATTACTAACAAATAAGCAAAGCTTAGGTTAAATGAATGAGAGGCTTTTGTAGATAAAAAATGTTTGTGATCGCCTTTTCCAACTGCACTGGGTTACTCAATCTAATATGGATTTCAGTATGGGAAAATGACCTGTGAAATTTTTTGCTTATCGACACATTAACCGTAAACTTGCATGTTAAATGTTTCTTCCTAATATTTTCCTGCCTGAACCAATGTCTGCA
The DNA here is from genome assembly GCA_007922195.1 of Podocnemis expansa. NCBI lineage: Eukaryota > Metazoa > Chordata > Testudines > Podocnemididae > Podocnemis > Podocnemis expansa. Next base: position 26,939,721 of record ML681982.1, read on the forward strand.
TTTAAAATCTGGAAGGAATCTGTGGTGACTTGACAGTGGTTAAGCTGTTGGCGTGATCAATACTAACTCACTGCCTTATATGTTCACATCTGTCTGTATTGCATCATGTGTTTTTTCTCTTGCTATAACTAGATTTTTAAGCACTTTGGGGTAGAGAACTTATCCAGAATCTATAGACCTGGATTCTATTCTTGGCTACACCACTGACCTGCAGGTCACCAAGGGAAAGTCACATTACTGCTCTGTGCCTCAGTTTTCCTGTTTGTAAAATGGGGAGAATGACTTCACTACTCCTAACAATAGCATCACAATATTTCTTACATGATAGTATTGAGAGCATTGTCAAACTAATGGCTTGACTAATTCTAAAGGAGATACTTTATAACATTCAGTCACCACTTAAATTTAGGGATTTTTAGAGGCTTTGAGGTAAGTGAGAGAAAGGTAGGAGGCCTTATCTCAGTGCCTGTGGCATAATCCCATTAGCAGAATATATATGTGCACTCACTACAGTAAAAATGGAGCTTGTAAATTGATGTAGCTCTCTTCACCTGCTGAGGATATATATGTGTGCATGTCAGGGTGAGGGGAGGAAATGATTCACACTGTAGTACTAACAATATCTGTTAGGTGGTGCTAGCATGTAGTGCAAAAGTTGATGATTTGGACCTATCACCACAGCCATGTAGCAGCATATTTCTGGGTGGCAGTTAGAAGGGAGAAAAGTGCTATATGAGGTGGTGCTTAGATTTATGGGGCTTGAAGGCATATAGCTGATCACCAAAGGTCAGTTTAGTCTAGTACCCCATCTCCAAAAATGACCAATACCCTTTGCCTGAGAGGAAGACACAGCAAAACAAATTTCCTATTAATGCCACATTGTGTCATGTAGGAAAACATGTGATCTGATCCTGTCTTCTGATCACTTTATTCCCTGAAGCATGAGAACTGTGAACCTTTGTAATACTATCCTGTAGCATATAATTGCCAATGCTCTTCTTTTCAGTAAGGCCAGCAAGGGACTCTGCCTCACTAGGACTTCAGAAGAAAAACTCTGTCACTTCCTGATTGGAGTGCTAAGCAATTTAAGGATTTTTTTAAAATTTATTTGTCATAGGAAATAATAAAATACATTTAGTTGCCAGTGAAGATTGAACATGCATAAAATATAGGTGCAGTGATGAGAATTTTCTCATTTAAGACAGCTCCTAAATGGAGCCCTGAAAAATTGACAATTAGAGGAAATGTACCCATCATGAAATTTTATGATTCGACTATCAAAAAATGACATAGCTCTTTGGTATTCCAAAATCTTCAGGTTAATCACTGACTTATCTGTTGTGCAGGGGGAGTGAGTTGGGGGGAAGGGCTAGGGACTATCCCTTACTGCAAGATACAAAAACAAATATTTTGGCCAAACTGCATCTAATGGACTATATCCAGGAGCTGTATTATTGTAGTATCTAAGTTCCAAAAGGGTAGACTCATAGATTCTAAGGTCAGAAGGGACTGGTATGATCACCTAGTCTGACCTTCTGCACAACACAGGCCTCAAAACCTCACCCACCCACTCCAGCAATAAACCCCTAACCTATGACTGAGTTATTTAAGTCTTCAAATGATGACTTACAAACTTCAAAATACAGAGAATGCACCAGTAGGTGAGTCATGCCCTGTTCTACAGAGGAAGACGAAAAACCCCTGGAGCCCTAGCCAATCTGTCCTGGGGGAAAATTCCTTCCCAACCCCAAATGTGGTTATCAGTTAAACCCTGAACACGTGGAGAAGTCTTAACAGCTAGCCACCCAAGAAAGAATACTCTGTAATAACTCAGAACCCACTCCGTCTACCCTCCCTTCTTAGGCCCCTTGCATATCCACCACCAGTAGCCACAGAGCAGAGATGGTCAGTTTCCAAAGTAGGCTGTACCAGCATACCATTGCCTCCGTAAACATAGCATTAGCTTTTTTTTCACAGGCACATCACATTGGCAGCTCCCAGTCATCCTGTGATCAACCAGTACTCCCAGATCCTTCTCCTCAACTAATTCTGCACCTAATGCACCTGCAACTTAAAGGAAAAATTCTTATTTGTCCCTAAATGCATGACCTTGCACTTCCTGTTATTAAATTTCATCCAGTTCCTGATACTCCAGCTTACAAGGTCATACAAAAAGATCTGGATGGTATTCTGATCCTTCTTTGTATTGGCAATACCTTCCAACTTGGTGTCATCCACAAACTTTATTAGCACATTCCACTTTTTGTGCTAAGGTAAGTAACAAAAAGGTTAAATAAGATTGGTCCCAAGACTGATCCCTGAGGGATTCCACTGGTAACCTCCCTCCAGCTTGACAGTAGACCCTCCAGTAGGACCCACTGTGGCCTCTCCTTCAACCAGTTCCTGATCCATGTTATTCTTTTCATATTAATCTCCCTTCTGTAACTTAACTAATAATTCCCTATTTGGAACTGTATCAAATGCCTTGCTGAAATCTAAGTAAATTAAGTCCACTGTATTCCCTTTATCTAAAAACTCTGTTATCCTTTCAAAAAGGTAGCCATGTTAGTCTAGTTCAACAAAACAAACATCCTGTGCTCCTTTTAAAGGCTAAGAAATTTATTGTTTGAGCTTTCTGGGCTAAGCATTGTTCTGATTTCTTTTTATAACCGACTTTCACAATTTAAGTAAGAAAACACATTTATATGGAGAACTTAAACTATCTGCTGGGATTGGTTGCAATTTACATTGGTGTTGAGATCATTTAAAAACCAATGACTTGACTAATGCTAAATTCTACGTGTAGCATCATTTGCGGTATTGGGACTTATTTATCTTACTGTAGTATCTAGCAATCCTAGCTATGAACTAGGGCTAGGGCCAACTATACTCAGTGCCATTCAAACAGAGTTCCAACCTCAAAGAGCTTAAATACACACTTGATTTTAGTCAAAAGGTTAAGAAATAATCAGTTTACAATCTAAACAGAAGACAAGACAAAAGATGAGGAAACAATAAGTTAACTGTATAGATGTCCTTGTATTTCAATAGTCAAACATTCTTCTAAAATTTTTGCTTAAAAATGAAATAAAGTTGAATGCTCTAAAAGTTTTGCTCCACAAGTTTGTCTTAAAGATGCTAAAAAAACCCTCCTGTTCACTGCTGCTAAACAAAACCACTAATGTTAGATTCTAAACAGAATAAGTCAACATTTATCAAAATACAAGTCCGTTTGCGCAAGAAGAGGGAATTTTATAAGGCTGCAAATAATGCAAAATGAAGGTAGAAAAAAAAAGTATAAAAATAATCTGAGATAATTCTTAAGGTCTTTTTAAAGGCAATTTGTTCAATGTAATTGTCTTTAAGCTTTCAAAACATTTTAGAAATGTGTTCTGCATGCAGGCGCCATATGGAAGCAAAGGGAGAGGAAACCCAGAAATCTCTTTTTTTTTTTGTTTGTTTTTAATTGTATGACTCTGATGCACCTAAAAATAAAGAACTGAAAGCTGTATACAGTAATAGCTGTACCTGGAGAACATCCACATTGTTTCACCACAACAGCTTTAGACCTTACTACTAACACTCCTGTTGTGGACCTATGTGAAACCTCCTTGAGCAGAGACTGGAATTGTGCTAAATATCTGAAACATTTTGTGGACTTCATAAACCCAATCTTTGGTTGTGAACCTGAATTTTCCCATCATTTATTTCCTGGACAGAGAGTGATCGCTTCTTGACTCAGAAGTGCTTAAACCCAAACTCAAGTGCAGTCCTGAGTGGGGCCTTTGTGATTTGACCCTATTTCTGTTTGTGATTTAAGCATCAGCGTGTGAACCCAAGATTTCAACAGTGAAAAGTAAGAGTTAATTCACTACAAATATCTTTCCATGGCCATTCCACACACTCCTTATTCAAGAATTCAACTGAGTTTTACACTGGGTTCTTAACAAATTAGTTTATCCTTGGAATTCAATCAGATTGTCTTACCATGTGTTTTCATGTCTCTGCATTGGTGTAATATGTCTGGGTTGACAATCATGACCATTTCACCTCCAACTTTGGCTGCATTTTGTTGACAGACAAAATGACAGTTACAATTGAGATGAATAGAAAGTGAGGATGTGAAGATGGCCCTGACAGTAATGTCCCTATTAACTTGAGCTGATGAAGACTTTTAATGAATTTTCCTGTTTTTGTTTCTGACATTTCAGAAGTTTGCCTTTCTAGTTTTGACAAAATTGCTTCTTTTAGATCGTTTCCATGTGAAGGTTAAAATTTTTAGTAACTATAACTCTGATGGTACCAAACTGCCAGGTCCTCAGCACTAGTACCGTTTTGCTACTGAATGTGCTCCTTACTGTACTATGAGAGCAGCCACAGAATAGAGGTGCTGCTGTAATACGCATCTAAGATCTGCGAGTGCAGTGCTGCTTAGTGTTCCAACGTTGCTGTTAGCGAGAAATGTAAACTCTCAACCTGTTAAAAATAGGGGTAGTAATTAACCCCCCCCCCCAACAACGTTCATTGTTAACTCACACAGGGCAAAACTAACACTTTGTGGAATGGAAGAATGCTACTTAATGGAGAGCTTGGAGCATTTCTGGTTTGGTGGCATGAGAGATGTGCTTTAGATGTGTTTTGGTTTGTCCCACACGCCAATGTTATCTTCTGGTTTGTAGGGCTGTGGTTTTCAACCAGTGTGCTACAAAAACAGTCCAAGTGTTCTGTGAAACTTTATACAAAGGTAATGAAACTCAATGTAAAACAAACACTCTTCCATCTTAAACAATATTCTATCCAATCAAAATTACAATCGATAAAGCTTGTGAAAATTGATCATCCAATTAAAAGTGAGGTATTGGTCTTTTGATTCTAAAATGTGAACTTTCTAAACACCAATGGCCAAAGGGTAAAATTGATATGATGTGTAGGTTTTTTTTCCCCAGTGGATTTGAAACATTGATACAGTTGATCCTTCTTCAGCGTGTTATAGGCACTATGTTGCAAACCTCTCTATTAAGACTGTAACCATAGTAAAGGTAAGTAAATGTGATGTTTATGAGCAATCAACTCAGCTGAAAAAAGTGGGTGTGCTGTGGAATTGTGTGTCTCATTGAAGTGTGCCGTGTTACTGAAAAGATTGGGAACTGCTGTTTATAAGGGTAAAAAGATCTGTTCTGCGAGTAACTGTCTACACTGCCAATGGAGGTTCTTGTAAAACAAACAAGGGGTCCTGTGGCACTTAGACTAACAAATTTATTTATCGCATGAGCTCTCATGGGAGAAAATCCCACTTCATCAGATGCTTTGAAGAGGGAACTTACAGAATGGGAGGAAATAAAAGCAGGGAAGTGTAAGTCATGGAAACAGGGTCACACTGTAACAGCTAATCAAAACAGGTGGAAAGATTCAAACATGGTGGAACAGCATACAGATGAAGACGAGGTCAAATCACCTGTTGTAATAAGAGAAAAATCCAATGTCCCTATTAAGTCCTGAAGCAATGCAACCAAAATTTGCAAATAAATTTGATCTCAGAACATCTCTTTGAAGCCTTGATTTGGTATTCATCTGTCTAAGCATCACAATTATCAAATCATTAATGGAGTGATCATGAAGATTGAAATGTTGACCCACTGGTTTTAGAGTGGTGAGATTTCTGGTGTCAGATTTGTGCCCATTTATTCTTTTACACAGAGACTGTCCTGTTAGTCCAATATATAAGGCACAGGTGCATTTCTGGCACATGATGGCACAAATCACATAGGTGGATGAGCAGGTGAATGAGCCTGTGAGCCTTTGATGGAGTAGCTGGTTTTATTAGGTCCTATAATAGGGTCTTTTGTGCAGATATGTGGGCAAAGTTGGCAACATGGTTTGTTACAGGGATGTGTGCCTGCTTTAATGGTGGGATTTTTCCCATGAAAGTCACTGCAATAAATAAATTTGTTAGTCTTTAAGTGCCACAGGACTCCTTGTTTGTTTTACTGAACTAAACTAACATGGCTGCCCCTTTGGAACTTGGAGGTTCTTGTTAACTCTGCTTCTCCTTCTTGTGGTGCTTAGGAAAACTGTGACCAATGTTGGTATCATAGCACAATAAAACATAGTCATAGTAGCAAGGTGATTCCAGAATAGAGAGTTGATATCATGATACTGCCATGATTGCAATGACATAGTGGATCTGAGCCTTCACTCACTTCAATGGGATGCTTCTGAGTTAGTGACAGGAGAACCAGGTCCACTCTTCCTAATTTGCAAACCACCTTCTTGGACTAAGTTTAGTTTTCTTGAAAAGGAATTAATTAGCAAAATTTCTTTTTAAAATTCATAAAATATAGCAATATTTTTGGCAAAGTTGTTTCATTTATAGATCATAAAATGTGGGAAACCATCTTAAAATGTAAGTAGTTTCACTTCTCACTGCAAATATTTCACATGACTTGTAACTGTACTTGATAACAGTGCAAGAAGAATTTGGACACTGAAAAACCAGTTAAAATAGTGAATACTTATGACATATACATCCCAGTTGTACTGTTTCAGTGGTTATCTGAACTTTGAGTTACATCCTGCCTTTTTCTTTCCCTTTCTGCCTTTTTCTTCCCTATCCCTCTTCAGTGGGTTCAACCCCCATATCTCCAGGGTGTTCACCCCCTCATTCTGCTCTTTTAAACTGTTTCCACTCTGATGAGCTCCTAAATCAGATGTCCTCCGGAAAGTCTTGCACCATATGATGATGCTGAAGAATTGCAGAGCAAGGCATTTTCTTCTGACTCTCAACAAGAAGCTTTATTAGAAAAAGGAAGATGGTATTATCCTTAAAGCTACCTGTCTACCTTCAACCAAGATTCTTCCACCAGCTCATTTAATATTTGGCTTCCTGTTACAGAGTTCAAAAAAAAAATCATCCCATGTTCTTTTTCTTGTACCCTTTCTAGATTATTTAACTACTCAATTTACAATGAGTTTTTTTCCCTTTGAGAGTACTGAAACCTTTATAACTATTAATTTGGGAAAGAGAGGGGCTTCACCCCTAGACCATCAGTTCAAATCCAGCCCAGGCTGGTGGTGGTTTATGATGACTGCTGAGTGGCCTGTGCAAGATGAATTAATGAGTCCAGAATGCTTTCCATCACAAAAATCTAGCATAAATGACACCTAGTTTCCAACAGTCTGTCAGTACAAGCAGGCATGTTCTCATTGGCCTGATCCTAATGTCCTTCATTACTTATTAATCACTCAAACAAAGCTCCTGTTGATTTCTCTGGGAGTTTGATCTGAGTAAGGACTTTAAGATGGGGCTTTTTGTTTGCCTTACAAATAGGAAAACAGAAAGGTCACCAGTTAGAGAATTAATACTTAATGTAGTGTTAGGGCCATTAGCCATTTTTCAGCAAGACACACACAACATAGGCTTTTTGAAAAATGGAGTACACATGTTTAATGTTTCATGTGTTATTAAATGAAATGCAGATCACATTCATACAGGACATATCAAGTGTGAATTTGTTTACATAGCTGAACTTGAACAGCCAGCCAAATGGTATCGTCCACTTGGGAAACTGGAATGCACTAAGTTTTGAGTAGGTTTGTACTCTTATTGTCTTTAGAACCATTTAACTGGCTCTGCTATCTCTAGGATGGCACATGAAAAATATGAGATCAGGAAATTCCAGACACTGTGAACCTCGATGCTTTAACACAAAGTGCCAGTGCTATTATGAAGACTCTCCTTGTTTCAGGATATGCTTCCTACTAGCTTATATGAGCTTCTTGGGCTGAAAAAGTCCTGGAACTGGACTGAAGCTGAAGCCTGTGATGTTGCATTTAATCAAGCTAAACGCTCACTGGTAAACTCTAGGGTTCTGACACACTTTGATCCATCTTTGCCCCGACAGTTGGCTTGTGATGCCTCCCGTTATGGAGCTGGGGCTGTATTGTCACATATTATGCCTTCTGGTGAAGACAGCCCTATTGCTTTTGCTTCACGCTCCCTGACCAAGGCAGAAACTAACTATGCCCAAATTGAACACAAAGCACTGGGCGTTGTTTTTGGCATTCGGAAATTTCACCAGTACCTGTGGGGAAAGAAGTTCACACTTGTCCCTGACCATCGACCCCTGACATCAATTCTGGGACCACACACAGGCATCCCACATTTGGCTGCTAGTCGGATGCAGCGATGGGCATTGATACTTTCTGGATACACATATGAAATCAAGTATAGGCAATCCTCTTTGCATTGCAATGCTGATGATCTTTCAAGACTACCCTTAATGGCACACTGCTAAGATCAGGGTCAGGAAGGAATCTTTTACTTTGAACAGGTAGAAAACACACCTGTCATGGCAACTCAAGTGAAGAAAAGCAACATGGGTTGACCCAGTATTCTCACAAGTTATGGATTTCATGATGCATGGAAAGTCCTTACCTGACTCTTAGGTCTCTCCTGACCTCCGCCCCTACCTGTCTAAGAGGGCAGAGTTATCGATCCAATCTGGGTGTTTGTTGCGGGGTATGCATGTCATTATCCCACCTTCATTGAGACCACGTTTGTTGGAACAGCTCCATTCAAGTCACTGCGGTATAGTGCGCATGAAATAAATTGCACGGAGCTATTTCTGGTGGCCGGGCTTAAACAGGGCCATTGAAGAAACGGCTAGAGCTTGTACCTCGTGCCAGAGTGTCCGGAACGCACCTCAGTTGGCACCTCTTCACCCATGGGATTGGCCCGAAAGGCTATGGCAACGTATCCATGTTGATTTTGCTGGCCCATTTGAAGGATGTATGTTTTTAATTGTGGTGGATGCCCATTCAAAATGGCCAGAAGTCTCCGTAATGCAGTCCACTACTACAGAAACCACTATTCAGACCCTGCATGGCTTTTTTAGTCATTATGGTCTTCCAGAATAGCTGGTGAGTGACAATGGACCACAATTCGTTTCTCAGGATTTTGAAACTTTTATGAAGGCCAATGGAATACATCACATCAGGTCAGCACCGTATCATCCTTCCACCAACGGACTCGCGGAAAGGTTCGTACAGACTATGAAGCAAGCTCTAAAATCTGCAAAGGGATGTTCACCTCTTCAGAAGCATCTGGACAACTTCTTGTTGTCCTACAGAAACACTCCACAGGCTACAACTAAGGCATCTCCAGCTTTTCTTATGATGGGATGGCAGTTGCGCTCTTGCTTTGATTTGTTGAAACCATAAGACACACGGCAAGTGGTTCAATGCCAACAGCGGGACTAGGTCAGCAGATGTTCACCAAGAACAAAGGGCCGCACATTCAGTATTGGACAGCCAGTTCTTGCTTGAAACTATGCTTCAGGAGCTAAATGGGTCCCAGCAACGGCCATTGCCCAGACAGGACCTGTTTCCTACTCTGTCCAGACAGCGAGTGGCCTAGTTTGGCGACGGCATGTAGATCAGTTGCTTCTCCGTCATATCCATCCAGAAGATGCATCTCCAGCAGACATATCTGACTTCACCCCTACTGACGATACAATATCAGAGCATGAAACTACTGTTTCTGTCTCTCCTGCTCCAGCCACCCCTTCAATGCCTTCAGCCTCCCTGGAGCAACCGGATACAACATCCTCTCTGGTTCCAGCTACTTCCCCAGTACCTGTGGTCACACCACCACCAGCATCACCTTCTGGTGTGGGCACACCAGAAGTTCGCCGAAATTCACCTCAAGACAGAAGGCCTCCTAATCGGCTGGATCTTTAGCTAGTGGTGACCCCCTCTTCATGGGGCAGAATAATTCCCCGGGGGTTTGCCAGAGATGGGGCAGTCTACCCTCATCTCCTAGTTTAGTTCTTACTCTTTGGGGGGGGGGGGTTTTTGGGGGGGGGGGCTTTTTCATTAGAAGGGGAGGAATATGTGGTGTTTTGGACTACCTAGGGTCATTGGGGTTGTCATAGTGATAAATGGGAGGGTTGTTTAGGTGCTAGGGAAACCTGTCTGTTGGGTCCTCTTTCTCTCAGTTCTCTTTCAATAAAGACTCCTTACAAAGCTCTGAATATGCTGCCTCTCATTTTTGGATTATAATTTCCCCTAAAACCCCACACTGTGAACTGGGTGATACTATTCTTTTCGGAAAACAACACAAGATGAAGGGTTGTAAGATTAATCTTATGTGTAGTTACAGTAGAGCAGGGGTCTCAAACACATGGCCCATGGGCCACATGCAACCCCTAAAACTATTTCCTGTGGCCCTCAACAACACTATTGTTACCAAAAAAGCAAGGAGTCTTGTGACATTTAAAGACCAATATTTGCAAAATTGTTGTATGACAAGGTTTCAGTGGTGTGGACCTTGGGCTAACATACTAGTCCTCATGCAGCCCTCGTGCTGATTTGAGTTTGAGACCCCTGCAGTAGAGCAAAGAAACACAGCAAAGTGATTTTTTTTCTGTTTATATGGAGACATGTAACCTCAAAGAAATTATGCACTTTCTCTCTCTCTTTCTCTCACACATGCATGTGCAGTTGTAATGAAACTGATGGCTCATTACTAGTTATAGTTAACTTCTTGTTCAATATCCATCCAGTAGGTTTCTTCCTAAGAAATGGAAAAGGAAACTATAACCTGAATTCATATTGGATCAGTATCCAGAGAATGTGACAGAAGGAGCTGCAGACTAATAGTTGGTTGTGGAGGGAAGTCCAAATTATAGGTAGCCTGGGAGGAAGGGCCGAAAGGTCTAAGGGCCAAGTAAAGATAGGTCCTGGGCAAAAGCGAGAAGACAGTATTTTTTTTAATTGGGTCATAGTTTCATTGTTTTGTCTTCTGCCTCTTATTGTTCCCCATTTTGCTTCTTTAAAGGAAAATGGGGATGGGGAGAAAAGGGGGGGGAGAACCCAAAGGAAACATTGCACAGGTTTGATTTTATTTTTAAAAAAATGGAAAAGTTAAACACTCATTTTGGTAGAACGTTCATTTTTCAAAACCTGCCATTGCTTGACAAAAATAGCTTTCATTAGAAAAATGTTAGCAAGGTCTAATTGTTATCTAGGTCTTGGTTCATGCTGCAGCATCCATAATGGTAAAACACCAAATTCTAGGAACCATATTCAGCCAATCACTTCATAACAGAAATTACTTCAGCTAAAAAAACCCATGACCAAGTTTTGTTGACTAAAAGAAGCAATTAAATCCAAAACAAAGCCTTTTGCAGAATAGTTTTCCTTTTCTTACTGAGCAACATTAATGTGTTCAGGGTCCATCCTTTCACTTCCATTTGTGACTTTCTGAAGTCAATAAAACTCATGTAGTACACTCTGGCTGTATGGTGGCTGCCTTTCTGCAGAACAACTAAGAGTCTTCACCATGCAAAAGCCAATAGAATCCCAAAGTACTCCTCTTGAATTTTTTTTTTTTTTTTTTAGAGAGAGAGAAAAGCAAGTCATTTGTTCCTCCAAAGATGCAGAAGATCTATAATATGGCTAATGTAGGCATTCATTTTTGCTTGAATTTCTAATAGTTGATGCAAAACTATCCATACATTATTTATACAGCACCTTTTTTGGTGAGTTTTCAAGGCTCAACCACCCCTTGTAACACAGAAAGAAACACTCAAAACTAGAGGAGGAGTCCTGTGGCATTTTTAAAGACAACAAATTTATTTATTATGTGAGCTTTGGGAGAAAATCTCACTTTGTCAAACGCTTTAAAGATGGGGGAACTTACAGAGTAGGAGTAAGTTTCCCCCATCTTCAAAGCATCTGACAAAGTGGGATTTTCTCAATGGGTTAAAGTATAATTTGGTGGGCCCCACAACCCTCCTAAATTGGCAGGCCCCCCTTGCATATCCCAGCTACTGCCCCTGCCACACCTACCCACTACCCCAACTACTGCCACTGGTCCCCCCCAACCCTTCCCCAAGTCCCCACTATGCCACACACAGTCTTTCCCTGCTGCTCCGAGCTGACCCCCTCCCCAACACCCTTTCCCCGTCAGGCCGACTCACCTGTCCCCAAACCAGGGATATCCCTAATACTCCCCCTACACTCCCTCTGCACCCCCTGAATTTCTCAACACCTCCCCCCAGTTGTCAGCTAGTAACAGTGTTATACCAAATTAGTAAGCATCCCACCCCTTACCTGGCCACTGTAAACTGCAGAGTGGCCTTGGCTGGGGCTGAGTCTGCGTCCTGAGCCTGCTCTGAGCATGCTCAGTGAGAGCAGGCTCAGGTCAGAGCCTCAGCTCCAGCTGGGGCAGCTCCCCTGCCACCCAGAACATGGCAGAATGCCTTTCCAGGGCCTGCTATTTTTAAGAGTTCAGTGTTGGGGGCCCCTAAAAATAGAAAATGGAGCTGGCATGCTGCATTCCAGGGACTGTTATTTTTAAATGTTGGGTCCCTGAATGCAGTGTTTCAGCTCCATTTTCTATTTTTTAGGGGCCCCGGAATGTTGAGCCTCTAAAAATAGTGGGCCCCATTCTGGGGTGTTCCACCTTACTTTAACCCCTGATTTTCTCTCACAAAAGTTCATGCGATAAATAAATTTGTTTATTCTTTAAAAATGCCAGAGGTCTCCTTGTTTGTTTTGCTGAACTAGACTAATATGACTACCTCTTTGGAACTCAAAACCAGGGATCTGCTAATGCACTGTGTAATTTAAAGATAGCACTAATGATGATGATAAATATAATTTGTGGACTTAAGATGGGACTCAGACTCAGGAAAGAAATGACATAGTAGTTGCCTATACCTTGGATTTGAAATTTCTATACTGAAATACCTACAGAGGCATAGGATGAATGGTGGATTGATAAGTGCCCCTGACATTGAGTCAGTATGTCCATTTCCACACAGAGGTTTTTTTTTGTTTGTTTGTTTTTTTTTGTTTTTTGGTTTTGTTCTGTTTTTGTTTTTTGTTTTTTGTTTTTGTTTTTGTTGTTTTTTTTTTTTTGATTAAATGTATCCTTGTAGAGCTGGGTTATTCAGGAGTCTGCCAGGTCGTGTAGTCCTGTGTAATTGTAGTCAGATATGTAAATTGCTTTTGTGATAAATTTTTGAAGAAAGAAATCTGCTTTGCAAATAAGACTGATGAAACTTCCAAGGAAAAGTTTAAGGTAGAATCTCATTGTGTTGAGCTTGTGGGGTCTTCTTACGTGCAGCTTCTGGTGTAGACTTCCACCCTTGACTAGACATCAGATGTTTCAGTTGTTTTTACTGTGAAGTTATCAGATGTGTTCCTACAAAAATGTTCCTTTTGCCATATACAATGGGGTTTGCTGTGTAATCAAGACCTCCCCCCCAAATTATTATACATTGGTTTCCTATAGATCTGATTAAAGTAGGCCAACTTGCCTCCCTCTTTTCTTTCCAAAACATCTGAAAGCCTGCTTGTTTCACAAAGCATTTCATGTACAAACATACCCTAGGATATGCCTGTTGTTCATAATACTTTTCCTGTTTTGTGCTTTTAGAGTTAGATCTTGTTCTTTGTGTTATATATTCTGCTTTTTGGACATCTATGGTGCTGTCTGAATAAATAAGGGGGATGGTTCTAAAGAATCCTCTGGCACAGTAAGTAAAGCTGAGATTTGAGATGTTTGCTGAAAGACAGGCTCTGCAAAGGATTTGTTTTTGCCAGTATTTGTGTGTCTGCATGCATGATATCTGTGTGTGGCCTCACTGTGTGAATATAAGAGCCATTTACCCTGAAAGCTTTCCAAACCACCCTCAATGTCTGTGTAGAAAAAAAATCTCTTTCTATTGTAACTAAAGAGAAATAGGACAGCCAGAATGGTTATGTCATTTTTTTCTTCTGTATACTTCCATTCCTGAGACTTTGTAAACATCCTTTCCAGTATCAGTGCACATTTCTCACAGCAGCACCCCAAAGGCCTCTAATGCCATGGTATGTGTGTGTGTGGGAACTCTTTATTTGTTTTCACCCTCATTTCATGATGTAATAGCCACTTCAAAGACCTCTTTCCTTTTCTCTCATTTTATCTACAGATGGGCTTGGTTGTTGTAACAAAGGCACATCTTATAGCTGTGTTTACTACTTGGCTGCTATTCTTCCTTCCATTGTCCTCTCAGACATATATTATTGTCTTTGTTGGTTGTGTGGTGCTCTTTACCTGATAATTTTAATGATTTTTATAAAGACTCTGTTACCTCAATCCCTCTGTGTGTGGACTTTTCACAGAACTGAATGGAAGTTTGGCATAAATGGACATCACAGGACTGAGCCCAGGCAATAACATTGCTGTTGCTCCTTAAAGACATTAAATAAAAACATCATATGGGGACATTGTGGTTTCCTGGCAGGAGCACCAGACTAGGACTCAGAAGACTGGGATTCTATTCCTAGTTCTCTCACTAGTGTGCTGGGTGACCTTGGGCAAGTCACTTCAATGCCCCATGCCTCAGTTTTCCCAACTGCAAAATGGGCATGATGATAATGCCCTCTTCTGTAAAGCATGATGATGTACGGATGGTAAGAGCTAGGTAATAGCATCTCATGGAACCACTTTTTGATGTAACTGTTGTATCACTATTGAATTGAGTTGTTTAATTCTACTTTCTTTAGCATGAATATTGGCTGCTAGCGGTGTAGCCATCATATGTAATTAGTGCCAGCAGTTTTGTGTAAACCCTTAAGTCAGTACTAGAGTAGCTTAGTTGTTCTTAAAACTCCAGAGTCCTAACTTTTCTTAAATTTTATTCGAATAAAAATGTTGTCTATATACAAGACAGAAAAAATTGAGAAGCCAAAAACAGTTTTGCAACATGAGAACTCATCTAAAAATTTTCACCTGATATTTGAAAATCTTCAGTAAAGCATGCAAAAACTCGAAAGCAATTTTTGTGCTAAAATTTATAATACTTGGCATTTAGACAGTGCTTTTTATCCATAGAAATCATCAGCAGAACCATGATTATGATATTAGTATCCTAACTGCATCTGGTGCGCTATACACTGGGCTATGCTACTCCCCAGGGCCATAACTAGGGGTTCTGGCACCCAGGGGCCCAATCTGTCCCAGCAGTGGGGAGCTGGATCCAGCCCCAGTCCCCTGGTCAGGCAGGCGCCTTCCCTGCCATGCTGGCCAAAGTACTGCTGGGTCCAGGCAGGTGCCTCCCTCACCAGCCAACAAGTGCTGCCAGCCAGGGCTGGGCAGGTGCCTCCCCCAATGGCCATGCAGCCACTGCAGCTGGCCAGCCACGGACAGGCAGGTGCCTCCCCCACCGTCCAAGCCAGCTTCTGAACTAGCCAAGACCCCTCCTGCCTGACCACTGGCCTTCCAGGTCCCCAGAGACAGCCCTTACTTGGCCGCAGTGGGTCCCAGGAGGAGGCTGGAGATGCTGCTGGCCACGTGGCTTGGTTTCATCCACCCTCCCTCCCCAGCATGCACCTGACCTAGCATGCTGGGGGTAGGACAGGAGATGACCTCCCCCTGCCCCAGGCTGGCTCCAGGAGGAATGTGCGTTTGGCAGAAGCACATTCCTCTTTGGAGCCAGGTAGGCTCCACTGGTGCCCATTAAAATTCTGCGCCTGGGGCTTTGCCCCATTTGCCCCACTGTAGTTATGGCCCTGCTACTCTCACCTTTGTTAATCCAATTCTTGGGAAGACAGGAATAATGTCTACCCAAAAGTCACATCAAAGGATTAAGCACAGGGCTGGGAACAAGGAGGCTTTTCTTTTCTTTTTTTTTTTTTTTTGCCACCTCTGAAACTGAGTGAATGTAATAATATTTGTCATTATAACCTTATTTTATGAACAGTATTTATGGTGGTATGCATCATCTCCTTTGGGGGTGCTGTAAACAAAGGTTCTGAGGTTAAATGAACTTTACGGTTTCTCAGGAATTCAAAATTAGAACCTGTAGCTTCTGGTGAAACCTAGCCCTCCAGGCTCCTCTGGCTGTTTGTCAAATTGCTTTAACTCTGGCTTCAATCCTGGCCTTAACGCAGCGAAGGAATGTTCTAGCAGTGATTTCAACAGGGGCAGGGCCTTCTCTGATTTTAAATTTCTGCACCTCTAAAATGGAGGTAACTGTATGTAGTTTGATAAGTAAGTCGTTTGTCTTCAGTCTTTGTTTCTGTTAAAGAATGTTGCCTACATTTTACAGATGAAGGAAAGAGGCAAGGTGTGAGAGAGTCATGAAAAGGGGTGACTTGTAGATAGGGTCGGATGTTCGGACTGAGGAAATGCTTACTGTGCTTAAAAAGAAACAGAGAGTCCTGTGGCACTTAAAGACTAACAGATTTATTTATCGCATGACCTCTCATGGGAGAAAATCCCATACAGAATGAGATGAAAATAAATGCAAAGGAATGTAAGACATGGGATCAGATCATACAGTAACAGCAAATCAGAGCAGTTGTTAAGATTCAAATGCTGGGAAATAGTACACAGAGGAGGGTGAAGTCAAATCTGTTAGGCTGTGTTCTCACACAGCCAGTTATTTCGATATGGTTGTTTCGCAACAACCGTATATCGAAATAACCCTTATTTCGAAACACCTTATTTCGAATTAACAAAATGTTAATTCGAAATAAGGAAAAACCCGGGAATCGAAATAGCAAGTTCACACTGTGAACTTGCTATTTCGGTACCGGGTCCAGGGGGCTGCAGCCCCCTGGGGGTAAGCGGCTGCCGCAGCTCACCCTGCAACCCCAGAAAGGGGGCTGCAGCCCCGGAAAGGGGGGTGCATCCCCCGGCGGGGGGGGGGGCGAGCGGCTGCGGGG